>CM053788.1:329353719-329975386 GCA_028749045.1 Cupressus sempervirens
AGTTCCCATGTGTCTCTATATATAGGATTCTGAAACCATATGTTTTCATGACCGCATGGCTTCACCAATCAGGTTTAGAATATTTCGTTGAAGTCACCTTTCCTTCAACTATTGAGCCTAGACATTATGTCAAACACTTGATGTGTATTCCTCACTCAAGTCTGACACCAACCTTTGGGTTTAGAGACTTACTGTGCCATAGTTATCTAATAAGGATATTTGGCATACTGTGAGGGTGACCTGAAGCTTGGAGAGAATTGATTCATTCAACATATTGGGAAACATACCCGAGCTTGGGCAATTTTGCGACCATTCTCCACTATATGGAAAACGACTTTATGCTCTTTCCTTTATCCGAAGGTCTCTGAAATTCATAAAACCTTCAAATTCCAATGTTCTCACATTGGTCTTTAATGGCCTTTTGAGGCTTTTTGTAGAACACTTTGTCTTCTATATTGCCAAGTGTAGTGTGGAGTTTAAAAAATCTCCAATTTGCCTTTGAGTCATAGCCGCCTATTATCATATATGCTCTTAATCTTGTCTGTTAGTTTTTCTTTGACTTATTATGCTCATGGAAGGTATAGTTCCTTCATAATTTCCCGATGGAACATAGAAGGCCAAATCTAGAAGTCTGTTGCCCAAGGTTCAGTTCATATATTTTTGCTTTAGAGTTTTGAGTCAAGTCAAGTATCAATATCTTAAGTCTGAGTCTAGATTGCCCATAGGATGGCCTTTCTTCTCATCATTCCTTTGAGTTAACCTAATGGGGGGATTCATATGAGCAATGCATCAGTCCAAAGCTAGGTGATTAGGGTTTGGGAGGTTTTTATGTGTCATCCCGATGAGAAGGTTTGGATCTTCTATTGATTTCTTCCTAACCATGATAAAGACAAAGATTCAACGTTATGTTATGGTTTTCATGAAAGACATTGGAGATGAGCAAGATCAGTAAGTAGAAGAAGCAGTTCATGCAGAAGAAAACATTCAAAACCCTCTTGGAGTCAAAATATGAAGATAAGCAAATATGTTTTGTCGATTCAGTACATGAATGGTTCAAATGTGATTATAATAAGCTACGTGTGGAGAAAAGTCAAATGAATGAAAGAATGCACACCATTGGCAGGTTGACAAGTCAAATGGCTCAAAGATTAAGTCCAGGTTGTCAAATGAAGACTAGATCAACGGATAGTATTTTAAGATGGAATTTTAACTAAACATAGAGATGTATTTTCGTAACTGTCAAATCAAAAAAAGATCCACGATCATCGTTATGTCGCTGTAAAAAGTTGCTCGATCATTAATCATGGCGACATAACAACAAACCGATACGTGTCTTGATGGGCCCAGTATATTCAATGCAGTACCACAAAGCAAAGCAGTCTGATGTCAGATTCTACAAGCAATGAAACTGTGCCACTTGTCTGCCATGATGTGCCTAATTGGAAAGTGGACCAGCATCGTGAAACAAAGAGACTTAACATCGTTTTACTACCACCATCAAATCATAAAAAAATCTACGTTCGTAGCCTTCTCGCTATAAAAAGTTGCTCAACTGTTATTCATAGTGACGTAGCGATAGTTCAACACGTACACAGAGGGCCCCGCCGAGGAAGTTATAAAGGAAAGGTTATACTGTTTTAATTGCAATTGTTGGTTTAAGATCAACAGCCCAAATTCAAAACTACAAGGACTGTTGGAATATGAAATACATGGGTTTGGCACGAAACAACAGAAGATGAACAAAATAATGATTTTCTACTAGATTTTTTGAAGATTGCAGGAAGCTGAATAGTCATCATGTGTTTTCAGAAGCACCATGGATTCAGAATCACTAATAAAGAAGATGCCACGTGTTCATATGACTAGATAATTTCATATATTTTTTCCTTTTTATTTTGTAACTGTTGCTCTATTGAACTGAGGGATGACAGAAAACTATAAATGTAACCTCATTTGAATATACAAAGGTCGGAAAACTTGATGGCGAATTGGTCTGTAATTCCATTTACTCTATTTGCTTGTCATGTTTTGTTGCCCATGCATAGATTAGTTTTGCATTAAGAAATGAAAGACAATCATAAGTGATTTTGTGATAATCATATGGATTCCATTTCATTTTGGTAATTACATTGAAGGTTATTCCATTTACTTTCTTCATATATGGTTCTGATTCTTCTCTTATTAATCTCATATCATGTTAGATAGTTTTATTGGGAAATGAAAGATAAATGTGAATGAATCTATTTAGTTATTGATTGGATTCCATTTCATTCAAGGCTGATAGTGAAAGCAATTCCATTTGCCCTCATGTGCATATCTCTTCATTCCTCTTCTGCATTTAGATGGTTAATTTGCATTTAAAATAGAAGTAAGGGTTAGAAATCTCAAGATAATCTACTACAATCATTCCATTGGGTGTGATAGGTTATTCAAATCCATCTTGCCTGAATTGTTTGTGCCTACAAACAATTTGGTTATCCTTTACTGCTCTCAAGTTAAGAGCTTATAATGTCAAAACTTTTGATCTCATAAAAACATATTCATTGCAAATCACAGGGAGTTGTACCTAATAATTCAGAGGGCAGTAATAGACTACATACACTAACCCATTTGTTGGCAAACATCCTTTTGTCTCTCCAATACATTGGGTATCAAAGAGTCGAGTTATAAAATCTAATAGTAGGACAAATTGTTAACCAACAGTTTTTGGCAACTCTAATGGGGAGATTCAGATGAAAGCTCTAAAGAATTTTCCTTTGTATTAATTTGCAATCTAATTCCATATATTTGAGTTGCAAGAAAGGACTTGTGGTAGTGAGGTGTTTGCCATAAGAACTTGATACCAGTTTTATAGCCTCAACCTGCTGAAGAAAAGAAGCAAATTCAAAGTTGAAGACTAGTAAGGTAAATTCAAAACATCATTTGATACACTCTGGATTCCAAATATACCAGGAGTGCCAAGGAGAAAGAAAAGATTGACCCAATATACGAAGGGCTCAAGAAGGCCAATTTTCCTTTCCTAGAAGACCTTTGCAAAAGAGGAAGAACATGCCAAGGAAATCTGTAATCGAGCAACTCCAAGATACTCTCTTGTCTGCAATTGTTCCTCCTAATAGAACACAGAGGAGTCAATCTTCTTCTCCTCGTGTTGTTAGAACCCCTATTCCTACTTTGGATGCTTTGTTGTTGATTGGTGCAACACTTTTACTTTATGTTACTTTTCAGACAAACCAAATCATTGTCGAGCAGTTGTGGCACAACCATGGGGAAATGCTATTGGTCCTCTTGCCCTTGCAGCTAATAATGATTTGCCAAGAGCATCAAGGAAAAACTTCCCAAGATTTAATGGTGATGGTACCACCTCTGTAGAACAGCACTTAAGTGCTTTCTATAAAGCTTGTGGTGTAGTAAATCCTCAACATGAGGATGTGGCTGTCAAAATATTTGTAGATACACTAGTGGACAATGCCACTAATTAGTTTCAAGACCTGCCTACAGGTTGCATTACAAATTGGGATACTATGAAACAAAGATTTAAAGAACGTTACAAAAGTACAAAGGATTCACAAGTATTGTTGTTGCAATCGGCACAGATAAAAAAAGAACCATCAGTTTCTATGAGAGATTTAAATGCAAGATTCAACAAACTCATCAAAAGAATACCTGTTGCAAGTGCACCTACAAATGATAATAAGGAGAATTTCTATATTTTTTCTATGCCTCCTGATCTGGAATATCAAATTAGAAGAGCCAATGTAGCAAACTTGCAAGCTACCCAGACACTAGCTATGAAGATGGAGGAGGATGATATGATAGCTTCTGTAATGTTCCCGCAGTCTAGCTAACCCCCACACAAACATTTTACACGGAGTCACAATGGATGTACAGAATTGCCGAAAGATGGACAATTGAAACAAGGTGGTGTACGGATAGCTTGGTCGTACGGATGGACAACTGGAGGGTGTACGCACCTATGTAAGGGTCGTACGTGATGAGGAGAGGAGGCACTATTACCCGTACGGTAGAATGGAGATGGTCGTACGGTCACCAATATGCAGTTGTACGGTGGAAGGAGGATGGTGTACAATGGTGGAGAAGTGATAGCTGTACGGAGAGGATAAGATCGTACAGGGGAAGACTTGCTATGGCCGTACGGTGTGCTAAGGAGGTCGTACGGCTAGGTTAGGAGGTCGTACAGTGTGTATGAAGGCTGTATGGCTAGACTAGGAGGTCGCACAATAGACAGAAAGTACAATGAAGGATGGATGAGGGTTGTATAGTTGAGTACTAAGTAGAACGGAAAATGACAGGAGGCCACACGGCTAGGTCTTTGAGCCCAATACAGAATACAATCTAGTTCATACACACACAATAGATCTTGATAAAAATTCACACAATAATAGAGACTTGAATGCGAATAATAATTGCCGAAAGATGGTGCTCCTATTTGCCAAATCCGAGCAAAGAATTACATGCAACAACTGAATAGGGTGAGGGATAAATTCCACCGAAACCACAAAGCCAAATAGGGAAGATCTTTCACTTCCAATGGCAAACACCAGAGAATCCCAACCAGAATTTGCAGTACAAACAAATAACCCAAATTGCATGCCTAAAGACTACCGAGAAGTCATGCTTAAATACCCGTCAAGAAACTTTCCAAGGGTGTACAAAGATAGCCAACAGTGACACAAACTACGGAAACCAAAATAAAAATGGGTCAAAGATACATTAAATAAATCGGCCCATTACAATAGTTTGATAAATGATTTATTTTATAACGGGAACATTACAGCTTCTGGTAAATGGAAAAGAGAATTCCAATCTAGAACCATGAGTAATACAGCTAGTACTTCTAACAATATAGAAGCCATGCTTCAAAAATTGTCTAATGAGCTCATTTCATTTAAGAAACAAATCAATAGGCCTACTCATTCTTTTCATCAACCTCATCAAGAAGGTTATAGAAACCCAAATGGAGGTAAAGCATTGCAAATACCACCTATTCAACAAAGATTAGCAATTGAAGGTGCCCCAAAAAGACAAAATATGTGTGTTTTTCATCTAAGGGCAGATCATGATGGAGATACATGTGTTGATATGATCAAATATAGGCAGATGGTTGATAACAAAGAACAAACAATTGAATATCCTAAAAGTGAGAATGATCATGCTCCTTGTGGCGACTCTGAAAACTTTTTCTTGGAGTATGACTCAAATTCAGAAGTAGGAGGTGACTATTTTGCAACTATAGAAGGACCTCAGTTAACAGTAATGACTAGAGGTCAGAAGAATAGAAATCAGACTAACAATTCTTGTCAAGAATAATGCACCATCAAACAAAGTTGATAAAGATATTGGCATAGTAACTTCATCTTCACAAAAGGAGCACAAAGGTAAGTCAACTAATTCCTTTGACATCATACAATACAATGAAGTAAGAATCCAGATATCTCCATTGGATTACTTAAAGTCTAATCCTGATCAATTGAAAAGATTAGTTGAGCATTGTAATAATAAAGATGTAGGTCATGTTAATATTAATGCTAATGTTGATCACCATAATGAAGCACTAGTGGATATTCTTTGACTCATGAAGATTTTGCACTCCCTAAGTTGTTTAAAGAAGAAGAACCTCTTGTCTTAGCCACATGCCCAAATGAAAAACCAGATCCCTTCTACATTTCCTTGTTCAACAATGGAAATAGATTGAGTAACTGCATCATAGATTCACAGCTTCTGATAATGTAATGCCTGTTTTTGTAGCAAAAGCTTTAGGACTTCCATTGACTAAAACTTTTCGTAGATGTTATTCAATGGATGCAAAACAAGTGCCTTTTCTTGGACAAATAAAAGATGCCCAGGTTGCTCTGGCTGCCTATCCTTCCAAAAGGCTAAAACTATCCTAGTGGCAGACATCCCGGCAAGCTATGGCATGCTCCTAAGTAGAAGTTTCTGCAAAGACATGGGGGGAGAGATAAAACTAGACTAGTCTTTTGCCACCATTCAAGTTGGAGATAAAAAGGTGAAGCTAGAATTAGAAGAGAAGGCAAAACTCATTGTCCTAAAATCAAATGATCCTAGGTCTCAAATCTCGTATCATGAAATGTAGTTTGGTAATTACATGCTTTTCTCTGATACCCCTAATATTTTAGAAGAATCAAAACAAACTAAAGGTGATCATTTGTGGACTCTAAAATTTGATGGCAGTTGTGCTAATGCTGGCTCAGGTGCAAGGGTAGTGTTGACATCACCTAGTGGGGAAGTGACTTGCTTGGCCTATAAGTTAGATTTCAAAAATACTAACAATACTATAGAAAATGAAGCTTTTCACCTTGGAATAATGGCAGCAAAACAAAAAGGAGTCAAGCTACTTAAAGCTCAAAGAGATGCAGAGTTGGTGGTAAGACAAGTCAACAATCAATATGCAGTAAAGAACTCAAGCTTGAGAAGTTACCGTAGTAAAGTGTGGGATGAAATTGAGATTTTGGATGCCTTCTCAATTACATCAGTACTCAAATAAATCAATTCAAGAGTTGATTCTTTGGCAGCCTCTGCATCATTGCTCTTACCACATCCTGACTTTAAAGATCAAACCTATAAAGTAGAAGTTTTGTTCAAGCCTAATGTCCCTAATAATGAAGATTCATGGCAGCTATTTGAAGATGATAAACACATACTGAAATTCATTTTAGGGGAAGATCCTTTTGAATGCTTGTATTTTGAGGGAAGCACTAATGCAAATGATGATGATTCAATGATAGGTGATAAGAAGAAAACAGAGCCTGATATGATTCAATTGAAAGGTAATAAGATTCCACCCCATCTAATCTCTTTAGAAAAACTTTTTAATAGGCATGATGCATACATAAAGACGGAAAGAGATAAGAGAGAAAAAACCTGTAGTGAATATGATGGAATCAATACAGGGACAGAAGTCACCTCAAAGATGATAAACATAGGAAAGTGTTGCACACCAAAGGAGAGGGTAGAGATTAGGAAATTACTTATTGAATTTCAAGATGTATTTGCTTGGAGCTATGAAGACCTAAAGAATTTCATGGGTGGAAAGTTCAAACATGAAATCCCTCTTAAACTAGAAGCAACACCATTCAGGCAGAAACAAAGAAACTATAACCCTATAGTTGAAGGAGCAATCTTTAAGGAAATTGACAAAATGTTGTAGGCTAGGATTATATACCCTATTCATCATTCTACTTGGGTTGCTAATATTGTGCCACTGAGGAAGAAGAATGGAGAGATAAGGATTTGTGTAGATTTCATAAATCTAACCAAGCCTCACTCAAAGATAATTTTGCTCTCCCTAATATGGATCATCTTTTACAAGTTGTTGCACGATCAAAAATGATGTCCATGTTAGATGGATTTTCAATATTTAATCAAATTCAAGTGGATGAGCAGATCAGTTCAAAACTGCATTTACTACACCATGGGGTACTTTTGCTTACAATAGAATTCTTTTTGGCCTAATTAGTGCAAGTGCAACTTTTTAGCATAGCATGAATTTGGCCTTTGAAAATTTGAAAGATAGAATTATTGTCATATAGCTTGATGATTTGACAGTCTTTTCCAAGAAGAGAAAACATCATATCAAAGATCTAGAAAAGGTGTTGCAAAGATGTAAAGATCATGGTATCTCACTGAATCCAAAGAAGTCAATATTGTATGACAAAAGGCAAGCTACTTGGTCATATTGTATCCCAAAGAGTGAAGATTGATCCAGACAAGGTTAAAGCTATTCAACAATTAAGTTTGCCATTGAGTAAAATTCAAGTGAAGTCTTTCTTTGGCCAAGTAAATTTCTTGAGGAGATTTGTTCCTGACTTCTCTAAAATAGTTAAATGTATAGTTGATATGATGAAAGGCAATAAAACTTTCAAATGGAGTGATGTTGGGAAAAAGCCTTCTGAAGATATCAAGGGTGCTATTGCCAAAGCCCCTGTGCTTGTCCATCCTAACTACACTAAAGAGTTCATCATTTACTGTTATGCCTCTAAATATACAATGTTAGCTATATTGATGCAAGAGAATAAAGAAAGAATACAAGCTCCAATTGCTTTCATGAGTATACCATTTAAGAATCAAGAATTGAGATACGTATAGATGGAAAAACATGCATATGCAATGGCGAGAACCCTTAAAAAATTCAGGTTTTATGTGCTACATTCTCATTTAATAATATATGTGTCAGATCCTGTAGTAAAAAGTATTCTAACACAACAAGAGGTTGGTTGTAATAATAAAGGAGTATGGATAGCAAAAGTCCAAGAATATGATATAGAAATTAAGCCAACCAAACTTGTAAGAGGTAATGAACTCTATAAAGCCTTCGCAGAGGATCAACAATGCAAAGAAGAAGATACTCCAAAAGTTCTTATGGTAAGTCTTCAGGATCCTTGGTTTTCAAACATTGCTTATTTCTAACATATGGTGAATGCCCTAATGGACTGACTACTAAGAAAAGAAGGGATCTAAAAACAAAAGCCTTGAAGTATGTGATTCATGATGATATCTTGTACAAGAGAGCAATTGATGAAACATTCTTAAGATGTGTGGATAAGGAACAGCAGGTAAAATTGTTGACATCTTTTCATAATGAGACATGTGGAGGACATTTTTCTTCCACTGTAACTGCTTTCAAAATTCTGAGGCAATGTTATTATTGGCTTGGCTTGTTTAAAGATGCATATAAGTGGGTTGCTAATTGTAAGAAATGCAAGATGTTTACTGGTAAACCTCAACTTGTTGCATTACCTCTTAGGCCAGTGGTAATTAAAGCTCCATTGCATCAATGGGGTTTAGATTTTATAGGCCCAATCAATCCTCTTTCCAGTCAAGGACATTCATATATACTGACTACCACAAATTATATCAGTAAATGGGTTGAAGCAAAGCCAACGAAGAGGACTTGATCACAAGTAGTATGTGAATTTTTCAGACAGCATAGATTGATTAGGTTCGGAGTTCCTGTGAAGTTGATAATAGATAATGCCTCTTATTTTTCTTCCTCAGAAATCATTAAGTTTTGCTATGATAATGGTATTCAAGTTGGACATTCCTCTGATTATTTTCCTCAAGGAAATGGACAGGCTGAATCTAGTAATAAGAATCTAATTAATATTTTGAAGAAATTGGTCTCAAATAATCAGAAAAGTTGGCATAAGAAGATCCATGATGCTTTGTGGGCTGACAAAACCACACCTAAAAGAGCTATAGCTATCTCACCTTTTGAATTAGTCTATGGAGTGGAAGCTGATTTGCCTCTGCCTTTAGAGCTTGCTCCATGTAAACTAAAGATTGTGATTGAAGAGGATGTTTTCAAAGATGGATTAGAGAAAAGGATCTTGTATCTTACCAAACTATAAGAAGAAAGGTAAGAAATGATTGATAAGATCAATGAACATCAAGGAAGAATAAAGAAGTTGTTTGATAGAAGAGCAAGGCCTAGATAATTTAAGGAGGGTGATTTGGTATTGCTATGGGATAAGAGACATGAGCCAAGGGGTATGCATTCTAAATTTCGGTCTTTGTGGAAAGGGCCATTTCAGATCATTCAAGTGTATCAAAATAATACCTTCAAATTGGCATATCCCACTGGAGAAACCCTACCATGTTCTTATAATGGGCAAGATTTGAAGTTGTATCAAATGCAAAATTGAAAGCAGGTAACCCCTGCATAGTAGCTAGATAGGTAGGATTTCCTTTCATGCAGTTTGCTTTGGCTTAGTTACTTGTTTTCATAGGTAGTTTGTTTTTGTTTTCCTAGTTTAGTCTGTTCTTTTTGTTTTCAAGTTATCATCTTTTGTGTGAAACTAGAGATTGCTAGAGTTCTTTCAAGCATTATCATGCTTAATCCCTAGATAAAGCCAGTTGTTGCCCAAGTTTCAGTTCATATCTTTTTGCCTTAGAGTCTTGAGTCAAGTCAAGTATCGATATCTTAAGTCCGAGTCTAGTTGCCCATAGGATGGCCTTTCTTCTCATCATTCCTTTAACCTAATGCGGGGATTCATATGAGCAATGCATTAGTCTGAAGCTAGGTGATTAGGGTTTGGAAGGTTTTTATGTGTCATCCTAATATGAAGAAGGTCAAGATCTTCTATTGATTTTTTCCTAACCATAATAAAGACAAAGATTCAACGTTACATTATGGTTTTCATGAAAGACATTACAGATGAGCAAGATCAGTGAGCAGAAGAAGCAGTTCATGCAGAAGAAAACATTTGAAACCCTCTTGGAGTCAAAAAATGAAGATAAGCAAATATGCGTCGTCGATTCAGTACATGAACAATTCAGATGCGATTATAATAAGCTATGTGGTGGAGAAAAACATATTCATTGCATACCATTACAAATCACAAGGAGTTGTACCTAATAATTCAGAGGGCGGTGAAAGAATACATACACTAACCCATTTGTTGGTATACATTCTTTTGTCTCTCCAAAACATTGGGTATCAAAGAATCAAGTTATAAAATCTAATAGGAGGACAAACTGTTAACCAATATAGTCATTCCTTACCATGACATGTGCACCAGCATTCTATCAAACAGATCACATGGCTTCGATAAGGCTCCCAAGTTTTGGTGCTCATGACATAATAGTTGACAATCAAACCTTAACAATATCGTTGGGGAATATTTAATAATCAACCTCTAAGCTTTTCATGCTATCAGTCGAGTATCATCGACATTCTAAAGAATACTTCACGTAATGAGGTTTTGAGTTCCTTAGATCTGAAGTCAATCATGCCTACCTCTGAAAGAAGCATGAAAATGCATATGTATCTATAACATGTTGGCATATTAATTAATCTTCCTATCATGTGGACAAACCCCAAGATTATGGTATACCAAAGGTGACTAAAGAACTTGAACAATGGAGCTTATATTGGAATTATGTGCATTTGGGATTCAAGTCTGAGATCTACACTTCTAAACCAATCAGCCTGTGCTTTTTACTTTAGCCACAAACATTTGAGATTGAACACCCAAAATCAGAACTTTGGACCTCAGAATTGAGAATCTAAATCCTAGGACTGCTTCAACAATGGTGCCTTTGAAGTGAAATGAATTATGGTATCTAACCTGGTCTTGCATATTAGACTCTGAATTTTGGGGTAATGAATCTTGAATTTTGATTCTAAGAGCATGAACTTTGTTACCTAGGTTTTTAGAATCCTAAGTATTACCCCTCGCAAACAATTAAAAATTTAAATACCTTCAAAGCAAAAACATTATAAATTATTTTGCATTATATTTAATTATTTAAATAATTAAATATTAATACTTGTAAAATAATTAAATATCAAACCTTCAAGGTAATATGATTTTTACATAATTAATTACAAAAGAATTAATTATTACTATTGTAATGTGATATCGAAAGTAAAATGATAAATGTAGTTGGTGGGGTAAGGTAAATGTAAAAAAAAAAAGAGAATTTGAAATAATTAATTCTTTAAAAAGAATTAATTATTTTTGTGAAATGAAGTCGTAAAAGCTCTTGGGAAATTGATTAAAGTTGAGAAAGGATGTAAAAATAATTAATGCTTTTTATAAGAATTAATTATCATAGTAAAGTGCTAGAGAAAACAATAGAAGTTTGGTAAGAAGTTATGGTGGTTGCCCAACTTCTTTGAAAATTTGTTTAATGGGGGTAAAACATTTGTAAAGGCTTCTTCTTTTCTCGATGGAGAGTTCTACAGCTACTGGACAGTTCTATTTTGTCATAGGGGAAGGAGCTTTATTTTATGCATATTGATTGTAATAGAGGGACGGAATAATACTATTGTTGTTTTGTCATGTCTCTGAAATGAAGAGGAATATACATGTGTTCGATCCTGTGGTCTATACATTTGTATTTCTGGTTTTGAAAAATACTGTATTCTTTTATTTCCCGTTTCAAATAGTCTTTTATTACTACATTGAATGTGATGTATGCAATCTTGTGTTTATGTACTCATGTTTTTGCATAAGAATATTTGTAACTTCTCTTTCTTCTATAACAGGAAAGATTGGTTAGGTAGTCATGTGGCTGCTTAATCGTCTTTCCCCTTCTATTTAGTTTATAAATCCAAACAATCGCATTCATTTCATGTCTATAAATGAATGCTGGAAACCTTAGTATCTTTAGGTTAAAGATACATCTTATGATTTAAATTCATTGCAAATCTGCAAACGAGGGAGTTGTACCTCTTAATTCCGAGGATAGTTATCAATCAATGATAACTGATCCAACTGGTAGTACGTTTTGTCCTTCTTGTCGGGTGTATTGAGTCATGTTTTGCAATTCTTGTTGAAGGGCAAAACTGTTTACTAGTAGAAAGCGAAGTCCCAGTGCTTTCTCTTCTTGGATATCTTAAGGCACCTCCCCAAGGACGAAGGTTGGAGACTCTAATCAAATTTGGTTGAAGAAGTCTGGTATATATTATGGTTGTGGTTGCCACTCAGCCATGGGGGGCTCGGATCAGACCGTTTGCCTTGGTCCAGTATTCAGCCCTGCCTAAAAGATCATGGGAATACCTTCCCAAGCTTTCCAGAGACAAGACTTAGGATCCAAATGACCACATCAAAGCAGTCATTGTTGCATGTGGTGTTCTTGATGTGCAGGAAGAAGATATATTCATCAAGCTATTTGTTCAAAGCCTTGTGAGAAATGTCGCTGAATGGTTCCAAAATTTGCCAAACAGTTGCATCACCTATTGGAATGATCTTGAGGTGAAATTTCTTCAAAGGTTTATGCCCGCACTTGATGTAGCTAAGTTGTTATTTAATTTATTTCAAATCAAGTTGGAAAAAGGGGAAGTTCTGAGAGATTTCATTGATAGATTCAATAGAATTGTTGGTAAGATACCTCTAACCAGCCAACCAACTGAAAAAAATCAGTTGTGTGTTTTCATTGTTGCCATGCAAACAGAAATTAGATTCTTGCTTCTTCATCTAAAAGTGCAAACATTGCAAGATGCACAAAGGGAGGCCATTGGATTAGATGATGACATGATCCTAAGCAGAATTAAGTGTGAAGAAGTTTCCCAGACAGAAATTTGTCCTTATGAGCAGCAGCAGTATCCAAAGTTAAAGCCTAAACAAAAAAGACTCATTCTCAAAGCAGTAAAATCAGCACCTCCTATTTATCAAAGCCTGACAGTCTTTAATGATGAAATTTTTCTAATTCCTCCTGTGATTGAAAGTATCTCCCATAGTATAGCTAGAGCCTACCATCTACATGTTGAGTCTGAGCATTAATACGTCTCACAATCAGCTGACTCAACAATTGGCCTTGATGTACCTCCAAATGAACAAGGGCTGCAAGGTGGAAGATCAATTGAAAACTTATTAGATGTTTCAAATGCAGAATTTGATTCTTTTATATTTGGGACTGCTATTGATATTTCATCAAATGATGTTATTCAGGAAGGTATGAAAGATCAACATACACAAGAAAAGATTGAAGCTGATTATGAATTGTTTTTGTTTGATCACATTGAAATGAATGAAGAGTCTTTTCAGCCCAAGGTATTCAAAGATATTGAGAAAGATGAGATGGAAGTCAAGGGAAATTCTTTTACCCCCAGACCAATTCCATGCACACAACCCGAATTAGAAGTGTTCAGGTTTGATTGTGAAGATGGGCTAATGGATTTTGGTCCTACACCGGAATCTTTTTGTTTTGACACAGATTTTGTAGATAGGTTCTTGGAATATGAATCTTTGGAAGTGGAAGATGCAGACTTAACTAGGAGCTATGTGGGTGATCATTCCGGCAATTCCAAGAAAAGCTTTCACCATAAAAGCCCCATTTCATTTTCTAATTATCTCATGGAAGACATCAAGAGTGCTGATAAGAACCAGCCTCCACAAGGGAGCATTAATGTACCACGATTGATGAGCTATAATGTTGGTTGGCTCCTTGGTTTTAGTCTGCTGTTTGAAAACCTTGTGGCTGTCAAGTTTTTCTTTTCAATGGTTGTACTCCAATTTTCAAGAATGGACTCACTTGGGCACCAACCATTGTTTCGCACCGCGCATACTTCTCTCAACCAGTTAATGGTTTTACATGAGCAGCCAGGTACATTCTGCTGAGTATGGGTTGCTTGCCCTATTCTTTGTACATAAAGTTTTTGTTATGGCTAAGTGTGGTTTGCTTTGTTCACTTTTGTGGTGTTGGTAGTTCAAGTTATTTTGGTGTTCCCTTGCTCTTTTCCTCTCTACAAGCAGCTCTCTTTGTTCTCTACCCTATGACTCTATTTCCCTAATGGCTCTTTTCATTAATAGAGTGGATATATTTTTCAAACTACACGGACTCTAGACATTTATGTGCTTACACTACAAGAAATTAGGGTTCTTTGAAAAATAAATGATGATGAGTTGGTATAATGGAATAATATTCATCTTTGTCATCAATGAAATGTGTGGGCAAATATTTGATGCCATACTATAGTTAAAAGAATATCTTTGGAAAAAGGAGTATATCTATTGGTTGGAGACTTGGAAGCATTCTGTATTAAATCATGGGTCATATTTTACCTATAGTTTGTTACTTTCCGGCCTTTTCATTTGACAGTGTATAACAGTGGGTCAAAGTAAAAATCTGGAATTCATGACCGCAGCCTGTATAGAGTTATAGATAAAAGGAAGTGAGACGGAATCAAATGGGAGATGATTTGTTCTCACCGGTGCTCGTACTTCAACAGATCTCCAAGGTGATGAACTCAATTTAGAATCCACTTTATGAGAAATTTTACAGCAATACCACACATCATTGAATACATTTTCCGCGCTCAAGTGTTAGCAGATTCCCATACATATTGATAAATAGAAGCCAAAGAATTGTTTTGATGCCAGTCTTGGAAACTACTGTTGAGTTGGGAGTCGATTTAGAGAATGCTTCCATGTGAGATCTGCTCAGGGTTAGATGCCCAGCTCGTAACTACTACAAGACCCAATAGAATCCTCAAAAGGTTGAGGTGAATGAGGTATTGGGCCTAATAAATGAATCTATACTAGAATATGATGAAATGTCTAATTCTAGGCTTTCATAACAGGTTACAAATTTAGATTCTGAGATCAATAAGATGAAAACTAACAATGAAGTTGTGGTAGAGACTACTGAGGAATCCAAAGGAAACTGGGAGTTTGCCAAATTTGGAGGATGTCTTGGTGATTCAACTCGTGTGACTGAGGAACTAACCTTCGAGCATGATATGGCTGTTGCACTGCAATGTCTCACACTCGATGCATTACAATTCTGCTATTAAGCGAAGAGGTTGATCCTCCTCTCCCTCTCGAAGATGGCCATATCAGGGAATCCGTGAATTGAAATTACTCAAGCGTGTAGAAGGAGGTTGCAAACAGATTGATGGTAGTTTATCTATGTCAGTGGCAGCAACATAGCAAATTTGGGAGCACCGTAGGCAGATATGAACTTTTGCATTGAGCTTAGATGGTCAAGTTTGTGATTTAGCAAGCCATCAGATCATGGATAAATATGTGAACCCTAATTTGGTTTATAAGTGCAAGATGATGAGTAAATGCGATGACATGCAATGGAGGCCCAAACCCAAGTGGCAACACCAAATTGGTAGGCCCCCAAAGCTAGAGTGTTAAGAAGTTTGTGCACTAGGATATGAAGAAGCCGATGCATCTCATCAATATATAAACATTTAAATTTTTATGGAAGATATGTTGTTTAATAAACAAAATCATCTTTGATTGATGGGTGAGATTAAGGCAATTGATTTCAACCAGGCCACTGAGGGGAATGATATCCAGTTCGGGTGTTTCATAGCTGGATATGCTGTTGGCACGATACTGTTCATGATTGAAATTGGAGTTGGAGTGTGTATATTATCTATTGATAGTTACTCTAGAAGAAGATCATCACCTTCATGCTATTGATACTCTACAGTTTTTCCCAATAGTTGCATATTTGAGTCAATATAAAATATGCAACTTCAGTAACAGAGTAATTTGAAAAGGAAGAAGCACTGCTTTTATACAAAGTCTTGTGTCATGAGGTGGAAGGATTCTCATTCCTGCATTGGGTCTAGCTTCAAGAGCTTCTATTTACCTTTGACGAACACTGGGGAATGCATCAGGAGCTCTATAATATTCCCATTTGTTACACACTACTTCTTTGATAAAAGGCCATATATCTGACAGATAAATAATGAAGAATTGTGCAGAAAAGATCTCATCAAAAACACAAGGACAGTGGAATGATGACTCTACGCCCAATGGGTAAGGCACTAGACAACAACAGACAGATATTCTAGAGTTCTCTACATCCCGACACAGAATGCAGCCCCCCAAGAGAGAGCCACTGTTACCTAGAGTTTTAGAATCCTAAGTATTACCCCTCGCAAACAATTAAAAATTAAAATAACTTCAAAACAAAAACATAATAAATTATTTTGCATTATATTTAATTATTTAAATAATTAAGTTTTAATACTTGTAAAATAATTAATTATTAAACTTTCAAGGTAATATGATTTTTACATAATTAATTCCAAAAGAATTAATTATTACTATTGTAATGTGATATCAAAAGTAAAATGATAAATGAAGTTGGTGGGGTAAGGTAAATGTAAGAAAAAAAAAGAATTTGAAATAATTAATTCTTTAAAAAGAATTAATTATTTTTGTGAAATGAAGTTGTAAAAGCTCTTGGGAAATTGATTAAAGTTGAGAAAGGATGTAAAAATAATTAATTCTTTTTATAAGAATTAATTATCATACTATAAATGTCGGAGAAAACAATAGAAGTTCAGTAAGAAGTTGTGGTGGTTGCCCAACTTCTTTGAAAATTTATTTAATGGGGGCAAAACATTTGTAAAGGATTCTTCTTTTCTCGGTGGAGAGTTCTACAGCTACTACAGAGAAAGGACAGTTCTATTTTGTAATAGGGGGGAAGGAGCTTTAGTTTATGCATATTGATTGTAATAGAGGGACGGAATAATACTATTGTTGTTTTGTCATGTCTCTAAAATGAAGAGGACTATACATGTGTTCGATCCTGTGGTCTATACATTTGTATTTTTGGTTTTGAAGAATTTTGTATTCTTTTATTTCCCGTTTCAGATATAGTCTTTTATTACTGCATTGAATGTGATGTATGTAATCTTGTGTTTACGTACTCATGGTTTTGCATAAGAATATTTGTAACTACTCTCTCTTCTATAATAGGAAAGATTGGTTAGGTAGTCTTGCGGCTGCTTATTCGTCTTTCCCCTTCTATTTAGTTTATAAATTTAAACAATCGCATTCATTTCATGTCTATGAATGAATGTCGGAAACCTTAGTATCTTCAAGTTAAAGATACATATTATCATTTAAATTCATTGCAAATCTACAAACGAGGGAGTTGTACCTCTTAATTCAGAGGATAGTTATCGATCAATGATAACTGATCCAACTAGTAGTACATTTTGTCCTTCTTGTCGGGTGTATTAAGTCATGTTTTGTAATTCTTGTTGAAGGGCAAAACTGTTTACTAACAACCTTGAACTCAAACCTCAGACTGCATGTCTTATTAGACCACTTGCGTTCTTGAACTTGGATCTAAATTGCATATCTGGACTAATTGTTTGTGACCTTGAACCTGAACTTGAACATGGATCTGAAACCTTGACTCTCTGAATTTTCAAGCTCAATTTTGAACTTTGAACTTGAACCTTTGAACTTTGAGGTTCAAAGTTCAAGTTCAACATATCCTCAGAACATTGTTTTCTTCTTAAGTCATAGTCTACAAAATCATCATTAGCAATAAAAACCAACCAAAACACCAGGACGATATAGGGATTCCTTCCATAGGGCGAATTCTCAAAGTTTAAAAACTCGGGTGCTGAAAGCATGCTTACACATAGCATACCTCATGTCACCACCCATGAATACTGAATACCAATCACTGAATCAAAAGCTAGCAAACTCAGAATTAAGCACTTATCAAAATAATAACTAAGCCCAATTCTTGCGGGCTAGCAAGAAACCACTGCAAAAACCTTGACCTGGCTGTAACTTTAACAAATCCGATTTTACAAATTTCTTATATCAATTGGATGGTTTGGTATTTTATCAAACACTTGGCAGACAAACTCTCCAGCAATGTGATTTAGAAAATGCAAAAAATGAATTTAGTTCTTTTTGATATAATCAAGATTCAAAATAAACATTTTGCCTCTGTTTAATTCTCTTTTGAGTTTTGAAAATTAGCAATGGTAAAGGAAATGTAATGACAAGGAATTAGTAATAACTAATCACTTTCAATTCTGCCAATTTATTTGATGGAAAGTGAATACGAACTGTCATAAACTTATTCAAAACTTAAATTGCATATAAGGAACCTGCATTGATATCCAATCAACAATCAACAATAACTTTTGTATGTTTGGACGCTGCCTCCACCAATATCAATGACTCTCAAACACCCAAGTGTTGACCAGCATCAAGCATTAGCCCTCTAACTTCAACCACAGCCCTCTAATTATGATTGCAGGTCAAGGAAAATGAATTGCCAGCCTCCAATCTGGGATTATACGACTAGGAAAGTATATTGCAGGTCTCAGTCAGTGAAAAACAGGGCCTTATTAAGTCGCGCAGGCCCTTTGTAATGCAATGCAACCCCTCCAAAATGTATCTCAAGCCTGTTATTGTGTTGCTGCAGGTATGGAGACACCCAATTCTTGCCACAGTATGATTGCAGCCCTTCAGCACTGCACCATAAATATTCTAAACAGATTGCAGGTATGCACAAATGCATCAAACGCCACTAATCCTCTTCAGGCAAGTTGATTTACTTGGAATTCAGCCACTTCTCAGACACAGTGATACACAGTAAAGAAGTGTGGGCAAACTTCACTTCCAAACAATTTCCAGATTTTCAATATTAAATTCCTCAGCACATCAATAATGTCCCCAGATACAATAAAGATAGAAGAGAATTCAATTGAAACAATTTCTCAGATTTAATTCACAATACCTTAGCTGTGAATTACAAATTACTACAAACCCTTAAACTTCAGCAAGGGCACAGAAATCAACCTCAGGAAGCACTTCACAAGTAACAAAAGCAAATAAGATAATTGGATGTTTTTTCCTTCACAATGAACTCATATTTATAAATTATAATCCCTCGAAAGCATTTGTTTCCCAAACGAAACTGCACTTAAGAAGCTTTACTAACACAACATCACTTTATAATATATAATAAAAAAGAGCCTTTGTAGCAATATAAACTTTAATAATTAATTAATAAATATGAGCTCACACAATAAATAACCTCATCCGATGCAAATGATTACCAACTACCAATGCCACCATCTACACTGCCAGATATGGCAATTGCCTAGAATGGACTTACTAAAAATAATAATTCCACAACTGAGACCCCCAAATCACCCTATCCACTCACAAGAGTCACTATAACGGACCGACTTGATCAAATGCAGAGACTAGCCAAAAATGGGGGCATTACACAAGAACAAAAAGAGAAATCAGCATCAGTTCCTTGAGACCCCAATCGAAGAGACTTTGTCTAGTGTGTTACAAATAAGTTAAATTCAGCAAAGGATATTGAAATTTCATGAGGAGATGTTGTCCTGCATTTTGTCACCACAAAATGTTGGTAACAGCACGAAACTTTTCCAAGCTAGTTTTGTGTCTCTCTAAGCTTGAATCTGATATTCAATTGCTTAATGTTGATCGATTGATCCATTTCAATTCGAATATCAAATTGTTTTACTGAAGGTCTTCGTCAAGTCATTTTTGTTTTTCTTTCTGTCGAGCCTTTGCTTGATTTTTGAATCCTTCAGAGTCCGTTCTTTTCTTTTGAGTTTGTGTTTGCTTGTTTTTGGTCCTTTGAATTCGCTCATCTTATGCCTTTCGTTTTCCCCTTCACTTCGGTCTAACCTAGAGGTCAATCGGAGTTGTCAGTCAAGAGATATGGTCATTTTAGTGCCTCAAAAGTGGACATTTTAGGTGCAATAGCACGAATTAAAAATATGATGTTATATTTCCATTTTGACATTCACTTTTTGAAAATATAACATTTTACTCACTTTTTGTTATGTTTTAAAGTTACTTTTCATTTAAATTTATAACTTAAAGTGACTATAATGCACTTTATGTTATAATTTTAAGTTGAGTTACTTTTTAATTTTTCACTTAAAGTGACTATAGAACCATATAGTTACTTTTTAAATTTTTTATTTTTAAATCAAATACTTATATAAATGTCACTTTAACTTGATGTTTATGACTTATATTGATTAATATAATACATAAATATTATTTTTGACCCATATTGTTGACATTTTTATAAAAATAAGTGAAATGCATAACTTAAAAGTCTAAAAGTGGACATTTTATGTGCATATGCATGTAAAAAAAACTATGAAAAGTGGAAACTTTTCATGCTAATGTATATAAAAATTCATTTTTAGGACCTTTTTCAAGTCATTACATCAAAAGTTTGTAAAAGTGGACCTTTTTGATGCAATGACATGAAAAGATGAGTTTTCATGCTTGTGCATGAAAAAGGTGACATATGTTTATAAAATATTTAAGTGACTCCAAAAAGTGAGATTTTGGAGACTTGCATATTTTAAAATATGTAATGGGTTTCAAAAAGTGAGATTATAACCAAAGACATTTTAAAACATGCAATTGCATCAAAAAGGTCCTATTTTACCTTATTACATGTTTTAAAATATGCAATGAACACAAAAATGTCCTATTATGTGAAAAAAACATGTTCTTGCTCAAAAAACCTCCTATTTTGATCATAACTTTTGATTCTCTTCATGGATTTGAATGAAATCAATTGCATTCATCATGTTTTGGAGAGGTGATCATTTTGCCCTCATCAAAAATCAAGTTATTGCACCCAAAAACGTGTTTGAAACTTCAAGCTAGGGCACGTTTTTTGCATAAAAATCCATAAATCTACCAAGTTTGATCACGTTTTTGCATGAGATCAAGTCGGTTTTGCCTTTTTAGGTGATTACATTGGTTGAGGATCATTATTTTGGTGCTAACACATCAAAATACTTCACTTTGAAGATCACATTTTTTGCTTGTTTTGACAAAAACGGCTCAAGAACATTCAATCTTTAAAACGTGGCAATGAGGAGCTAATTTAGGGCACGTTTTGTGATCTTGCATAATAATCTCCTTGTTTGCTGCCCTCTATCATTCGGATTTTGGAGATTTGATAAATTCTCATTATTTTTGAAGAAAATTTCAAAGATAGAGCATCTTTTCCTTCATTTTTGGCACATATTCATCAAGTAAGTAGACGACTTCTTTCTTGCGTTTTAATTCATGCTTATCCTTGCTGATTTGATGCTTGAAATTGTTGGATGGATGCCATTTGTGAAAATCTTTGCCTTAGAATGTGCATTTTTTCTTTAAATATGAATTTCTTCTTCATTTTGATGTCTTTGGTTCTTCCCCAAGTTCCAAATTCGAATTTCATCTTTGAGAGTGCATTACATCTTGGCATGTTTTGAGTTGTTTTCAAAAGTATGTTTTTCTCTTGTTATAATTTCGTGTGCTTGTTGCCGGTTTTTCTCCATTTTGGAGAAGTTGCAAGTTTTTTCCCAAAAACTTGTTTTTCCTTCATTACATGCGAAAGCATTATCATTTTTCGCATTCCATTTCCATGTCATTACATCTCACATCTCATCCGACAAATGTGATTACATGGTTTTCACCTCATTCGCCATTCACACATGCATGTAATCCCATTTTCCACTTCCGTTTTCATCCATCTCATTTTTCATTTCCATTTGCACGACACAATTACACGAAATGTCTTACGTGTAATTGCATCTAAAAGGTCCAATTTTGGCTAAAAGTCACTTTTTGAAAAGTCAAAAAGATGTCATTTTTTCCATCTTCATATACACATTCACACCTCCATGAGCAAATAAATGTTTCCGTATCTTTCCATGCTTTTCATCTTAGCCTTCATCTGCATATGCATGTAAAGTGTATCTTTCACTCACACTTGCATCTCATTTCACCCTCCACCTTCCGTTACATGTTGCATTTACATGTAATCCATTTTCTGTGCAATGACATCTTGAAAGCTCAAGTCACTTTTTGGAAATTGACAATCTCCATTTACACGCATTCTCATGCGCCAAGCACTTTACTTCAAAAAAGAAAAAAAAGAGTTAAAGGTGTTGATGGAAAGTTGTTTCGAGTGTACATCCGAACATCGTCAAGAAGGTTTCCAAAATGTCAAAGACTCCAGTTTGTGCTGATCTACAAAGGAGAATTCACGACAACTTGAGCGAGAAAAGATGGATCACATCAAGTTTCCACATGATAATGGACAATTCATCAAAGAAAGCTAGAGGTTGTCAAAAGACGCAACACTATGGTTATCAACATGAATGCAGCAGTACAAGGTATAGGAACTCTCAATCATGTTATGATCTAGGATTGCATCGTCAAGTACAAGGCCTTTCAGAATTGTTCTTTTCTCTTCCGTCTTCTTTCTTCTTCTTTCATGTTTGTAGTTGGAGAAGATGCATTACATGAAAAAGTGTACTTACATGTAATGCAAGTTACATTTGTATGTAAAAGATGTAATGTGAGTTGCACGTGTAGTTGCATGTAACCCTATATTTTCTCTTGTAGTTAGAGTTGGTCAAAGTTGGTTGAGTTGCTCCCACTTTTTCCTCCCCCTTTTTCTCAACTTCTTTGCCTATATAAAGGAGTGCCCCGTCATTGTAAAAATTATCTTTTGTTGTATGCAAGAAAGCTCTACTACATTTGTGTAAGCATAACTTTGATTGTGTAGTACGAATTTGGGAGAAAAGTGAATAAAAGAAGCAATTGGATTCGAAGCTTTGACTGGAAGCAATTGTGATAGAACAAATTAAAAGCTTTGACTATAATTTGTGCCTATTGTCTTGATTCATGTTATTATTGTGTGTTCAATAAAAGAGCATAGAGAGTTAAGAAACAATTGAAGCCCGAGCTTTGACCAAGAACAATTGTGAAAATCCATAGCTAGAAGCTTTGTCTGTGGCTTGTATTTTCATCTTAATTTGCAAAATAGTTAGATTGTTCTTACTTTCAGGAGTCTTTGTGCCCTAATTGTAAAACTTTTACCATATAGAAGTACGACCGGACTTAGAGCCAAACCGATATGTTTTAGCTAGCCTTTGAGTTAGTGAAGATTTATCGGTATCACTGTTTTCAGCTCTTGATAGAAGTGTAGTTAGAGATTTACCTTGCCCATTATTCGTTCTACGAGTAAGTGGATCCTTTCTTTAAAGTTAAGAAGAAAGGATATTAGTAACACCCTGCTTAAGATC
Organism: Cupressus sempervirens; assembly: GCA_028749045.1. Lineage (NCBI taxonomy): Eukaryota > Viridiplantae > Streptophyta > Pinopsida > Cupressales > Cupressaceae > Cupressus > Cupressus sempervirens. The sequence goes on from CM053788.1 coordinate 329,377,070, forward strand.
TCTCGGCTTCTTGCTTACCTTGAGTTGATCCAAGGAACTGTGAGAAGGGGGAGCCTTCCCTTTAAGGTAGGAGAGACTCTGTCTCACACGCTGTGGCTGGTCATCCTATTTTGCGACTGAATTTTTACCCAAAACTATCGGTTGCAAAATATCCACCCAACAAGAGACATGTCAAACAAAGAGAAGGGGTAGCTCTACCAGAAAATCTGAACACTATAGCAAAACGGAAGTTTGATGCCATACTTGACATGATGTCATAGATGTTGGCCAGAATAAAACTTAGTATATTACAAGAAACTTCAGTTCAAAATGGAGGAGCTAGTGTTCCCACACTAACAATCATCAAAGTAATAATAGTCACACTATTGGAGCTATTGTTGGGTTTGTTGCTAGATCCCTTCAATGTACATTAACTCCTGAGGAGGAGTTTACCTATGAGTGAATGTAGATTAAAAGGGACCAATGCACAAACAAATCATAAAGTATTCATTTGGGGCAAAAGAAGAGCCAGATGTCCACAAAGATAAGTCTTATATGGAATCTTGTCTTTCCTTGTGATGGAGCCAAAATTCCTGAGTCTCCATTCTAATTTTGTAGCACAGGATCAGCTTTAAGTTTTTGCGACTTTAACTTCTATTATTTCCAAATTTGGTCTACCTAATTAATGCCTCATTTTAATCATATTTTCTCTTTTAATTACCTAATCAGGCTGCTAATATTATGAGTGTGTGCAGTTTCTCCCTGTTCTTAGCCATGTGTGGCGTATATCTATTCAGATACAGTTACTGAGAAGTATCAGATTAATGTTACAAGATTATATGTTCGTGAGAGACAAAAATCCTATTGCTTCTGAGGTTTTATTGATATCAGGCATCATTGCAAGGTTCAGATCAGGAATGTGTTCATAAGGACAGAACCAATAGTTTAGAGAACCAGAAGATGCCTGAGAAAGTCATTTCAATGGGTGTCATTTCAATCATGTTATATAAACTTTGCTTATTTTAAAGGAGAGAGAGGATCAGAGATGCCTGTTCAATCCTATTACAAATTGTCAAGTCTGCAATGGAAGCCTCTAGATTGCCTTTATGTATCATTGACTTCCAATTTTCATCAAATATAGAGTTGAACAGCAATTGCTTAGAAAGTTTATTTGGGGATATGGCTATATATATGTGAATACTTGGCACTTTGCATAAGAATGAGACTTCTATAGACGAGTCGGTGAAAAGCCACGTCAGTATTTGATATTCTTCTCTGAACAAGTAAACTACATGCGGCAAGTTACAAGTGATATCACAAAGACATTCAAGTGGAATAAATATACAAAAGCACCTTTGAAATGGCATTCACTATAAAGGAATAACAATTTATAGTGACAAAATTTTGATCATGAAGAAGGACCTACAATGAAGGTATAGGGATTAATATATTGGGAGAGTCTGAATTGCAAACATTCACCTGAAGACTCTATGCCCCGCTTCTCACCCAACATAGACAGCAGTGATGCCGGCAAGGAATAATGAAAGCACATATTAGCAATTTTGGTAAATCAAAGCTTAAATACTGAAAGCGATATTTAAAAAATATATATCGAGGAGGCCTGTATGCTGCGGTTGAAGTTCTAATTGGTTCCTTAACAAATTTTGCATTATGTGTATAAAGCCATTCAGAAGAGCCAATCATTCAGCATACAGAAGTGGCATGAAACAGTCATGATCCCTATTCAAAAGGATGTGGGACAGTCGTGGTTGAGAGAACATGTGAAGATTTTGCCTAGATAGCAAACTATGTGTGCCAGCATGCCGTTGTGTATATGCCGAGACAATGAAAAAGCCGAGTTTCAAAATTCAACATCAATTTATCCCTTTTCTATAGATGATGTTGTCGGATGTAAGTATCATAACATCTATAGAGATAAAGTGTAGATGGTGATAAGAATATGCAATAACAATGGTGATGTTTCCGGGTGTCTTCATTGGTAAAAGCGGCATATGGAAGTCACAATTTATGCAATTCTTTGGATCAAGTTTGCTCCTCTCTGTGTCAACAGCATCAACAGGATTTTAAGGTAAGTATTTTCCCGTAAAATGTTTATCTACACATTTACGGTATTTTGTTTATGTTTTGGCAAGTTGTGTTCAGACGTGGGAAGTCTGACACCCGACAAATGGAGGAATCACCCGAGTTGGAAGAACACACGCAATAAAAGACATGCGACAAAGGTCAGATGCTGTAGATTTATATCAAAATTGCTATAGGAAATCAAGCTTTCAACCATATACAGTTGGATTAACCACTTCTGGATATAAGCATCTGCCGATAAATGAATTTTATTGAAGGAGTGTACAAATGCTAGTTATAACAAAAATTATATTAAAAGAATTAAATATTGATTAGTTTCTAGATGAAAAGGTGCAAGTCTAACTGATACCTTTTCATTCTCTATAAGTATATGTAATAGAAAATCAAACAACTTACCATTGATTCATCACAAAAGATTATCTGCATTCTTGAAGCATATAGATCATTGTAATTTCTTTGCTGAAAGAGACTGAATTTGAACTAAGCTCTAGGAGATTGAAATTATTGAGCGTATTGTTTCAATATTGCGTAATGTAAAATCGTGTTGGGTGGAGCATCTATATTGGAGTGTCTTCAACACGAATTTTTCCGCAGTAAAATCAGTAAGATCCTTATGTGTTGTAGAGTTAAAAACTATATAGTTTGTCCTTTGTGATCTTTTTGTTTTCTATTAATAATTTATTATTGGTATAAGTAGATCAAATTATTCGCTGCTATTCGAACCTAACAAATACAAATATTGTGGAATATTATAATTGTTTCCTTATTTGTATCTATTTTGTCCTTTTAAACAGGTTAAAATATTATAGATTAGTTTTAGTATGCATAAAATGAAATAATTTGACGCATTCATATAATTGAATTGTTAATAGATTTAATATTTATAATATCATAAAGTTGTATGTGAAAACTTATAAGATTGACTCTGTCACCCTTTTGAATCTCAGCACTAATCATTAACTCGCTCATATTTCTTTATCTTTCTGCTGGCAATATTTTGATCTTTTTTATTAAGGGTTTTAATATCTATTTGTTTTAATAATTCATTTTAAATCATATTTCAGCATTTCCAAACTTATTAAAGTAATCATAACTCAAAGATTAATACTCACAATTACCAATCCAGCAATTTCCTTAAAATCTTGCCATATCGGGAAATTGTTTTTTTGCGTTGAATTTATCTGCTATAAGCGTCTTGGATTCAAGTTTGTTGTCCAAGATCAGGTGTACAAGCCGTGGTTTTGCAGAACTAAAAGCACAGAGGATCTATAGATCGAATTGATCGATCCTGTCAAGTTGGCCATAACCAATTAGAAATCCCAACATCGAGCAGGCAAGGCTCGTAGGTTTCTAATCAATGATTTTGATAACCAACACCTTGTTGACAAGTTAAATATTTTCTATGCTCATTTTTTTCACTGATGGCTGAATTCTTGATCAATATAACAAACCTATTTTTAACAAAGTGTTAAAGCATGTAGCTTTGGTCTAGCAATAACTATGATCAGCATATATATATATATATATATATATATATATATATATATATATGTATGTATGATGCACATATTGTTATATATATGCATATATATAATCGCAGTATATAAAACTCTGCACAGTTGAAACCGATGATCATATATATATTGTCTAAGATTTCATTTTAGACATGATCGAAAGTTATTATGTTTCCTTTGATTTAAAATCACTATTGATCTATATTATATCGGGCTACAGTTCATAATGATCAGTAATACATGATTAAGACTTGTGTTAACTCTATAACAATCGGGCATGATTAAACAACACCGAACCGGTATGATGGTGAATGTTCATGTCTCCATTTGGAGACATGCCCCATGTCTCCATTTAGAGACATGCCCATTCACCCGCACACCCCTCTATGTGATATGTATACTTGATCCGCCCAGCATAACAAGGCATCGAAATCAATTGATGCAAGAACATCAAATGATCGATTTACATTTCAAGTTCAAGAACATTTTATTATCTTTGTTATTTCTATACTAACATATACAGATTCTAAAGCAAATCTATTCTTTGACATCAGTGTTCATACCTACAATCAAAAGTTGTGCATCAATCAGCCTCAAATTTAAAATCTAGTAAGAAACTCTACATGGTATCAGAGCCTTGTTAAGGGGAGATCTCATTAAGTTTAAGAAATCAGATTTCACATTAAATTGAGGTCTCACAAACATGTTAAGATTCGAACATCACCTTACAAGTGTTGATAACTTCAAATCTTGGCAACTTTGTATAATGATGCTATTAAAAGAAAACAAATTAGAATCTTTTGTAAGAGAAGAAAAAGAACCTAAAGATGATCTAGAGAAAACTCAATGGATAAAAAATAATGAGAAAGCCATGAAGATAATCGTGGATGTCATTCGAAATCATATAGTGCCTATTGTGGCAAAACATGCTACAACATATTGCATGTTTAAAGTTCTTGAAAATGCATTCATAGTAAATAACACTGGTAGAAAACTTGCTCTTAAAAGACAAATGAATAATATCGGCATGAATAAAGGAAAAACCGTGAACACCTTCTTCATGAGAATCACAGAATTCAGAGATCAATTATCTGTTGTTAGTTATGAGATTGACAACCATGAGTTATCGCTAATAGCATTAGGAGGACTACAAAATTCTTGGGAGTCCTTTGTACAAGGTATAAGTGCAAGCATAGATGGAGAAGTCGCAAATTACTCGGCGAGTTTTAAACACTCGCCAAGTATTTTAGCTGGGCGAGTAAATCCCAGAAAAAATAACCCAAAAAAAAACTCGGCTACTAGTTAAAAACTCGGCGATTTTTACTTAAAATCTCACAGTTTAGGAAACCCGCGCCCAATGACGGCTAAATAGGGAAAAAATCATTTTTTGTTGCATTTGTATGGAGGGAAGAACGTTTGGAGGCATTCTTAGCTGATTGCAAGTAATTCAAGGCAGATTTGAGTGGATTTTAGAGGATTCTAATTGGATTTAGAAGAGAAATTTCTTTCTAGGTATGTTCATTTTATCATAGTTTGAAAACTTCTTATAGTTTTAACAAATGTTCTATTGGTTTTGTTGTTTGTAAATGATTTCAAATCATTTAAAATCATTTTAACTCTATGCTTGAACTTTGAATCATTTGAAACCCTAGTTGTTTTAAACTTCTAGCTTCTAAGTTCTAACTTTGTTTATTCATTTTTCTATAAATTTATGTGTAGGACAGTGGTCAAGCATTAAAAAAACATGACAAACCCGCAAAAAGAGTGGCCACAAACACCATGCCCATCTAGATATATAGGCATTTGGCCTAAAAATGCAAGAGATAAGGTATGGCGATATGCCTATGAAGCTCCAAATGATGTTGGAAAGGTGATATGCATTCCATGTGAGAGAATTATTTCTGGAGGCATAAACCGCCTCAAATACCACCTTGCAGGCATAAAGAAACATGATTCAAATCCTTGTCTCAAGGTAACTGAAGAAGAAAAAAATTCATCAATGCCCTAGTTGTAGTTGCTGAAGAGAAAAAATTGAATAGGGAGAGGGCGAAATTAGCTATGAGGGAAGCCATAGCTGAATCTGAAGGAGCTCCCTTTGATATGCAAAAAGAAGAAGAAGCACTTGAGAACATACCAAGATCTCTTTGTAGCCCACGGCTCTGCAAACAAAATATCTCTTTTACCAATTCCACTTCTTCTACATCTCCTAGTTCTTTATCACCATCCACATCAGGGATAGGTAGTTATTTTGTGCCCAGGAACACACCTAGAGCACAGCCATCATTAGAGGGCACTGCATGGTTCAAGGAGGTGCATGAGCAAACTGATATTGCAGCATCTGATTTTTGATTTTTCAACAATATCTCAATGAATGCGGCTGATAGTCTCTATTTGGTCAATATGGTGAATGCAATTTCAATATCGGGCAAAGGGTACAAGCCGCCTAATCGCAAGGATATGAGTGGAAGGTTAGTATTTTACTATTTAGTAATTGTAAATAATTGTGATTCACTCTAGTTCATTGTTATATTTTAAATCTTAATTGTTATAACTTATTTCCTATTTTTTACTAACACTTTATTTAATATTACACCTAAATTTTGTAGGTTGCTTGACAAAGCAGTTGGTAGGGCAAGAGTATTGATAGAAGACCAAAAGAAAGAGTGGAAGAAGTATGACTGTAGCATTTCATCTGATGGGTGGACAGATGGAAGAAGTAGAACCATTATTAATCTCTTGGTTGCTTGCAAAGATGATGTGGTGTTTTAGAAATCTATTGACGCCTCCAACAAAGTGAAAAATGCAGCCACATTGGCTTTAATGTTGGAGAATGTTGTCATAGAGGTGGGAGTAGAGAATGTGGTACAAATAATTACAGATAATGTAGCAGCATATGTGGCAGCAGATAAATTTAATTTTTTATGTTCGAATCAATATGAATCATGAATGTAATGCTATGGTATTATTCAATTTAGATTTGATGTAATTTGTAAATACTAAATATGGAATGTTTGCAACTAATTATTGATTTTTTGTTAATCTTTTAGGTAGAATCCTCCAAGAGAGGCATCCCACACTTTTTTGGTCACCTTGTGCAGCACATGTCCTTGACCTTCTTTTGGAGGACATAGGAAAACTTGATTGGGTGAGTCCAGTTGTGGAAGATGCTAGGTGAGTCGCCAATGTTTACCGTACTGGTAAAGAAATCAACGCATACAAACAATAGAACCGAACAGCAGAATTATATTATTATATTCGCATATGCCAGACATACAATATGCTTCATAAGATTCGTAATAGTAGATTATTGATGATTTACAATGATCCCAGACGGGATATAAATACTATCCGCCGAATCTTCCCCGAGGAGTCCGTCGGCCACAAACATTATGTCCGCTACAAACTATTTACCCGTCGGCTACAAAATAAAACACCAACGACAATCATTTCGTCGGCTACAAAAACACTGCCGGTACCATCCAATCGGCTGACACCATCCCCCCCAAAAAAAAAAGTAGTCTCCGGACGACAATTACAAAATATCTGAAACAAATTAACAAACAAAATACATTAACAGAGTAACGACAACAAAAAAAAACTGCTTCTGTCACATCACTTCCACATTCATCCCGTTACATCTGTAGCCTCTGCTAACACAATACTGTCTCCTCAAGCTAACCTTAATAGCCACCCGTGCTGCTTTCTTTGTTTTCAATTCCTCGATACCCTAAGCCAAGTGTCGCTACACTGCCTCCAACTGGATGATTAGCTCCTCCCGAGCTCTCTACGCATCCACCAAGACAGCCTCCCGGCCAACACCTACTCCCAGTGCCTCTGGTACACAGAAAGTCCATGCTTGCAGCAACTTCAACTCTTCTCAACTGGTCAGACCCCCACGACTGATATCCGCAACGACTGGGGGTCCAGAGGGCAACGCCCCCGACGGGGTCGAGGGGCAGCGCCCCCGCGGGGTCTTGGGGGAGCGCACAGTACAGGGCGAGGTTGAGGGGCAGCGCCCCTCGCCGCCAAGACCAAATTAGCACTTCGAAACCCACACAAAACTGCACGAAACACACCATTTCTGCCATTTTCTGCCAACTCTACACTCTTTCTGGCAACCACTGATGCGTCCCCTTCCCTTTGGCACCATCTGTAACTCATTCTGAACAACTTGAATCTGTCGTCGTCTTTTTTTTTTTTTTTTTACTGCTTCCTCTATAATCCACCATAAATCCCTCTGCACACAGAAATTCTTCTCCTTCCCTACACAGATTCCATCTTGGCTCCTGCAATTTTAATGTGCTGTCGCTAAACTCAAAAGCGCCCAAACTAAATATGCCATATTTTTTCCACTCCTCACAAAACCCTGAGCTTCTCCTTCTGGCAGAACAAGCACTCTTCTTTATGTCTCTGTTTCCCCGCGGAGAAATCTAGCTGGAGGAGGGAATGGAGTCTGGCGGATATGTTTTTTACCCGCGACCTTTCTGGCGGAGGAACTTAGAAGTTTTATGCCCGCGGACAGGCTGCCCGCGGGGCCTCTATCAACCTGCGGACAGACTGTCCATGGGGCCATTCCCTTTCACGCCCGCGGGGCCTTTGTCTTCGCCCGCAGACAGACTTTTCCCGCGGGGTCCTCTTTCCACCCGCGAACAGACTCTGCCCGCGGGACTTTTTTCACCCGCAGACAGACTCTGTCCGAGGGGTCTTCTTTTTTTTTTTCCATTTTTTTTTTTTTTTTTTTTTTATAATTTCTCTTTTTTTTTTTCTTTTACAAAAATTAAATTAAATTAAAAGACAGCACCTCAATTTTGCCTCCAGGCGTCACCATTCTGCAACGACCACGACAAGGGAATCATCTGATCATTCTGTGACGGTGACGGCATCTTCTTGGCATGGTAGGATTCATTGACTGCATGAGGTACCTCTTGCCCGTCCAATGTTCCCAACTTTACCACTCGATTGTCGCCGACCTCCCGGATTTGATATGGTCCAAGCCATCTAGCCTTAAACATTTTCACTTTGATTTCATTCCGACCGTCGTATGCCTTATGTCTGTTCTGTGCCACCTCCGTCGCCCACTGTGCCTGCGGTCGTCGCGCAACTGGATTATTTCCTTGCTGTCGGTGCCCTTCCACTAATTTTATGCTGCGGTGTAGCCTTTTCTTTCCGCACGGTCCATTCACCATGTACCGGACAGTGGGATCTTTCGTTTTTCTGTGTTCAGACTGTATGTTCTTCCCCTCAGCTTCAACCATGGCAGCTTTTCCTTCTTCTGCTTCCCTGCATTCCTCCGCACATTCATTTTCATGTGTTTTGTCACGTTCGTCGACCGTTAACATATTACAACTCGGAAACAGTTCGTAGTCTTCTATCTGCCAATGGAACAGGCCATTCATTGAGTCCAGGTCGTTGTCATTCGATCCTCCGTCAAGTCTCAATACTCCTTCATCTGGTTCCATTCTCCTCTTTCCTTCGTCGTCACTTTCACCGTCACTTTCTGAATCTGACGATGCTGCCTCCTCGCCGACTATTTGTGTATGCAGGTCAATTGTGAATCTTCTGCCTCCGCGCTCCATTGATAGGGTATTTCGTTTCCAATCATGTTTTACTTTTGCTTACACCAACCAATCCCGTCCCAAAATAGCATCATATCCTTTTCTTTTCAATGGAATGACCACAAAATCCAATAAAAATGGTTGCGTGCCAATGGTTACCGATTGCGCCTTCAAAATTTCCAACGGTTTGATTTCGTGCTGGTCCGCCGTGAGCAACTGGAATGTAGGTGGCCACAGCGTCGGCTTCCCCAACTTCTTCCAAGTATCCTCCGGTAAGACATTCACGTCGGACCCTCCGTCAATAATTCTCTGTCAAAACATTTCCCAAAATCCCCATCTCGACGATCGCCGAATGCCGTCCGGAGGTGAGTGCGAGCAACATCAGATCTATTGTCATCACTTTCGTACTGTCCCTTCCTGTGTCCTCCGTTGCTTTGGGAAACGGTGTATGATTCAAAATGGCCATCCGTAACTGGGGCATTGTGAGAAGGAGGTCACTTATCTTGACCGGTATCTCCGTTTGTAAGATCTGTCGTACAATGTTTTGTTCTGCGAAGTTCCTTGCCAAGGTGCCAGTGATGTCCTTCAACTGAGATGTCCCTGCCGACGATGCCTTTCCAATTTCCGCCTGCATTTCCCCCAATTTTCTTTTTTCCTCCGCTTGCCTCCGTGTAATTGCCAGAACCTCCTCTACATTTGTGCCGATAGTGATCAAGTTTACTCCAGACTTTGGACACTTGGAATCTTCGTGATCGCCAGGTCCGCACCATCTACATAATAATTTCGGTGTGTTTGCCGTTATACAATCCCGCGCAAAATGACCCCACAAATTACATGCTCGGCATTGAACGATTGGCCGTCCGTTTGCATCATACTCAGTTCAACTTCGGCTCCCATTATTATTGTTATTGTTTGCATTGTTGTTATTTTGCCCTCTGTTATTATTCCTGCACCCTCCGGATGTGGCACCTGCGCTATTCGTATTTTCGCTACTGCCCGACGGGGAAGCCTCCTGTGTGAGAAACACCTGCGGAGATCCTCTTGTCTTCATGTTAAAGGGGCACTCCTTTGTCGAATGGCCCATGATCTGACAAATGTCACAAAATTGGTTCTTGGGACATGATCCTTTAGTATGCCCATCTGTCTTACACTCCGTGCACCACAGCTCACTGCCTTTTGGCTCCTTCTGCATGTTTTTAAACTCCATCATGCGAACCATATCCTTCTATAGGGCACGAACCTTCTTGCTGCTGCCTTCGTCGTCGCTACTATCATCTCCGTCAGGCTCGTCGTCATCCGAATCAGAGGAGCTAGTTTTCTTCTTTTTTGTCTTCTGCTCACTTTCAAGGTCCAGTGCTCTATTATACGCATCCACATATGATGACGGTGGGACAATTTTCATTTTCCTCCGCAATTCCGATCGTAGGCCGTCCACAAACCATCTTTTCTGCAATCCGTCCGCCGATTTGCTTTCCATTTTGTTTATTAAGTCTTTTAATCTCCTGACGTAGACACGGACAGTTTCGTGCTTCCCCTGTTTGGTATTGAAAATCTCCACTACGATCTCATTATCATCCCGCAAGAGTTTAAATTCCGCCAGGAACTCCTTTTTAATGTTATCCCAGCTATTTAGCTTTTGTGGATCCGTATCCGAAAATCAATCAATCGCCACACTCCGTAGGGTTGCCGGAAATTGCCTGACCCATTTGTTGGCATCTGTGATTCCGTTTGCCCTCCAGATCGTCTCACATGTCTTACAATGTCAAATGGGGTCAGCAATACCATCGCCTTCAAACTTCGGCAACTTTTCTTTGGGTCCCACCATCACAACACTGGAGGTCTGCATTGTCACACTGAAGGTCTGCACTCCCACACCGGCAGTCTGCACTCCCACACCGGCGGACTGCTCTCCCACACCGGCGGACTGCACTCCCACACTGGCGAATTGCTCTCCCACACCGGAGGTGTCGACAGCTGCGAACCTTGGTGAAGAAGGATCTTCTAAAGTTGTTTCCCGCGGAAGTCTATCCCGGACGAAGAGGTCACTCCACGCTCGTGCTCCCTCGGCACTGCGAGCCGTGCGAGTTGATGCTCTTCCGTCTGAATTTTCTTCCCTCGACGAACACAATTTCAAGAACTCATCCCGTGCTTCTTCCACCAATTCCACCCGCTGCCAAGTCTCCTCCAACAATTCTTCTGCACTCCGGTTTCCGTCGGAAATCTTCTGAAATCTCCGTCGGCGTTTGGCTTGCTGTGCCAGAATTAAATTCTCTTGTGCAGTACGGGTTCCATCTTTTTCTTTGACCTTATTCCGATCTTTGTTAAGCTGATTTGGCATTAATATTCATTCCTCCCACCTTCCAGATTCATAAGGCAACGGCGTCAAATGTTTACCGTACTGGTAAAGAAATCAACGCATACAGACGATAGAACAGAACAGCAGAATTATATTATTATATTCGCATATGCCAGACATACAATATGCTTCATAAGATTCGTAATAGTAGATTATTGATGATTTACAATGATCCCAGACGGGATATAAATACCATCCGCCGAACCTTCCCGGAGGAGTCCGTCGGCCACAAACATTATGTCCGCTACAAACTATTTACCCGTCGGCTACAAAATAAAACACCGACGACAATCATTCCGTCGGCTACAGAAACACCGTCGGGACCATCCAGTCGGCTGACAGCCAAATATATCTATAATCACTCATGGATTCTCAATTTGATGAGAAAGGCCACTAAAGGCAAACATTTGATGAGACTTGCTATGACAAGGTTTGCAACGGTCTTCTTGACGTTGCAAAGTATTCTTGACCACATATTGGCTCTGAAACAAATGTTTGTGTGTGCTGATTGGGTTGCTTCATCTTACTCAAAGGAGCCCGAAGGAGAGGCTGTGACACGAATAGTGTTTGATGAAAGTTTTTTTGCAAAGGCTAAAGAGATTGTGGAGGTAACTTCAAGAATCAAAACATTATATTTTTAGTTTATTCGAGTTTCATTATTAATTCATAACTTACTATGTTATTAACTAATTTGTATTTTTCAAATTTCAAATGTAGATGTCTCTGCCCCTGGTTCTAGTCTTGCGCATATGTGATGGGCAGCAATCCCCAATGGGAGGACTTTATGACGCCATGGATAGGGCCAAAGAGGTTGTTAGAAGTTACTATTATGGGGACAGTCTCAGATTTGACCCCATTTGGGAAATAATTGATAGCAGGTGGAACAATATGCTCCACCAACCCATTCATGCAGCAGGCTACTTCCTCAACCCCAAATTCAGGTACTATGATTGTCTTTGAAGTTGGAATTTTACTAAGACTTTATTTTACTTTACTTTTTAAAGTTGTGTAGTAAGACTTGATATCATTTTCTATTTTTTTTAGGGCTAATGATTCCTACTCAAATCCTAATGGAGAGGTCATGAAAGGTCTCTCTAAATGCATTGAGAGAATGATATCCAATGAAACGGAGAGAGACCTTATTGTGATCGAACAACAAGTCTTTGTGGAATCGAAGAGTCCTTTGTTCTCTTCTATGCTAGCAAAGAGAGAAAAATCTACTCAAGCACCAAGTAAAACGTCAAACTTTAAAACTTTTGCTAATTGATAAGTTGTGTTTCTAATTACCTTTTTTTATTGCTTTATAACTTTTTATATTTTGTTTTGCAAATTTTTGGTGGGCAATTTGGGGTGGCAATACTCCCAATTTAAAGAAATTTTCTCTCAGAGTCCTATCCCAACCTTGTAGCTCATCTCATTGTGAGCGCAATTGGAGCTTATTTGAGTCCATCCACACAAAGAAAAAAAACAAAACGACTCAAAAACGGCTTAATGACCTTGTTTATGTGCACTGTAATCTTAAGTTGCGCATAAAAAAGGCACAGAGTTCAGAACTACCTGGTCCACTTGATCGAGACGAGATAGATCCTTATTCTGATTGGATAGCACAGGAGCCAAGTCCATTGTTTACACCAGATGAGATCGCTGATTTGGAGAGGCAGGCCATGGAGGAGGATGCTGAAACTATTTTCAGTTCACAATGGATGACATTGAGGACAAGGATGAGGGCGATGATGATTCAGGCTCAGAGGATGAGGATGAGGCATTACCAGTGCCACATATAGGAGGAGATGGATCCTCTTCCAGGACGCCAAGCTAGTCAGTAGGGATGTCGAGCGAGGAGGCACAACCATAGAGTTCACAGTCATGCAGCTGACGCCCTATCCTAGTGCGGAGCACTTCTTCTAGGACTAGACGCCCTCACTTTCCAGCTAGTGCAAGTGGAAAGAGGAAGACGTGAATTGTGATTGTATTGATGTATTTAGACTTTTAGTATTTACTTCTAGTTTGACAGATTGAAACTATTTACTATTTTGCTTCCTGCCATGAGCATTGCACATGAGAATGCAATTTTGTATGCACTATGCATTTATATATATCTTAACTCTGCTTGTTTCTTTTATATTGTCTTTAATTAACTTATTAGATGCATCTTCTCATTAAATTTTGCAAAATAAATGTATTTTTAATTAAATTTCAACAGTTTTTTAGGTTCCCGAGTTTTTTTTTTAAATCGCCGAGTTTTTCCCGATTAAACTTTGGGGGGGCTTGCCGAGTTTTTGCCTTTGGCGAGTTTTCCTGCTATGAGTGCAAGATCTAAAATCCCAAAACTAGATTGATTGAGATTTGATTGTCTTCAAGAAGAATAGAGATTAATGATTAAAGGAAAACATAAAACCTTCAATGAAGACATTCATGTTCTTAACACCAACTCTCATAAGAAGGGTAAGAAGAACAACAAAAGGAAAAGAAACTTTCATGGAAAAGGATAGTCAAAATAGAAGAAAGACTTATCCAAAATTCAATGTTTCAGATGTGATCAATATGGACATTATGCACTAAATTTTCCTGATTGATCTAAACTTCAAGCATCATTTGTCAAAACTGATAAATCAAATGAAGGTTAAGAGTCTGAGAAATATGCCTTCTATTCAGCATTGTCTAGTCAAATATCAACCAAATCCAACACTCAAATAATTGACAACGGATCTTCAAGACACATCACTGGTTATCAAAATAACCTAGAAAGCATGCAAATAGAAACAGATGAAGAAGTTACAATTAGTGATGATTCTGCACATTCCGTAAAAGGAATTGGGACCTACACCATCAAATTGAAATCCTAAATTCTATTCAGCTTTCTGGAGTTCTTTATGTACCAAGTATTAAAAGGAATTTAATATCTGCATCTACACTTGAAGATGATGGTTATAGAATTGCATTCATGGACGGTAAGGTACTAGCATGGCCTAAGGATTCAACTATAAAGAAGGCTCTAACCATAGGATTATGACAAGGACTATTATATGAGCTTTACACTAAGACAAATCTTGCACTTGTTTATGATACTTCAAATTCAAATAAAATATGGCATAGAAGATTAGGTCATATCAACTTTCGTGCTCTAACATCTATGGAGAAGTTGGTAACTGGAATGCCCAAATTAAGTCATATTCACAATGAATCCTACAAAGGTTGTGCCTTAGGAAAAAACACTAAAAAGTCATTTCCTCATAGTTTGAGCAAAACTAAATGTGTTAGGACTAGTGCACTCTGACCTGTGTGGACCCATGTCTACACCATCCATAGGAGGGTTCTTGTACTATGTGATATTTGTTGATATTTTTCAAGGAAGACATGGATACTCTTCCTTAAGTACAAAGAATCTGAAGAGATTCTTTCTAAATTTAAAGAATTCAAAACTATCACTGAAAACTCCTTAGAAAAGAAAATTAAAGTTTTAAGAACAAATGATGGGAAATAATATGCTTCTGAAATATTTAAAGAATTCTGCAAACCTACTAGGATTAAGAGGGAGTTCACAATTCCCTACAATCCTCAACCAAATTTAGTTGATGAAAGGAAAAATAGAACTATTATAGAAGCTACTAGGGCTATGATATATGATCAAAACTTGAACATGTCATTTTGAGCTGAAGCATCTAATACAGCAGTCTATATTCAAAATAGATGTCCTCACTCACATTTGGACAACTAAACTCCTAAAGAAGCATTTTCAGGAATGAACACTGACATTAGTCATTTAAGGATATTTGGATGTCCTGTGTATGTTCATGTACCTAAGGAGAAAAGGACAAAGTTAGAACCTATTGAAAGAAAAGGAATTCTTATTAGTTTTAATGAATCAATAAAAGAGTACAGAATCTACATACCTAGATAGAAACAAATAGAACTCAGTAGAGATGTCATCTTTGAAAAAGATATTGCTTTCAAAAAAGCCAACACTTCAAATGAACTAGATACAGATGACTTATCCTATTCCCTAGAAGAGGCTCCTACTTCTGAGATTTAGAGGGAGTACCTTGAAGAGACTTCAAATGACACTGAGATCCTTCCTGAGACTCAAGAAGAGAGTCTTCATAATAATTCTAAAAGACCACTTTGGGCAAGGAAAATCATATAGGAAGGAGACGAATTTGCAGCACCTTCAAGGACTTTTAGAGAAAGCAAAAGGCCTCTAAAATTAACATACAATGCATTCATGTGTGAGAGTCCAAACTCTGAACCTTCTAATGCTTTTGAAGCACTTAAACATCAAGCTTGGAAAGATGCAATGGTGGAAGAATATCAGTCGATACTAAAAAATAATGTTTGGGATATAGTTCCTAGACCTAAAGGAAAATCTGTTGTTTCTTCCAAATGGCTCTTAAAGTTAAATATGTTGCAGATGGTAGCATTGAAAAACATAAAGGTCATTTTGTGGCTAGAGGATTCTCTCAAAAGGAAGGAATCGATTTTGAAGAAACATTTGCATCAATTGCCAGGTACACCTCAGTTGGAGCTGCAATAGCCATTGCAGCAGCTAAAGGTTGGAAAATCTATCAAATGGATGTAAAACCTGCTTTTCTATATGGAACAACTGAGGAAGAAGTATACTTGGAACAACCAGAAGGATTTGTGACTCGTGATATTGCCTTCTACATATGTAAATTGAAAAGAGCTCTATATGGACTCAAACAGGCTCCCCGAGCCTGGTATGAAAAGATTGATAAATATATTCTAAGTCTTGGATTCACCAAGAATGTTGCTGATCCAAATTTTTACTTTAAAGTAACTAAAGGTGATATATTGATTCTAATTCTTTATGTTGATGACCTTTTGATTACAGGAGAAGAACATCTCATTAATCAGTGTAAGAAAGATTTGGCTTCTGAATTTGAAATGAAGGACTTAGGGATTCTTCATTTCTTCCTTGGATTAGAAGTTTGTTAGAAGTCTAGAAATATCTTCCTACATCAAAAGAAGTATACTGTCAATATTCTGAAAAGATTTGGAATGTGGAATTGTCGACCTATATCAACACCTATGGAAACCAACTTACACAAGCTAAAGGAAGCAAGTGTTCAATCTAGACTAGTTGATCCCACTTTATACAAACAGATAATTAGGTCTCTAATGTATCTTGTGAATACTTGACCTGATATCTGCTATGTTGTTAATGCATTAAGTTAGTTTATGTGTGAACATCATGAAATTCATCTTGTTGCGTTGAAGCATATATTAAGGTATCTTCAAAACACTATTGGGTGTGAACTTAAATATGAGAATATCAGCTTGGAGTTGCATGGATATATTGATTCTGATTGAGTCGGAAGTGTAAAAGACCGGAAGAAGATGTTGTTTCAGCTTAGGTTCAGCTATGATCTCATGGATCTACGAAACGCAAGCTTCAGTTGCTCAGAGTTCTACTGAGGCAGAGTATATTGCAGCAGTAATGGGAGCTAGAGAAGCAGTGTGGCTTCGAAAATTGCTTTCTAACTTATTCTGTGCACCTATGAAACCTACCACTATTCACTGTGATAACCAAAGTTGTATCAAGTTATCTGTGAATCCAGTATTTCATGATAGATCCAACTATCCAAGCATATAGAAATTCCTTACCACTACGTAAGAGACAAGGTGGAAAGAAGAGTTATTCAGTTCGAATATATTAATACAAGTGATCAAACAACTGACATTCTCACCAAGGCTCTTCCTAAAGTGAAGGTTGATCATTTCAAAAAGAAACTCAGTATGGTTGAAATGCAAATTTATGAGATTGTGTCTCAACTTTGTAAATTTGTATTATTTTAATAAAGATGTTTAAAGTGTAAACTCTTTTGTCATATGTGTGACTCTATGACTTATGGGCCTACCCTATGTACATTATCAAAAGGTGACAACCTTTTATGAGGAAATGTTGATTATAATACTATAAGGTGACGATTTTATAATTATTATATTACTATCATGATGAATATCATGTGACTTGATATTCTTGGACAAATCATGATAGTTAAAAGAGCATGTTGATAGATATCATGTGACGTGATATTTGTTGAAGATCAATATGTTCAAACTCATGGTGGATATTATGTGACATGATATCTATGAATATACCATGATCTCTTATGGTAGAAATCATGAGACTTGATATCTGTATACACACCATAACTAGAAAAAATATCATGAGACTTGATTTTCTTAAGTATATTTAGATGATATCGCTTTTCAAATAAGGAGAGCTTATATATATGCACTTTGTCTTCCCTAGCTAAGAGGGAGTGTTAAAGCATGTAGCTTCGGTCTGACAATAACTGTGATCAGCATATATATATATATATATATATATATAATAGCAGTATATAAAACTCTGCACAATTGAAACCGATGATCATATACATATTGTCTGAGATTTCATTTTAGACATGATCGAAACTTATTTTATTTCCTTTGATTTAAGATCACTATCAACCTATATTATATCAGGCTGCAGTTCATAAAAATTGGTAATATATGATTAAGACTTGTGTTAAGTCTATAATAAATCGGGCATGATTAACCAACACCGTACCGGTGTGATGGTGAATGTTCATGTCTCCATTCAGAGACATGCCCATTCATCCTCACACCCCTCCGTGTGATATGTATACTTGATCCGCCCGGCATAACAAGGCATCGAAATCAATTATGATCAATTTACATTTCAAGTTCAAGAACATTTTCTTATCTCTGTTATTTCTGTACTAACATATACAAATTTTGGAGCAAACCTATTCTTTGACATCAGTGTTCATACATCCAATCAAAAGTTGTGCATCAGTTAGCCTCGAATTTGAAATCTGGTAAGAAACTTTACACAAAGACAATTTTACTAAGGAAATTCTCAATCCAACTTAAAGGACATCTACCAGAAAAAGCTTAAAAAAATGTTGACTTTTTATGCTTCCTATAAATTAAAAATGTAATTTAATAATGTGATGAAACAATTTTACTTTGACAACAATTTTAGAAGTTATTTCTCCACCAATTCATTCTTCCTTTTTCATTTGCCTTTTTTTGGGATCTGGCTGGCATATGGACCAGATGTAAGTTGATCACTGGGAAACATTTTTAGTCCCTTTCTTATTAGCAGTCTATAGATAGAAAGATACGTCCTCTGTGCAGAGTTGATTGTTATTGGTATTATTTGAGTATTCATCATATTGATATGTAGCGAAATTTCTGCATAATGGAACCCTGGATTCTTTTGATACTTTAAATAAGTACTATAATTCAAACAAAGAATGGCATTTTGAGAGACTAAATTTAAGAAAATTACTTCATCTTTAGAAGTCATCCCAGTTATTAGAGAGACTGCTGCACAAAACATTAAAATAATAAGTGTTGTATCCTTAGCAGCTTCCCATGCAAAGACCTACAAAGCATCACATGCTGTCAGCATTGTTCCTAGAAAGAGAAATCATCTAGCAAAAAAATCATAATAATAAAACTACTGATTTCCATCAACAGATTAGCAAAAAAGTCTGTTGGTCTTCAAATTTCAATGGTTACTTACAAAAAAGCTTTTTGGATGCTTTCTTGGGTAATTGTTCTCCCCAAAATATTTCTTCCGCATTATCATGTCATCAACATCCTCATTTAGTCCACTGTCCAAATCTGATCTTAGTGATTTAGCAACATTCGAAACCTACCAAACATAAGAACTGTGAGAAAATGGAGATCAAAACACAGTAACTGTATAATGTGATGATTATTTATATATGTTCAGGCCTAATGCACTTCCTTTGCTTGTATGTGATTTGTATTTTTATGGTTCAATTTTTAAATTATGGTTCACATGAGATGCTAGAAGAGTAAAACATAAGACATTCATAGAAACTTTTTTAGCTGTTTCTGGATTTGATTGTGTTTGTTTTTTGGCATTAACGTTTTGGATTACAAATGCAGATAAGCACAAGATATTAAGATATAACACATGAAAATATTGCAATAGACTAGAATGCATTCTACACTAAGTCCTCACCTTCAAAAATTATTCAATTTGTTTTTAAGCAAGAATATTTCCTATAACTCCAGATTCCCAAAAAGTATTCAAGGAGAATCTAGGCTTTCGCTTCTTCTCTTTCATCCTAAGTTCTCTACAATTTCCCTGGTAATCTGTGAAGAGTAGTATCTTATATAAATATGGGTTAAAATAGAAGTCTAAAAGGAAGAGAAATAGATTTTATCTTATGGAAATGACAAGATTGCCCTTTTCATGACTATTTTTACACTAAGTTTTAATTATTTTCAAGATTTAGCATAGATCACGGTTGTTGATGTTTCCCCAAGTATAGATTTTAGTCATGATGGCTTCATCATTATATTTCTAATTAGTTGTGTTGACTTAGAATGTTTGTAACAGGCCAAAGTCCTATGTAGATATTATGTTCATTGAAATCTAGCACAAAATTTGAATAATTATTGGGATAGATCAATAAGGGCTGATGTTTTAACTGCTTAACGCAACAAAGAAAAAATTTAAGATTCGTTGATGATGTTAATCCAGGGACCTGACAATTAGTATACACAGCAATAAAAAAAAAGAAACTGATTGAACTTGGTATTCATTTGAAGGAACATATGTGTATGCTCATGCAAAGTCATCTTTGGACATAATGACTAATAACTTGTACCTGTATGTTCATAGGAAACCCTCTTTGGACATTGCAATCTAACAGCTTCTAACTTACATGTAAAAATTGTGTGCATTGATATATAAGTAATGGAACTACAGACTAATGCTACTATGTAATACACATTCTTCTTATGATCCAAAGACAGAAACAAAAATGTATCCTGATCAAATGCATTTCTTGAACCTCAATTTCTGCAATGTAATTACTAATTATTAAGTACTTCAAAAAAGAACAAACTTAATGCTCTATGAAATAAAGCATACCCCACCAAGTTGTTGCAAGAAATTCAGCTCTTGCCCTTTAGCCAAATTGAGCAGTTTCCTTGGTCCCAATCCAAAGCCATTTGCTGGTGGCGATTCTACAAATTGAAAATAAGAATGTAACTTCCAACCAAAGATTAAAACATTAAATGTAGAACTTTCTATCAAAAAATTCATCAGCTCAAACACAACCAAACAAACATATATAGTTGCATATTTAATCAAGAGATTCAAATGTGAAGAATTAGATGAGAACTTATTCAAATATAAGAGCATACTTGGCTCTTTTTTTCCTCTTCATGCACATAGGAAGAAGAAAATGAGAGAACAAGAGAAAATTCAAGATTGAACCAACTTTACTATGGCATGTCAGAAAACAGCCATTTCAGTTTTAGATGAAAATCATATGCACCAAGATTTACCATTCAAAGAAATTGCAGCTGATTGTATGCATTAAACCAAAAATAGATATATTCAACAATTGTATATTTAATCACAAGATCTATATAAACAAAACATTAGATAAGAATTTCTTCAAATTGAACAACAAACCTACCTCCTTTTTCTCTTCAACTAAGTAAAATAAAAGGAGGAGAGAGTGTGCAAGAAAATTTAAGAGGTCAGCTAACTTTGCTTTGGTATGTCAGGAAAATCATTTCAATTTCAACTACACGAAAATCATATGCATCAGGATTTACCCTTCAAAAAAGAGGAAATATGCAACAGATCAAACCAAGAAAAAGAACGTCAATGCCAACATAACAAGGCTTTGGCCTAAAGAGAAGAAAATGCAACCCAAATCTAGCATTATAGCATTCCTGAAAATAAGACAGTGAATCACATACCATCTGTAGCCCTAGCACCGGCTTCTCTAAAAAGTTGAACAGCCTGTAAATAAATGAAAAACAACACTCCCAGAAATGAGAAAAACCATTTTAAGTCCATAACATGAATGGAAAAATTAAATTTGTCAAATAAGCATGTTGCATTCATCAGAAAATAAAATAAGTAATCCAGGTTATCAATAGCAATGATGATGCGATCAAACATATAAAGTTTCAAGCATAGTTACAAGACTCATACTTGCCTCGGACTCAACAAGGTGGTTTCGGACTCAGACTTAGACTCGGCAAGGACTTGGCAAATGGAAAACCCAAGAAATTCAAATATTTTTAAGGATTTAAGACTTTTTTCATGCATCATTTAGTCAATTAAGATCAAAGATATAATAATTGAGATAAATAGAAGCTACTTTGCATGCATACACAAGTTTACATTGATCACATAAATATCAATGCAAATTTCTAAAGGAAATAAATTAAACTAAAATTAAAGAAGGTATACATTATTTATTATCATCATGTTGAGCATTATGTTTAGTTGAAGACTATTGGTGATATCTCCCTTGAAGTGGACTATGGGGTTGCTCCCTCAAAGTGGCATATTGTTATCAAGTGTTTACAAAAAAAATCATATTATACCCTTTTAATCATATTATACCCTTTTACCAAGCAAGTTGTTTCAGAACTGCTTCGATTAAATATTTTATTTCTAGTAGATTAGAAGATCATAATGAATTTTTGGAATGGTAACAACTACATCATTGCTCAAATATCATCATCTTTTAACTTTGTCAAATGGCCGCTTTAATAGACATTTGTTTTTTCAATTTTTTACAAACCTTAAAAATGTTCTTTTATTGTTCTGGAGATGCCCAATTAAGCATTTTATTTGTCGCACTGATTTCAAATTTGATAGTGTTGTTTTTAATTTTTAATGCCTAGTTCTTGGACTTTGTAATATAGTCTATGATACAACACTACTTTTTTGGTAAAACTTTTAGTGAAATCCTATTTGTAATCTGCTTTATAGACAAATTGTTATGTTTTATACCTTCTACATGCAAGACATTTTTTACTACAAATTGCCTTATTGAGAATCACCATTACAAATTTTTGGACTTTGATATTGCAATACAATCATGTAAGTCAAACAAATCATTAAAAAACTTTAAAATGTTTATATTTTACATTGTGGCTTAGCTGGCCATGGAAAAGTCATGGTCACAGGACTCTCTGAGTCAG
The DNA here is from genome assembly GCA_028749045.1 of Cupressus sempervirens. Classification (NCBI taxonomy): domain Eukaryota; kingdom Viridiplantae; phylum Streptophyta; class Pinopsida; order Cupressales; family Cupressaceae; genus Cupressus; species Cupressus sempervirens. The sequence goes on from CM053788.1 coordinate 329,399,602, forward strand.
AAGAGTCCATGTACTCTATGAGTCCTATAGGACTCTAACAAGACTCAGTCGAATTAGAGTCCAGAGGCCAAAAAACTCTAAAGCCCTAACTCGGCTTGGGACTTGCTGTCCTATAACGCTGGTTTCAAGTATCAAAATATCATCAATAGTGAGAAAAACATCAAGCCCATAACAAGCTTCGACCATTTCCTATCATTACAAATATTATAGATCAAGCCCAAATAAAAACCATAGATAAAAAAGTAGAGTTCATTCAACGTTACAAAAAATGTCTCTAACAAGACTTGATCGAATTAGAGTCCAAAGTCAAAAAAACTTTGAAGCCCTAACTTGGCTTGGGACTTGCAGAGTCCTATAACATTGGTTTCAAGTATCGAAATATCGTCCATGGTGAGAAAAACATCAAGCCCACAACAAGCTTCAACCATTTCCTATCATTAAAAATATTATAGATCAAGCCCAAATAAAAACTATTGATTAAAAAGTAGAGTTCATTCAACGTTACACAAAATGTCCTATATCTACACATATATTAATGAGTTGTAACATCTCCAATTACTGATTGTCACGGTTAACTCTTTAGGCATGTGTTTAATCCTTAAGACCATATAGTCCTTAAGCAACATCTCAAGTTAAAGACCTCCATCAATCCAATCTTGCCTTGGTCTAGAAGTTCCACCGAGGTGGGCAGCATCTCTTCTTGTTGCTCAATCCTTATGGCAAAGATCGGTATAGGCCTTAAATTTTTGTGGGTGTCCTATGGTTAGGACATCCATTGATAGATTGTCCTTCTTTCCCTCCACAATTTCCCCTATTGTTGTTATGACTCATAATATCCCATTTCTAGTGCTCACAACATGACGTTGTCAATAACCCCTATGGTCTCGTAGGCAAGCTGGGACATAAAAGGGACTTAGAGGCTTTTTGGCCTAGGCAATTTTTGTTGCAGTTCATTTTGACGTGATCTGGGGCAATTTTTGGCATACTCACTATTTATAGTAAGTCATTATGGGCATATTGAATTTCCACTTGCAGTGGCATGTCAATGTAAATTGGTAAAATATCGACAAGAACATTTATTTATCATTGAAATAATTTATCATCCATTAATAAAATTAAATATGATTATTTAACCTTATTAATGCATAGTCTATAGTTTGTGGGAAATATTTAATTAAATGCCCCCCTTTATTATATAAGACATGGGAAGCATAAATAAAACTTATTGGGGACTTACAGCAAAAAATCATGTTACATGGCATAGAAATATTTTTTTTAAAGCAATCATAGTAAAACAGACGCTGAAAAAGCAGCCGCAGGAAAATAGGGGCAAAAAAGCAAAAAACAGGAAATTATAGGTAGGAACAAAAAACTGATTTTGTTTATTCCACATTGTCAAGATGAGCGGTTGAGCTCTAAGAAAGTGCTATGAAAGAGATTGAAGAGCTCTCTTTCAGAATTCTTAGATATTATATAAAAATGAGCGACATTGTGGAGATTTTCTCTCGTGGACTTCAAGGAAAAAATCCCTCTATGCTGACATTCTTCTCCCTATTGCAAGATACAGTCAGGAGGATTGAAGTCCGAATTCTCAAGAGATATTGTATTTTTCATTTTTCTAGTTGCTGAGATTTGAAGTTGTCAGGGCCAAGGAGAGTTCAAATTGGAGGGTTTAGAGTGGTGCCATTGTTTGAACTGCTATAAACGTGTTGCTGGTAACAAAAATCATCAGTTTGGAAGGTTTTAAGAGTACCATACAGGTCTGAAGGAATCTGAACAACAATTTTATCAACTCATCTACATTTACTGATTGCCATACAAATCGTAAAATTTAAAAATACAAACAAGTTAAAGCTATTCTTTGAAAGTGAAAAACTGGGTGCTACTTTTGGACTGCAACATCATTCTAGGGTACCATACAGCCATTAGCAACAACATTTTGGTGTCGTACTAGTGTTGGGTGTGCTGATTATAACCCAGGTCAGTTTTGGGAAAGCCACAGCTATAGTTTGGAAGAATTAAATTCCCTGCAAGTGTGTTTGGAAATTCATGTCTATATCTGCACTGTAATTGATCATTGATAAAAAGGATAGATTGCACGGCTAGTGTTTAAGGAATTGTCTCTGTGGTATAAGGGATTACTTCATCTTGTTATAACCCTACAAGTGACTGGCAAAATTCCTATACATAGTAGTTGGGATTCGTGTGGTGTTCTGTGACACTGGAACTCAAAATTTTAGAACAGACTTTAGTTCACGACTGACAAAACGTCAAGGGTCCAAAGTTGAGTTTCCAGGAGAAAAATCCAGCAGGGATTCTTACAATACTACCAGAGCTTGCATGCAAAGTGTTTTACAAAATGTCAAACATCCTAAATTGAACTTATAACCCATTAGGGTTATTACATCTAGCACACCCTTCAGCTATATTTGGAAAATTCCAAGTGATGAGGGTATATGATGCCTTGAAATACACCTCACACTTTGTTTTAAATGGCAGCTATCTGTTAATTTGGAAAACTTTATTTATATTCTATTCTTGTAACTACCAATACAATAAGAGGGTAAATTTCAGTGTTGTTTATCTAGAAATATATTATTTGTGCAAAGGTAGTATCACTTATTCAGGAAGAACAATGTGAGCACAAGCAGGAATAATGCATGGAAAGTTTCACTATACAATGTTTGTTTAGAACATTGCAAAAATCGGTATACTATTGAAAGATAATACCTTAATCTCTAGTTCAAAGAATGAAGAATCATTTATTGATGAAATAGAACACACAAAAGAATTTTCAAATAAATGAAAGAAAGCATAGCAATATCAAAAATACTTGCCCGTATGACTTGAGTGCTTGACCTGACCCTTTTTGAAGGCACATTTCTTGCTTCTTCATTTCCCTCCAGGTTTAGTGTGTATCGGAACCGGCGTGTAGCATTCAAAACCAATGTTGCTTGCTGCAATTTAGCATCAAAATCTCCATTAGTTTTGTTTTTTTAAGAAGTACAAATCACATAAAAAATAACAACATTCTGAGTTTTGAGCAGAACAGAAAATTTAATGTTAAAATAGTGAAACTTTCAAACTATCTAAACTTCACCTTCAAAATGAAAGCACTATAACATCTGTAATTAAGGAAACTTGTGATCTCAATGCTATCAATTGAGAAACCTTATCCTTGTTTCCAAGTGCCAAGAATGATCTAATTACCGTATATTGATAAGGAGGAGATATATATAAGTTGACTCAAAAACCATACAGCTGAATCCTAATAGTAATATGACCATTAATGTATATGTCAACAAAACTCTAATCAAGATAAATAACACTTCCAAATTCATGAGTATGTTTGAAAAATCAGATATATATATATATATATATATATATATATAGCCATCCCCTGCTCCGGCTAAAAGAAAATATCTTGGAACCCATTTCCCTGTCCCCTTGTCCCCATGTCCCAGAAACTCAGGATAACATAGCTTCCAATCACAATGATATGAGTATAAATGTAACTAAGCAATATCTGCAAGCTGGCTAATGAATAGATCAACATAGCATCTTATCAATTCAATGATGTAACCATGATCAACCAACCATCTTGAGTTGACATGACTGCCAACACATGCCTGATGGATCAACACTTAATTTGTGGACATGCTAACACAAGTAAACAATAATAGCATCTATAAGGGCAACCAGGGAGGCAATAAAGGAAAGTGAGATCAATCCATCAACAATGAAATTGCAATTACACATACACCTGCAACAAGTTCGAGACCAATATACCAACATTCCAATCTAGAGTAGAACATCAAGAAGGAAATGTTCTAGTTGATCTACAAGATCAACTTCAACAAGATTGGGTAGATGGAGGACTACAAAATGATACTCCTCTAGAGCCCACTTAGATCTGAGGATGGAGTCCTTGCCTAAAGGAAATTGAAATCATGATAGAGGAATAATTAGAGGAAGAACTCAAAGTTACAAAAGGGCTACTCAGAAAGGAGAAACTGAAGGAAAACCCAATCACCTATCCAAACATCACAATTTAAAACAGATGTTAACAAGGAACTTACAATTGCCCATGAACTCATACCAGCGATTCAAGAAAGTCAAGACAAGGAAATTATCTCTAAGTAAGTTACCAGGAAATGATGCTAATAAGGAGCTTACAATTATGTTTTATTCAGAATTATGTTATGATTACAGCCATTTAAGGGGCTTATTATGTTTATTTATGGTACTAGCATGCTATGCCATGCATGAATTAGGGACTGGAAACTTTCTATTATAACTAACCAAGTTCATCACATCTTCTACAAGAACATAATATGATAAATGCCATCCATTGTATGCCAAACCATGCAGCCTAAGAGCAACTATATTACATAAGATTGAATACATGGAGTGAAAACGAAAATAGGAAGCCAATAGGAAAATTATCGTGTTAACAAGGCGGATGTACAATAACAAATAAAGTACTGTATATTTGCATGCAAACATGTTCAAGAAACAAATTGGAAAAACAACCAGCAAAACAATATCAATATGTAATATATTTTCTTGAACAGAGAGGCTCGTGTGGTTGGATAACTTACTGATTGAAACTATAAAGGTTTGCTGGAACTAAAGTTTTGAAGCAAGAACTTTTATTTTATTTTTTGTTTGTAAAATATGTATGAGGGCAAAACCGTTTGAAGCTCTTGGCCCAGCAGGATTTGAACCCGGGACATTTATCTGATGAAAAGTGTATAAAACAGTCAACCCCTCCCTGTGGACTAAGAAAGGAGATAATTATATCATTCATGATCTTTTCCCTCGTTTGTTTGTGTTTTTTTCCCATTTTCCAGAACCTACATCCAACAATGACTTGGATGAGGTGTACAATCATAGTAGGGTTGCTACCAAACATGACAGTAGAAAGAATGCAATTTTCCTAAGTAAATAAACATAAACCATGCTCCTCCAACAAACTTTGCATTCAATGTTTACTAGAAATTGTTGTGCCTGTCACAAGAGATTGAGACTAACACCCAGCGTTAGTTGCCAATAGTTCAAGTCAAAAAAAATATTATTAGCCCATAGGCTCTTCTCCTTGAGAGACTACTGTCAGATTGTTCAGACAATTTGACTGTCTTATGCCAGGAAAAGCAAGCTAATGGTGCCCAGAACTGGCTTGAAAATTTCGTCCGAATACATGGCCACGCTGGTATTTGGTTGAGTGTCCAGATGCTGTAGCATGTTTTCAGAAAACTTCCACGTAATTGTTATGGGAAACCCATATGCTGGTGCCGGTGTGAAAAGTGAGAATCGACAACCCATCACGCTAATATGAGTAAGACCATTGTACAATAATGATAAAACAGCTCACCAAGGAAGGCACAACAATACAAGGAGAATTGTGCACCAAATACTAAGCCTGCCACGCGAGGTTGGTACAAATGATCATCAATTTGATGTTGGCAATTTGTTGACAGCTCACGCATATGAAGAGTGAGGCAGAGGAGTTCTTCCCAACAATTATTCACTCCCTTGTATTCTCAAAGCGTGTGGTGATTTAGAAGTTGTAGATTATGGTCAAGAGATTCGTTCTATTCATTATCATCGCATGCCATTGTAACAGAGCGAACAATTATATTAATCCAAATTTAATAGTAGTGTTACTTCATTGACTTCACTCAATTTAAAAAACTGGGAGCATACCCTGCTGATCTCTTTCTATTTAAAATATTGTGAGCGTTACTACCAAGCTACATCAAAATCCAACTTTAATACTTTCTGTCAGTCTTTAAGCAAAGTTACGATGCATAAAAACAAAATAATTTCTACCACCAAGAATAGTGCAAATCATCCTTATTATTGTGAGGAGTTTCGTATAACTGAAAATGTGAATCAAGATTCAATTATCACCTACCATGAGAGCATCAAAACCGCATCCTCCATGCTTGCCAAAGCCTTTATATTGTTCAAGTAGAATCGTTTTATCGAAATCATTCAACTTTCTTCTCTCTGTATTTTTGAATACTTCACTTGTGCAGGGTAATGGCGCAGACCAAAGCAACATAGTAGCAATAAGTTACGGTGTTTAGTTTATGTGTGAAGAAAAATAAAGAAGAACATGAGCAAAACCATCCACTGTTTGTGAATCGAGATGAAAATCCCAAATAGCCAAGTGAATGCAAAGAAGAGAATAGGGAAGTGTGTTTGAAGAATCCCAAACAGCCAAGTGAATATGAAGATGCTGGAGAATACCAAATATCCAAGTGAATTAAGATGAGAAAAAGAAAAGGAGATTGAATGGAAAACTTTCTTTGTGTGAAGGAAAATAGTGGAGAGAAATGAGGAAGAGCAAAAGGGTTGTAAACTCTTTAGTTCAATAGGGAAGAAGATTAAAAAGGAAACAAATGAGCATAATATTCTTCTTGCAAATAAACATCTAGACACACATCATCCTACAATTGTGATGGAGCCCTATTTCAGTGATAGCGAAGGGAAAACAATCTAGGGGGAAGCTCTTGAACCTCTTTTCTTTTTCAATTAGATTATCAAAGAGTTGATAAATAAGAAATTAATTTTATTTATTTGTATTATTTATATGAGTGTAACGCTGACATCTATTTATGTATGATCTAATGGTGAGCAAGCAACATAAATGGAAGAGAGAAAAGGAAAAAGGAGACAATATCTAGGGTATTGTGAAAAGAAGGAAGGTGAAGATCATAAATAAGGAATGAAGATATCCAATGATTTTTGTATGTTTGAATTAAACTTTTCCCAGTTTTCTTTAAAGCATTGTAATTATATTTAAATTGATTGTGTCTCTTTTTCTAATTTCTATAGAAATAGGAATGTCATTATCTTGAATTTTAGATAGTGTGTTTAGCCACCCAAATTTCCAAAGTCAAATTTGTCTCCTTTATACTTTTCCCTGTTTTATTTATAGAGATAGAACTGTAATTATATTTGAATTTGAATTTTGATGTTGGTCAATTAAAGTTTTCTCTTCAAAATTGGACTCCTTTAACCTTTTTCTATTATTGGTTTCTTATAAAAATTCCCTACTTTTTGTATATAAATAAGATTATAATTGAATTTTATATTTTATTTTGTCCCTTGAGTTTTCCAAATAAGATTTGGTTTCTTAAATCTTTTTAAAATATTGTTTTTCTTAAAAATCAAAATATTTCAAACTTCAATACAAAGTAGAACAAGTAGTGCGCTTAAGCTTAAATGTTTTTTGATTTTAATAGAAATGCACGGTGGACAAGTATGGTTGTGCAAGGAACTTTGGAATAGAGTTTGGGAGCCAGAGGCAAAATGATATTTTAAATTTGATGAAACAAAAAATCAGTATCGGAAATGCGGACATTGATTACTATGTCGAACGCAATGCAGTGATTGACCCATCCTCAAAAGCGTATTAATAAATTGATTGCGAACTGTGTGCAGATATAGTGAGAAAGCACTCAAAGTCTTTAATTGATGAAGCATTCTAGGACGCGATAGATGAAATTTTCAAGGATCTTTGTGTCTGTTCAAACTGCTACAATATTTTTTTAGGTCAAAATGTGACTGCAGTAATGTACAGAATGAACGGTTAAAAATGCTTTCACACTAATGCACATTGCATGTGTGAAGCTAAATTCCACAACCCTTTCCGGCTTCTTCTTCGCTTGTGCATGAACAGAAACATTTTAAAAAGTTGTTTTCATAGGATATGCACATAATTTATTTGGGTTTACACAATATGGAAAAAAAAATTGTTAAAAATGGCCATAGAAGATGGAATAGGTGAGTGCTAAAGCACTTTCATGTTTTATGTGAATGCAGTATTTTACATCCTTTACCGCCACTTTCACTGCAATTCACAAAACATGAAGGCTTGGAACAAGGCACATCAAAGATTGTGTACAACATTTAAAAGATGTGATCGTGCTGAGGAAGTTCCACTCTTGTAGAGAGTTTGTCACTATAAGACTATTCAGATAGATTAGCTTGCTTCAACACGTATATATGTAAATCGCACAGCTTCAAATTACATGTTACATGTATGAAAGGACAAGTGATAAAATTGCTCAGAATAGTTTGGAATCTTGATTATTTTATGAGTTTGTTGAATCATGATGGTGCAGGAGCACCTAGGAACTTGACATATTCAAGCAAATTTTGGCTTGTAGGTGGTTTTAGCCAACCACTAGGCAATAAGGACTAGAATAAAGTCCCAAGTGTGGTATAGAGTCATTGTGTTTAGGTTGATAGGTGTGTGTGTGATTGGAGTCAATAAGTTGTCCATTTAGTGACAAATTGCACAATGTTGCTAAGTTGGTCAAAGATGGTCAAAGTTGACCAAGAGTGTCAAAATAGTGGAAAAGGTGTGAAATGAGGTTGGTTAGCATTTTTGAACTTAATTACACTACATTTGATCAAGTTGAGGATATGAAGCAAGAAAATACAAAATCTTGCAAAATTACTCATGACAACTTTGCAACTTTGCAAAGTTGTCATGACAACTTGACAACAAGTTGCAAAATCCAACAAGATCAATTAGGGGAGCAGCATAGTTAGTTGCCACATGTGCACAAGACCTATATAACACCTTTTCAAACCCAGGACAAGGGTTGGCATCCATTTTGTATAGATATTGTGTTTGAAGGAAAGAGCAAGTTGTAGTAACTAGTTACAGTCATGCGTTCAAACCCATGATCCACACTTTAATGGATTGAATAGGTTACTATGTTTACATGGTTAAAAAGCTTGTTGAATCTAGTTTCTTGAAGTGTCTTTGAGTTTACAAGTTCGACTAGTTTGATAGGTGTTCTATAAATTCCTTCATACTGCCCTATTCATTGTTTTGTAAGTAGTTGGAAGCATAGTTATGGCTCTTTCTTGATTTTGAATGATTGAACTTCTATGGCCACTTGGAATCAAGAAGAGCATTGTATATACTTTGTACAAATGCATTTAGGGAGCTTTACAAGTTGGTTTGCTATTTTCCAATCAAGCCCTAGGCGAGACTGTTGTACCCGAGTTAGGTGTTTGAAAATGTTGCAGTGCTTAAAAGCTAGGATGGAGGGATTGGTTTGTGCCAATCAAGAAGATGAAGGTGTAGGACATTGAGTGGAGGTCGTTAGGTCAGAGTTTCATTATTAGTTGAGCCCATTTGGTTGCCCATTGTATCCAATTTATCACTGGTTGCTGTCAAACCCTTGAAAATAGGGGTATTTTGCTACAGTATTGTATGAACAAGTTGGGGATCTAAAACCCATTAAATCTTGAAGGTTGTCCAAAAGGGTGTCGGAATCCAAGATTGGTTTGGCAATTTGTTAAGAAATTTAAGGAGTTATTGCTCAAAATCCCTATTAGGAGACCTAATTGGGGGCTCTAAGGCTACAAGGCCTAATTAGGAGATTTGGTGAGATCAGTAAGAAACCTAAGGACCCAATCTCAATCAGGTTCGCAACCCAAAGCGAACAGTGCAGAGCACACTGAGCAGGCGAAATCTGCTTTTTACGCCTTCATGGCTAAAAGACCCGCAGATCATGTGCAGTCATCTGCCTGGTACATTGATTCAGGTGCCTCTCGACATTTCACTCACCGCAGAGACTGGTTTACTGACTACTAGCCTTATTCAGATTTTGTTATCTTTGGTGGTGGAGAAGAGTACACGGTTGTTGGTAAAGGCAACATTCAAATTCAGTCTGTTGGGAGGAAGCTCATATTCCTTGATGTGTACTACGTTCCAGGGATGGAACTAAATCTACTCTCGGTCAGTCAGCTGTTGCGACATTCTCCACACTTGGCAGTCACCTTCAATGCACATCAGTGCACCATCACTGATCGAGCGACTAAGTCTACTGTTGCAGTTGGTCTTGAGGATCATGGTCTTTTCAGACTTACTGATTTTGGTGATTCTCAAGACTTAGCTATGGCTGCTAGGCAATCTTCCATCAGCACACTTTGGCATCAGCGATATGGGCACTTAAATGTGCATTATCTTTCACAACTTGCTCGGGATGAGCTTGTTCTTGGTTTGCCAGAGATTCAAACTCAACACCTTGGAGTTTGTGACGCATGTCAGGCTGGGAAGCAACATCGCACACCTTTCCCGAGTGGCGATTCTTGGCAAGCTTCTCAAGTACTTCAGCTTGTTCATGCTGATATCTGCGGCCCTATGGCCACTCCTTCTGTTCTTGGGTACAGGTATTTTCTGTTGTTTGTAGATGATTTCAGTAGAAAAATGTGGGTGTATTTCCTTAAAAAGAAATCCGATGCATTTACTGTATTTCAGAAGTTTAAACCCTTAGTTGAAAAAGAGTCTGGGAAATCTATTATTACTCTTAGATCAAACAATGGGGGGGAATTTTGTTCTAATGTTTTCTCCAGCTTCTTGGATACACATGGCATCCAACGCCAGTTCACCACACCCCACACGCCACAACAGAACAGTGTAGTTGAACGTCGGAACAGGACAATCACCGAGATGGCTCGTTCCATGCTCGAACACAGACATGTTCCGAAGCGTTTATGGGCAGAAGCAGTTAACACTGCAGTTTATCTGTTGAACCGGTCACCCATAGTGGCGGTCAAAGGTAAAACTCCGGAAGAGGCCTGGTCAGGTCGCAAGCCCAAAATCAGTCACCTGAAGGTTTTTGGCTCTCTTGCTTTTGTTTGGATCCCTGATGCTTCACGCTCCAAGTTGGATGCCAAGAGTCAGAAACTGATGCTTGCTGGATATAGCAGTCTTCACAAAGCCTACCGCCTAATTGATGTTGAGACATCGCGTCTCATATACAGCCGCGATGTAGTCTTTGATGAGCAGCGAGGACCATTCATGCCTGTTTCTCCTGTTCCTGATCCAGCAGACCAGCCTATGCAAGTTCATGATTTGGGAGTTCGGCTTCCATTAGGTCCACCTGATGGGAGGGCTCCAGTCCTGCCAGTGATACCTGTACAGACACCTCCGGCTTCTCCTGCAGGATCACCTCGTTTTGAAGATGCTTCACCTGAGTTTGATCCAAATTCTTCTGATGAGGATCCTGCTGATCAAGCATCTCCTAGTACTACTGTTGGTCATTCTCCTCTCCGGCCTAAGTGGTGGGCTAAGACACTTGTTGATCTTCATGATGATGAGCTCATTGATGGGAGAACTGCTCAGAAAAAGAGCAAAACTACAGATTCTGTTAACTTTGCTCTTATGGCCAACATTCACAGTGTGTTTGAACCTCAAACATATTCCGAGGCTAAAGGAATTCCAGAGTGGGAACAGGCCATGCAATCTAAACACCAGAGCCTGCTGAAGAACAACACTTGGGTCCTTTCTGATCTTGCCCCAGGGAAGAAACCCATTAGCTGCAAATGGGTCTACAAAATCAAATACAAATCAGATGGTACTTTGGATAAGTACAAGGCTCGTTTAGTGGCAAAGGGCTTTTCTCAACGTTAGGGCATTGATTATGAGGAGACCTTTGCTCCTACTGCAAAGATGAGCACCATCAAATTAGTCCTAGCCATGGCAACACAGTTTGGCTGGAAGGTCCATCAGATGGACGTAAAGAGTGCTTTCCTGAATGGTGATCTCCATGAAGAGGTCTACATGACGTAGCCTCCTGGTTTCAAGGTTGTTGGTAAAGACCATCAGGTTCTCAGATTGGTAAAAGCTCTTTATGGTTTGAAGCAGGCCCCTCGGGCATGGTACATCAAGATTGATACGTACCTCAGTGATCAAGGCTTCAAGCGGAGTTCTTCAGACTCAAATTTGTACATCAAGACTACTGACAGTGACATCATCCTTCTGGTTATCTATGTGGATGATCTGATCATCACTGGCAGTTCGGCATCTTTGATTCAAGGAATCAAACAACACTTATGCCAGTCTTTTGATATGACTGACCTTGGGCTCATGCATTATTGCTTAGGTGTTGAAGTTTGGCAACAGTCTTCTAGTATATTCATCTCTCAGTCCAAATATGTCAGGGCCTTGTTAGACAAATTCCGAATGCAGGATTGCAAACCTGCATCTACACCTATGGAGAAAGGTCTCAAGTTATCAGCCAAGTCTGATTCTCCTTCCGTTGATGATACTACGTATAGGCAACTAGTAGGCAGCCTCATCTACCTATCTACTACTAGGCCTGATATCAGCTTCGCAGTCAGCTATATTTCACGCTTTATGACAGCTCCTAAGGCTGATCATTGGATGGCAGCAAAGCGTGTGCTTCGTTATGTGAAGGGCACTTTTGATTATGGACTTCTGTATTCTCGGAGTTCTAATCCTAAACTCAGTGGGTTCACAGATTCAGCTTGGGCAGGCTCTGTTGATGATAAAAAGTCAACATCTGGATATGTGTTCAGTTTGGGATCCGGTGCAGTCACATGGACCAGCAAGAAGCAGCAGGCAGTTTCTCTCTCTTCTACAGAGGTTGAATACAGAGGGACTGTTAAGGCAGGATGTGAAGCTGTCTGGCTTCATCGGATGCTTGGGGATATGCAGATGTCACCAGCAGGACTGACTACTTTGTTTGTTGATAACGAAGGCGTTATCAAGTTAGCACGGAATCCAATCTTCCATGAACGAACCAAGCATGTGGATGTTCATTGTCATTACATACGACAGCTGGTTGAAGACGGGACTATAGATCTGCAGTATGTTCCTACCACAGATCAGACTGCAAACATTCTCACCAAGCCTCTTGGTCCTGATAAGTTTGTCAAATTCAGAGGACAGCTTGGTGTGTTAGATAGATTAACCATTAAGGGAGGGTATTACAATAATAGATAAGACGTCTATTATTAGTTAATGGTTATCTTGTAAATATCTTTAGCTTTAGTTTGCTTTTGTTTTTTGCTTTCCCTGGAATAGAATGTTTCTATTCTTTACGATCATTTCCTAAGGAAACATCGTCTCATTCTTTTGTATAAATTGACCTTTCGGTCTCTGTTATTAACAAGCAAGTATTTACCAATTACCTCGTAATAATAAGGGTTAAATCTGCTTATTAGATTCAGGAATATGTCTTTGCACTGGTACCATATTGATTGAATCTAAGGTCCACCCACCTAGGTTTTGCAGAGCCTGAAGTAGAAGAAGGATCTAGCCTTATAATTGGCCCGGTGTCTGAAAAGATGTGTTAAGGATGGGAGTTAGCTGCCCCTAGATGTATCTTGTTCTCATCGGGGTAATTGGAAACCTACAACATTTTCAAACACCAACAAGTTGGATAGGAGATTTGACACAAAGAAGGCATTTGGGAAGTTACAAGGTTAGTGAAGTGATTCAAATTGATTGGTGAGGATCAAAGGTGAAGGGAATAGAGAAGAGTTTCCCTTAGATTAGGGTAAAGAAAAGGACCTTAAGAGAAGCCTAGGAGTGTCTTAGTGGGTGAACTAGGACCTTGTATTGATCCTACCACAACACATGAGTTACAGGGAAAATGAATGTGGAACAGTTTAACCGAACATGCATGTGGACACAATAGATCTCAAAAATTGTATCTATCAGTGCCTCAAGTAAAATCATGGCTATATATTGTGGACATGCAATTGCATGTTCCTCAAACTATCCAAGGACATATAAGTTGTTTCTATATATAGGACATATTACTACTTGATTCTCACAACTTACCAAAGATGTATTAGCCTTGACTTTGGCCCTCGCATCACTTCTAACTGTAACTACTTGTCTCCTACACCGTAAGAGGTAATTTAGGGTCTACATGTTCGTAAACTTCAATTCATCTAATTTATATTATGTATGGTTGCACTTAAATTGGTTCTGCAATTAATCGTCTTCATATTTTCTAGGATCACACACGAGTGAATTTGATAATTTATTCAGAACTTGAGACCATTATAGAATAGTTGAAAATAACATTATGCTCTTTTGAAATATAATTGCTTATGGTTTATATGTAAGCTATGTTACCCGGGGACGCGTTTCCGGCAAAAATTGACCCCGTCCCCACGTCCCCCCGTCCTAGAAACTCTGAAACTTCCAAAAACCTTTCCCTTGGCTGTCCCATAAAATTAATGTTTCAGTTTTGATAATTTGTTTGATTTCCACTCTCATGTGAACTCTAAAGTTAAATTATTTAACACAAACATTATATGTTAAGGTTCTATGATTCATATAAGCATGCGTTATCCATGTTTTTATATGAATATTTAAAATTTTCCTGTATGTTTTAAATTTTCCCTAGTTTATATATATCTGTTCTCACTGCCATCCCCTCCTCCGAGAAAAAAAATCCGTCCCGGAAACCCATTTCCCCGTCCCCACATCCCCCCGTCTCGGAAACCTGGAGTAACATAGTATGTAAGTTTGAATTGGACATCTCATTATCTATCTGAACTTATGTTAAATAAGTCTTTTATTGGAATCATCTCTTCCTTAATGAGAAATGCCCATCAAAGAGGAAGATAAGCAATCTCAATTAAGCATCCTATTAGATGAACCACAAAATGAGGAGGGCCAAGAAGAAATTAAGGTTCAACAAGATGGATTGCAAATGAGAATAGTGGAAATGCTCCCAAATGGGAATTGTTTTTCTAGAGCCCTAGCAGATCAACTTGAAGGTGATCAAGAGAAACACTCAAAGTATCACAGTATGGTTGTGGAGTTCATTATGGAGCATCATTCAAACTTTGAGCCTTTCTTTTCTCAGAAAGGTGACATGAATTTTGAAGAATACTGTGAAAAAATAGCAAAAGATGGAACTTGGGCAGACCAATCTGAGATTTATGCAGCCTCCATGTTAACTTGAAATAACATTCATGTGCACCATTTTAAGGGCCAAGTATCCCAAATCTACGATTTTGATAGTGCGGATACTCCCACATTCCATTTCTCATATCCTGATGAAAACCACTACAATAGTTTGTACTTCATTAATAACAATGCCAATGTTCCTGTAGCAGGATAATCAAAGCACAAGCCATTCTGACCAAGAGCTCATAAAGTTCATTATGGATGAAAACGGGTGTAAAGATACTGCATAACTTATGAAAAAGATAAATTAGTGAAAAGAAAAGATGAACTTCAATGAAGGAAAAGTCTAACAGGGTGTCTTCCATGGGTACCAAGGAAGAGAAAATAATAAAGATAAAAATTATCTTAACAATGTTTTAATATGCACCCGAAAATAATAAAGATAAAAATTATCTTACCAATGTTTTAATATGCACCCAAAATGTTATGAGCAAACTTTCCATGTCAGCACTAAAGTCTCAACATTTGATATATATATAAAACTATGGGCGTAACTGTTGCATCCTTCAAAGGAGCAAGTGCTAGTATGATTTCAAAGAAGAAATGATGCCTGAATAGGTATCATGAAGGCCCATTGTTCATCTCCAATAGCTTGTTGGCTAAATGGATATCTCCATTTGAACATGATCAAAAAATATCAGAACTTGAGGAAGAATTCCGGTCCTATACAATTGTCATATAATTTGCATTTAAACTTCTTAATAAACTGTATGAATGAATGGTTTTATAACATGTTCAAACAACAACACGGTACATTTTGGAAAATAGATCTCTGTCTTGTTTAAATGATGTGCACAACCTAGTTGTTTCCATTTTGCTAGACTCTGCTCGCAAAAGGGCACAGGAAGACTTGACAAGTCTAATAAGCAACTGAAGAAAAAAAGTTCTTCGATTCAAAAGCAGACTAATTCTATAAACATCTTACAATTCACAGTTACAAAGGATTATTTAGGTATACTCGTTAGCTATTATGATATCAATGATTAAAAACGTCAGTGAAGAACCTGTATAAACTATGAAGTGAAAACTTCAGTCAAATCTGCTTAAATTTACCGCCCATAGAAAAATCTTAACATACTGCAAAATTCCATTAGTACTTGCTTGGCCTATGCAAAATCGGTTTTTTCACAAATGAGGGGATGGAGATGGTATAAGGTACACTCACTCTCCATTTCTTCAATCTTTCAGGATTTTCGTGCTTATGAATGATAAACACGTCCTCTTCCAATTCAAGGTCGGATGTACTCATTGCAGCCTCACTTCCTCTTCACTTCAACCAGATAAAGATGCCTGTAGAGCCGGTAACCAAAAAAATTATTTATGCATCAAAAAATCCCGAATTCAACTGAATATATGTCTTTACACCTTCAAATTGATGGAACAGGTATCAATGCAATGCGAGCCAATCAGGTGCAGGAAACCGACTTCATCCCAAGTAGCATCCATAATTCAGAACGACAAGACCAACTTTGATTAAAGATCAAATAATCTTTGATTCTAAAACTTAATCTTGACGCCACACCATTAGCTTTTAGTTCAAGGCATAATCTTGATTCTAAAACTAGTATTTAAGTAAATTTATAAAACATATATCTAAAGCAAAACAAAAGAAGAAACACATTGTACAGTTCAACTAAAGCCCGTGCAACGAAAACCATTTCGCTCAAATACGATAAAGTAAAATACGAGACATTGATAACAAGATGAGTATTGTACCGCTAAAACATCTGGAACAAGTGCCAAAACCATTTGGCGTAACACTTCTAACTTCTTTTACACGCTGCCTTTAACATTGTAATTCTAGATAGTGACATTTTCGAACTCTCGGGGCAGCTGAGCTTGTCTTTTTCTTTGGTTTTCTGTTCTAATATGATCTGGTTAAATTAAGGTCAGTTACGCGAAAAATATTCCAGCTCAAGATAAATTTTTGAGGTCTCAGTATAGTTTTTTCTGTGGTTTTGACGTGGTCTCAGTATAGTTTTTTCTGTGGTTTTGACGTGGTCTCCGTAAAGTTTTTAAACGTACCCGTTTGGCTACGGGAATAGGAATACTTATTCTGAATAGAAAATGTGGTACATAGGACTCAAAATTTGATGGTCCCAAAAATTTATGTTTTTTAAAATAAATAAAATTGGAATAGGAATTCGTATTCCAATTCACAAATGTTCAATTTTTTATCAAAATTGGAATATGTATTCATATTTTATTCCTATTCCAATTCAGATTTGGTGCATCCAAACGGAAAATTCAAAATTTTAAGAATTTACATATGCTTATTCCACTTGTATTTCTGTTGCCAAACGGACTCAACGTTGAGTTAGTTTACCTCAGGTCCAAAATAAAACATCTATCGTTAATACAAACTCATGAAACGCTTGACAAATGGCACGGATTTCATCAGATTAAGTGTTTTCCCACTTATTTATGGACACATTTTTTGATGATGAGTAGTAGCACAAATATTATATTATCGTCGCAAAATAGCATAATTGTGAGATAATGGGATTTTGTTATTCAAGATGCAGAATATTTTGTTTAGAGCGATACTTAGAAAGCAGAAGAGTTATACCAATTATAAATTTGGAGAATAGAAATGCAAACTTATTGTCAGATTATGGTATGAGACTGGTGCATACGTCTTTCTAGATGGAACCTGCACCTTTCATGGTTGGAAATTTGTGCATTTTTTATACTATGGTTGAATGGACCTTCACTTATATTAATTTTTTTATCAAGTGAAATTTTGAACAAACTTTTCAACAATTTATTTTTTGTAATAATAATAGGGGAGAGGAGTCACCATGTGTGCACCTTAGTATGGTGGGTTCACATGGGTTGCCATGTAGACCTCATAAACATTTTTTCCAATTTTCCATCTCAACTAGCCTAATTAGCAATTTAAAATCAAAATTTGAGCCTATTGCAAATATCTTATCACATGAACAAGATATTTGCAAGTATCTTGTTGTTGAAGAAAAACCTCAATTGTTGAAGAACAAACTACACAAGGATAGGTCACACCTTAGAAGCTGGTAACAAAGAAGAAAAGGATGTTTCCCGTGGTGATTATGCTTAAAACTATCAAGAGGAATTTATATAGGAGGAAAAAGGAGAGCACCACTCCATATTTAGTGATGGGATCTATTCTAGAAGAAGCAGATCCATAAGATAATGTTCCTCTAATAAAAAGAACTCAACAGAGTGTAGCAATAGTGGAGGAGAGGAGGAGGGAAAGCCAGACAAAAACCCCTTTACCTACAAGGGATCAACCCATTTATATTAAGGAATCCACATATCATGAACAAGGCAGTATAGAAGAAGAATGTGGGTTCGATATGTTTGATCTCAAAGATTTCAACTTTATTCTAGAGAAATAGGTGGAAGCAGAGGGGACTCTCCCTACAAATAACC
Source organism: Cupressus sempervirens (assembly GCA_028749045.1). Lineage (NCBI taxonomy): Eukaryota > Viridiplantae > Streptophyta > Pinopsida > Cupressales > Cupressaceae > Cupressus > Cupressus sempervirens. The sequence goes on from CM053788.1 coordinate 329,417,780, forward strand.
CATTGTAGAGAAGAGTAAGGATGATATAATGGATAATTAGACCATGTACTACTATTTTTAGATTGTTGTATCAACACCACATATCCATCCCTCTACTTCCTATAGCACATTTGTTCTCTCTTTTCTTGCTAGAACTCTATTATGGCATTTAAATTATTTTCCTCAGTCATTAGTCGTACACTACTAATCATGTTGTGCTCTATGATTGATAATGCCTCTATTTTCCAATGTTCATATATTATATCTTGTTAGCAATCTAGGCTTAAACCCTTGTGGGAGCCTCATTTACATCCCCTTGCTAATAAGAGACACTTGCTACTACACAAGAACCACACTAGTTAGAAGTAAATATGGTTTTGAGATTTGAAGCTTGAATGCATGGGTGGGGTATGGTAGTGAGATATTGCTTAGATCTATTGGATCTAACCCCCTCCCCCTTATTGACAATTTCAGGAACTGGAGTTCAAGAACAGGAGAACGGGAAAGTGAGAGCAATGAGATGGTGAGGACAAGAATGAGCAAGGCAACTAGCACAACTACCAATCATTCAAGAAATGATTGGCCTGCCCTTCTATTATGCCTTTGCCATTATTTTTCACATGTGTATTCAATTCTTAAATTCAAAATCTGAATTTATTTAAGCTAGTTTAGCTAGTTTCACATCTTTTGTAAAGTGACATAACATTTGATGAATAGAAAAGAATTTTGTTATATTTTCAACTTGTCCCTCTTTCCTCCATATAATAAAATAATTATATGCATAATATAAATCAATGTACTACATTTCTTAGCAAAGCATATAATATTATCATTTTAGAATGTACCTCTCCTTGACAAGTAAAGAATCCACTTGATTTAGCCTATAGGGTAAAAATTAGGTAACAACAATTACTAGGGTCAATTCCATTAGATAAACAAGTTTGCTACAGTTAGGTACCCAAGAAACAAGGTGGCACAAATTCATGACACTAAACAAACATGATCACTCATCCACAAAATATACTATGCGTGGAGCATATACATAGAGATTCCAATGTTTTAACATGGGATTTGATACCAAATGTAATGCCACACCGAGGACCCCCTAGAAACAAGGATTACACATTAATTAACATTTTTTAGGTTAAATAAATCTTATAAACATGCAATATACAAAAAACATAACAATTGCAATACAAAGACTAAACCAATGAACCAAGGATTCCCAAGTCTACCATACTCTCAAACATATACATTTTCCATCTAGGTGATTAACATGCAAGATTCATTCTAATAACTATGTTTGCATTTAATATGATGTTCATTTTCACGCCCACGTATAAGTTCCTAGAATATTAGTCAAAAAAAGTCATTTCCAGTTTAAAACACAACAAGAATGAGATAACTATTCTAACTATCCTAAAAGTGCTTGATATTTGATTTGTTTCATATTAAGGTGTAATTCCAAAATTAGAATCTAAAACATCAATTTGAAAACTCTCAAAGTTTGGAAGTGCTTAGGGTCCAAAATATAATAAAAATCAATAAGTATCATATGATGAAATAGCCTTTTGGGTGCAATGAAACACATTATGTACAATGAAATGATAAATATTGATAAGATGAAACACTAGTTTGAGTACAATGAAATGTTTTCATCATATGATGAGATGCTTCATCATATAATGAAACAACACACTAGGTACGATGAAATATCAATATCATTTGATGAAATAGTTCATCCTATGATAAAACCACCTTATCACCATAGAAACAATTAAGAATGGAAAACAAGGAAAGAAACCTCCATAGTGAGGAGTCCTTGATATACATGAATTGTGGAGATAAACACTCAATCGCACCTCAAATAAAAATATAATAATTACTCATCTAATTCACAAGATACATAAACAATTGATATAAGAACAATGTGTAACAAGATAATAAGTACAAATGAAAAGTTAAGAGGATAAGAGAAGGAGGGATAAGTCCACACAATCTTGCAACTAGAAGATAGCCACCCCTATTCTCCAATCCCCAACAACAGTATGGGTAGATATTCCTACCATCTATGTGGAACTCATAGGCCCAACCTTCTACACTCATGGAGATAATGAACCAACTATAGTCACAAAAGATAAAGGCATCCAATGCTTACACATACACGAAATAGTGTATGACGAAAGAACACATAAGATAATGAAAGTAGTGCACTATGTCAAGTCACTAATCTGAACACTTTATAGGATAACCATGTAGGGACTCTAGTAGAGCGTTATTACTTGTCTTGTAGTAGCCCAAGTAGCATCGAGTCTTTGTTCCGTGTCCCTTGGGAGACCAGGATCAAAAATTATTTTTGTTCCAACTCCCTCAAGAAGCTAAATATTATGCATTCATTCCAACTACCTTAGGAGGCCATACACCACACCTTTGATCCAACTCCCTCGGGAGGCCAAGTGTTCCATAAATCTCATCCTTCTTTAAGTTTTATTATCCCATATATGTTTATTTGGTTATCACTTATTTAAACCCCTTTATGTTACCTTATTGTCCACTTTTGGGTGACATTAACCATGAGAATCCACTCTACACGTCTACCCTACATACCCTTCTCGTTATACAATGAGTTCCAAAAGGTAGTGGAAATTTCCAAACCAACCCCCAAATGAACCAACACTCAAGTGTTGTAAATCTAAGAGTTTGAGTCTCCTAAGATCTTGTCATAGGCATGCACTCATGCTCATGGGTGGGTACAACCAACTCTACATGAAATAGTAAAATATAATATCTAAGGGTAGGATCCAAGAATGTAACATTTAAAAGAAAACCATAAACACGTCCATGAAAGAAACCAAGTGGAAACCATATGAGATACAACAATACATCTTCTCAACTAACCACTTTGTTGAGAACACAAATTCTAATGAAATCCATAAATGCATCATAACATATGAGGATGACATAAATTTCCCAAAAAAAGAACTAATACTCAGAATTCAACAAAATATGGCAAAGGGTAAAAATCCACATTTTCAACTGAAAGCACAAATCTAGACTGAGATATAAAATCCTTTAGAATATCCTCAATCAATTCCAATTCCATGATCTTACTCTATGTAGAAAAGTCTACTAACAAAAAATTGAAGTCAAGCCATACAAGGCAATATAAAATCAGTGGGTAGCACACAAAATGAGGCAACATAAAAAACACCCAAAATTTGACCATGTTGAAATTTGATGAAATTGAAAACCCACTTCAAAAATATTCCCAAAATACCAAAGATCACATACAATTCAAGATATAGGAACGCACACAAAATTCGGCAATATAACTAGATCAAAACTTACATTTTAATAATCAAAACCACATAAATAGTCATACCCAACCAACCAAGCAATGAAATTACACAAATATGGAGGGGACCACTAGTTCCCAACCTCCAACAATATAGAAATCAAAAGAAATAATTAAAACAAAGTAAAACAAAAGAAGCAAGAGAGGCCTACCTCGCTCCAAATTCTAGAAATCAAGGAATGAAGAACAAATTGGCAAGAGTTTTGAATCCAATGAAATGCATGAGGAAGATGGAGATTCTCGCTATGAATCCAAGAAGTCTATCCTTGTGATGATCTAATGAGCCAATCTCACGCAACGAGGAAAATCATAAATGTCCCAAGAGTGTTTTGGAGCTAAAACCCCATTTCATAATTCATGAAATAAGGAGTGAGTGTAAAAACTCACTTTTTATCAATATAAGAATTTTTTTAAGTAATTTATAAATTAGAAAATTACCCACTTAATAAACTAATTGACCTTTTACCAATTTAAATAATACAACTCTAGGAATTTGGAATCCAAATAAGGCCAATTAGCTACTAATTAAAATAAAATAACTTAAATCATTAAATCCCCTAGCATTTAATTACATCAACATTTTAAATACTATATTTTGTGGCAACTACAAAATGCTAAGTTCATAAACATGCTCACAAGTCTAATCACATAACACATTATGAATCCAAATTTACCGCAATAACCAAAGGGTTAATAATAACAATAACACATATATGTCATCCATATAATGACAACATTAGCGTTATATGAAAATTTAAAATCACTATATGCTAGTACCTACTATCACAGATATAGGTACACACTCAGATCCTATAATCAAGGTGAATGTACCTGGTATCTATTTTGTAAAAAGAAAACATCAAGCATAGATGTTCAATATATAAATAGTTGAAGCACAATCAAGAACATAGTTACGTTGGGAAGAGAATACGACATTGTGTATATCTTGCAAGCAAGTGACTATGGCTTTGTTGCCACTTTATACTAGCACCAACGAGTGACAACACATAACATTGGTGCAATACAACCTAACAAAAACTTCTAAGAATATTTCCCAATTCCCAATACACCTAACCATTTCCCAATTATTCTAAGAATATATCAATGGGAATAAATAATTGAATTGCTCAAAACTTCTAAGGCACAATACTTCATTAAATCCTAGACGGTCATCCTCAAGCAACATCAATAACCTCATATGTGAAATATGCCAAATAACATAATAAGGCACTATCATACAAATACAATCAAAATACTACTAACATAATCTATGAGTCAACACTATTGCATGAACTAGAGTCAGTTGCAATAGTGAAATACATAACACAATATAATCATTGTTCATACCTCAAGGGTACTCATGGAATAACATCATGATACCACACAGAACCAAGTAACCACTGTCACACACCCTAGTAAAACCATCAAATATATCATAATTTTCATTAATTAGACAAGAAGCATAATTAGTCTACTAATGCAAATATCATAAGTCAAATCACCCCAAGGGTGTAGATCACTCATGTGTTCGAACATGATCACTTAGAAAGCAAGGGTGTCAAGGTCACATCCTTTAGGATGAGACATAGAATGCAAATGGGAGAGGCACTTCACCCTCTTTGGTCAATTTTTTATTTGTGGGATGGTCTCACAATATCATTAGGAGGGGGTAAAGGTATAAGGAACCCAAAACAAATAATTATCATGCACATTAAAATGGAAGGTTTTATTGAAACTAATTCTACAAAGACATATGGAATTGATTCTATGGCTAGCTAGTAAATACTTTATATTTAAATTACATCAAGATGTATTGAAATATTTAATTTTTCAGGTTTAATTTTTAGAAATATAAAATGTATACTAGCTAGTAGAAATCACAACACATGTAATACATTGAATAGATTAATGAATAATTTCATACCATTTTTAACCCTAATTATATTTTGTATTGATTAGTAAACCTAGGATATATTTGGGTTATCATTAGGGGTACACCTTAAATCATGGTTGAGGTTAGGGTTTAGGTTAAAGATAGAGTTATCTATTGGGTTTCTTATTAGGGATGGAGTTTAGAGATAAGGTTAGGATTATGGTTTTTGTTAAGGTTTACATCTCAATTAAAATCTAAAGGTTAGATTTTAGGTTTAGTTCAAGGATTATATTTTTGGGTTAGGGTTTGCATCATGGTTATGTTTAGAGTTAGATTTTTGGGTATGGTTAGGGTGAGGATTAGAATTATGATTAGTTTAAGGTTTAGATAAAAATTAAATTTAGGGTTGGGGTGATATTTATGATTAAGGTAAGTGTTTACATTAGGTTTTAGTTAGGTTTTATTATGATTAAAGTTAGGATAAAGTTTACAATTATGGTTTAGGGTTGAGATCATGGTATACTTATAGTTTACATAATTGTTGGGGTTAGATTAAGGTTTTGGGTTAATAATATAGTTAGGCTTCGGGTTTGGATATGGAAAGGGTAAGGGTTAGGACTAAGCTTAAGCTTTAGGGTCAAGGTTAAGGTTTACATCATGATCAAGGTTTGAGTTACGTTGTGGGTTAGTAACATTTTTAAGTTTAGCACAATTCTTACCTCTTATACAAATACTTATTCTTAACACTAGGGTTTAGGTTATGATGAGGACTAGAGTTAGGATTATAGTTAAGGTCAAAGTTTATGGTTGTGTATATAATTAAGGTTAGTGTTAGGATTAATATAATGTTTACTTCTAGAGTTAGTGCTTTGCTTAGGGGCAGGGTTATGGTTAGTGTTTAGATTAGCTTTTAGGTAGGGTAATGATTAGGATTTGGTTAGGGTAGAGATTAGAATATGGTTTAAGGTTGACATTAGGGTTTACATATGGTTACGATTAGGGATAGGATTTGGGTTAATGATATACTTAGTTTTTGTGTTTTGGTTACAAATAGGGTTAATTTTATGGTTAATGTCAAGGTTAACATTTACAATATGGTTTGGGTTTTGGTTAGCTACATAGTTAGGTTTAGCATCATTCTTAGGTTAAAGAAATAGTTGGGGTTAGAGTTAAAAATTGTTATAGCTACAATTTGAGTTATTGTTAGAATTAGAGTTAGGATTATATTTAGGGTTAGGGTTAGGGTTATGTTTTATAGTATATTTAGGGTTAGAGTTAGTATTTGTATAAGGTTTTAGTTGGGGATCAAATTAGGGTTTAGTTAGCATTACGATTAGAGTTAGGGTTAAGATATATATTACAATTAGAGTTTATGATTGAGGTTAAGGTTTGTTTTATCATTAAGATTATGATTAGGTTTTGAGTTGATGATATATTTATATTTAGGGTCATTCTTAGGTTGCATACATAGTCATAGTTAGGGTTAGGGTTTAGGCTATGGTTAAACCAGCTAGGGTTATAATTGTGTAGTATGTTGAGATAATGGGTGTTGCACACATTACATAATATTGTTATTTTATTATTTTATTTTTATTATGTAATGTTGTACCTAGATGGACGTACAACATGTAAAGATTCCCATGGAATATTCTTGTTGAGTTGTATTGTAACATTGTAAAAATATTTTATGTAATTATTTAATATTGGGGAAAAGAATTAAATGCCCAATATTAAATGTGGGGTCAGTGGGTTAGGTAGCACATGGTTTTAGCACATGGTTTATGTAATACCACTTGGTGGTTTTGTGGGACTTGCTACTATATAAGCAGCCACAAGGGTAGTTGTTGTAGACAAGAGAGAGAGAAGAAGAGAGTGACAAGGAGAAGACAAAAGGCAAGAGTCAAGCGGGACAAGGCTTGACAGGTTAGCCAAGGGAGCATTTGTGAAGGTTGAAAGCATGGCATGGGATGTGTGGATTCATGCTTGTTCACATAGTTTGCTCGGTTGTGGCTATGGCCATGAAGGCTTCCATGGTTGTATGGCAATGGTATTTTTTGCTGAATAATACATGGTGATGGATGCTTTTGGAGGCTGGGTTTTTCCCTCAATGAGGGTTTCCCAGGGTATATCTTGTGTCACATTTTATGGGTATGTTGTCTATTCTCTTGCATGTGGATTTTAATTCCGTGTTTATTTCAAATTTTTATGGGTTATGTGGAAACGGTTATATTCTTTGTTGCCAAGTTTCCTTACATAGTATGGTTGATGTTAGAAGTTGCATGATATTTATGATTAGGGTGATACAAGAGCATCTAGTGGTGAAAGGGAAATCATGTATCACCCAAAAATATGCTTAGTGTTAGTTTTTGTTTAATGTGTTTGTATTTTTGGATACCCATTCGTGCCAAATAGACATCTCAACTCTCATAGTTCCACTATTACTCTTCTAGGTTAGTATTTTTGTGCACCTTGAGATATATGCAAATGGATAATTTGGGTTCTTTTTCTATAGAGCCAAAATTATAAAGATTCATAGGGTTTAAGTTGGAGGTAAGATTTATTGTAATTTCATGCACCCTAGAAAAAGAATCAAGTCAAAAGATTTCACAATTTGAAAGTTATTGCAGTTTAAAGTTGTTTGGGGACCTCCTCAAAATGTTTTGGAGCCCAGTTTGAGGCACTAAACAACCTCACATGGCCCCAAAAAATTGGGGGAGAAAAGAGACTCTCATGGTCATATAGAGTGCTCAAAGAGATTTGTATAAATGTAAACACTTCATCAATCAGAATCCCAAATCAAAAGTTATGCCTCCCATAAGTTGGACTATCATTCTAGAACCTTCTAATTTTGCACCAACTTCTAATGTGACTTCTAGAACCCTATTTTTTGGGGGTGGCCACCAAATGTTGCAGTGTAAAATATATTCCTAACCCTAAATCTAATTTGAGTTACTTAAGGTCAATTCTGTCAATGTAAAGCAATTTTTGTGGAGTTTGGGCGAAGGTACTTTGAAAAGGGTTTTCTCTCCAGAATCTAATAATGTTGTAAGCCTATAGGGCTTGTAGTTGAGTTTTTTTTCCTATAATGAATGTGATAGCATATCATTTTTTATAATTAAACCCTCATTTCATTTTGTGTTCAATTTGTTCTAGATTTTTTCCCTCATCAAGTGTTATGAGAGTGGGAGTTTCTGAGTGTGTACATAGATCACTGATTGTGAGGTAGTTTACACTAGGACTATGTGGTTGTAGTTTCTGAGAGAGTGAGAAGATTCCTCAATGTAGAGAAAGTATTGCAAGGGTCATAGGTGTTTACCTTGAGGTTAGAACCCTTTAGAGACAAGTTCAATCATTGTAAGAGGAGATCCATAGAGGGATCGATCTTGTACAGGAAGGAGAAGAAGAAGGAAAAGTCCTGAACCAAGAGGAGGAAAATCTCTTTAGGGCCACTACCAAGCTAGGAAAAATAGCTAAACTTGAGGTCTCCATATTTTTTGGAAATCTAAACCCAGACGGTTTTATCGACTAGATCAATGAGCTAGAGGAATATTTTTTGCATGAGGATATTGAGGACCCTAATAGGGTTAAGTTTTTAAAAGATAGACTAAAGGGTCATGCCAAAATTTTGTGGCAATAGATTTAGCCAGAGAAGAATAAAAGAGGAAAGGAGAAAATCACAAGGTGGGATTGTATGGTGGACAAACTAAAGAAGAAGTTCATTCTTGTTGACTTAAAGCTTGATTTGTTCAAGCCAATGTAAGGGTTAAAGCAAGCAGGAAAATTTGTCAAGGAATATATAGAGGATTTTTATCGAATCCTTATTAGGACATGCCATGCAAAAGTGAATAAGGATAAGGTCACTTGTTATCTTAATAGATTAAGTGTTGGAATCTTAAGATGCATAAGATACTAAAAGAGGGGTGGGGGCGAATCAATATCTTTATGATTTTACCCTTTAACAAAATTTAGTGGATTCATTTCTTTGTCTGCCACTTGGTAGATACTAAACATAGACCATATTACTTGTGAATGAAAGTAACATAACTAATCTAAAGATATTCATACATAATGACATAAACAAATATCCATGACACTAAACACAATCATTTTGGTCAGAGGAAAAACTATGGTGGGGATGGTACCCCCAAATCCATCACTATTACAGTAAGAGGATGCCTCATTAGGGATATAATGTTTTATTACTTCAAGTGACTTACTCTATTAGGAGTATATAATAATATTAGTTAGATCTACCTTTCACAAGGATTTTTACAACACTCTTTAAATGTGTACTTGATTAAGAGATTTACATCAAACTATTAGGTCTAACTTTTACAAGGATTCAAAACTACTACAATGATCAGAAAGTAATAGCAATAGATTTGTATAATAGAAACTTACTTTTCTTGATTAGATCTCATTTCTTCTTAATGTGTTGTATCACCTCTTGCGACTAACATTTCAAATCCTCTTTTACTACTTAATATTTCTATCATCTGACATGTTCAGCTTTGTCCTTTGTCATAAAAGTCTTCTTGCTTTGATTCCCCTCTCAATTACACTTAATAGTAGCTAAAAACTATTTTAATTTGGTCCTTTTAAAGTTTTATTTTTCCTTTGTGATATATGGGATAATTAGGGTTGTGGAACCCTCTAGAATGCATCTCATATCAAAATCAACACTTATAGAATAATCGAACCTTTCCTTAATTTTCATCTTTATCTCCGTTGGTTTTTTCTGGCTTGCAATCATTAACAATCAATTCACATTCTTCAAGAAATATTTTCAAATCTTTATCTTGATCAGTATAAAAAAAATTTATTGCTCAATAAGATCATGTTACATCAAATTTTGTGTCAAATCAAACTCTTATGTAGTCTCTTCTCAGGTATAACCGTTTTGCTTAGTAGTCTCTATCTAGCTCAATATATACTTGTGTTCGATGAGTATACAATTAATCGATAACATCTATATGCTTGACCATGTCTTCTTCTATCCTTCAGACATTATATAACTCAGTAACTATATGTACTGACTATCATGAACATAACTATGTTGATATAAAGGTCAATTTGTCTATCAGTGACTCAACACTTAGTCAAATGGTTACATTGCTACTGAGTTGTACAGTTGATACCAAGCCTATCAGTTAGTTTGCAGTATTAACTAATTGATTCAATTGTTCCCAAGCCAAGTAGTCAAAATACAGTGTCTACCAAGCACCTGAGTCAATTGGGAGTGTTTGCCGAGCTACACAGTGTTTACCGAGCTTCATAAATGTTGTATAGTAGAAATCAAGTGTAGCAGAGGCTACCAAGCTATTTAGTGGAAGTGAAAAAGATCATAGTATTAACCGAGCTATGGTATGTTAACCAAGTTATACTACATCTACCAAGCTTATGGGGTTAACGATGTGAATCCAGTGTTGACAAAGTCATGCAATGTCAACCGTGTGATTCAACAGCTATCAAGTTTCTCAGTGTTCACCAAGTCACATAATATTGACCGAGTTCAAGGTACTTGGAAATGATTAGTATGGACCAAGCTTCAAGTTTAATAGAGTTCCAAAGATTGCCAAACATTGTTAGTTAGTTTTTTTGAGTATGAACATCCCTGCGTTTGTCTTTAGAACCTGAGATACAACAATTGGGCCAACTTCATGAATTATGAAAAAATTGGTATTGTAGCCGACTCTAGTAAGTTATGATTTGGATTGCTATATATGTAATCCATTGTATCATATACAAGCATGGTATGGAAAAGTACATGATGAGTAGAAGTGTGAATTAAAGAAGGCTACAAGTAGTATAAGGGATAGCATAAATTTATCTATCACAGTCAGGTGATCATTACAACACAAGGTATCTCAACCAATAATTTAGAGTTGTAGATTAGAGATCAACCACTGGTTCATCCTAACTGGTGCATCAATCAAATCCTTTAACAAGGTATACTTAACAATCTTTGCTAAATCTCTGAATGGAGTGTATACTTCATTGCATGTTTGTAAATCCTCTAACAAGGTAAACCTCATAGTTTGTATTGCTCCTAATAGGGCAGATTACCAGAAGTGATCAATTATAAGCCTTAATGGATTAGCTTTATACTGCAATACTAAATCTTGTGGATATCATCCCCAACCCAATTTTACTTTCTATTTGGAAGGTTTATGGGTCACCATATCTTGTGTCAAAGTGTTATGAATGTTTATTTGCTTTCATTATTTCATGCATACAAATAGATCATATTATTATATGAAGGATTAATTGGTGAAGTAAGATAAAGTTTTATTGGTTTCTAATTCACCCCTCCCCTCTCAATAACCTTGCCTACCTTATATTTCCAACAATTGGTATCATAACTTGTCAGGTTCTTACATTAGAAGTTTAACAACTTGAGAAAAGATCACAGGCAATAGAGATATATAGGATAGATAAGGCTATTGACAATGAAAAGTTGGATCTTGAATTGGCCATTGGACAACTCAAGAAATCCAAGGACCAACTCTCCTAATCATTGAAAAGAAGGAAAGATCTTGCAATACAAATGAATGAAAATCTCTACACTAAAGAAAGAATTGAAGACATATATCTAGAAAGAAATTCAAATGAAGTTGATGAAGCAATCAAAGACATTTTAGAAAAGAATTCCAATCTTCAAGAAGAAGTCAAAAAGCTGAAAAGAGAACAATAAATCCAATTAGGTAGATTATGTGAATTCATGGAGGAAAAAGACAAAGCCAAAGAAGAGCTAGAAGAAATTAATAATGAAATTCAACAACTATCCCTTTAGCAAGCAGACTTTATTGATCAGTTCACTAATGCAAATGAAGAACTTATGAATCTAAGATCAGAAAATGAAAGACTGTTGAATGATCTCAACATTGAAAAGAAAACCTATGAAAGAATAATGAAATCTTAGGAAAGCATGAATCAATTGAATGAAAAAAGTCAGTATAGACATAAAGGTAAAGTTGGAATAGGATACATAAAAGAAAGAGAATCATCTCAACTAGGAGCTCAAAAGAATAAAAGGCCTACTTGCAATCATTGTGGTAAGATAGGTCATACATCAAACAAATGTTGGAGCAATGATAAAGCAAGATTCACTGGAAAGTGTTACAGTTGCAATAAGAATGGTCATAGAGAAAGTGAATGTAAAGAGAAACCTAAGTTTGAAGGTAAATATCACAATTGCAAGAAACAAGGACACAAATCTTCAGAGTGCAAAACCAACCTGTGAAACCCAACATAACAAATTGTAAAAGCAATATTTGGATGGGATTACAATACATGGTCTAGATGTCACTATTATAGTGAATTTGAGCATATTGGAGTAAAATGTATGAAACATCATATGAGAAAAAGAGATACTACAAAAAGATGTTATATTTGTACAGAACTTGGACATCTTGCCAAGAACTGTATGAACACAGGTAGAATTGAAGATGAAAAGAAAGTCAAAGATGACAATATCATAAAATAAATGAGGTAGAAATGGGCACCAAAATCTCCAGAGAATGTAAACCAAGATCATGAAGTGAATGACACCCAAGTCAATGAGTTGGGTGGCTCTAATTTCAACTTAGTGGAGATCATTGGAACTGTGATTTAGAAGAAGAAATCTAACATCAATTCTAGCCAACAAGAAGAAAGATCCAAATCTCATTCAAGATGCAAAAGGATCACCGAGCATGATGAAAAGAAGGACACCTTACCAAGAAAGGTCGGGTCATAAGACTTTATCGAGCAAGATCGGGTTACATATTGTTACAAACACAAAATTGGTAGTTCCTACTAAGTGATGGTGACTCTACTAAGCTATAGATGTCTCCCAAGCATTAAAGAATAAATTGAGTGGAGGAAAACCTGTTACCGAGTGAGTATGAAGTAAAAAACATTAATGGTGATTGATTAGAGGGCATTCATTAAAAGGAAGAAATCAAAGGCATTATTTGACCACAAATTTCTAGAGCTATTTGTTTAGAACAATTTTAGAGCCCTCGAGCGATTTGAGTATTTTTTATTGAAGAATTCTCAAAGTTTTCAAAAACCGTACCAAGCATGGCATCTTCAAGTAGAAAAGAAAAGAAAGAATCTAAAATGTTGATTTGTGGAGTCGACTGCAAGGCATCTAATTTCAAGTTGAGTCCAACAATTACAGAGGCACTCGACCCAGCTGGTGCATAGTCTCAAATTCTACCTAAAGTATTACTTGTGCATGACATTTGTTCCTTTTATTACTATTTTATTCAACAACTCATAACCCTAGAGATGAATGAAGCATTCAAGGAATTGTGTGTAGATGGTGCATTGAAGCCTGAACATCAACATTTGGAAACCAAGGGTTTGACCCACATTTCACATATGCTAAGAGACTTCCAAGTCAAATAGATTAGATATATTCTAGGTTGTGTTTGCAATGGGGATTTATGGTTGGACCACCTCATTCATATTACAAAGAAAATGATTCATAGAATGACTGGGCTTCCCATGCTAAACAAAACTAAGACAACCAAAACCCTAGGTCGGGCAGAACTAACTAAGTAGACTCTTGTTGAGTGTGACGGAAGAGGAATGAAGCTTAGTGGAGTAACAAACATAGAGATGAAGTTTGGCATATATGTAATTGTACACAAGATTTATAGTTCTAGTTGGTTGAACAATGTATCATGCAAAGATGATGATCTTGCATACTAGGTTGTGAAGAATAACCTATCCTTCAACCTTGTCAAGTTACTATTGAATCAGTTCAACAAGAAAATGGAGAGCATCGGATGATCAAAGAATAATCCATGTAAGTTTGGATCTCTTTTGACATGTTTATTCTTCTTTGTTCAAAAGTTTTTCCCTTCCAAAGGTACAATAGTATGGAGGAAAGATGTTCATATTTTTTATCAAATCAATGAGTATATAGCAGAAATGGGTGAAAATTTTGAAAGCATCATGGATAACTATTCTGAATCATTTAAAGAGAAGATGTAGAATAGATTTAGGATCCTTAAGAAACTTGTAGAAGATTACAAGGATGATGTTTGTTTCATGGTTGATTGTGACAAAGTATATATTTAGGTAGTTAGACCTAGAGTGGCATGGGTTGAGCCTCTAGAGTATGAGGTTAACATTAATGACACTAAGGATATCATAGAGGCTCTACTAAATGAGCCTATGGATCCTAAAGCCACATATTTCAAAACATATGATGAGGCAAAGACAAGAATTGAGCTTGAGATCAAGCTACCTCAAGCAGTGAATAAAGGAAGGAAAAGAGTAGAGAAGATACTGAAAAGCACAAAGCAAGCAAGTTCTACTCTGATGCTTATTGAGGGAAAAGGTGATGATGATCTAGAGGGTGAAGAAGAAGAAGCTATATCTGAAGAAGAACAACCTCTTAGGAAGCAAGCTAAGGTTATCATAACCAAACCTGCCAAATCATCCCCTGTTGTATTCACTAGAAGGGCAACCAAGTTCAGGAAGAAGTTGAACCTAGGTGAAGATGAGCAAATTATCTTCAAAATAGATGCACCTACACTTCAAGAAAAATTGAAAATAATGGAAAGAGCTAGCACGAAAAATTTCAAATCTCTTAAGTATGAGATTAGGAATGCATAAGAGAAAAAGTAGATTGAGGATATGCTTATGTCAAAATTAGGCAAATGGAAGTACTCAATAGATCAGCTTGCACAATAAATTCCTAATGAACTTCTATAGGTAATCAGACCTAGATGGAAAAATGCAACAAAGACTATCAAGGACATCCTTGAGAAAACCTTAAGGTGGCTCATGCCTAATCTTTGTGAGAAGGAAGTGAAGGAATCCTTAAAGAAAAATGAAGAGAAGTTCACTCTTAAATTCAACACATGTATGATATTACTTAAAAACATTGAATATGTGGTGAAGAAAACTACAACTATGTGGAAAAACATCTACAAGCTGCACCAACCCAGTGAATTTGTTATACATGTTGATGACAAGGATGATGATGACGAGGAAGAAAATGTAGAAATAAAAGATAATGAGTTAGATGATGTCAATTTGGATGATGAGGAGGAAGAACAAGAAGCTATTGGAGGAAGCCTTCTAGAAATTCATAGCATTAAGGAAACTCATGAAGAGAAAATTGCAGCAACAGTCATGGTCTCATTTCCTCACTCTTTAAGTACAACCTTACCACAATCTAGCTCAGATATAGCTTCTACCAAGTTGGTTGTTGATATTGCTACTATACCAAGCATCCAACCAAGCTTTGAATCTATTTAGTTGAATATTTCATTAACTGAAGTGACCAACACTTCATCTACCAAACAACAAGGTCCTGCATCATCAAGCTTGACCGAGCAGTAACAAGGTATTTTTGTTGTTAGTATCATTTCAACATTTTTTGTTGGTCCATAATTTTCCACAATTGTTTCTATTCTAAATGTATCCATAGCTAGTACAATGACAGTTGAGAAGTTGTCTCAATCGAGTACTGAAATCCTAGATAAGGGAAAGCAAATTGTTTCCACCATTCTGAGGGAAAAGAGCAAAGAAGTAGGAGCTCTTGATCTAGATGAGGATATAGTTATTCCAAATTGGGATATCTCTACCCTCACCCCTGATCAAATAGATACCATGGGTGAATTACTGAAGAAGATAGCTAAGAAGAAAAAGCTTAGAGAAGAGAAAAAGAAAGGAAATCAAGTTTTTGAAGACATAAAGAGCATATTTGTTGATGCTTTGAGTATTGAGGTTGATAGTACTCAACCTATTCTTAACTATTTAGTAGAAATTGTCCACAAATTCAATGAAGAATTGAACATGAGAAGCTACTTCAAAGAGCTGAAAGAAAGTTTGAAAACAAAGTTCTAGAACAACTTGCACAAAGTATTGCAATAGATCAAGTAGAATTAGCTACTATTCTTGCTTCTTTGGAAACATCTGCTAACAATGTTATTTCATTATTTGTTAAGTGACACATCTATCTTTACAAAGGATATCAAGGAGAAATTTTCCAAGATAAATTAAGACATGAAGGCAAGTGCCCACCAGCTATCACTTGACCCAAAGTCATAATTTTGCACATTATTCAAAGATCAAATATATCACAAACTTGCAGGAAGAATTATTGAAGGAAGAAGCTAGGATTAGGGCCACACTTGTAGAAATTTAGGGCATGATTCTTCCAAACATGGATGCATTGTAGAAACACATTGCACATGCAAAGACACTCATCCATGATAATAACTTCTCCATAGTTTATCACATGATGGAATTATAAGTAGAAGTTCAGATTGCATTGCATACAAGTAAGGTACTATAAGAAAATTGGGACAAGACAATGGTACTTATTTTGAAGGTACATTCTAAATTCTTGTCACATTTTGGTATTATCATATAGATATTATACACCTTTGGCATTTATGTCAAAAGGGGGGAGAATTATAGTAGAGATATATGTATGGGGGAGCAGTTTAGTATCATACTTGTACAAATAAACATAAATACCTTTACAAAAACAATTTTGAAAAATGAAAAAAAATAAAGTATGTTACCGAGCTGTAGCTTTAGTAAGTCAAACTGAGTTGAAGACACAAAATGATGGCAAAGGAAGTTTTTGACTTATAATTTTGAAGTTCAGATTTTTTGGTTTCATAAGTGTTTTTGCCACGAATACCAAAGGGGGAGATTGTTGACATAAAGGTTAATTTGTCTATCAGTGACACAACACTTAGACAAATGGTTACATTGCTACCAAGCTCTATGGTTGCTACCGAGCCTATGAGTTATTTTTCAGTGTTAACCAAGTGATTTAATTGTTCCCAAGCCTAAGTAGTTAGAATACAATGTCTACTAAGCACCTGAGTCAATTTACAATGTTTATCGAGCTACACAGTATTTATCGAGCTTCATAAACAATGTACAATGCAAACCAATCATAGTAGAGGCTTCCAAGCTATTCAGTGGAAGTGAAGAAGATCATAGTGTTAACTAAGATATGGTATGTTAACCAAGTTATACTATATCTACCAAACTCACAGGGTTAACGATGTGAATCTAGAGTTGACCAAGTCATGCAGTGTCAACTAAGCGATTCAACAACTACCAAGTTTCTCAGTGTTCATCGAGTCACATAGTGCTAACCAAGTTCAAGCTACTTAGAAGTGATTAATATGGACCATGCTTCAAGTTCAACCAAGTACCGAACATTACTGAGCATTGACAATGTTTGCTAAGTATCAGAACATCATAGAGTTTGTCTTTAGAACTCAAGTTATAGCAGTTGGGCCAACTTTGTGAATTATGATGAAATTGGTATTATAGCCTACTTCAATTAGTTATGATTTGGATTTCTATATATGTAATGCATTGTATCATATCTAAGAATAGTATGGAAAAGTATATGATGAGCAGAAGTGCAAATTAAAGAAGGCTACAAGTTGTATAAGGGACAACATAGATTTATCTATCACACTCAGGTGACATTACAACACAAGGAATCTCAACTAGCAAATCAAAGTTGTAGATCAAAGATCAACCACTAGTTCATCCTAACCGATGCATCAATCAAATCCTTTAATAGGGTAGACTTGACAGTCTTTGCCAAATCTCCTAACCGAGTGCATACTTCATTGTATGTTTGTAAATCCTTTAACAAGGTGGACCTTACCGTCTTTATTGCTCCCAATAGGTCAGATCACTAAAAGTGGTCAATTATAAGCCTTAACAGGTTAACCTTATAGTGCAATACTAAAGCTTGTGGGTATCATCTCCACCCAAGTTTTACTTTCTATTTGGAAGGTTTCTAGGTCACCATATCTTGTGTGAAAGTGTTATGAATGTTTATTTTCTTTCATTCTTTCATGCATACAAATAGATTAGATTATCATATGAAGCATTAATTGGTGAAGTAAGATAAAGTTTTATTGGTTCCTCATTCACCCCTACCCTCTCAATAACCTTGTCTACCTTATATTTCCAACAAACTACTTGTTCATCTTTTTGACACTAATTGGGAATATGTTATTCATGGTTACTCATGGGAGTAACATTCCCCTCTTTTACATTAGTGGTAAAAACTTGATACTTCATAATGCAGGAGCATCCTGGGTGTAAGAACAATCTTGCATCAACCGAGAGTATTTCATTTTAGTTGTTTGAATAAGGGTTGTCTTAATGTAAAGTTGCTATTTGTGGAGGCTTTCTACTTAGTAATTCAGTCATACAAGTTTGGAATGTCCTAATTTTAGAGTTGGATGTTCATCTTTGATATATCAATCTACTAGTTGAGGCTCGATGTCATATCATCAGTATTCATGGATTGATTGCAGTTTTTTGGTGTTTAATTTTGGTATAAAAATATTAGGCTCACCATTAAAGGCCTAAACATGCCTAAATGAGGCCCAAAAACTTGATGGATGGGCGCTTGCGCAAATCTAAGCCTATAGATTAGGAGTCGAGGATTCTGAAAAGTGGTTATAATAGCCAATTGGAGTAATGATTTGAAAGTTATGGCCTTTCAAAGTTGGGCAAACCAAAATTTTCAAAATAAATATCAAAAATGTATTTTGTCAACTCTATATGTATTGTTGGGGCCTATCAGCCCTAGGTATTAAGTTTGAGTGTCTATAACCTTTGTGAGCAACATAAAATTACTTATTTAAAAAATGCCCGTACATTTTCTAGGACAACTTTGGGTGATAGTTCGCATAGTTTGCAACTTTGTCTTGTAGATTACTATAATGAAGGCACCCATGTGGGTCATGTTGCCAATTTTTAGTCTTCCTCTTTTAAAGCTTAATGTCATTGGTTAAAGTGAATAAGAGGTGTCTAAGCCTTTTTTAGGTTACTTACTTCTCATCTTTCCTGAAGCACTCTGCTACCTACATTTCTTGAGTCTCCCTTTGCAATATATTTACCTAATATTTATATGTGGGTTTCTTATTTTTCTGATGCATACAAGGATAGGTGATTTAGGTATGGTTGGGGTGTGATATTGTGTCCTCCTGATGAGAAGTAACTATTTTGAATTTCATTCTCTGCTATCTTGCCCTAATATTTCATATCTCACGAATTTTGAGCTATCAAGTTGATTTCCTCGTCAAGAGAACTGCATCATGTGTGAATCGAAAGGTTGAAGCCATGGAAAGTGATTAAAAGGGCTACAATTTTTCTCTTTCCAATGCCTGAGGACTTACAAAGCTATGGGTAGAGGCCAGGGTGATTCTCATTCACATCTATGGAAATAAGATCAAATATTGCTTAGAAATATGGGTTCATGTTTTCATTGTTGCATACTCATGGAAATGCAACCATTGTTTTCTTCTTCTGAAGCCTCATGAACCTAAGCCAAATCTCAGTTTGAATGATCAATTAATGTCAGCATAGTCTTGAAAGAACTACTTAAAGATCATAATAAGTAAGGTAATGCTTGAGATCTTTCCTCATGGCCATCAAATTGAAGTAAAGAGTTGAATGTTGTTTGTTGTGCCTCAGTCTAGAATATGCTACTGAGAAAGGAGTTTTTCACCAAAAGGTAACAAAATGACCCTCTTTTCTAGGGATTTTGAGAATACAAAATCAAGTCACCCAAAAATTTGAATATCCTTTAGGGATGCCCAAAAGATACTTCTGGAGAAGTAAGTGTTGAACATGCAAACCCATTATGAAGGAAAAGTAGTACTAAATGCCTTAGGTGGAAATTGAAAGAAAAAAGCGCTCAAGCTAGCAAAAGGATTACTCCCTATGTTGTGATTCTGAATAAAAGGAAAACATTGTTGTGGAAAAAGCTAAGTGTTTCTTTCTCTCCCACATATGATAATATTGTTAAAGACATCTTCATTCCAGATTTTGAAGTAAAGTGAAGCATTTCCTGCAAAGTAAGTGTTTGTATTGTCCAATGACTTTTAGTCATATCACTTTACTTTAAGTAAAGTAAGAGTGCTTTCAGGAACTTAATATTTTAAGTGCAAATTAATTAAAAGTTTAAATAGTCATTGCTCATGGAATTAAATGCAAATTCAACCGTTATAATCATTGGTTGAACTTAATTTCATTCATGTGGCACCAATGTTATAATTCCTTTTATCAAAAACTGCATCTTGTCTAATCATAGAAAATGGCAATCAGAGTTGTTGGTTACGAAAGATTAATTGGCTTGGAAAGTGAGTTAAAATATTATACAGGTACATCCTTCAAGTTCTACGACTTGGGTGATGTATATAGAAGGCTAAATTACCAACCCATTCACCCAATCACTCTGTAACTCAAGGAGAGTGGATTGGTAGAGACAATTAGCTTCCTAATGAAGATTCACGCACCTAAGTTAGTAAAGGAGTGCATAGAGAGATACAATCCAAAAATAATGTAGATTTTGTTTCCACATCAATCCATTCTCTTGTCAATTAACAAGGCATTGATGCAGTCAACATTTGGCATCCCTAAACATAAGCAATATTGTGATATTAATTTTGGGTCCTCTGCATCCATGTTTAATGACAAAAAAAACCTCATATGGGAGGACATGTAGAGGACCTGGTTCCAAACTGCCCACTCGAAGAAGAGAAAAATGTTGAAAACATTATTTGGCATTAATCTAAAGCAAGAGTTCATGGATATCCTTGCACTCCTCCTCATACTGAAGGAAAGAGAGGAGATTTTGGAGTTCATTGAGCACTATTTCTTCCTAGTACAAGTAATCTATGCTAAAGATATGAAGATTGATTGGGCATAGACCATCTGTCATGAGCTCGCTTCTTAGTTGAATTCTACCAAGGGATTCAAGTAGTTCTATATGTCCTCCTATTTGATTTATGCTCTCGCAGCACACCATATGTGGCCTTATCTCCCAAGTATCCCAAACTATGATGAGCGTACCAATGTATATGAGTTCTCTCCACATCTACAATTGCAAAGGAGCTATGAGGAGTATGTAGTTGTCAATGATTCCTTTATGATTAAGTTGTGCCAGTAATTGCAAGGTTTCCCTAAGAGGAGATTCTCACCGAAGAAATTTTGGCTATAAGCTAGTTTAGATGGTCATTCATCTAGTTTTCAAGCTTCTCCTATTTGAAAATAGGATCCTATGATGGTTTTCCCAAATATTACGTAGATATCTAGAGAAAAAGGACATTATAGTCGAGTTGGGTCAACAAATTCTAGAGGTGAACACCTTGTGTTCAAATGTTATGAAAATTCTCAGGATTCTATTTCCTATTGCGATAGGCTTGTATTCATGTGCCTGCAGATTAGATGCTCAGAACCTAGTAAAGATTTTTGAAACAAAGATCAAGTTGATATACTATGAGTTGCTCAGGCCTTAATATGATCCAATAAATTTGTAAGGGATCATCTAAAGTTGGGGTATGCCTATAGGCATGTCCCAGATTTTTTTTTTTTTTTGGTCTAGGTGTCTCGATGAGTACCAAACTCGATAGATATTTTGGTCATGGCTAACTATTGAGGAAATAAAGCTATATAATAATTCTATGGATGTTTTTAATCTTGTAGATGATGGAGCCTACATACACCCCACATCTTATGAGAAGATCAAAGGGGCGCACCTATCCTGTCTACCTTACCTATTGATCTAGTCATTGACATAATGGAGGTTCTCATGTGGGGGATAATTAAAAGAATAGACAAATGGGTGGAGTGGACTTAGGCAAGGAAGAAAAGGACTGGAGCTACCAGTTCAACAAATGGAGTATCAACTGCAGTTATAACCAGAACGACTGCTACGACAACATCTATTGGGGCATCACAATCCATTGGCTAGGGAGGAGACCAACCTCCAAAAAAGAACATGCCACTTAATCCCACCTATGGAGTTGGCCCTCTTCCAAACATTGGGTAGAGGGGAGAGAAGGAAGATGACAAGGACAAGGGGAAGGAACAAGATAAATTTGTGATGAAGCCATCCTCCCCTATTCAAGTCATTAATCTAGATGGAGACACCAAACCCATAGATGGTTAGGATTAGGATGTATCTTAGCCAGGGGATTCCTTAGCCCTTTTAGTAACCAAGGTGGCTTCTTTTCCTCTTGCTTCCTAGAGCAAGCCAAATCCATTGATTTCGAGGAAGTTGTTCAACTCATCTGCACTACAATCTGCTATCAATGTGCCCTCTATAGAGTCTTGGCTCAAAGAGGCCACTGATAGGAAGAAGAGGAGATATGAGGATGCAACCTCATCAAAAGAATTGATCACCCAAGTCACCTCCTCTCAGCCATCAAAGAAGACTAAGAAGCACAAGACAAGTGCTACATTGTCTACAGATTTGACAACTAGCCATATGCTAGTTGATATTATAGAGCCTCAAAAAGAGGGAAGATTTCACGAACTCTCAAAAGGTTATTTCCAAATCAAAACATTGGATCTTAGCATTACATTTCATGACTCCATGGTGAACATGTGGAAGTCAACCAATGAAAAGATTGAGGACAAGTTGGAGAACCTAAGAGCGAGAAGGAGATATTGAAGGCCTCCAACAAAGAGTTGGTAGAGTACATAAAGTCTACACTTGGGAGTACTTCTTCCAGTCAATTTGACCCAAATTTAGAAGAAAAAAAGAACTTACTACTCAAGCTGTAACAAGAGAGACAATTCAAGCAAGTAGGTCGAACATGGGTAGATTAGATAAAGGCCTAATGTCCCCACTGGTTGAGAATATGGAAGCGTGGTGCTGGATGCTCACAAGCTCAAAGAGGTTTCCTTAGATCATCAAACAACCATATAAAAGGCAATAGAAAAGATGACTAAGCAATTATCCCTTTTGCAAGAAGTAATAGATTTGAAGACCAATGTGGCCATTACCCATGGAATTCTAAAAGTTGGCCAAGAGTCAATGTTCCATTGGAAGAAATCCTTGGAGTTTGTTATAGAAAAATCTATAAGATCTACAAATGAACTCAAGGATGTGCACAACCTAGTGCAAAAGATCATTGACAAATTGTTTATACTTAAAGATCTTGCACAAAGAGTCCTCTATGTCTAATAATGGCAAGATGGTGGACATTGAAAGGATGAAGTCCAAATTTTTGGCATTTGTTGATGAAGTCATTGACCCACTCAATTTCCAAGTGGCCAATATTTAGGAACTGTTAGTAGTTGATGCAATCATGAAGAGGGAAATGGAAAAGTTTTAATCGAGGGTAGCCAGAATTGATGAACTTACAGAAATGCATGATTACTAGATGATCAGAGCTGACAATATCCTCATTCTAGGTGTCGAAGAGCTAGACAAAGTAACTGAAGCCATGAAAGAATTTAGGGATAAATCAATTACTTCTAATAAGGCATGATGATTCTAATGCTTCTCTAGACATATTTTCCCCTCTTTCTTCCTTTGTTGTTATTCTTGGCATTTTGCCAAATCTCTATAATGGACAATGATTTGAGTTTGTCCTATTTTTAGATTATTATGCTAAGAGATGATCTTCTTAGTAATCATCCAATGTAACCAGCCATTTTGAGAAGGCTTATAAATTTAATCTTTTAAGATGTAAATAATATTAGAAAAAATTACTTTGGGCAAACCCCTATAGCTGGGACTATTGTGTGAGACTTTGAGTTCATTTTAAGTTTTGTTGCTCATATAGTTTAAGTAGAATTTGTGGAATGAATGTGTTAATGCTAAAAGTTGAATGAATGTGAACGAACTTGGCTTTATTTCCTTTGTTCAATAGATTGTATTTTTTACTCTCTCCGGCATAAGCATGTCTTTTGTTCACCATGGTCTGTTTGTTTAGTTTAGTTCTTTGTATAAGGAAGTTGGAAGCTAGTGTATGGAGTAGCTGAGTGATAGACAATCTAGGTATTGTAAACAAATTACCTAACTATGTAATCTAGGAATTACTTATTTCACTAGCTTTCTTTTCTTCCTACTATCATAGTTAGTCCTGCATGTTTCCATTTATTTGCATTATAGATTTGAGTAGATTGCATATTTTGAGATAATCCCCCTTCTTTGTCTAGGTTGTTTAAAGTGTTGAGAAACTTGGTTTTTTCCTCTTCTGCTCTCTGGTTAAGAGCATACCCCAAAACCTGAAAGACAAATTGATTGCATATCTTGCACTAATAAAGGAGTTGTACCTTTCAATTTAGGGGTCTTTGATAGATTACTACACTGACCCATTCTATTGTTAACCTTATGTTTTCCATAAACCTTTAGGAAAGTAAAGAGTCAAGATATAAACCAATATATCAAGGAAGTCTAACTATTAACCAAAAGGTTAGCATATTGTAATCTTGATTTCCATAATTCCATATTTGCGGTGATAATAAGAAGCCCATATTTTGTTCTCAAAAATTGTTGTTATTTCTTTGTTTCTTTTATGTGTTTATTGTATTAAGGGGAGCACCTTTCATCAAGTGGTATCAGATTTGGAGTTGTTGAGTGTGTGGAAAGATCATCGACTATGAGGCAGTTAACACCAAGACTATGGTTTGGGCTAAGCATGTAGACCAATCATTAATTGTGAGGCAGTATGCACTAGGGTTTTAGCAAAAGTGTGAAAATTCCTCCACGAAGAGAACATGTTGGAAGAGATGTAGATGTTATAACTGAGGGTTTTAGAGAACCCCAAAGATCGATGCAAGTATTGGAAGAACAAATGCACAGAGGAATAAATCTTGTCATAAGAGATGAAATTGAGAATGAAGTTAATGAAGAAGAAAATGCTGAAGTAGAGGTAGTTCTGAACCCAAAAGAAGAAAGACTTTTCAAGGCATATCCAAGATTAGAAAAAGACCTAAGTTTGAGGTTCCCACATTTTCAAGAAATCTTAACCTAGAGGAGTTAATTGACTAGATCAATGAATTGGAGGAATACTTTGAGTATGAAGATATTGAGGATCGTGATAGGGTCAAGTTTACGAAGGTCAAATTGAAGGGAAATGCCAAGATCTGGTGGAAAGAAAATTAGTTGTAGTGAAATAAAAGAGGAAAGGACAAGATCACTAGATAAGATTAGATGATAGCTAAATATAAGTGACAATTCATTCCTATGGATTATGAGCTTGATCTACTAAAGAAAATGCAAGTATTGAAGCAGTTAGGAAGATCTCTTGAAGAGTATACTGAGGATTTCTACCAAGTTCTCACGAGAACCCGTCATGTAGAAGTTGATAGGGAGAAAGTAGCATGTTATCTTAATGTGTTAAGGCCAAGAATTCTAGAGGAGCTGAGCTTGGTTTGAATGACTAGTATTGAGGAGGTGTACTAGTTTTCCCTAAGAGTTGAGGATAAGTCAACCAAGAAATATGATAACAATAATAGGGGAAGAGGTCGTGATGGAAGATCCAATGGATGGTCTTATGGAGGCTGAAATGATGATCAAAAGAACAAGGTTGAGGCCAATAATAGAAGTCAAACCCAAAGGGGAAATAATTCCAATCATTTTCATGACTAGAACAATAGAGATCAAAGATGAAGAGATAAAGGGAAAAGATCTAGAAGAGGAGGTTTTCATGGAAAATATTTTCACTATGGAGAAGAAGAGCATAGAGCATTTGAATGCTCCTAATGACAAGGAAGGACTGATAGAAGAACCAAAAACTAGGCTAGAGTTGAGCATGTTGATGAAGATGGTAGATCATCACATTCTAAAGATGCTAAAAGAGGAGAAATCATAGTTAATAGAAGAGTCCTGGAGTGGAAAGAATGAACCTCATCAGAGAAGAAGCTTGTTTCAAACAAGGTGCAAATATGCAGATAAGTGTTGTGATATGATCATTGATGGTGGAAGTACTGACAATATAGTGTCTGAAAAGATGGTCACAAAGTTGAAGTTGAAGTTGAAGAGATAGAAACACCCACATCCATATCATATTGCCTGGGTGAAATATGACCACAAGGTTATGGTTAGTGAGCAATGCTTAGTGAAGTTCAAGATTGGAAGCTACCAGGATGAGGTGTTGTGTGATATCATACCTATGGACATATGTCATATGTTTTTGGGTAGGTCATGTTAGTTTGACAAGCATGATGTACATGATGGGTGTGCAAATACCTACACTCTAACAAAGGATGGAATGAAACATAAGCTGAAGTCATTGAAGGATACATATGAAAAAGGTATGTAGTGTTGGTAGAGTATGTTTTGTTGATGGAAAGAAGTTCTTCAAGGTATGAGGTGTGAGCATATGTATTTTGTGATAATTCTAAAAGATGACGAAGAAGAAGTACCTACAAAAGTTGCAAATTTGTTGGAAGAATTTCTAGATATTATCTTTGCTATTGTGCCCGATGGATTACCACTAGTAAGGAAAATTAGTGACTAGATGGATTTGATTCTAGGAGCCAATTTGCCTATTAGGGCAATGCATAGAATGACACTAGTAGAAAGTGAGGAGGTGAACAGACAAGTGCATGAATTGTTGCAAAAGGGTTTATTTAGGAGAGTCTGAGTCCTTATGTTGTACCATCAATATTAGCACCAAAGAAGAAAGGATAGTGGAGGATGTGCATAGATTCTTGCAATATCAACAAGATCACAATCGAGTAAAAATTTACATTCCCAAGGATGGATGATATCATAGACTATTTGAGTGGAGTTGTGTATTTCACAAAGATAGATTTGAAGAGTGGATACCATCATATTTGCATTAGAGAGGGACATGAGTGAAAGATTGCCTTCAAGACAAGGGAATGATTGTACAAGTGGTTAGTTACACCTTTTTGACTAACCAATGCATTGAGTACTTTCATGAGGCTCATGAATGAGGTACTGAAGGAGTTTCTGGGTAAGTTTGTCATTGTTTACCTAGATGATATATTGATCTTTAGTTAGACATTGAAGGAGCATGTGATGCATATTCAAAAGGTGTTTGATAACTTAAGGGAAGAAAAGTTGCTGATAAACCTAAAGAAGTGTAGTTTTGTGATGGAGTTGGTGTACTTGGGTTTTGCAGTCTTAGTAGAAGGTCTAAAAATGGACCTAAAGAAAGTGAAGGCTATCCTTGAATGACCTACTCCAAAGAGTGCTAGAGAGATAGCATCTTTTCACAAACTTGCTAGTTTTTACACAAAGTTCATAGGAGGTTTTAGTAGTATTTGTGGACCCTTGATTGAAACAATGAGAGGGGATAGGAAAGAATTTAAGTGGACTATAGGAGCAGATAAAAGTTTTAATCTATTGAAATAGAAAGTTACAAAGTAGAATATTTTAGCACTTCTAGATTTTAACAAGGTGTTTCACTACAATCGGAGTTGTATTGACCCAAGAAGATATACTTGTTGCTTATTTCAGTGAGAAGATTAATGCTACCAAAATAAAATATTATGTATATGATCAGGAATTTCATGCTATAGTTAAGGCATTAAAGAAGTGGAGACACTATCTTCTTCCTAAGGAGGTTTTTTTATATACTAATCATCGAGCTTTAAAATATTTGAATAGTCAAAGAAAATTAAACCAAAAGTATTTGAAGTGGGTTGAGTTTTTGCATAAAAATACATTTGTTTTGAAACACATGAGTGGTAAGTCTAAGAGAGTTGTGTATGCTCTTAGTAGAAGACAAATTTTGCTAACATAAATGCAGATTTAGGTGGTTGGGTTCAAGAAATTCAATAATTTGTATCCAGAGGATCTTGATTTTGGTGAAGCTTTGAAGACTTGTGCAGAACCTATTACACTTGATAGGATAAAGTAGTTGGATTTCATAATCCAAGAGAGTATGATGTTCAAAGGAATTCAGTTGTACATTCCCAAAAGTTCTATGAGAGTGAATCATAGTGGAGGATTGGATAGATATTTTAGGAGAGATAAGACCATTTCTTTGGTTGCTCAAAATTATTACTAGCCATAGTTGCAGCAAGATGTCACGAAGTTTGTACAGAGTTGCAAAGTATGTCAGATGGAAAAAGGAGTGAAGCAGAATATGAGATTGTATCAGCCATTACCTATACCAAAGAAGTCATGGAAGGATTTTAGCATGGATTTCATTCTTGGATTACCAAAGACTCAGTGAGGGCATGATTCTATTTTTGTGGTGGTTGACACGCTTTCAAAGATGACACATTTATTTCCCTACAAGAAGACTAGTGATGTTGTTATTTGGCAACATTGTTTTTCATAGAAGTGGTGAGACTACATGGTCTACCAAAGAGTATAGTTTCAAATTGAGATACCAAATTTGTTGGGTATTTCAGGTGTACATTATGGAAGAAATTGAAGACAAATTTGAAGTTCAGTTTGTCACATCATCTATAGACTGATGGACAAACAAAAGTTGCAAATCACAATTTGGGAAACTTGTTGAGATGTTTGATTGGAGATAAACCAAAAGGATGGGATCTGATTTTACCATAGGAAGAATTTTCATATAATAATAATTTTTTCTTTAAAAAAAAAAAAATGTGCCGGGTAAACTTTTTAACATGACCGGTAGTGCTGGCATGACACACCCACCAGTACCACAGGGACGGGGGAGATTAGAACCCATGACCAACCCCCTGCAATAGGGAAGATTTAGCCAACCGAGCTAGCCCCCCCCCCCCCCCCCCCCCAATTCATATAATAATTATGTCAACAAGAGTAATGATAAATCAATTCTATATTAGCCGACTGACAACATTTTGAGTCTGATATATTTATTGGTTAATTCAAGCTAACTTAAGGGATGAATATTGTTTGATTAGAAGTATATTCAAGTTGACTTGACAATATTATTCATGTAAGTATAAGGTCATGTTGAGGATTGAAAAAGTAGGGGATTGAAGAAGATAAATTAAGGAAGCAAATTGGAGGGATATTAGAGTATCCGAGTTGACTGAGCTACAAAGAACATTTTGATGAAGGAGGATCAAGTATTCAAGCCAGAATAGAGATATAAAATTAGCAAAGATAGTTGCATCAGTAATCAAGTCAAGTCATTCTTACTCTCTAAATAATTGTAGTAGTGAATCAAATCTCCTAATAGAGTTAGATTAATAGCTATTTGGTAAATCCTCTAACAAGGTGGCATTTTTGGATTGAAGTGTCTAAAAACCTCTAACAAGGCCACTCCTAATATAGTGAATAAAATCCTTTAACAAGGTAACACTAAACAATGTGTTTGGTAACCTTTAACTGGGTTGGCTCCTAACAAGGCTCACTTCAGAATAGTGAAAAATAGTAACTAGTTGCAATTGGTGGTTTTCCTAGATTGGGTTTCCACATTAAATTTTGGTGTCTCACGTGTTCATTTTATTTGATTTATGTTTTTGCAACTAAGTTAAGTAAGGTTAATCACATTTAAATATCTTAAGATCTACATGTTCAGTGCTAACTGGGTAATAATAATATATTCAATGTTAACCAAATTATAATAGAATATTTAGTGTTAACTGAGTTAGAACAAGTTATTGGTTTTATATTCTATTGACATCTTAAAGGGACTTTTGTATTTGTTTTTGTGGTAACTAATTCACCCCTCCCCTCTCAATTACTCCTTTCCATTTCCAACAATTTTCATCTATTTTCAATCTTTCCATACAAATCTTTGGGAATCATGTCTCCAATTTCAATTGGTGTGTACTTACATTTGGCCATCATATCTATAATAACATCTTCTATCTTCCTTTTCTCATCTTCATTCATTTCATCATACTTAATATATTGAAAAGAAAGTAATCCACCATGTTCACACAAAGAATTTGCCATGTCATCTACATCTCTAGGTTTAAGATTTACAGCTACACAAAAATGTCCTACCTCTTCTCAATCTGTCCTTTCACTATCTTCAATATCATCATCATCATCCTTGAGAATTATCTTTCATCTCCTTTGTGTAGACTTGGCAGTAGGTTTTCTTGTTGACTTAGGGGCCTCTTTCCTTTTTTGATATATCTTCACTTCTAGTTATACAGGCTTACTTACCTTAATTGTGCCTTACTTCAATGGTTTTTTTTTTGGGCAGCATCTATTCTTGACCTAGTATGCTTGGGACTTGTGGGGTTTGCAAGTGGTCTTTTCTTCCCTTTCTTTACTTATGGATCTGCAAAAAATGTGTCTGTTCCCTTGACTTCAATACTAACTTCATCTTCACCTTTTCCATTTGTAATATGTAGGGGTTGATCATCCTTTTCCACATCAAGTGCACCCTCTAGTTTCTTGATTATTGTCTATGCTTTCCTTTCAACTTTTGGAATCACAATGTCCATGGTAATTTTCTCTTTAGCCTTTTCAAATGTGCCAAAATTGGGAGCTCCTATCTTAATAGGTTCATTTAATAAGGCTTCTACAACCTTAGTAGCTTGATCAATATTCATTTCATAATCCATGGGTGCAAGCCATGCAACCATAGAAATAAAAAACTTTACTAAAATATTGTTAGTGTTAACCAAGAAACACACATCATCATGATACTTTTCCACCAACTATGGAGAAATTCGATATCTCTAGTTCATCCTTTCTTTAAAGTTCTCAAACTACTCTATCATTACACTGTTGAAATTATCCCCAAGAGTTCTAATGTTTTTATATATTTAGTATATTATGGGGGTATCTGACTCCAATTAAGTGGACCAATGCTTGGGAGGTAATTTTGCACATAGAAGAAAATGCAAACTAGCAATGATCCAAAATTACATGTGTTTGTTCTAGCAACCTAAATTGTATTCATATTATTAGTTAATTGATGTAGTTGCAACTTAACAAGGTCATACTTATGATCCTTCTTCACTATTTTGTAAGCCATGTCTACTGCCATGCAGGATACAGTATTGTGTCTAGTGGATTGAAAGATTATGTATTCAATCTCATACACTCCAAATTTTATCTCTAAGTCACTTATATTGTCTAATTTCAAACTTCTTCCATCCCATTGCACTTTAGTATTCTGCTCAATTTCATTCTTGGAAGAAGTACAAAAGGTTTTGACCCTATCGATTATATTATACCTAGTGACCATGTGAATAACATCTTGAGTAACCTAAATGGGTTCATCTAATCACATCTTCATATCATGTACTCTACTAAGAACAATACAGATCCAATATTGTTTAAAGTCCTTCAGGAAGTGAAGGATATGAGTAAGACCCTTGGTCTCCAAATGTTTGAATTTGTCCTTCAAATTCCCATCATCACATAGTTTCTCATACGCTTCCCTTAGCTCATAGTCCTCATTATCACAAGACTTTATCAGCCATTGCCTATTCCATCGAGGCCCTAGAAAGATAAATGTATGCATTTTATTCTTGGATTTCCAAGAATACAATAGGATAATGATTCAATATTTGTGGTGGTTGACATGTTTATTAATATGGATAATTTCATTCCTTGTCACAAGACCCATGATGAGGTTCATATTGTAGATTTATTTTTCAAAGAGGTGGTGAGGCTACATGGTCTCCCAAAGACTATTCTGTAAAAACAGAGATACCAAGTTTGTTGGGTATTTCTGGAGGATTTTGTAGAAGTCGTTGAAGTTCAGTTCTACACATCACCCATAGATTGATGGACAAACCGAAGTGGTGAATAGAAGTCTGGGTAATTTGTTAAAGAATTTAGTTGGGGATAGGCCCAAGAGATGTGATTTGATTCTATCATAGGAATAATTTTCTTATAATAATTCTGTGAATAGGAGTATCGGTAGGTCACCATTCCAAATTGCCTATGGGAGGAGTCTAAGGACTGCACTAAAGTTAAGGAAGATGGAGCAAGGAGGGATGGCTAGTGTTGAGGTAGAAGATTGCACATGAGAATATTGCCAAGATGAATATGTAGTATAAGGATAAAGGAGATCAAAAGAGGAGACATAAGGAATTACAAGTTGGATATTTGGTTATGGCGTACTTGAGAAAGGAATGATTTCCAGTGGGTACCTATAACAAGTTGAAGATGAAGAAATTTAGTTCCTCTAAGATTTTGAAGAAAGATGATTCAAAGGAATGCATATGAGGTGGAGTTGCAAGATGGAATCCATATTTCCCTTATTTTCAATATTGAAGACTTAAAAAAATATCATTAAGATGGTGTAGAGGAGGAACTGATACTTGAGCCACCTATTCCTACTTCTAAGAAGGAGGAAATTGAAAAAATCTTCAATAGTCATGTGGGAAGGAGTACTAGAGACATGGAGTATGAGGAGTACCTAGTGAAGTGGAAGGGATGACCAATGGAAGATTTGACTTGGTTATCTAAGGGAGAGGTTGCCCATTTGGGTTTTCCTCAACCAATTGCAAAGTGATAGGGTCACTTTTCAATCTACCCTAGGTGTTTGATTCAGGAGCATCCAATGGTGTAAGGGCAATCTTGTAGCACCCAAAACTATTCTTAGTGTAGTTTTTATTTAATGAGTTTTTATTTTTGGATACCCATTTGGTCCAAATAGAGATTCCAACTCTCATAGTTCTACAATTACTTTTTTAGGTTAGTATTTTTGTGCACCTTGGGATACATGCAAATAGTTTTTTCAGTTCTTTTTCTATAGAGCCAAAATTATGAAGAGTTAGTGGATTTATGTTGGAGGGAAGGTTGTAATTATAATTTAAAGCATTCTAGAAAAATAGTTGGTTCAAAAAGTTTCATGGTTTGAAAGTTATTGTAGTTTTAAGTTACCCAGAAACCTCCTAAGAATCCTCTAGAGCCCACTTTGAGGTACTAAATGACATCGAATGACCCCAAAGAATAAAGAGAAAAAAAACTTTCTCAAAGGAATCTAGAATGCTTAGCAATATTTTCGAAAATATAAACAATTCATCAATTAGAGTCTTGGATAAAAAGTTATGCCTCCCAGGAGTTGGACTACCATTCCTTGGACCTTCTAATTTGCATCGACTTTTAATATGACTTCTGGAACATAATGTTTTGGCAATGGCTGCCAAATGGAACAATGTAAAATGTATTCCTAACCTCAAACATATTTGGGTTACTTAAGATCAATTCTTGCAATGTAAAGGAAGTTTTTGTGGAGTTTGGGAGAAGGTAATGTGAGAAGGGTTTTTCTCTAGAATCTGATAATACTGTAAGCCCATAGGAGTCATACTTGAGTCTTTTTTTGCTGTAATGAATGTAATAGAATATCATTTTTAATAATAAAATTCTAATTTCCTATCGAGTTCAATTTGTTCTTGAATTGTACCCTCATCATAGTGTTAGGGTGTGCATTAGGATCTAGATTAAAGTTAGGATTAAAATTATAATTTTGTCTAGGAATGTGGCTAGGGTTTAGGGG
Source organism: Cupressus sempervirens (assembly GCA_028749045.1). Taxonomy (NCBI): domain Eukaryota; kingdom Viridiplantae; phylum Streptophyta; class Pinopsida; order Cupressales; family Cupressaceae; genus Cupressus; species Cupressus sempervirens. The sequence goes on from CM053788.1 coordinate 329,451,123, forward strand.
TATGATTGAGGCTATGGTTATAGTGAGAATTTATATAATGGTTAGGGATAGGGTTTGGAGTATGGTTAGAGTGAGGATAAGGATTAGGGTTAGTTTTTGGGGTTAAGGTTATAATTTTTATTATGGTTAGGGTTTGCATTAGTTATATAGTTAGGTTTAATGTCATTCATAGGTTAGAAAAATAATAGGGATTAAATTTAGACTTAGTTTTAGGGTTTCAGTTCTAGTTAAGGTTTAGATCATAATTATGTTTTGGGTAGGTTTTAAGGTAATGGTTAGAATTGTGTTCATTATTAGAGTTTACATAATATTTGGGGTTAGGGCTAAATGATTTCGATAAGATTTTAGTTTAGGCTTTAGGGTAATGGTTGGAATTATGTTCATTATTAGAGTTTACATAATATTTGGGGTTATGGTTAAATGATTTGGATAAGAATTTTCTTCCAATAAGAATTTAACAAGTTTTTCTACTTTATTCTTGTAAGAAGTTTTTATGCTTTTGGCAACACATGGATTATGGTCAAACTTAAGGTTCTGGATTAGTTTAGGGATTATGGTTACGGTTAGGGTTTACATTAAGATTAGGTATAGGGTTAGGATTTTGGGTATTATTAGGATTGGGGTTTAAATTATTGTTAGATTAGGGTTTAGGTTATAAGTTTCCATAGGTTAGGGTTATAATTATGATTAATGTTGGTGTTTAGCTTAGATCTTAGTTAGGGTTTGATTAAGGGTATGGTTAGGATTAGGGTTAGGGCTAGGATAAAGATTATAGTCAGGGTTTAGGGTTGATGTTAAGGTTTTTATATTTATTGGGGTTAGAGTTAGGTTTTATGTTAATCATATATTTAATTTAATAGTTTGGGGTATGACTAGGGTGAATATTAGGGTTAGGGTTTAAGCCCTAGATTAGCATTTGTTGTTACAAAATAGGATTTTCATAACACAAAAATATCAACATGTCAATGCTTGATACACCACTATACTCATAGAATATAGGAGGTGGTTAATTCACGTCACGAATCCCAAAGGGTAACATTGGTCGTTAGTCCAACAATCCCATCCTCAATTTTATGCAAGGAAGTTTGAACCTATGACCAAGCTCTAACACCACATGTTACAAGCTAGGGTTTTCATTGTGGTAAAAGATCAACCTTTCAATGACCAATATAACCACTATACTTATAGATCATGAGAGACAATTAAACAATGTCACGATTGCCAAAGGGGAATGTTAGAAATAAGTCCAACATTTGTATCATGGTTAGTGTTTGGTTAGGTTTCAAGGGTTAGTGATATAGTTATGTTTATCATCACTTTCAAGATAGAGAAATTATTAAGATTAGGTTTGGGTTAGGGTTAAGTTTGAGGTTATTATGTTGGTTAGAGTCAAGATTATAGTTAGGGTTATGGTTAGAATGATGGTTAGTGTTATGGTTTATATACATTTAGCATACAGGTTAAGGGTAGGGTTATAGTTATAATTATGATTAGGGTTAGTATTTATATTAGTTTTATTAGGGTTTGGTTAGGATTAGGATTTAAGTTTATATTAGGGTATGGTTAGGATTCAGAATATAATTAGATTTAGGGTTAAATTATGGTTATAGTTCAAATGTTAGTAAATTTATAGTTCAATTAGGGTTAGACTTTAGGTTAGGTTAGTGTTGGGTTACAACAAGAGGAAAATATTTAAGTTATGATTAGGGTTGAACTTTATTATAGTTAGGGTTTGTTTAAATATAAAGTTTGATGATTGTGAGGGTTTAATTATAGTTAGGGTTGGGACTATTATTTAATTAGCATTATAATTAAGGTTACGAATTAATTATATAATGCTTATCATTTAATTAAGATTAATCTTTAATAAAGGTTACATTTTTACCTAGGATTCAAATAAGATTATGGTTTAAGTAGGGTAAGGGTTAAATATATGGTTAGGTTCAATAATATTTTCAATTATAATTATATTAGGATTTGATTTTGAGGTAGGGTTTTAGTAGGGTTAGGTTCCAAGTTAGTTTAGATTGAAGTTAGGAATTAAATTTGATAATATCATTTATCCTAGGTCCATTTAAATCTTAAAATTACTAATACAATTTAGGATTGGGGTTACTTTATTTAGCTTTTATATAGATTAAGATTGCATTTGTTTTAGCATAAGTTTTAGGGTTGGGTTTAAAGTTTCATTTATTGAGTGGTCATAAATTTTCATCCTATGGGAGTAGATTTTGGAAAGATTACTATTTGGATTAGGTTTCAAGATTACTATTAGGGTTAGAAATATAAGATTTGAGATAGAATTAGTATCAGAGTTAGGTTGGGTTTTGGAATATGACTTTAATTATAAATATCCTTTTGGTTTGGTTAAGATTAGGGTTAGAATTACTATTCAAGGTTAGAAACATTATATAGGCTTTCAATTAGTTGTTGTTTGTGATTAGCGTTAGGGTTTGGTTGAAGATTACTATTTAGAATAATCTATTTTATTCTAATAACCATTCATTCTAACTTAGTGTTTCATTATCATATTATGGGTAAATACAAGAAGTTGAGTACCAAAACTTTGCAAGTCCTTGAGGAAAAAACTTTGTTGCTAGTCATTTATTAAAAAATGAGTACCTACTCTAGGCTTAGATTCCCAATCCTAAATTCAAACAAATGGTTACCCATTTTTAAAAAAATGATTACTTTTTTTTTTTAAAGGGAACCTGTTAATTTCAAAATGGGTACTCGTTTCAAAATGGGTATTCATTTCTAAAAACTACAAAAAATATTTTTTTCTATCTAAAACCTCATTTTTACCCACTTTTAGAAATGGGTACCCATTTAGTAACATGTACCCATTTCTAAATTTTTTTTTTGACAAGTCATGGGTTGCATTGAGTTTTAGCTTGGGAAAAGCTTGGTAGGACCAAGTTTATGCTTGTGCTAGCAAAAATTTGGCTAAGGCATAGGAACATGAAATTTTTGCTTTGTTGTAATTTTTTGGAGGACTTTTCAAATGAATTCTTTGACAAAACTAAAACCCATTATAGTTCTCTTTATCTAGATTCTAAAAATATAATTTTTATAGTGATATGATTTATTTTAGTAATTTTACAATATTCATCAAGCCAAATTAGTACTTAAACTTCAAATAGTATGGTTAACTATAATTTTAATAACTTTTCCGATTCTACATATTGGCTTAGCGAAAAAATTTAACCTCCATAAAAAAAAGAAGAGTCATATTTCATCAATCTACATAGAATGTACTTCAATATTTAAATTTTTTTTAAAAAGGTAAAGTTTTGATCAAATTATGGTGGTCAAATTTTTAGAATCCACTTTATGGTCAAGTAAAATTTGAAAAGAAACAAATATTCAATAAAAAAATAAGGAAAAATATTCTCATCAATCTTTGGTGTGTTAGCTACCTTTCCCCAAAAGGAATCACAAAAAAAAAGTTTTTTTTTTTTTTTTTTCTGTTGGTGTAAATAAGTATTTACTTATTACACTTTAATTAAGTTTACTTATGTCAATGCATTATTTTATTATTTCTTAGGTGAGACACTTAGGAGTTTTCATACTCTTATGAGTTGTCATGTTGACAACACTGGAGTAAGCAACTCTGATTCAACACATGGTGTCTACAACATTGGAGTTTGCATAATTAACTGAGTTGTCATGTTGACAACACAGTTATTAGCACTCCTATTTTAGCACACGGTGTCTACAACATAATTTTGCATGATACACCTTTGTATGTTTATCATTTCATCATCGCACTTACTCCTGTGCTTAATGGAGGATAATCCACTTTTGGTGGACATGTGCTTGGTTGTAAGACTTATTAATATGTTGATTCCTATGCATTCTAGAAGCATTCCAGAGGCCTTTATATACAAACACTCCTAGTGTACTTTCACATTGAATTGAATATCATATCATTATTTTGATCATACTCTTTTGGTCTAATGTTGTGCTTGTGCTTGAGTTCCTTGGTCTTGGGTGAATTTTTCCCTAAGGAAAATTCTTACATGGTATCAAAGCTTGGGGAATTTCTTTTTACATAGCCATTCAAGACCATTCTTGCTTTAGCACCTTGACCTAGATCCGAAGAATCTGCAATCATTGGGAGTGTCTAGAGCCAAAGAAAACCTCACCATTGTGTCTAGAACATCGATTCAATGAAAATCAACAATAAATTTGCCTATATTGGGCCAAAGTCAATTTTGAGGCAATTTTTTTTTTGCAAATTGACACCCAAAGGTTCGATTTGCAAATTTGATATGATCATTATTTAGATTTGCAATTTTATTTTTAGATCTGAATTTATTTTTCTCTGCATTTTCATGGAAATTTTTGAATTTTTTTTAGCCTCACAAGGCCTGCAGAGAATATTTTTTGGCAGGAATTGGGCGGTGAAATCCCAGCTCCTGCAGGGAATATTCTATTTAATTGGTGGCATATTCCTAGCATTTTTTTGTGGCATCTTTCAACACCAAAAACTCACAAAAATACAACAATGACACTACAAATCCAACATTCTATAACTCAGCAATGACTTTTCACATTCTAGCCATTACATATTCCACCAAGTGGCCAACCCAATTTACGGCGGCTCGTTTATTTTAAAACTGCGGCTTCAATTTTTTAAATGCTTCATTCCCTTCTACACCATGAATGTTGTATAATACCACCATGTTGGAAATAAAGAAAATTACCCGTCGACAATGTTAAAGGCTCTTCGACACCAAATTCTTTTGTCATCCGCTAGCTAGCATACAGTCAATAGCAGGTCTACACGAAGTCTGCCACTAGAGCGGCCGAGTCAGTAGCAACTCACTACATCTGTAGCATCATGTAGCATATATGTGGCTCGATGTCCTACAACCACCTTGACCTACCTAGCATCTACACGACATCCATTTATCAAAGACCTGACACGTGGACACCACTCCACGTCAGCGATTGGTGACTGTAATCTGCCATGTTGGCTTCTTGCACATGTCAGCAAATCCCAGTCAGCAAGCTTGCATGTCAAAACCATACATGTTTGTACACAGTGATGTCAAATTTGTATGCCTAGTTGGCCAGACACGTCATCTGCCACATCACCCAAGTGATTTTTTGCTAATGTTAGTGGTTCACTATGTTAAAATTGATGGTCATCTGACCATCATCAGGAGGCAAATTGGAACTGCTGCGATGATCATTTGACTATCAAATTTAACCTCGTCTTTTACTGATCAGACCCCTCTCTAGATTTATTTTTAATTTGATAGTCCGACTTTGGGAGGCCATATCTCAGTCATTTGGGCTCCAAATCAGGTGTAATTTTTTTAAAATTTTGGCTAGAATTTTTTGAACTTTTCAGTGATGCAATTCTTTTCTAGTTTTGGTGCACAAATTTGTCAAAAATTGCATCTTTTGGTGACTGTACCTATCCAATCCTACATTTTGCAACTTCAATTGCTTTGTACAGGCTCATTTGGACTTGAAAACATGTTCCCTTTTTTTGAAAGTGTGTAAATTTTTGTCTACTTTCTAGATCTATAATCAGATTATAGGCTTGTGTGGACAAAAATATCACTTTCAGAATAGGTCATTTCTTTGCTTTGTATTGCTTCAAAATTGTTGTACATTGTGAAGTTCCAGATTTGTACTCCATAAGGAGGTTGTAAAAAGGCAAAATTAGAAGTCCACTAAGGCCAAAATTGGCAAGTGGCCATTGTAAACACAATAAGTATAAAGTGCCAAAATCTTTCATTAGGGGGTTTTCTTGATTGAGTGAAAGGGGGGGGGGGGGGGGGGGGGGCTGGGGTGGTTTCTTGGTGTTGTGTTCCTCTTTTCTTGCTATTATGTTTCATTTCTTGCATCATGAGAAATTTTTAGTTTCCAAAATTAACACCACATAACTATGCTACATGGTCTATTAGAATGTGGTGCCAATTAATGCATAATGAAGTTTCTCAATATGTAGATGGTACCCTTCATAAACCAACAAGTGATCAAGTATCTAAAAGTGAAATTAATGCTTGGGAATCTGCAGATAGGAAAGCCCTAGGTGATATTTTGTTGGGGGTTGAAGATAAAATGCTCTATCAGATCGAGAAGTATAAGACATCCAAGGATGCTTGGGATGCCCTCAATAACCTATATGGTAAAGTGTCTAAGGAGGATGTTTACAAAATTGAAGATGAGCTTCTCTCCCTAGATCCTAAGACATTTGATTCTATACAGGATTTTATCATAAAGGTGAATGAATTAAGTATGAAGCTTGATGATAGTGGTAGTCCTATTGAAGATGAGAGATTTATCTATCTAATTCATAATAAGTTTCCATCTAAGTACTCCACATTTGTTTCTTCTTACAACACCACAAGGACTACATTAGGGGCTACCTATTAGAAAGTCACTTTTGATCATTATGCTCAACTATTAGATGATGAAGAAAAGAAGTTGCAATAAATGGAGATTCTCCAATCATCCAAGTCTAAGGCATTGGTGGCCAATAATGAGGGTTCTCAACATTCAGCTAGTCAAACTTCAAATAAAGGAAAGGGCAAGAAGAAGTGGAAAAATAACACACAAGAGGATATAGAAGAGACAACACCACCATCAAATCAACAAGGCAGTCTTCCTCAAATTCAACCAAGAAGGGGGACACTAATAAGGAGAAGAAAAAGTGTCCTATTGCAAGAAGTTGGGTCATGATGAACATGAATGTTTTGATTAAGTAAAAATAGGTTTTAAAGGACCAGAAACCTTTACAAAAAATAGAAGTCTAGAGATAAACAAGAGATAAAAACATCAAAGAAAAGTAGCATGAAACAACATGAAACATACCTCCAACAAGAATAGTCATGAGGTCACACAAAATAGAGTTGGAAAATACAAAAAAAGTACAACAAAAGAACAACAACCGACCAACTAAGAAGTCTTAATCAGGTCAACAAACTAGTCCACCAGAGTTTACATATTGTCAGCACCAGCCTTCACCTCGTCCTTCTTACTGATTTCCTCATTCTTCTTAGAATGAGCCCGGGTACATTTTCTTGGTCCCTAACTCTCTGCCCCCAGAGGGGAGTCCTGCCCCTTGTCAATCTCTTTCCTCTTTAAGAGGTTACTCACATTGTCCACCAAATGTTTGAACAATTTATCCAAATTTCCCAGCTTAGTTTCCAGTTTCGACACCTTCCCCTGAATACTACTTATCTCTTTATCCATCACCCTTTGTTTAGATTCAAGTAATGGAATCTTATGCATATAGTTTTTCACTTCTTTGGCATTCCTAATAACCTTTGAAAGTTTATCAAAATATTGGCCCAAAGTACACTCCCCTCTAGTAGTTTTATTGAGATGCTCCATTTCCTTGCCCAACAATTGCATTTGTTGCTTGAGGAAGGCAATCTCCTTCAGAACTGAACTTGGGTTACCAAAAAATGACCCAAGCCCACCTTCAGCTTTATTACCCAAATCTAACATCTATCCCTATTCACCATCATCTTCATTGTTTGATTCCCCATTCTTCCTTGTTTGTGACCTATCCTCCTGTCGCCTTAAAGAATTTCTTTTCCTCTCCAACCGGTGAGCCAAAGGCTCATCATCAGAAGGAGGAGAGGCCCGATCATCTAGATGGTCATTACTCTTTCCTTTGCCTCCACTCCTCTTATTATAATGGTCTCTCACAATTTCCTTCACAAAGTCACTTTCCCGGTCAGCCATCATCCTTGACAATCTTTTTCTTCTTTTTTGAACTACCACCTAAGCCCTTTTTCAAACTTCCTAGACCCCCTTTAGCTTCATCTTGGGTATCAAAATCATAGCCCTTATCTGGGATACTCCCTTCTATATCCTGATTAGCCCCTTTCAAACTACCCCTAGGTTTCAAAATGTTTTTGGACTTTAACAAATTCATAATCAAAACCATGAGACCCTCGTGGAAAACATGCTCTTCATTTGGATCTTTTTGAATGGCCTGGGTAGAAATACTAAGATATTGTAATAGATAAAAAGGAAAATTGATCCTAACATCATGTCGAAAATGATTTTCCAACATGAAGTGGCACCCATACAACTTAGTGAATCTCCCATCTAAAGTTAGATATTCCATTATCACAAAAAGCACAAAATGCCATGGTCAAGAAATATTGGCCAGGTTATAATACAAGTAACCTATTTTGACCGGACAATTTCTCTCCTGTTTTGTCTCCACAAAATCATCAATAGCCTTGTCTAAAAGCTTCCTCTCCTGGTAAAAATTAATCCCATCCATGTCTAGCCCTATAGCCTAACTTCTTCAATGATATCCATACGCTGGTTCCCAACCATCACAGAGCCATCCTTCCAGGATTTTATGAACTAGTGCATTAATTGCCAAATTATTACCTCTAAGCCATGAAATTACCTCGCTGCAGAATGTCCCACACCTCGGACTTGTTCCTCCACTCTGAGTAGCTAGCTGGCTCCACCCTTTTCCTCTTTCCCCCCATAATCTCTGCACTAAAATCATTGGTTTTCATTCTCTAAAAACCCCAAAACACTCTACAACTAAAAACCACACCACAACTGAATAGAGGAATGGTAAAAAATGCCCAGAATTTGTGCGAAAAGCCCAACTTTCTAAAAATCATAACCCACCTCACTCCAAAGGAGTTCAACTCATTATTGCAATTCATTGACACCATCATAAATAAATTGTTTTTTCTTAGATATCCATTTATCATACTTGATATGGTGGCAACCATATGGAGGTAAGGACTCATAAAACTCCCAAATGATTTTATGATCACTAACACAAGCCACATTCGAAGTTCAATCAGCAGAACAATTGGCTTCTCTAAAGTTACGAGTTATAATGCAAGTTTGGAAAGAATTAATAATGTTAGTAGCCTTGGAAATAATATTACTGATAGTCCATGAAGGTTGAGTAATTTTATTTAAACAATTAATGATATTGAGGGAGTCACCTTCTACCCATATGTTCCTCAAATGCATACTTTTGGCATAGATAAGACCATGAAGAGCAACAAAAGCTTCAACAACGTGATTAGTTTGACTCCCTAATGGAATAGCCATGACCCCCACATAGTCTCCACTAGAATTTCTAATAACAACTCCGCAACCAGCTTTGCCCCGGTTCCCTTTTGAGGCCCCGTCAAAGTTTATCTGAAACCAATTCATTGAGGGATATTCCCATCTAGCATTATCCCTTGGATTAGGATCATTAATATTCATTCCCAAACTCCTTATATTCCAATTATAAACACCCCTTCTTCCCATTCATTACAAGGTTGCTGTCCTAAACCACAAATTTTGACATTTTCAATCATATGGACCTTAATTTTATAAAAATCTAAGTAGGACTGGATTCCACCCCTCTAAAGATCCTATCATTATGCTCCTTCCAAATGCCCCAACATAGATAAGGAAGGATGAAGTCCCACAATTTAACAATCAGAGCATTCTTGGATGGAACCTTCCAACTAGAAAAGAGCAGTTGGATGGTAGCTTGGAAAACCCAATCCACATTCATTAAGCTCCAAATTTTATCCTAAACCTCCTTGGTAAAGGGATAGTGAAGCATAATATGACCCATTGATTCCCCATCATTCTTACAAAGAACACATCGATTAACAATGATGAAACCTCTCTTCTTAAGATTATCAAGAGTTAGAATTTTATTTTGCAGAAGAATCCAAAAGAAGATATTAACTTTGGGTGTCAAACCTTTCACCCAAGCCATAGCCTAACAAGGTTCATCATGATCATTGAAAGAGTTAGCAAACGCTGAAGCAATAGGGTACATACCACTGGGATTACTTTTCCAAATCAAAACATCCTCTTCATGGTTTAAAAAGAAGGCATTTAAACACTTATCAAGCTCAGCCAAGTTATGGTCCACCCTATGAAGATTCACCCACAAATCATCCTTCCAGTAATCACTCATAAAAGTTCCAAACTAATTCTTGCACTGCTCCATATACCTATTCCACCTTTGATCAACACAGAGAGGGTGATCCAAGATCCAAATGTCTTCCCAAAAAAGGACTTTCCTACCATTTCCCACCTTCCATTTAACCCCTTTCCTTAAAATATGTTTGGACTTCTGAGCATTCTTCCAGATCAGAGATCTTCCTATGAACATGAATGCTATCATAAAAAGATTGATGAGTTAACAAAAAACATAAAGAAACACAATGTTCCACTACCTAATGCTTATAAGGAGAAAGCATCTTCATCTTCAAATTCAAAGGACAAAGGGCAAGCACTTATGGAAAACTCAAGTTCTTTAGTAGAATGGATTCTTGACTCAGGTGCCTCATATCATATAGGTTCTTTAAAAGGAGACTTTTCTTCATTGAAGCAACCTAAGGTACCACACATCTTTGTAGGAGATAATACAAAAATGGAAGTTGAAGGGAAAGGACATGTGGAGATGGAAAATGGGGAATTCAAATACCTTCTCTATGTTCCTAACCTTAGCTCTAATCTCCTCTCAATTTACCAAATCACTCACTATGGAGATGGAAATAAAGTTGAGTTCCTTCTAGATTTAGTAATGGTGCACACTCTCAAAGATGGTTCATTGGTTGCAATGGGGAAAGTTAATCATGACACAAGGTTGTATTCTTTCTCCCACTTTGTGCTTAAGTCTCCTTCACATGCCTTGTTGACTCAATCTCATTTACAAAGTACATTATAGTATGAGCAGTATGGCCATCTTGCCTTCCACTATCTTCATTGACATTGCTCAAAAAATATGGTCAAAGTTCTACCTACAATAAAATTGTCTATAGGTGAATGTTCAACTTGTTCAATGGATGTGCATCTAGAAGAGAAGTTTGCTAAAGGGAAGTCTGCAAGAGCACCAATTGTTCTTCAATTGGTTCACATGGTACTAGTAGGTCCTTTTGCAGTGACATCAGTCAACTAGGGTCACTATATCCTCTCTTTCATTGATGACTTTTCATACTCCAGATGGATCTACTTTCTTGAATCATAAGAATGAAGTCTTGGATAAGTTTCTAGCCTTCAAGCATCATGTTGAATAACAATCAAGGAAAGCCATCAAAGTTCTTAGGATGGACAATGAAAGCAGATATGTGAACACAAGATTTAAAGACTTTTGAAAACTTGATGGTATTGATCTTTATAATCCACCAACATTCAGTTTGCACAAGACAGATGTTGCAGCACTGAGGTTATGAACTCTGAAGTTAATGGCAAGATGCATGATACAAGCCAAGTCTCTGGATCCTATTCTTGAAGTCAAAGCTATTAGCAGTGCCAATCACATCCTTAACAAGTCTCCTCATAATGCCTTAGATGGAAAGACTCCTTTTGAGGCATGGTGTGGTAGAAAACTAGTTTTGAGACACTTTAGAGCCTTTGGTTATCTAGCATGGGCAAACATATCTTACAGGGGATGCAAGGCACCACCACCTAGGCCTTGTAATTTAATTGGATATGAAGAAAATGTTAAGGCATACAAACTTATGGATCCTGAGACACATGATATTTTCATAGAGATGAATGTTCACTTTGAGGAAAGTTCACCCAACTTATCCTCTATTCCTCTCCACACTTCATACATTATGGAAGCTAATAGTGACACTAATGATAATGATTCAACAGATTCATATATGTGGGATCCTATTGTCAGTTTCAGTCCACGGTCATATCATCAACACATTCCACATGGATATATAGCCATAATGATACATCCAACATAGCAGGGTACACCTAGTCTTCCAGCTCTTGCATCAGTGGATGACTTCTTGACAGATATTTCAGGTTTGTTTGTGGAGTCCCATATAGCATATTTGGGAGACATCATTGATGATATAATCTTCTCTTTAATGATGATAATCCTTCTTTAGTTGTTGCGAGGGCTCACTCTGACCCTCGTGTCCATTCTCTACATGATCAATCATCACAGGTTGATATGATTGTGGATCCTTATATACAATAGTTACAGGAGGTCTCTTTATCATTCAAGGAGATAGTAGGTTCTTTGGGACAGGTTCTACATCCATCCTTGCTATAATTGCATTCATTCTTTTCAACAATAATGGAAGGGGCGATAGTCAATATCGACACAAGGACAATTGAGCAGGTTTTAGAGGCATCATTGATCATTGGGATTCTTTCTACACATAGGGGAAGTATCTAATATGTACCTAAGATATTGTTTCTTCCAAAGGGGATGAACATTATTCAACAGTCCTGGATCAACTTCTACATTGGAGTAGCTATCATTGATCGACATTCTTCATTTAGGGAGGGGGACTACCTTGTCTCCTTTCTTCTCTCTCTCCCTCTCTCTCTCTCTCTCTCTCTCTCTCTCTCTCTCTCTCTCTCTCTCTCGTGGGGGGGGACCATTTCCTCCTTTGGGATTGTGTTCTTCTCATACTTCTCTTTTGTATATACTTGATGTATGTTGTAATTGGGGGGGGGGGGGGGGGGGGGGTGGTGGTCTTGATTACTCCATCCATCCATGGATCTTGATTTTTCATCTCTCTTTTTGGGGGAGGGTTTTTCCCATGAGGTTTTCCCTCTTTCTCCACTTTATGAGAGATTGCATTGCATTATGTTGGGTGCCTAACATGGCCTGGTAACCAAGACCCATCTTGCATTTCATCCTAGCTTTTGTAAGCTTAAGTGCATTCCCATAAGTTGCACTTAAGGAGGGTGTTGGTATAAATAAGTATTTACTTATTACACTTTACATAAGTTTACTTAGGTCAATGCATTATTTTATTATTTCTTAGGTGAGACACTTAGGAGTTTGTGTACTCTTATGAGTTGTCATGTTGACAACACAGTTATTAGCACTCTTATTTTAACACATGGTGTCTACAACATAACTTTACGTGGTACACCTTTGTAGGCTTATCCTCTCATCATCACACTTACTCTTGTGCTTAAAGGAGGATAATCCACTTCTAATGGACATATGCTTGGTTGTAAGACTTATCAATATGTTGATTCCTATGCATTCTAGAAGCATTCTAGAGGCCTTTATATATAGGCACTCCTAGTGTACTTTCACATTGAATATCATATCATATTGTTATTCTGATCATACTCTTTTGGTCTACTGTTGTGCTTGTGCTGGAGTTCCTTGGTCTTGGGTGAATTTTTCCCTAAGGAAAATTCTTACATTTTCTCTAAAAAATGGTGGTCATACACATGTGTGGTTTGATCTTGAAACAAGCATTTTGAAAAAAGTTGTTTTTGAAAATGCCTACCAAAAGTGGAGTAATTTTAATTTTTAAAAATAATTTCTAGTTATCAAATGACCGTAGGAAAATTTTTAAAACTAACACCTAGATAGAAATTTGAGGTTTTTATAATTTTCTAAATACCTGAATGAAAAATATATGCTATTTTTTTTGCATGAAAATTATTAGAATTTCTATTTTATAGATACACGTGCGCGCACACACACACACACACACACACACACACACACACACACACACACACACACACACACACACACACACACACACACACACACACACACACACACACACACACACACACACACACACACGTAGTTGCACATTTTTTAATGTGCAATGAAAAGCTGATAAAGGTGATATATTTTGTTTAATGTGTACACATGTTGTATACCGATAACAGTATTGGACATGAATAACAATAAATTTTAATTCCTTAAAGGTCAAATGAATAGTAAAAAACTTAACTTAGTATAGAAATTTGCAAGTCAAAAATGAACTATAGAAATTGTAGATATATAGGCATGTAAAAATGGAAAATTATTGAAATATGGAATGATGTTTGTTAAAATACACAATTATTACTAATGTGTTTAAATAGTCAATTTTCAATTATTTGTAGGACAATAATGTATGGTGCATGGAGCTTCATAAAAATGAATTTAATTTAAGGTATATTTCCTCTTGAGAGTGAACATGATGAATTTGAGCAAATTTGAATAACCTCAAAAAAAAAATGGTAAAATCATAAATATCTATGGATTTTTTAGTAATGAACAAGATAAATTAAGGATGTATTCAATTCCATAATAATTGAGTAATTAAACTTACAAATATAAGAATGAAATAACTATTGCATAATCTAGCACATTAGTTTTACTACAACACCTTGGAATATTAAGATTGTGAAGTTGCGAGTATTATGCATGCTCGACAAAGGTGAAATTGTAGTGAGGTAATCAATCATTTAATATTATTTGCAGTATTTTTTAAAACTTAGTAAGTAAGAGTGAACACAATCTGTGATTATACCTAAAAAATTTAGGAGCCAACAAGAAAATGTATTGTACACGGTAATATACATTTATAAACTTCAATATAAATACAATATATGATGAACAATAATAATGAATAAATATACATGAAATGAACATTCCACTTATATTAGGTAGGATCATCTCCTAAAATATACACAACCTAAATAAATGAGAATCATCATCTCTATACACAATTCACCATAATAAGTTACCATATAGGGATTTGGCAAGTTATGTTACCAAACCAAGCCACTTCTCATTGCTTTCAAGCTAAGAGACATTGCTTCCAAAAAGATTTAATTTCCTTGTGATGACCAATATCATTCATTCATCTAACAAACTGAAACTCCTTTTTTCTTAGACATGGACTAATTACCTACCAACTACTTCTAGGATAATTATAAACACTATTTCCATCACTCATAAGCCCATAAAAATGACTCTAAAAATACCCATTCCTCCGATAATCTAGTGCATTCTTCTCTTTTAACTTTTCTCTTGTTGCCAATATTGAGCAATATCCTTGTGTTTCCATAGATCTATACAGACACACTATTGCATATTATTATATATTCCAACCTCTTCCATTTTTTGCAACATGATTGCATAAATGTTATGGAATCTTGTCGCTAACAAGCTCTTTCTTTACGATGAAGGCCAACTTTTCTTTTGAAACTTGGGGCATTTCTTATCTCATCTAATCTTTTTTAGAATTATCTGCTACATGGGACTTTTAAGGTATATTTATGCTCAATGTTATTGTGCTCATTCCTTCATTCCTTGTGTATGATTTGGATTTTTCCTAAACCTCATTAAACTTTAGGGATAAATTTGTGCATTTGGGGTCTATATGTACCAATTTCTGTAGGTGTGTACAATGACAAATGTATAGAGTTTACCAAGATTACATCATTGGGGTTGGGTGAAAGTAATCTTTTCTCTTAGGGTTGATTTGTCCATGTTTATAATTAGTTGACAATGTAGTGGGACAATTCATTATTGGTTCCATTTTAACCATATGCCTCTCATTTGGGTAAATCGTGGTGTAATGCCCACCCATAGTTTGTTTTTCCATTATATTTACCAAACTCTTTTATGTCTATTTCATGGATGTGTTAGTTTCAAGGACATTATTTAATTTATACTAGAGATATATCAAATATGATTACTTTGTTGACTATATTTCATGTGTTGTTTAATGATTATGGTTATTGGTGCATTAATGATGCTTTAATGATGATTACTTCATATTCATAACAATACATTATTTTATCTAAGCATTTGATGTTTGACTTACAATTATTATGATACATACCTCATACTTGCATGTGTATGGTGCATGTGTTTGTTTTATCTTTCTATTTGTCGTGTTTGATGTAGTTAAGGGAGGGAGTCGTAGTCACCTGCTAGTTGGGATCTACACGATGTACCACCCCCTGCCATTGCCTATTTAGTTTAGATATATATGCATATGTGCATGTTTGAATTTTATACAGGATTGCAGGTACTAGAAATTGACTTCCCTGAATTGCTAAGATGAGTGTGCCCTATCATAATAACTCAATGGTAAGAATGGGGAGATAATATTTAGGTTCAATCCTAGCCAGAGCCTAAATACTTGTCCTGCAAGGAGGACTTGTAATTGACTTTTCGCCTTTTTAAACCCGTGAGTTTATCTTTGTTTGTGTTATTTGATTTTGAGTTTCGGTCTATTTTGGTAATGTTGGTTTTATGTGAATTTTGCTATGTGATTTATTTGGTAAATGATTTAATTATAATATTTTAGTTAATCATATAATATTGAGAATTATTAAATATTATTTGATTAAAAAGAAAATATTAAAGCATGAAAATATTTAATTGATTAAAAAACTAATTAAATATGTGCTTTAATTTAAAAGTATTAATCTAAATTTAGAAGTCTAAATTTAGAAAATAGGTTAAAGAGAAATTGGAATGTGATGATATTTAATTAGTTATTAATTAATTAAATATATACTTCAATTTAAAAGATTTAATTTAAAAGTCTAATTTAAGAAGTTGGACAAAAAGAGAATTAAAATATTAAAGATTAAATATTGCTTTATTATAATTAGTTATTAAATAATAATAAAATTTGAGTTGCATTTAAACAATGAGCTTTGATTATTATTAATTTAAATAATAAACTATGCTTTAATTATACTTGTTCTAATTAATAAGTTGGAGGAGAATAAAATATAAAAGAATGAAAATTAGAGATAAAGTTATAGTTCTAATTGTGGCATAGTTATATTTATTTAATTTAATGATAATTATTTATGAGTTTTATTTTAATAATAAACTCTAAATAATGTTATTAATTAAATTAAAATATATATTATTAAAAACACTTCAAAAATTAATTAAAGAGAGAAAGCTAATTATTTAAATTAAGATATTTTTTAATTAAATATCTATAAGAGTTGTCCATGAAAAGGTAAAAGGTAATAAAGTAATAAACAATAATTGATTAGTGAGTTCCCTCTTGTGATTGCACAAACAGAGCCCAAATTTAGGGAATAACTCTTTATTAGAGATATAGAGCTTATTTTGCAAATTACACAGGTTTTGGAGAGAAAAATTTAGAATTGGATCAAAAGAATTGTTGAGGGTTTGGGATTTGCATACATTCACAGATTGTCTTAGATTTTAGTTGTGGTTTTGAGGTTTTGGGAGTGAAAATTCAGAATTGGATCAAAAGAATTGTTGAAAGTTATAGAGGGTTTGGATTTGCATGCATTCACAGATTGCCTTAGATTTTAGCTATGGTTTTGAGGTAGGGTTTGAAAAGCCATTGTAGAATTTTATTGAAAGATCTATCTACTTCGTGTCTTCCTGGGTGTTTGCATATTGCTTATTAATTAAGTGTATTGATTGTTGAATAAAGAATTATGTTGTAGATTTTGAAAAGGAAAAAAACTTATTGATCAAGAAAACTTGACAATGGAAAAATTGTAGAAATTTATTATGACTATATAATTTTGAAACCCTTTCTAATATAGGAAAGATTTGATAATGGAAAATTGGAAGAAAACAATAAATTGATTAGTTAGGATTTCAACGTTCAATTTGTCATTAGAACTATGTGATTATCATGAATTTTCTAAATATAGATAAATATTATTCTTATCTATAAAATAATTTAATTGCAAAATTTATTGGGAAAAAAGAACAAAGAATAATTGAGAGGAAAGCACATTGTAATGAAAGTACATTACAACGGTCCCTGGGCTGTCGGTAAACATACTCTAGTCTTGCAGAAATGGGCTCCAATTATATATTCTATGGATGAATCTAGAATCCAAGCACCTGTTTGGATTCAAATGACAGGGTTATCACTGGAGTTTAGGGTGGAGGATATGTTTCCAAGTATTGCTGGTACCTTTGGTGAACTCCTCTCTATGGATCCAGTCACTATTTTGAGGAGAAGGATGACCTATGCTAGAATCTGTGTGGGTGTTTTTCAAGGTTTGGATATGCTAGAATCTATTTTTCTTAAATCTAAACTTGGTATATGGAAGACAAATATTGAGTATGAAACCATACCCTTTTCTTGTTTCCACTTCAAAAAATTTGGACATTGGGCTAAAAAATGTCCTTTGAATAATTTACCCAAAAAGTTTAAAAAAATTAGGGTTAGAAAAGAAGTTCAAAATGGCGGTGAGATTTGCAGTGGGGAGGTTAGGAACTCCCTAGGGGTGAGTGATTTGTCTAAGTCACCATTGATTGTTGTTGAGGATGCTTCTCAACCAAAGAGGAATACTAAAGGAAATGATCAGGATATCCCTTTAGATCTCAGTAGTAAAGTTCAGAATGGTGGTGAGATTTGCAGTGGGGAGGTTAGGAACTCCCTAGTGGTCAGTGGTTTGGCTAAGAAACTATTGATGGCTGTTGAGGATGCTTCCCAGCCAAAGAGGAATATTGAAGGAAATGATTAGGATAGTCCCATTTATGGGGATGGAGAGGATGGTGGAGAGATCAAGCATGACTACACTCATGAAGTTTTTGAGGCAGTTGAGGATTTTGTTTTTCTCCCTATAAGTAAGGTAGATCATGGTCTGACTGAACCTTTGGAATATTCTATAGCTGTAGAAAGGGGGGAAGTTGAGGAAATCTATAATATGCTTCAGGGCGAAGATGTGAACTTTGGTGCTAAATGGAGTTATGTTGGGGGTATTAGAACCTCTAAATCTAAAAATAAAAATGAGTATGTATCCTCCAAAAAGAATAAAGAGAATGTTGTAATTAAAATCGAGAGCAATAAGAAAGATGATATCCCTAGCACACATTTGGGAAAATGCAATAAAAAAGGGGAAATGAAGAACAACAAGGCTAGGGCATGTTTTCAACATGCAACACCTTTAGGTAAAGGCTTTAAAGTTGGAGATGCTGGTGTATCTCCCTCTTCAGTTGGTAGACCATCTAACATACAAAGAAGAATGGTTGAGACTAATAGAAGTATCATAGGCAGTAGTCAAAGGACTATCTTAGAAACAAAAAATTTCCATAAGAAATGAAGTTTATCTCATGGAATATAAGAGGACTAAATAATCCTAATAAACAAGATATTATCAAAAACATGATTAGGGATAATAAATTGGATATTTTTCTAATTCATGAAACTAAAATGTTGAAGGATAAAGTTGAAGGTCTCTTGGTTTTTAGGGGAGGCAAAATTATTGGGAATGATTTAGATGGGGCCTCATGTGGTATGGCAGTCTATTGGAATGATAAATACATTATTGGGGAACTCATTTCTCAAAATGGAAATATGATGAACATTAGATTTAGCAATTCTAAGGATGGTTTTACATGGGTGCTTACTAATGTCTATGCTCCCAATTCTAAATGGGGTAGGAAGGTTCTTTGGGAAAATATTACTAATCAAAGAAAAAAAATTGTGGAAGAGAATTTGATCATTATGGGGGATTTTAATACCCCATTGAAAGAATATGAAAAGATGCGAGGAATCAAACTAACTTGGATAATAGATTGGATTTAATGGACTTCATTGATTATCATCTTCTTCATGATATGGATCTACATGGGATTGATTATACTTGGACCAACAAAAGAACTAGTAAGGATCTCATTTTGGTTAGATTGGATAGAGCTCTCATTTATAGTGACTAGTTATTAAAATATAAATGTTCTCTTATTGCTCAAGTTCGTATTGGTCTGGATCACTATCCCATTTTTTTGGGGGCGGATCTATTAACCTCTTAGAAGAATTATCCATTTAGATTTGAAAAAATTTGGAGCCTCCATTCGGGTCTAGAAATTCTTATCAAGGAATAGTGGAACATTAGTGTGGAGGGCACTGCTATATTCAAAGTTGTTGCTAATCTGAAAAACATTAAAAAAATTTTAAAGTTTGGAATAAGGTTACTATTGGGAACATTTTTGAGAATAAAAAGAAGATCCTAGATGAACTTAAAGATATTCAAGACAACATTTAGGTTGATGGTTATGAGAATGTTTCTAGGGAGGAAGAAAGTGAGAAATTGGCTGAGATTCATGACAATGTTACTAAGGAGGAGATATTATGGAGGCAGAGATCTAGAAAAAAAAATTTGAAGGAAGGAGACTAGAATACTAAGTACTTTCACATGACCATTTTGAAGCATAGGATGATTAATAGAATTTTTAGATTCAATACTTTTGGTAGGCCAATGGAGGATGAGGAGATTATTAAAAGGGAAGCCATGAATTTTTTCAGCAACCTTCTTCAAGGTGACCCCAACTTGGACAAGGATAAGCATATTATGTTTCTAGATTGTATTCCAAACTGTATCTTAGAGGTGCAGAACAAATTCCTAACTTCTATTTCATCTTATGAAGAAATATCAAAGGTTGTTTTGTCCTTTGATGGAGATAAGGCTCCAGGGCCAGATGGGTTTCCTTTCTTGTTTTTTCATAAGTACTAGAGTATCATCAATGATGATGTTTGTAATGGGGTGAAGGAGTTCTTTGCCTCTAGGAAAATGCTCAAAGAGTTGAATGGTACTTTCCATGCACTAATTCCCAAGAAGCTGGGTGCTGATAGTTTGGACCAGTTTTGACCTATTAGTTTGTCCAATTCCTTTTGTAATTTTTTTTTCTAAAGTGCTTACTCTTTGAATTTTGTCCCTTCTCCTTAGTTTGATCTCTAGGCAACATAATGGTTTTGTTTCGGGAAGGAAAATTTTGGATTCAATTATTTCGGTGCATGAAAATATTCACTTTCTCAATGCTTTCAACAAAGAGGGGTTTCTTCTTAAGTTAGATGTATCTAAAGCTTATGATAGAGTGGATTGGGCTTTTCTTTTAAGAGGTCTCGAAGCTTTTGGCTTTAACAAGATATTTAAGGATCTAGTCTTTATGCTAGTCTCTTCGACTACTTTCTCGGTTCTTGTGAATGGTTCACCTACCCCTTTTTTTGGGTTTCACATGGTTTAAGGTAGGGGGATCCGCTTTCACCTATCCTCTTTATTTTGATGGTTGAATGTCTAGGTAGATTTGTGGAGAAATTGGTGAATGTGGGGGATTTTGTTGGTCTTTAAACCTTTTCCAAAGAGTTGATTTATTCACATCAGCAATTTGTGGATGATTCTATAGTTATGGGAGAAGCCTCAGTTAGAAATGCTAGAAATTTAAAGAGGGCATTGGAGGATTATGGGCAAGCTTTAGGTCAAACTATTAATTGGAGCAAAAGTTTGATTTATTTTGTTAATGTGAATGAGAAGAGACAGAATAAAATTAAAAGGATTATTAGTTGCAAGATAGGTTCTTTACCGGGTTCTTATCTAGGGTTACCTCTTTGTTTGGACCCACCTAAGACTTTTTGGAGTTCATTGATTGACAAAATACACTCGAAGTTAGCACATTGGAAAGGTTCCCTCCTTAGTCAGGTTGGTAAGATTATTGTTCTCAAATCCATTTTATAGAATGTCTCACTATATGCTTTGAGTGTTTCTAAGATCCCTAGAAAGTTTGCATTGGCTATTGAAAAAATTCAAAAGCTTTTCGTATAGACTAGTATGGAAAAAAATAAAAGACTACCTTTGATTGCCTAGGAGAAAGTTTTCATGCCTTATAATAAGAAGGAGAATGGCATGAAATCTGGAATGATAAGTATAATAGGGAGAACCAAGATCTTAATCACTTTCTTAATAATGAGTCAGTGCAAGGAGGTTCTATGATTTGGAAAAATGCCCAAAAAATAAACATATTATTAAGAAAGGGGTTATATGGAAGGTAGGAAATGGGAGGACTATTCTTTTTTGGAATGATATTTGGATTCTTGATCATCCTCTTAGTGCTAATCAAAGGTGGAATGCTTATATGGAGCAATGTAAGCATCTGTTTGGGACTTTTGTTGAGGATTAATGGGAGGGGAATAAGTGGCTAGACCTCAAAAGGGTGGAGAGAAACTTGAATGATCTCAATAAGATTTTAAATGTGGTCTTCTTAAGCCATGAGGAGGATGCGCTGATCTAGAAATTCAATCCTAATGGGCTCTTCTCTATGTCTTCGATGTATGCTAATGATTTTGAAGAGCATCCATAGCCTTGTTGGGCTAAAGCATGGTTTAAAGGTATGACTCCAAAAGTTAAAATATTTTTTTGGGTTCTCTTGCAGGAAATTTTTTGACTTTAGATAATTTTTTGAAGAGAGGGTTTAATATTGTTAATAGATGTTACCTTTGTAAAAATGATGCTGAGTTGATCAACCATATGACCTTGCACTGCTCCTATACAAAAAAGGTGTGGGATAGGGTATGTGGTCTACTGAATATTGCTTGGGTTTTCCTTGATACCATTCAACACTTTTTCAATGGTTGGAAACCACCTTCTAATAATGCCTTAGTCTTTCAATTGTGGGATTTTATTCTCTCGTTCCTTTGCTAGGGTGTTTGGAAGGAACAAAATGATAGGGTGTTTAGGGGAATTGAATCAAATCCCGATCAAGTTTTTTGTAAGATTAAGAATTTGGTGATTGAGAATATCAGATCCAATGGAAAAGGTCAACAATCTTAGAATGAATGGGAATATTTGGTGATTCAAAATTTGAATTATAAGGATATCAGCTTGACTCAAATTGGCCCTAACCTTAAGGATCTAGCTAGATGAGATTGTCCCCTGATGGATTGGAATAAGATAATTTTTGATGGGGCCTCGAAGGGTAACCCAAGAATTGTAGGTTGCAAAGTCATTATTAGGAATGAGAATGGAGATAGAATGGGGGGTATGGCCATTCCTATTGGTATTCAAACTAATCATGTGACTGAGGCCAATGCAACCCTTTATGGTCTCATCTATGCAAAGAGTCTAAATTTGAATAATATATGGCTTGAGGGGGATTCCCTTAATATTATCAATTGCCTTAATGGAGTTACCAAGTCTTCCTAGACTATTAATAATATTATTTTTCAAGCAAGAGATCTTATCAATTCCTTTGAAAATTGTATTGTTACTCATAATTTTAGAGAAACCAATCAATTTGCTGACTGGGCTGCCAATGTGGCTTGTAAGAGTGAGGAAAAGGTAATATGGAACAATAATGATATAATACCCATAGAGGGGTGCTTACTAATCGAACATGAAAAAGTTTGAAGTAAGAAAAAGTGGTGCATTAATGATTATCATGCCAAAAATATTTAATTTTTTTTTGATAGATTTGGGTTGTAGTGGGTCTTTATGAGAAGGACATAGATCTTCCACTTAATTCCACATGGATTGTGGGTCTTATTTTCCACTATGGGTTTTGCCTATGATATCGATTTCCACATTTAGTTGTAGAGGGTTTTTTGGAGAAGACAAGATTTTCACCTTCAATACAGGAATATGGAAGGAAAACAAAAAAGAATTGAACCAGCTAGCTATAAAGGATGGAGGAATAAGAAGGATATCTGGGAAATTTTTGAGCAAGGAAACTTTATTGGTTGTATGAAGAAGTTAAAAGGAAACAACCTTGCAATTATTTGATAGTTCATTAAGACTTGGAGAGATGGGATGGTTTTAGTGGGAAATCAAAGAATGAAGGCAACTGAAGAAATCATAGCTGAAGCTACGGGTCTAGAAATGGAGGGCATCTATTTTTATCAGGATAGAAAGCTATCTGATAGGGAAGTTGATGAGTTTGTAGATTCAACCAAAGAATGCAACATACTGGTTAAAATAGGTAATTCCTACTTTAACCCAGATTCCATTTCACACCCTTGGCAATTTGTGTTGTTTGTGATTATTAAATATCTCACTTTGGATGATCGGTTCACTAAAATTTATGGCCACCATTTCATGTTAGTCAATCATTTTAGGCATGGGATTAGGATAAATTTGCCTTTTTATCTTAGACAATCTTTGTGTAATTTTATTATGGCCTTCCAAAATGACCTAGATGGTGATCATGTCTACCATGAGGGGTTAATGGTTCTCATTATGAACATTATGAAGTCTAAAAAGGTGGATGGGCCCAGACAAAGTGAGAAAGTGATTGATTATGAGATGGAAGGAAGTGATTCAGAGGAGGATATAGATAAGGACACTGAGGGTGAAGGGGATGAGGTGGATGTTAAGAAGAGTATGAAAAGGGATTCTGGCAATAGTTTTAAGAAGAGAAAGAAAGGAAAGGGGAGTGAGTCAAATTAAGATAGTGACTATGAGGAGGAATTGAGAAAGGGTTCTTAGAAGAAAGGAATTGTAGGGAAGTGCTTAGGTGATAAGGGTTTGAATGTGGATAGGGTCTTGATTCCCTTTGATGATGAATCGTTAATTCAAAGGATGGAAAGAAAAAGAAAACTGGTGTTGACTTAGCATGAGGATGAGGAGAATGTCATAAAAGAGGTGGATTTAGGCATCAACAGACAAAGGGAGCAAGAACACTATAACAAGGAGGAGGTCGAGAAGGGATTTCTAAAAGGAATCATGGGTAATCCAGGGTTAATTTTGAAGTAGATTTAGACCCTTAAACAACAAATATAGGTGATCTCAAAGGATTTTGAGTAGCTCAATGAGATGGCAAGGGGGGAGCACACACTAGGCCAACATATTGATAGGCTTTCATAAGTCATTCATAATGCAAAGGAGGTTAAAAACTTAATGAAAAGGGTGCCTCCAATTGAAACCAAAAATAAGATTTTGGAACAAGTTAATAAAGATATCCAAAAAAGGATGGAGAACCTGAAAGCTAAAGCGAGCAATATGGAAAAAATGATCAAGAATTTGGGTGACAAAAATTGCAACATTCTAAAAACTATGGCTGATAATTTCAATACATTGCTAAACAAGATGGAACAAGCTAGAGGATTTGATTCCTTTATTGTGAATGAGGAGTGGGGGCTGAGCAAGTGCACCAGGGCCAACTCCAAGAAGAATGTAGGTGGGGGAACAAAAAAGCAGGAGGAAATAAAATCCATTGCAAAAAATATGAACATTTTGGCATATCAAGCAACGAACCTATTGAAAAATCTATACTTGTCTAGGTGTTGTCCTCTTGCTTTCTTTTTGTTGTCTTTTTATGCATAGTTGGACTTGGCCTCATGTTTCTGTATTGTTTTAGTTTTTCTATTCATTGAGGCATTTTATTTTCTGAACTCTTTAGTTAATTACTTTTTGATACTTTGTTAAAGGTTTGGGGTCCTTTAAAATCTATTTTTACATAATCAAAACTAAACATATACATGCATGTGAAAAAAAATATACTATAAATAGAAACTAAGTATAGTATGGTTACATGCATGAGGGAAAAAAATGCTAAAAATAGAATGCTAAATATAGTATGGTTATATGCATGTGAAAATAAATATGCTAAAAATAGAAACTAAGTCTAGTATGGTTACATGCTTGAGAAAAAATAATTCTAAAAATAG
Source organism: Cupressus sempervirens (assembly GCA_028749045.1). NCBI lineage: Eukaryota > Viridiplantae > Streptophyta > Pinopsida > Cupressales > Cupressaceae > Cupressus > Cupressus sempervirens. The sequence goes on from CM053788.1 coordinate 329,476,265, forward strand.
AAAGCTAAATACAGTATGGTTACATGCATGTAAAAATAATTATGCGAAAAATAGAAAACTAAGTATAGTGTGATTACATCCATGTGAAGATACATAAGCTAAAAATAGAAAACTAAGTGTAGTATGTTTACATGCATGTGAAAACAAATATGCTAAAAATAGAAAGCTAAGTATAATATGGTTGCATGCATGTAAAAACAAATATGCTAAATATGGTAAGGTTACATGCATGTGAAAACAAATATGCTAAAAATAGAAAACTAAGTATAGTATGCTTGTATGATTTGAGAGATCAAAGACATGCAAAAATACTAAATGCATGTTTATTTTAATTTTATAAAAATATAATATAAATTTTCAGATTTATTTATTTAAAAAAATAATAATAATTTATTAATTTCTAAAATTAAATAAATATTATCTATTTAGTTATAAAGTGAATGTTAGTATTAGTATTTTTTAAGTCTAATTAAACTCTTAGTTGTATATAAATAATTTTATAATTATTAACGCAAGAGGGAAGTTATTAAATAAAATATTTATAATTGTACTATATTTTAAGAGAAGTTGTGGTAGAGTTCACTTTGTAATCATTTAGTTAATAACTATTTGACTTTATGAGAGAAATTATAAATAATTTAATTAAATTTATAATTTTATCTCTAGTTGCATTATGAATTAAAGGAAAAGTAAATGTTAATATTGGACTTAAATATAAGTCAAATTAATATTTTAGGAATGAAATTAATATTAATATTTAATCTAATAATATATATTTATGTTATTGATTAAATCATTTATGATTTAAGCTTATTTAAATTAATAACATGATAATATTGCATGATATTTTATATGCACAAAGAGATTGGATATTTAAATACTTATTGTTTTAAATAAGTATATTAGCATAACAATTTATATTAACATATATATTCCTAAATTATTTCTAAACACATCCTTATGACCCAAATTAAGCAAGAGAAAATAATGGAATTAAATCATGTGACTGAAAACTATGTGTTTTCTAATATTCTATTTATAATCTTGTGATGTTTATTTTCTTGATAGTTTTTCTTTGTGGGTTGTTTAGTTGTCCAAGTTAGGATGTGCACTAGAGGTGTTTTTGAGATTTCTTTTATGATTATTTAACTAGATGTCATGATGAACTTTATGATTTGAATTGAGATTTATGTTTTATGAGCTTTATACTATTGAGCATTTGTGGGAACTTGGGTTTCGAGAACCAATGCTATTTTTCTGGGTTGCCTGTTAAGGAAACAAATTCGATCAATATTATTCTTGTGGTATGGGACATTATTATGGTTTGTGATTTTTGGGAAGATAGTCTAGGTGCATGTCTATGGGAGTGGCTTGCAATGGGGGATGGGGCCCAAAGTGGCTTCCAAAGTAACTCATTGTAAGTTGTGTAACAAGTGATAATTGTACACTCAAAAGGTGTCACACTCTAAACCCTTCTATCCAAACAATTTCATGAGTTCAAAATGCTTGGATGCAGCCTTAGATCTCCCTATCCGTAGAGTGCAAGAGAGTATATTTCAAGAATAAGAAGGCTCTCAGCTGATCCTTAGAGATACTCTTCTAGCCAGGAAACTATGTAATGGGAGGTTCCAAAGACAAGATGCAAGAATACAAATGTCCACAAGGAGTTACTCAAGGATGCAATGCAAGTATGAAGATTAAGCTACATGAAATGCAAAGTGTAGCTATTTTAAGGAATGATTAGAGTGTTACAATCCAACTATTATACTATTTGAGCTAGATTATAGTAAAGGAAACTAAACTATCATGCAACTATGTTAAAATGCCATGGATGAGAGATTGTAGACAAGAAATAGAAGTTCTCCACAAAAAGCTCTCAAGAAATTGAATAGTAAACCTGCAGCATAACAATACTCAAGAGTGTGGATCCTTTGACAAGGGGGAGAACTCTCTCTTTTGAAGCCATATGGATGGTAAAGATTAAGGTCAAGATGATGGATGATCAAGGGTGGAGTTCAAAAATGGGAGGGATCCATGTGTACACACAAGTCAACCAATAAAATACAAGTTGACTTCCCACATAAGAAAAAGGTCACAAAGCCTTTTCTTTTAATTTGTAAAATAGAAAAAGGACTTTATGTGTACACTTTAAGTGGGTTAGAAGAATGGGGTCTTTTATTTAATTAAAATGGGACATGTTCTTTTAATCAAATAAGGAACTTAGGATAAGATAGTCAAACTATAGGTTATAATAAAATTAATTGAGTATTAGCAATTTGGTCTAGGGAAATGATTAATTAAATTAGCATGCCGAGAAGGGTGCTAATAGTCTAGATGACCATTTTTAAGTGATTACATTTTCCCCTCTTTGACTAATGTGTGATCGATCTAGGAACACATTACGTCAAAGAAAATGGAACCTAAGTAGGCAACAATAGATATATATATATATTTAATTCCAAAGAATGAAATGTAGAAGAAGATAGAAAATCTTGAATGTATAACCTGATAGTGATAGTACTAAACACTAAGAGAAAGATGATGTCAAAATTCAAGAAGAATGCTAACACCTAGCAAAGCAGATAGATCAAGATCAAACAAATGTTCCTAAGAAATAGGTAGCTGTAACAAGCGATGATAGATTATTTCTGCCTCCTCGGGATCAAAATTGAAATAAGGTAAGGGGATGCAGAAATGAGTGAGATATGAGAAAATTGAGATATAGTAGTGTCCAAGATGATAGATAGATGATTAGAACCAAAGAGTGACCATTAAGGAATGACAAAATGCCCTAGTTTGACTAGAGTTGATGAGGAAGGATAAAGCATAAAAATTAGGTCAAATTGAGTAGAAAGGTGATTTTAGACATGAAAAGGTGAATTTGAAGTAGATATGAAGCATATAAGTGATGAAGACATGAAGAAATGAAGATGCCCTAGTGATGATTTAGAGATTAGACCAAAGAAGATCAACTAACTGCTCAGAAGAAGGTAGAATTTTAAAATGAAATTTTGACTATCAAGATGAACTTTGATTTTGATTTTGATCTTGAAAATAGATGCTGGACATCGAAATTAGCCAGGGGTACAATTTTTGCAAAATTTTGAGAAGTTTGAAAATTAGGTCAAAATGAGGTCGGAGGCTATAAAAGGGGTCCAAGTGTCATTTTCAAATTCATTTGTCTTTTGTGAATTGGGAGAGCTTAGAGTACTTTGGAGAGAGAAAATGGCATTAGTGGGCATTTTAACCGATTGACACCATTTTGAGCATAGCCAGCTACACAACCGACTAGACCGCTACAGGGCACTGGTAAGTTTGTACTTTTTTCCTACATTTTTAAAGCTTTTTGTACCTTTTTTTTGCATGTTTTGAGAGTAAAAACTTGGAATATCATGTGATATTTTAAAATGATCAAATGGGTACTTTGTAAAATATTGCACGATACTTCATATCAAAAAATGTATCGCATGACTATTTTAAGTTATATCATATGGGATATACCCATTTGTCGTATGAACTAGTGAAAAATATTGCACAAAAAAGAAGTATCACACTGATATACAAAAATGTATCACACCATATGTCATCAACATTTTATGTTTCCTAAATATAGCAAGAAATCTCGCATAGTTTTCTTTTGAAGCATTTGTCATTGAATTTTGTGTTTTGATCATGTTTTTGATGTTGTACTGATGTTTGCATGTTTTATGTTGCAGGAAGTGTTTATTGCACTTCTCATTAGAGCCCCTAAAGTGGTGGGGTTGTCGGTTGTACAACATCTGACAGATGATGAGCTTTTTGCTATATCTAGTATGAGCTTGATATGGGTTATACAGATGCCCCATATATGAGCAAACCATGGGTTTATGACTGCGCTTGCTGAGTAGTGGCATAGTGAGCATAACACACTTCATCTACTGACTAGAGAGGCCTTGATCACTTTAGAGGATGTACATCACATCCTCTAAGTGCCTTGTTATGATGATCCAATGAGTTGTATGTTTGATTTATCTATCATGTTTTACAAGTTCTAAAATTAATGTGAGGTATACTGATATTGAGTTTGGTTATATGTCACAGGTGTACTATGATCAGACCCCAACAGAGGGGCAAGCAGTGATTCAACAGATGTTCCAAGATGTTACCATCCTAGATGACCATCTGAGTTGGGAGTGACTCATTGATGAGTATGGTGCTAATTACCCCCTATCGAGCTTGTTATGTTCATCAGTTGCTCATGCCTTGGTGACTAATAGGAGCTAGAAGGGCTTCCCACTAGGATGGGGCAGACTGGTGGCAAACTTGATTGCACAACCTCATAAGATGGCATGGGGGCTAGCTATTCTAGTAGATATGTATCATGAGTTACATGAGGTTGTAGACCATGAGGGTCACTCCTGGGCATGTGGAGTGGTGCTAGCATAGGTGCGAGCATGGGAGCACATTGCTATGATCTGACTACAAGTGTAGTCAACCATATATTAGCGAGGATGTCAACTATTACCGGTGGATTTTTGATGAGTTGACAACTTTTACACGGAGGCCCTTTCGAGAGTGCCATAGATGGTCAGATGCCTGGGAGCCAGATTAGATGCATTATAGCAAACCATTAGTGGGAAGGCACTCAGAGATTGTGGAGAGGTTTGTGATCAATAGGGTATGGTGGCAATTTGCAGAGCAATAGGCGATTTCCATAGAGACCACTACCTATGCTCACTTCCACTTAGATGAGGTAGAGGATGGCTACTAATGCTAGATTACTAGACAACCATATGAGAGACAACAACCTTAGTGTAGACTCCTTGGGATTATTGCCTGGATGTAGCTGATGTAGGGGTAGATCCAACCTATTTATATGAGATGTAGAGACATCTATTTCCTCATTTTATAGAGCTAGATGTACTACTCATAGTAGGGGGACATAGAGGATGTAGAGGTAGAGGTGGAGGGAGGAGATAGATGGAGGTCGAGGAGAGTTCCCAATCAGGGAGGAGGTGGATGTGGGTGCAGGTTGCTAGGGAGGCAATGGAGGAGGAGGAGGAGGAGGAGGAGGTTCCACTAAGATGACATCAAGCACTATGGGTGGAGGCATAGGCAAAGCATCCCACTAGGGGAGATGGTGATTGTGATGTGAGGATCTAAACCTTAGAAGTAGAGCTAAAGGCAGCTTGGGTCATTATTGTAGTATGGGATCAACAACTCATCGATGAGTGGGCACAAGGAGAGTAGCTTCGCAGGAGCAAGATGCTGCTAGGCAAGAGGTATCACATCATGGTGCATGCATCACATAATATTATGCTACCTATAGAGGAGTGGTGCCACTAGGACAGGGACTTCCTGACTATTCAGAGTGGGCAAGCAGATCAGAGGGTGTGGTTCAGCTGCCAGATAGGAGATAGGAACCGCCACCAAGGCCACCACTAGATGCAAAGGGTGTGATTCATTCATAAGCTGATTGTGACAATTTTGATTGTACTCCATGTATTTTTGAGATGGATATCTAGATTTTGGATCCCACATTTGTATATGTACTATGACACATTGATACTAGATACTAGATACTAGATATGAGATACTAGATTTGATTGACAGATTTGTGTACTTGTCTCAGTTTGATGGATTTTTTAGCATTTTGAGTTTTCATGTGATGTTTATGTTTATGTTTCTTGCTTATGTATGCGTTGCTTTGATGTTTTTGTGAATATGCTCATGTATCTCTCTCATGTATGATGTTTTAGTTCTCATGTGTATGGTATAGAATTATGTTTTTGAAACATGTGACACTTGGATAGATCGAATGTGATGTTTAGACTAACCCCTTGTGATGACAGGATAGCAAAAAAAATGAATCAAAAGATCAAGAAGGTGAAAAGACATGATAAAGAAAAAAGAAAAGAAATATATGAAAGCAATTAGCTGATATGTCCGCAAAAAGATAAAGAGAGAGCTCTCCCCATATGTAGGAATGCAAGACTAATATAGAAAATGAACCTAAAATTCAAGCTAATATGAAAAGTCATTTACCAACAAGAAACACATAACATTTAGACACTTATTTCATCATTGAGCATTTATTAGGGACATCATGAGATCATACAACCATCACTAGTATAACTATTAGGATCTGAATATGATCGTTATTAGATGGGCATGTGGAAATCCAATGTAAGCATCGAAGACATGTAAGTCAAGATAAATACATGATTAGATCCTCTAAGTTTGATTTAGCAAGATTAAACTTGTATCAAGGCATAAGCGCTAGGATAACCCCCAAGTGCAGTCTTGCAAAAATAGTCAAGGATGATACATTTGTAAGTCAAAGTGCCAAATAGGACAAGCACGAATGCTTTAAACACTGTAGATGAACAAAGTATACCCACAAGCAAAAAGAAAGAAAACATGCCCCATGTCCCTAGTCTTCTAGTCCATGACATCCTTGAAAGACTATTAGGGAGGGAACACAACAAAGAAATTAGCATAGACAACACTCAAAGTAGATAAAGTTCATCATAGCTCAATTGTTCAAATGATTAAGTGTGTGTGTGTAATTCACTTGGCTATTTCTTCAAGACTTGATTTTGATAGTGAGAAACATTGTGAGACATCCTAGACTGTACGTAAACTATTTGAGAAGTGTTGAGAAACACTTGATGTCAAGCTTGGGGTGGGTAGTGCTAAGGAACACTACTTTGTGAGTTGCTAAAGAAACCCTAATGCAAAATGACACCTCAATAGGTTAAGTAGTTATGCCCCCAAGATGAGGACAAGAAATAATCCCAAGCTAGGAAATGTGGTGTGAAGTGAGTGAGACTGATAGACATAGGTGCAAGGGTCTCAAGTAGCACCTGTTTCCAGGTTTTTGCCACTTGGAAGATTTTTTTTTTTGTATTTTTGCATTTTTTCAATTTTTTTGACGATACATCAAAGCACCTATTGCTAGGTTTTCACTAAAATGATCATTATTTTAGGACATTCTAATTTTTAGGATTTTTTTAGGATCAATAAGTATGTACAAGATAGCTAAGCTACAAGCCTCTAAGCATAGAACTTCTTCAAATGTAGGACATTGATAGGCTCTACAAGTTCTTCCCCTTTAGGAGTAGATATTTGATAAGCACCAGACCCAAATACTATTGTAATAATGTATGGGCCTAACCAGTTAGGTTCAAACTTGCTCTTTTGCTCTCTATGCTGCTAATTTTTGGATTCTCTCTAAGCAAAAGTTCACCTACTTGAAACTCACAAGGGTGAACTTTCTTTTTATACTAAGTAGACATGCACTTTTGATAAGCCCTCATGTGATCAAAAGTAGCCTTACGATGTTCATCAAGAGTCTCTAATTCCTATACTCACATAGCTCTATGGTCTTCATCAGTAATCAACTCATGTAAGGAGACACACAAAGAGGGTATCTCAACTTCTAATGGGAGGAAGGCCTCATAGCCATAGACTAGAGAAAAGGGTGTGACCCTTGTAGGAGTATGAATGGTAGTTCTGTAGGTCCAAAGTGCCAGATTTATCTATAGGTGCCAATCTTTCCTAGACTTGTGAACCATTTGATGTAATATATTTAGTAATGTTTTGTTGGAGGCCTCAGCTTGGCCATTCCCTTTAGGGTAGTAGATAGAGTACCAATGTTGTTTGCTTTGAAATTTCTTGCAGAGCTATTAGAGATCCTTGTTCTTGAATTGTCCTCCATTATCAAAAACAATGGAGGAAGGAATACCATAATGACAAATGATGTGGTTCAGTATAAATAGGGAAACATGTTTTCTTGTAGCAGTAGACAGTGGCACAACTTCAACCCATTTGGTGAAATACTCAGTAGCTATAATGATGAACTTGTGACCACTAAATGAACTTGGGTGAATTTTTCTACCAAGTCAAAGGCCCATTGCTGAAATGACCAATATGTCATAGAGGGAATCAACTCACATCTAGGAGCATGAATTAAGTTTCCATGAAGTTGACATTTCTGACAAGACTTAGCATAATGAATAACATCAACTTACATGGTTGGCCAATAATAACCAATCCTAAGTAGTTTCCGAGCAAGTGCAAGGCCATTAAAATGTGCCCCACAAATGCCATCATGGACTTCAGTGAGTGCCTTTTTAGAATCTTCTAGCTCTAAAAACCTAGGTAATGTTCCATCTAGACTTTTCCTATATAATTCACTAGAGACCAAAGTGTAATGTGAAGCATTGCAGAGGAGTTGGCATTTTTTGGTTGTGCATGAGGGTTTTAGGAATAACCTGGTCACATAGGTAAGAGAAGATAGCCACATAGTGAGAGGAATGATAACCTACAACAATGCAGATCACTTGGTTATCAAAGGAGTCATAGGTAGGATGACGTAATTTTTCCATTAGGTACTCAAATCATGATTCATGTTCGTGTAGTTGAAGGATAGATGCTAGAGTGGCCATAGCATCGACAACCTTATTTTCAGCTCTAGGAATTTGCTGGAATGTCACAAAAGTGAAATAGTTCTTGTAAGGTATCAACTTTTCATCCTTTTTTTGATATTCATTTTTCACTTGGTTTATAACAAGTTGAGAATCTCCATAGATGTACAATTTAGTGATTCTCCATTCAAGAGCCATTTTGACCCCATTTGTTAATGCCTCATTTTGCAATGTTATTTGTGCAAGGGAATAAGAGTTTGTAGGATTTTTGGATCATATAACCATGAGGGGAAATAAACAAGACACCAACTCTAGCTCCATTATATTTATGAGAATCGTCAAAGAACATTTTCCAAGTTCTCTCAGTGATGTACATAATTGAGGCATTTGGAAACTCAATTTGCATGGTTGTTGTATTCTCTAGTGGAAAATCAACCAATTTTTCAACTATGGCTTGTCCTTTAGTGGCTTTACATTTGACATATTGAATGTCAAATTTTGAAAGAATAATCATCCATTTAGCTAGACGACCACTAATCACAACTTTGCTCAACAAATATTTCAAAGGATCACTTTTAACAATTAGGTGAACTGTATGTGCCAACATGTAATGTCAAAGTTTTTGAGAAGCAAAGACCACTGCAAGACAAGATTTCTCAATATTGATGTAGTTCATTTTGTAAGCAAGCAAAGTTTAACTAATATAATACATAGCCCATTCTTTACCAGTCTCATCAATTTGGGCCAATAGTGCTCCGAGAGAAGAAGTCGTAGTTGAGATATACAAGATCAAAGGTTTTCTCATAATAGGTGGCATCAAAACTAGAGGTTTGGCCAAGTACCTTTTGATTTGGTCTAGACTTTGTTAACATTTGTCATTCTAGATATAAGTAGAGCCTTTATGCAAATTCTTGTTGAAAGATTGAGCTTTATTAGCCATCTGAGAAATGAATCTTCTTATGGATTGTAGACATCCTTGCACACTTATAAGTTGACTAATATTTCTTGGAGGAGGCATTCCCAAGATAGCTTGGAATTTTTTAGGATCAACCTCAATTCCTTTTTCTAAGATAATGTAGCCTAGGAATTTTCTAGATGTGACACCAAAGGCACACTTTTATGGGTTCAGGCTAAGGTCTTTAAGATGTGTGCCTTATTTTCTAGATTTTGCCAATGTGTCATCAACATAGTCTTCCATATTTCTATGCATCATATCATGAAAGATGGTGGTCATTTCTCTTTGATAGGTAGCACCAATGTTTTTGAGCCCAAAGGGCATGAAATTCTAGTAGAAAGCACCCCAAGCACATGTAAAAGCTATCTTCTCTTGATTAGCTAGAGCAATCTTAATTTGGTTATACCCAGAAAACCATCCATGAGGGAGTACATTTCATAACCTTCCATCATGTCCACTATCATGTCTATGTTTGGTAGTAGAAATTCATCCTTGGGGCATGCTTTTTTTAGATCTCTAAAGTCAGTATAAATGCAGATGGATTTATCATGTTTAGACATAGGTACAATGTTGGAAATCCACTCTACATAGTCAATGGCTCTGATAAAGTTTGTACCCAAGAGTTTTTCCAACTCTGCTTTGAGCAATAGTGCAACATGTGGATGCATCTTTCTTAGTTTTTGTTTAACAGGTTTTACACCAAGAGAGATAGAAAAATGATGCATGATAAGATATGTGTCAAGCCTTGGCATATCTGAGTACGTCCATATGAAATTGATCTTCTTGTTTTGAAAGAATTTGGCAAAATTTTCCTTTTCCTCAGTTGATAGTGATTGAGCCACATGGATAATTTTAGGAGATTTCTATGTTTCCAAGTTGATAGGCTATGTATGTTTGATGAGAACTAAAGATTTGTCCTAAAAATAGCTTGGCAAACTACCAAATACTTCATCTACAAGTGCCTTAGGGAGGTTTTCACAATTAGATATGTCTTTATTTTTACTTTTTTGAGGATCAAATATCGCCACAATGTGGTTTTCGCCATTTGACTACTTATTTTTTCTTTTGATTTTATGATTAAGGTACTTGATACTAATTCTATCATGTTAATTGCAGGTTTACTGGTGGAAGAAGTGATGGGTTTAATGGCATTTAGGTAACAATCAATCTCATGGTCATTTTGAAAAAATGGTATTTCAGGGCTTTGATTTTGGATCGACCAATCTATGAGATCAGGATGAATCAATGATAGTGATGGGGAAGCTTCAAGGTTGTTAACACAAACAGAGTCATCTTTAGTGACATGCGAAGTCAAGCCTATAGTAAATATTGCAAAGGAGTGCAGATCAGGAATAAACCTAGAGGGACCAACATGATCCACTAAAACATTTTGCAAGCCAAACTCGTCTGACCTTGTACTAGACTCTTAAACTACATTTGGTTGGGTTGCATAGGCATGAATGGCATCTACTCCTAACTCACAAAATGCATCCGAAAGGCTTTCCCGTTCATACTCGTGAGAGTCTGTACTCTAATCTCTAGCAACTAGATGAGAAATATTTTGTCTAATCCATCCTCTATTCATGTCTTTAGAAGAAAATTCCTCTTGTTCTAGTTGTTCAAAAGTGGGAGCTTTAGCATCATTATTGGTAGTTGGTGTTCCTTCCCCCTAAAGGAGAGAAGTGAGAGGGATAAAGTCCTCATCTTGGGAAGTGACAACAACAAAGGGAGGATTGTCATCCTTTGATTTGCTAGACATAGGTGCTCATTGATCAAATGTTGGTATATCATTTTCTAGCCCAAAACCTAGGCCAACGATGTCTTGATCATCACAACCTTGAGTATGACTTAAAGATTCAACTAGAGCTTTTTTACTACCAGTTAAGGACTCATGGCCCTGATAGACCATGTTTGCAAGAAATTTGCATCTTTTGCCATATTGTTTAGGAGAAATGGGAGTAGTGACTATGATTTCCTCCTCATCTTCCTCTTCCTTATAGATTCAATCTTTAATTGCTTATTCTTCTTCACTTGCTTCTAAAGGATCTGTGGACTGCACAAAAGTGCCAAAAAGAGTCATGGCGGAAGGAGAAGGCTTCTATTTGGTAGAAAGTTTCCATAAGACCGAGGGGAAGTAGGTAAAGAAACAATAGAGTCTAGAGTTATTCACCCATGTTGAGGTTCATCATTTTCAATTTTTGTTCACACTCTATAAAGGACAATGTCAACTCATGAGAAGAGTGATTATGTGGAACCAGTGTTTTAGTAGCAGATAATGTATTGATAGACATGGAGTTGTCATCGGGGACAACTATCTTAGTACCATTGAAGGGGAACTTGATGCACTAATGGTACATAGAAGGTATTGCTTGCATGTCATGAATCCATGGTCATCCCAACAACAAATTGTATGCAAGTGGTATGTCTAGGACTTGGAAAATGACATGCTTCTCAACTAGACCAAATATGATTGGAAGTACAATTAGACCTTTGGAAGGCCTTTCAACCTCATCATAGGCTTTTATAGTGATCTTGCACCTAGGGTCAATGAATTTTTTTGACATGCCCAATTTTTGGATCATGTTAAATGAAATGATGTTTAACCCTACACCATTGTCTACCAAGACTCAACAAATGCTATAGAAGATTTAGACTTTGACATGGAGAGCAAGGTTATGGGGATGATTGAGAGCTCGGTCATCTTCTTTAGAAAAGGTGAGGTAGTGAGGTGAAGAGATGTGATTCACCATAGCTTGGAATTATTCCACATCAATATCTGTGGGAACATTAGTAGAACATAGAGCTTTTTCAAGGATATCCTTGTGCAAAGGAGACAATTCTAACAACTCAAAAATGGAAATTTAAGTCAGGGTATGTTGTAGTTGGTTGACAAGGTCATAGTTAGAGATCCTGGAAGAAGTTGATTGTTTAGAATATGAAGCATTCTTAGGATCATGAGAAACTTTTAGGATAGCCTTAGATTTCCCCCTAGTGATGACATTAGGTGGTTCACTCTAGGTAGAGAAAGATTTGACCACTCAGAAAACCACCTTAGGTCTAGTATCATTATGGTGTTAAGGAACATTTCACATTTTTAGGATAACTTTTGGTCATTCATCCTCATCATCATAATTGGGCCAGTTGTCATCATTAGGACTTTCCATGCATAAAAATTCAATGGGCTCAAGCATGCCTATAAGGTTTTCTGCGTCAGCATAGGCATAGCTGATTTTGGCACCATGATTCTTTTTAGCAGCTTTGGAGGTTTTGGCTTTCTTGTATTCTGGCAAGGATTGTTTAAAAGCTTTGTGGTCAACATTTTTAATGAGTTCATCTATGAAATTTTTACCAACCTTAATGAGATCTTGAATTATGTTTTTGAGCTTGAAACAATTTTCAATGTTGTGACCCTTACTTTGGTGATAATTGCAAATGTGATCCTCTCTCCACCATGGAGGTCTGATGGGTGGGTCATAGGGATGGGAATTGTTTGGTAAAGTAACTAGCTTGTTTGCAATTAAGGTTTTTAAGACCACTTTGTAAGGCTCAACCATTGGTGTATAAACATGCCATTTTTTGGTTTCGAACCTTCTTGTTGTTTTCTAGTGTAGATAGCATTAGAAAGGTTAAATGTAGGTTCCTTGGTCTTAAGAGTGTCCACTACCCCATCATTGACAACATACTTGTTTTTATTCCAAGGTTTTCCTTTGTCTTTGCCATTTCTATTATTATTCTTGTCTTTGTTTATGACAATATCACCCTTCTTGATAGCAACATCCTCAATGCGATATGCGCTTTCAACAGGATGTGAACAACTATTTTCTTAAATCAAGGTATAGCTTGAGTACAAGCATGTTGACAAAAATGTCAAAATTTTTAGCTTCAAGAACCTATCGAGGGTACCTAGAGTAAAGGGATATCCTTCATTGAAGGTATGTTGCAAAGAGTTCTCCTTGTTTTTGCTTAATTTGGCATAATTCCAACATAGTTATAGGATGTTGAATGTTGTCAGAGTATTATTGAATAAAGCATTGTGCTAGCTCGTCAAATGTTTTAAGGGGGGGAGTCAATTTTTTGAACCAATCCATAACTTGTCGTCTTAGAATTCTAGGAAAAAACACATAAGATAGGAGTCCTCATGCATGAAATCCATGCTAATAGCATAGAAATGCATCAAACGATCATGAGGATCACCATTTCTATCATATTTGTCATACTTAGGAACCTCTATATCCTTGGGAAATGGAGGCATGTATAAAATCCTATCAAATGGAAGAGCACAAATTGATTCAATAAATGATGTCTTAGGTGGCTCTTTTGAAGTTTGCAATTGTGCAAATTGTTTCCTAAGTTCTTATATTTCTTCCCTTAAGATTTCAGCCTCAGCAGGCTCCCATTTTTGGATTATTTTTTGCACATCAAAGTCATGGGGAACTTCCATCCTTTGGTTGCCATATACTGAAAATATTGATCTCGATTTTTCTCTAAAGCCTTTAGCATCAATTTTTTAGCGAGTTCATCTTGTTGAAATTTTACAACATCTTCGCTAGTTACTTCTTCATCACTTTCATGTTGTGATTGTCTAGGTGGTGAAGGGCATGCCCTTGCATTGACTCTAGGAGTCCTTGGAGGTGAGTGATTGCCATGATTTTCACCAATAGGAATGTGTTCAAAAGGATTATGATAACAATCTCTTCTAGTTTCTTCATTGTGTGTATGCTGCTTAGCTTCAACTTGTTGGTCCACTCTTTCCCTAGCATGAATAATTTCCAAAAGTCTTTCATTTTCATGCGCTTTTTCTTCTAAGAGGCATTTGATCTCATCAAGATGCATGCTATTTGAAGTATTTTCACTTGTGGGTGTGTCAAAGGGTGTTCCAAATGGATTCTTGAAACTATAAAGTGGATTGTGTCAAATGTTGGCTATCTGTTTGGTTAGAATCAGGGTCTTCCATGCAAGGTTGTCTGGGAGGATGTCTAGGTGGAGTTTCTAACTATGTGAAAATGAAAGGGAAATGACTACCATTACCAACTTGGAACCTAGTTGTGACCAACATGTAAGGATGTGCCTTTTCTTAATATGATGAGAGAAGTGTTTTAGATTTGAAGCTCCTACAATCAAGATTAGTCACTTGTCAAAGTATGATAGATGGCTTATCAAATAGTGCTCAAGAACTTACAACACTGGTGATTCAAGCTGAGTGAGTGAGCAAGAATCTCAATAGCAAGTAGCTAGTATAGAATGGTAATTGGATTTTGAGAAATGATTCATCAATGGTGTTTTGAGACTTACACCTAAGAGACTAAACCCATCTTTTCAACTTAGGATAGATCCTAACATACAGATGTGCAAGAAGCACCAAGAAGGATTGAAGTGACAAGACCCTAGATTAGATAAAGTGGAACACAAACCTAGTTTTGACAACAAACAGGCTCGGGTAATATTTTATTAGAACCCAAGCGATCATAGGACAACATAATATGTTGTCCGAAATAGTTTACAACATCCATGTGACACTTTTGTCTTGTCCAACAGTTCACACAGGGTGAGGTGATAGATTTCAGTATAGTAGGGCGATGGACTTTATAACAATAGGTGACACAATTTTTGAAAAAGACTGTCGTCTGATATTTCCCTAGAGAATAGGCGATAAAGTGCTAGTTTTATGCAAAAAGACAAGTTTTTGACTCCAAAAGTTTATGTTTCAATTTGATAATCAAGTAATTTTCAAATCAGTCAATGTGAGATTTTAGCTTGTGTGAAGTTACAACAAGGTTTGAAAATAGTAGGGGTTTTTGAGGGTAAAAACAACCTTTCCAATAAGCATTTTTGATATCAAAACAACCTTCCTACCAATTTTATTGAGATGTTTGATTTGCAAGAATGTTAACATTGGTCAATACATTCAAAAACAGTAGCCAAGAAATCTACCTTAGAGTCACGGTTCATTACTCAACAACTTGGCCCACGCTTGATGCTCCTTCACCTCACACCCAGTGGTTGCTCACAAGAGATATTGGCTTTGTCATGGAAGTTCCATAAGCACAACCAAGGGAACACATATAGTGAGTGTAAAATCTTGGGGTGATCCGGGTAGTCCACTAAGATCGATCCTTGCACAAAGAAGTTGAAAGGCAAAATAGGGTAGTTACTAACTTAGGGTGTTTAGAAAGGGCTTCTATTCATAATGTTCCTCTTGCACCCAATTAAGGGACACCCCACATTGTGGTGGGTAATAGACCTCACAATCGCAAGAGCACCTTAAGTGTTCTTGCCTAGTGATCTCCTTATGGTCAAAATCCCATAAGTGATCACACTAAGCGAAGACAAACACTACGCCTACCAAGGTTTGTTGTCCTTGATAGCCTTGAGTTTATAGTGGGTTGGAAGAGTCAGGTAAGCTTGTCCCCACCTGGGTCACTCCTCTTAGGTTGTTCAAGAGTAGACCCTCTAAGGATTCAAACTACCACAGATTGGATCTACTCTCAAGGTTCAAGATTTTTGATTCACCCCAAGAGTGAAGAGCGTACTCCTCTATCTTGATTGCTTCCCCCAAATATGCTAAGAAGATCCAATTATCCCCTTCCTTTCAAAATCTAAAGGTAAGTCAAGATTTTTGATTCACCATAAGGGTGAAGAGCATACTCTCCTATGACCAAAGTTTCCCAATCACAAGTTTAATGTGCCTACAAAAATAAAACAAGTAGTAGATGACGCACATGGAATAAAAGGAAAAAAACAAGAAAGTTCAGTTTTTATGCAATGGGCAGCCCTGCAAATGATCGTTAGTAGCCCTTGTGCATTTGTAGCTTTGACATGCATTCTTTTTAGGGGAAATTTAGGCAAATATTTCAAGGCAACATGCTACAATCATAACCATTAGCCCCACAAGTTAGCTTGAAAACAAAATGTAATCTACAAATAAAACCTCTATAAAATAGCTAAAGACTTGTTAAAACCAATAAGCAACAAGCAACTAAAAAAATGACAAAATCACCCAAACAAAAAGCAAATTTGAGTTAGGCAACAATTTTTGGTGGAAGTTTTTCATGCAATACTTCTCAGTATATGTGCACTATGCAATATTTCTGCCTAAGCTAGGTGACAAAACTTATTATACTGAGGCAACAGAGTTCAGTATACTTGTGCAACACTATTTCCAAAATGTAGTGCCCTACAATTATAAGAACTATCATACAAAACTAGAAAAATGTTGCCCAAAATCTGTGATTGTAATAAAAGAAAATATGCTGACAGAATGTAAAAAAATGCAGAAATGCAACAAGAAGAAGAGAAAAACAAAGATGTTCTACCCCATGGTGGGTGCCAAAAATGTACACTCAAAATGTGTCACACTCTAAACCCTTCTATCTAAATGATTCCACGAGTTCAGAATGCTTGGATGTTGGCTTAGAGCTCCCTATTGATGAAGTGCAAGAGAGTATGTTTCAAGAATAAGAAGGCTCTTAGCTGAGCCTTAGAGATACTCTTCTTGCTAGTAAACTATACAGTGGGAGGTTCCAAATATGAGATGCAAGAATTCAAATGCCCATAAGGAGTTCCTCAAGGATGCAATGCAAGTATGAAGATTAAGCTACATGAAATGCAAAGTGTAGCTATTCTAAGCAATGATGAGAGTGTTAAATCCAACTATTATGCTAGGTGAGCTAGATTATAGTAAAGAAAAATAAGTTATCATGCAACTATGCTAAAATTCCATGGATGAGAGAATGTAGATAAGAAATAGAAGTTCTCCACAAAAAGCTCTCAAGGAATTGAATGGTAAACCTGTAGCATAACAATACTCAAGAGTGTGGATCCTTTGACAAGGGGAGATCTCTTTGTTTTAAAGCATACAGATAGTAAAGATCAAGGTCAAGATGATGGATGATCAATGGTGGAGTTTGAAAATGGGAGGGATCCATGTGCACACACAAGTCAACCAATAAAATACAAGTTGACTTCCCACATAAGACAAAAGTCACAAAGCCTTTTCTTTTAATTTGTCAAATAGAAAAAGGACTTTATGTGTGTACTTTAAGTGGGTTAGAAGAATGGAGTCTTTTATTTAATTAAAAGGGGACATGTTCTTTTAATCAAATAAGGAACTTAGGATAGCATAGTCAAACTATAGGTTATAATCAAATTAATTGATTATTAGCAATTTGGTCTAGGTAAATGATTAATTAAATTAGCCAAAATGTTGAGAAGGGGGCTAATAGTCTAGATGATCATTTTCAAGTGATTACAATAACATAGTAATTAAAATATCTTTCCTAGCCCTTTTCCTTAAGATACATTAAAAATATAAGTTAGAGATTTTTCCTCATCCATGCCTTGAGTGCTTGTATAGACTAAGGATGAGATGGAGATGATACCTTGATAGGTACGACTAGTTTCCTCATCATCATGAGAGGGTATTCTAGTTCCACATAGAGTCAGTAGGAGGTTGGGGTCCTGAGAGACTACTAGGGTAACCTTAGAGTTGGCTCATGTGATGACACTCCATAGTATGTAGCTCGAGTCTCCTTCATGGTTTTTTAAATATTTTCCTCTAGTGGTGTATTTGTTGGATATTACTTTTGATGGTGTATTTATTATGAGTCGTTACTCATTGATTGGATGTCATTTATTGTTGACAATTGACTTTTATTAATGAATGACTAGTTATTCATTAGTAGTGTTTTTTATTGTTGGAATTAGTGATTGGTAGTTTACTTTTATTGATGATAGTTGTTATCTATTGGTCATTGTGCTTGTGACACTTGAAATTGAGTTTGAGGTGGTTGTATATTTTTGGTCTTGGTATTTGTATGTTGACTTGGTATTAGATGTTAGTATTGGAATGAGTGTCCTTTCATTCTTTATTATCTCTTCTTCTTGAGTAGTTTGTGTTACCCTTGAGGTAGTTTTGGCTATTAGGACTCCTTGCCTAGGCTTATTTTATGATTTGATTATCTGAGTGTGGATCTTACATTATCTCTCCTGCATTGTGGGAGTGGGAGCCTGATTAGGTGACCACGTGGTTGGGAGGTGGTGTATTCCTACCATTTGGGTCCCCCTCAAATTGATAGTTATTGGATGCTCATTGATACAATGGTACCATTATCATTCTTCCTTTTATCTTGAAGACTTCTATTCGTTTGATGAATCTATGTATCATGTGTTTTGAGATCCTACAGGATATTGTATTGTATATTGATGTACTTCTATCTATTTTCACATACCTTGTGACATGTGCAGTGGATGGTATTCATTAGATGTGCTTTCATATTATTAGTTGGACTTATGCATTTTCTTATATGATCATGCATGTGTTTATTCATTTTATGATTATGGACATTGTAATTGAGACTTAAACTTATTAATAAAACTTTCTTAAATGTGACTCAACGTGAAGGAACCCTTAAGGAATTGAAATTGTATTTGTAATTGATTACGTATTTTTGATGTGTATGTATATATTGCTTCCACATTATTGTTACCTTGATGTTGTTTAAACTTTTAAAAAAAATAGTTCAGTAAACTTTGTAACATATTAGGTTTATTTCTTTTGAGTTCTTGAGTGGGCTGTTACATGTGGGATGGGTTTTAATGCTTATCATCCATTTTTCCCATTAATCCTCAGCTCAAAACATGAAATTTGAATTCCCCATGCTCACACTAAAAAATATAACACTTTTGGGAGATGCTCATTTGAAGGACATGCTGAGTCTTAACAGGGACCTGTGAGTGCCAACTTCAAGTGCAAGAAGGTCACTTTACAACCAACCAATCAAATAACAATAATGATGAAGCAAAAAATAAATAAAAAATAGATAAGAACAACTAAACCAACCTGATAAAATGCCCATAAATCATTTTATCAAATAGTTAAGATGCAACCTCATGCATACATCTCGACAAACTTGAAGTTGTAAAACTTAGAATCAACCCTTAAAAAAATTTGGCATAAAACCCAAGGATCGAACACACATGTACGTTGCCTAAAGCCACTCTTGGAAGGAAAAAGAAATTTTAAAACATGTATATGATGTTTGAAGATTCCCAAAACCCTTTGCAACATGTTACCATATACCACAATTTTTTTGCAACAGATGACCATGTTTAGACAATGGTTCACACACACACTTTAGGCACTTTGGATAGAAACTATGGCTACCTAGTTCAACTCGACAATTTTCAATGTCAAAAAACTACAAATCCACTAAAGATATATTCCCTCAAAATACATTTAGGCACATTTACAATGTACAAATATTTAGGTAGTTCAAATAGAGGCAATATAGAGATGCATTTTTTGAATACACATATACATGATAACTACATACCAAAAAAAATACCCCAAGCAACTGCCAATTTGATATCAAAACCTTATGAGAACCTTCAATGGAAAGGAAAATGTAGTTCTCAGTGTAAACAAATACTTGTAATTAAGCCCTCCCTAGATTGTAAATAAACACACAATCCAAGGGTAACATGCATTCTAAAAAAAATGAGTAAATAGGAGGAATAAATGGGATGTGATTCATCAAATTTTTAAAAAATAGAAATGAAATATTATTTCTATTACATAAATTAAAGAATGTGAAACATAATTGGAATGGAAAACATAATTAGAATAATTTTTTCTTATTGAACTGACAATATTCCGAGGAGAAATTGTGAAATCTAGGAGCAATGCTCCCACATATAAGCCTCATTGGCTTAAAAAATTAACAATACAACTTTATAATTTGTTAATTTTGTAATTACTCTCACAAACATAACTTAGAAATCAATTATAGAAATGTTGTCATTTAGTATGTATTTTATCTATCTATTGGGGAAAGTTTTCATCAAAATATTAATATTTCTCTTGATTTCTTCAAATGTCTACCATAATTAATGGCATGTTAATTTGATTTTGGAGGATTCTTTCTCCAACTAAATATTTGTATTATTAAAAAAGAAAGAAAATAATTTAGTTAGATATTATAAATAAAGATCACTTGATCTTTATGTAAAAGCATGCTAAGTTTATTGGCTTGATCCTAGAGAATACCTATAGCTTGGTATTTAAAACATTGAATTAGGTTAAATTGTTTTATGCATACAAAAGAGGGTAAGTCATATTCTCAAACTCATACATGCAAAATGATAAACACATACAGGATTAAAGAGCAATAGAATAAAATGATAAAACAAATTTTACAACCACCTCATTTAATTTTAAATCTTGACTCATTGTTTTTGATTAGATAAATAGGTTTTACAGGGACCTTAAAACCCAAGAGTTAAAGCATTAACAAGGCTGAAAATAAGCGAGAAAAGCCCAACCAAAAGAGTTCAAGTTCAAAGGCTGATAATAAGCACAAGGCCCAGCTGAAAAGCAAAGAACATAGAAAAGACCAGGAACAAAAACAACAAGAACCGACAAAGGCAAAAGCCCTAACAAAAAGCCAAAAAAAGCATACAAAGAAACAAAAGAATAGGCAGTGGATTAGTCCTCATTCTTTCTCTCTAGAACTTGCATGACCTGAGCAGCCTCATAGGCCATCTGGTTCTCCTCAGCCTGCTGTTGGTCCACCCTTTGATCCTCCTGGTCCTGACCATTGTTAATGTTGTCCTTTGCAGGGTCGACCACCAGTCTAGCTTTTTCCTTGTCTTTTCCTTCCTTATCTTGCTTCATAGCTCTATCTTTGATCTAGCTAATTAAAGATATGATGTTGTTGTTAATGGAGCTTAGCAGCAAAATCATTTGGTTCGAGAGATTGTGATTGTAGATCTCGAGGTTGTTAATCCTTCTCTTCACCAGATTGGGCCTCTCACCGTGGCCATCTCTATTATTAGAATCCACTCCATTCCTTTTTTCCTCCATATGACCCACCTGCTCTTTGAACTCCTCCAACTCATGGAAAAGCCACTTGATTGATATGAATTTATCAATCATACTGTTGTGGGCATTGTTCAAGAGGTTCATCCTAGTTTCCCTTGCTTTATCCGAAATAGCCACAATTGTCAAGTCTATGAGTTCTTCAAGCCACGACCCTTCTTGGTTTTCCACGAGGACCTGCGGGTTCATAGCCTCTCTAAAAATACCCATTTTCGAGTTCCTAACATTAAAGTTTTTCCAAGCTTTCCTCCTATCTTTAACCTACATCTCCCCTCCCTCGGTCTCAGAATCTATTTTTTGCTCCTCAGGTTGGGCTTGAATATGGATAGGAGAAAGAGGCAACGAAGACATATCCAGTTCTTGCTGCATTCTCTCATCCTCTAGACCCTCCCTCTTGCATTTCTTCCCTCCCTAGTCTTCCTTATTTTCCTCCTACATCTCCTTTTCCTCCTCTTCCATCTCCACATCCTCCTCATCATCACTGTCAATCTTCTCATCCTTCTCAGGTTGCTTCTACCCATGAACCCTAGGGATTTTTATACTAGGGGTTATGGGAGAAGGAAAATTCTTGACCTGATGGGTGAGTTTTTTACCAGCAAAAGAAATCCTGCCATCCTCAGAGCTTAAGCTCTAAATATCATCTGAGTCTGAAGAGAAGTTGGAACTTCCAGAGGTCACATTCTCAGTCTGAGGGAGGGTATTGCTTATTGTCTAAGCCTTAAAGTGCTCATAAATAAGTAGCAAGAGCCCCTCATGCAGAGTTGAGGTTTTCAAGCTTTCAATATTATTGCAAGAAGATTTTCTCGACAATGATGGATGCAAAGATATTCACCAGTGGATGGGCTATGGAGTCAGATACTTCATCAACTTCTAAGAATGCTAAAATATAATTTGACAATCCCTTCATATTCATGAATTTTTTATAACTTTTATTTACACTATATATATTCTATTATTTTTCTTGTCAGTTATATTCCATTATTAATGACACATTTGTTGCTCCCATTTTTTTGATTTTTTCTCATGCATGTATAGCAAATTGTGAGCTAGGGGTAGCATTTGAAGGGTTTCTTTTCTACTTACACCATTTTTTTTGATGAGGCTTATGCCTCTTGACATAAAGACATAACTCGAGTCTATCTGAGCATAGGAAGTAAATTATATGCAAAGGTTTGTATATTTCTCATGGCCAAAAAAAAAGTTTTGAATTGGAACCCACATAGTTATCTCAATTATATTTTTTAAAGAGAGTTTTGAGCTCACATTATATGAGGGCATGAATTTTTTTTAACAAGCAAGACACAATATTCACCATTAGAACATTCTATAGTTGTAATATCCTTGAATAAATCCAGATATACATGTTAGACATAGCCATGGAGCTTGTTAAGAGCAAGATTCATTATTTCTCCTATTTGTATTAATCATATCTTTAAAAATTTATATTAAATAAACCTACCTATAGTTACATGTGATCATGGAAGAAATTTGAAGAAGCTCCCAAAGAACTAGATCACAATGGTCTTCCTTCGAACCCTATCTCTATTAGCATGACAATGCTGAAAGAGGGCAACACATTTTTTCAATGAAATGAAAGTAACACTTGTAGGGCCCATTTACCATTGCACCAAAAGCCATGACTGTTAGTGAACATGGAACACCACATAATTAACCACTTGTGGATAGGGGAGTGCATCGCATCACCCAACAATCTCTCCCTCGACGCGCATACCAGGTGCTTACACGGGTCAGGTGGGCACCGGGGAGATTTGAACCCATGACCAGGCCAAAACCAGGCTCTGATACCACTTGTAAGGAAACTTGGCAATAAAGAATATAACCATTTCCACATAACCCATAATAGATAAAAAAAAAAAAAACACGGAATTAAAATCCACATGCAAGAGAATAGATGACATACACACAAGATTGTGACACAAGATATACCCTGGGAAACCCTCATTGAGGGAAAAACCCAGCCTCCAAAAGCATCCATCATCATGTATTATTCAACAAAAAAATACCATTGCCATACAACCATGGAAGCCTTCATGGCCATAGCCACAACCGAGCAAACTATGTGAACAAGCATGAATCCACACATCCCATGCCATGCTTTCAACCTTCACAAATGCTCCCTTGGCTAACCTGTCAAGCCTTGTCCCGCTCGACTCTTGCCTTTTGTCTTCTCCTTGTCACTCTCTCTCTATCTACAACAACTACCCTTGTGGCTGCTTATATAGTAGCAAGTCCCACAAAACCACTAAGTGGTATTACATAAACCATGTGCTAAAACCATGTGCTACCTAACCCACTGACCCCACATTTAATATTGAGCATTTAATTCTTTTCTCCAATATTAAATAATTACATAAAATATTTTCACAATGTTACAATACAACTCATCAAGAATATTCCATGGGAATCTTTACATGTTGCACGTCCACCTAGGCACAACATTACATAATAAAATAAAATAATAAAATAACAATATTATGCAATGTGTGCAACACCCATTATCTCAACAATCTCCCACTTGTTGTATACATTGCATAGGGTCAATCTGTAGCCACATAAATGAACAAGGGAACAATCCCTCCCAGCACATCCACCATCATGGATCAAAATACACCAAGTGCTTCATCCTGGTACCCGCAACAAAATCAAAGTATCCAGCATCTCGAACATGAATGACCTCACCTCCTATTATGCCACTCCCAC
Organism: Cupressus sempervirens; assembly: GCA_028749045.1. Lineage (NCBI taxonomy): Eukaryota > Viridiplantae > Streptophyta > Pinopsida > Cupressales > Cupressaceae > Cupressus > Cupressus sempervirens. Next base: position 329,500,224 of record CM053788.1, read on the forward strand.
TAGACATACATAGAAGCCATCCAAAGAGAAAACCACCCAACCTGTCACATTAGAAGATCATAAAATCTTGTACCAACTGAAATTCCAAGCACAAAAAACCTGATCCAAAGGTAATCACATGTATCCGTAGTTGTCAAAATATCCATAGCTGAAATAGCACCCACAACAAGTGCCAAACCCATCCAACTATCCATACCTCAAAGGTATAACAAGTGAATCTCATATCACTGACATATCCAATCTGCAACCTACAATCACAAGCCTCAAGAGCAATACCTGCCACATATATACCAAGAAGCTCCCACTGCAAAAGATAATGTCAAATCTATAACCAATCCACTCAACACATCTCAAAGAAGTGAATCCATGTAGTATCAAGGACATCCACAATACATAATCCAATATCTTGCAAGAATAACTCTCATAACAAGTCTCCAATAGTCTCCCAAATTCTCCACAACCAACAGAGGAAAGAGAAAGAAATAACCATGTCATCTCTCACATGACATATATGAGCACAAACCAGTGATCACAATCTCTAACCAATCTCAAATCCAATGTAAGCAAAACTGAACATCTAGGAAGATAACCAAGACTAGAGAAACCATGCAAATCATAACCTGTATCATGTCCTTCTACACACAACTCTAGATGTAAACTGTCAAGTATGATCTCCTCCATAAAAACCCCAACAAAAAGCCTCAACAACACCCAAACCATATCATATAACTAATCATGGATGTAAGCCTCTCACAAGAAGATCAAACTCATAAAACCATTCCTAATTCAAGGAAAATGCCCAATATAAAACCATCTCCCAAACTCAACCAGCATAACAACATATGCACATGGAGATAACCAATGCTAAACCATCTCTCAAATGAACCCTCTAGAACTAACTCATGTACCATAGCTCAAGATCCATATCCATGAAAGACAAGCATAAATATAATGCAACTGAGAGAAACAATGGGCTATACCTCTCAAGTAGCAAACTACCGAGTAGACCAAGAGTGGAGAATGAGAATGCTCATTAAGATATCCAAGTCTCCAACCAAGACTCATCTAAGAACAATCTCCTCTCAAGTCCATATCAGGTGACTACCCTTCGGACTTCCTGCTGAAACCATCAACCGTCCCAACAAATACTTCTCTAATCCAAGAGAAATCAGCATCACCACCGTCTCTAAGTATCCATGAGCACCTGTAACCAATCAATCCATGCCAACTCCAAATGCAACATAGCAATATCGTGAAGTATCCAGCTTATGATCAGTGTACTCAATACCAAGAAACTAAACCAAGATCAAAGTCAAAGTTCCAACCATGGCCTCAGGAACATAAACATGACAACATGATCTTATCATCTCAACTAAAGAGATAACATGCTCCATATGAACATACTATAACATGTCACAACTCTAAACACGTATTAAGAGTATACCATGACATAATAATGAAACCATCCTCATACCAAGGATAACATGCCAAATAAAAGTATAAACCAAACCTTTGCCAAGAACCCTGTGAGTCCTCAAGATGCAACCATCTCCATACACCATAAAGAAAAACCATCTCCACATACCAGGAAGAACCATCTCCACACACCATGAAGATAACCAAGAACTCCATGAGTCCTCAAGATCTAACCATCTTCACACACCATGAAGATAACAAGTGCACCATGCAAATGTCAAAGACGCTTCTGCAGCAACAGGATCTAAGACAAACCTCCAACATCTGCAAACACTCAATAAATATATCAATGCCAACAACTCCCACTCAACCGTGGTACCAAGTCACCTATGGCATCATAAAATCCATCCTCTCCAAACCAAGAAGATATAAACCAAACCAGGAACTAGTCCTACACTGTCACCCCATCACTGTCACAAGCTCCCACTAAACCGTGTATCAAAGCTATCCATGACATAATGATGAAAAACCCATCCTCTAACCATGAGAATCAACCAAGGCATCAAACTATCAAATAACTCAAAGTGCACATCATGAGCTCCTCAAAAGAAACCAAATAACCATGATCCTCAACCAAGAAGATATACCACCATAACTGAATCAGAAAATCCAAGCTAATGAACATCAAGGATGTACCTGTATAACCAATCATGTCATACCAAAATCTATGGCACCATGATCACATCCATGAACTGAGCATCTGTATCTCAAAGTGTCCAACCTGTCAGCATAAAATAGTCAACCACAATCCTCCACCATGACTGTACCTGGTAACAACATCTCATCCCTTCTACATGAAGAAAGAATCAGCGAATCCTGTGACTTAGGGCATAGACAACCCAAATCCAAGCCACCAATCTGAATATGCATCAATAATGAAAGATCAATAGGCAAAGACAACCCATAACCAAGCTATAAATGCAACCTGTAAGTATAGACTGCTTACAAAACTGCACAACTTGTAGACCCAACAAGTCATCATACATATCCAAATCCAAACACTGATAACCATATCATCATGAGACCAATCTGAAATATGAACTGAGTATGCAATGACATCAAATCTTAAATTTTCAATGCCATAAACTCACAATGTTACCATAGTCAAAATATACCTATAAAATGTTCAGATCAATATATCAACAAATAAATCATGCCAAACCTACACCAAATCTGAACCAATGTGTAGAGCTCTCCAAGAGCTTTCCGTTGACTACTTGAAGTCCAAAATCCGACTCCGTATGCCCAAGTTATGCCCTAATCTGTGCTCCAAATAAACAACATCTGACTTTAGGGCTCTTAAAACCTCACAAAATCTCAAAATCATAGAACCAAACCTACACCATCTTGTAGTGCTCTGAATTAGCTTTCCAATGCCTGTAAGAACTCTGAAATCCGATATTCTGAGAGAAAGTTATGGCGATTTTACTAAGACAGTCTTTTTACCATTTTCAGTATGATTTTTCATTTTAAAAATTTTTCAGTGACGAAAATTCCGACGGGATTAAATTTGACGGCCATCATGGGCTGAAACCAAAAAACTCTTTCATTTCCTCTGAACATGGCCAAACTAGGGCATATTATATATCAAAATTTATGGAAATGTTGACCCGGATCCAATGGTGAGGTTTGTTTTTACCCAGGAGGTCATTTTTGCATGCTACCCCCCAAAACCCTCATTTAAATGAAACATCCGAAAAACCCTTTTGTCCAACAATTTCACATGCCCAAATCTTTTAACATCCCATCATAACAGCAAATCCAAAGTCCTCAGGCCTGCAATAAATCATTCATATATCTTGCCCCTTTCTTTTATCCTCTCATGCATTCCCATGGATTCAATCTAGGGTTACAAACAATAAAACCATAGCTCTGATACCACTTGTAGGGCCCATTTGTCGTTGCACCAAAAGCCATGACTGTTAGTGAACATGGAACAACACATAATTAACCACCTGTGGGTAGGGGAGCGCGTCGCATCACCCAACAATCTCCCCCTCGACGCGCATACCAGGTGCTTACACGGGTCGGGTGGGCACCGGGGAGATTTGAACCCATGACCAGGCCAAAACTAGGCTCTGATACCACTTGTAAGGAAACTTGGCAATAAAGAATATAACCATTTCCACATAACCCATAATAGATTAAAAAAAAAAAAAAAAACGGAATTAAAATCCACATGCAAGAGAATAGATGACATACCCACAAGATTGTGACACAAGATATACTCTGGGAAACCCTCATTGAGGGAAAAACCCAGCCTCCAAAAGAATCCATCATCATGTATTATTCAGCAAAAAAATACCATTGCCATACAACCATGGAAGCCTTCATGGCCATAGCCATAACCGAGCAAACTATGTGAACAAGCATGAATCCACACATCCCATGCCATGCTTTCAACCTTCACAAATGCTCCCTTGGCTAACCTGTCAAGCCTTGTCCCGCTCGACTCTTGCCTTTTGTCTTCTCCTTGTCACTCTCTCTCTATCTACAACAACTACCCTTGTGGCTGCTTATATAGTAGCAAGTCCCACAAAACCACTAAGTGGTATTACATATACCATGTGCTAAAACCATGTGCTATCTAACCCATTGACCCCACATTTAATATTGGGCATTTAATTCTTTTCCCCAATATTAAATAATTACATAAAATATTTTCACAATGTTACAATACAACTCATCAAGAATATTCCATGGGAATCTTTACATGTAGATGTTGATACAATTAATATTTTATATGTGAGTGTTCTATATGATAACATGGTGTGCTCTATATTCTAGATGATTTGAGACTTTACTGTTTTATACTACACGTTGGCATTCAAATTTTAATATTGTATAATTAAATTAGTATGTAACTTCTTTGAACCAAATTGACTTGGGTTCACTATTTAACTTGAATTTAGAAAATGTATACCAAAACCAAACTATCTCATTATACAAGATCCAGACTATCCTAACACTCTTAAATCAGATTTAAAATAGACAAATCAAATATAGAAACTAAATTATTGAAAAAAACATAACTTTAATTTATAGTAACAACGTCCAATATCAAAGTGATGTCTATCACCCTATTTTTTATTAGTAATCAATATCAAAAATAACATTCACAGTCAATGGGCCCTTGGTCTACTGGTGAGGTTGAATGGCTCACAAAGAGCCCACCAGGGGTCAAGTCTTGTTGAGTGCAATGCTCCGACACCATAAGGGATGAGGCTGGGATCGTGTCCCAGGTGATTTTGATGGTGTGGATGCCCCTTAGTCCTTGGCTCTAAGCCAAAGAGGCTTCAAGCACGTGTGGGCCCATATCGAGTTCCTAAATCTTTCAATGGTGACCTTCACTGATTGGTAGCTCGCAGGCCTCGTTCCTTGCTACAAAAAACAATAACATTCACTATACAAATGCATGAAAAGAGATCTAAATTGTATACCACAATGAACACAAAATCTAATTGAATGCTAACATTTTAGATCCCAAAGAAAAGACAAGAGCTCTATTAGAGTAGTTGTCCCTGCCTATTGTGAAAAGCCTAAAAAATTAGTATAACTAAAGACATGTATATTAGTTAGAGATATAAAATGTATATTTTGATATTGGTTCTATATACTTTATATGTTTAATACATGTAATTTTAAAAAAGATTAACATTTATGTATAATGAAATATATTTGATTATAATTATGTAAGAATATTTAATTAAATTTTATAAATTTATAAATATATTAAAATTAAGTTTATAAAAAAATTATAGTTATACTACATTAAGTTTATTTATTTTTGAAACAATGTAATATAATTAAGTTTATAATTTGTAATTTTTTAAATAATATTTTTTATAATTCTAAAAACATAATAAAAAGTAATTTAATTTGAAATAAATTATTGAAAATCTCATTATTTATAATTTAATATTTTGAAAAATAATAAAGTTAAGATTTTGAAAAATTATTAATCTTTAAAAAATAATAATAACTATTATTTGTTTGTTACTACTCTATTTTTTTTTAGAATTTTAAAATACATTTATGACATTAAAAAACTTTCCAATCTCAAAATTTTAATTAATATATGAATTAATTACAAAAATAATTTTATTATTATATTTTATTGAAATTTTTGATTTCTAACTAAAATTTAATTGACGATGAAAAACATCTTCAATTGATTTTCTTAAAAAATATTAAAACAAAATAAAATTTAATTTAAATTTTTTTATATCGGTAAACGACCAAGGGCCTTGATGAATTTTATTAATTGAAAGAATAGATTACAATAGCTTTATTTCATTCAAATGGGCACTGGTAGGAAAGAACAGAGAAGAAAACCTTTAGTCTCGTGTGGGACAAATGTCCTATATTATTACATTTTAAAAGGGGCATACCCCAGTGAACTCATTTTTAAATGAATAGATTACAATCAAAATAGGGGCATACCCCTAATGTGTTACATTGTTTTAGTATATTTTAACATAACCTCTGCCAGAGAATGCATATTTCTTTGTCAATCTACCTGCTAACTGACTGATCTTCCTAACTGAGAGATTCCTTCTTACAATCTTATCACGTGAAGGGGTTAGTCATACATAATTAGAAAATAAACCAGCCAACCATGGACTTCGAAGAGATTATGATTAATAATTTAAGAACTAGTTGAGAAATAATTATGAAATTCAAACAGGTAGATAGTCCTAGATTAATCTAATGAAAATGCCATCAAAATAAAATACTAAGATACTGCTACATGGCTTAACCATTAAAACTTAAAGGAACACATAGTAAATTTTAAGCTTCAATGTTAAACCCTGTTGTCAATAATGCCTAATATAAAGATATCGCCCGAGACTAGAGTATCCGAGAGAGAGAGAACAACATAGCAACATTCATACCAACGAAGTCATAAATTAAAGACATGAGTAGAACTACTATAAATCATCTCCAGATATGACTATCTATGAAAGCCTCCCCATGAAGCATAACAATCAGAGAGTGTCATAACCAAGAAATCACCGTGAACAAGAAACCATCATAACCTTTGAAATGCTTAAATTTATCTTAAAAATATACTGGTCTACTAAAGCTCTTAAATGTGGGGATGAAATGAAACCGCACAGTTGAGCCGTTGCAAACCCAAAGAATAATACAGACCAGTTAAAATATTGTTAACATGCCAATGGAACAAGACAGAGTATAGGCTACCCTTCTCAAAGATTAAAATGATAGAATGCTAGTCAATATGAGTTTCATTGTTAAAGGGGAAAACAAGAATACAAGAAGCTACATTACTACTCATCAAACACAATTAGCCGAGTCTCTACTTGCAGAGGAGGCCATAGATATCCTGAAAGCTAAAGGCTATATCAAATAACGAATACCTGAATTAAATCTAAAACTATATTTAACTAAACATGGAATACAAACTAGCTGAGAAACTAAGCTAGTCTAGAGAAAATAAGACAAGCCCAAATTAAATTGTTCATAAAATATAAAATATTTTAACACATAGTTAAGAAAAATTAGATTTAGTATTTTTTATAAGTCAATTTTTTAAAATAATAATAAATATAAATTATTAAAATAAAATAAACATAATAATTTTTTTAAAATTAAGTCCTACTGTATGTCTATATTTATAATGTCTTTATTAATATTAGCTAAAATATTTTATTAATAAAATATTAAAGATAACAGATTTCCACAATCCATGATAATAAGATTTATGCTTCTGGGTAAGATTGTGTGAGAGTTTTTTTGCATCAACGTTTCGGATCATACTCAATGATCCACATTCTTAGCACTCTCATCCTGATGATGGATCATTGAGTATGATCCGAAACGTTGATGCAAAAAAATTCTCACACAATCTTACCCAGAAGCATAAATCTTAATAAAATATTATCTATTGTTCATATTAATCTATTGATTTATTTCTTCAATTAAACTAAAAACAAAAAAATATTTTATGTTAAGTCCTTAACAATTTTTACTTATAAAACAAGAATGTCCTTGCATGTAGCCTACAGGGTTGAAAGGCTTGAAAAGTAGGAAAATGTTATATTGTGGTTACCGACTCTTAGCCTATGTTCAAGAGTTCATAATAATTATAATCAGATTATCCCACCGAAGCGCATTTAATTTGTTCCTATCATTTTACTGTATGTCTGCCAAACACATTAAATATACACATCTACAGCTTCCTTAGATGACATTTTTCTCTTTTTAAATTTCAATAATAATTGACCAAAACCCTAGGAAAATTCTCATAGACCAATAAAAAATTAAGAAAACCAACAATAAAATTAATTATTAAATAATTGCAACTTAAATCTTAGATTTCAGAATTAGTTTGATTCCCCAAATTAATCGAAATATTAGTTCCCTGCCTTATACTAATAATAAGAATGCAATTATCCCTTATCCAATTAGCATGGGTATCAAGGTAGACAAATGTAAAAAAAAAAAAGTGAGAGACCCATTCGATACAATGCACTTCTGTTTTTATATAAAGCCAGCGTAGTTCAAAGTGAGCACGTATTATGGTAAGACAAAACCTTTCGGCGTCTAGTGCGAAAAGAGTAAAGACGCACGTTCCATAGGTAGTCTGTCTCTTTCTCTCTTTTTCAGAACAAATAAATGTAAGCATACAATTTCATAGCCCCATTAAAGAGGAGGTGGGCGACGCGGAATCGCTTGATTTCCAAATGAGAAAGAAATTGTATTGAAGTAATAATAATAAAGGAAAGGAGAATGGTACGATGAGAGTCAAATACGCAACGAAGGAAGGTTCGAGGAAGGCTCCTCTATGTCCTATTTTGTCGCTTCTTTTGTTGGAATCCATCATTTTCCACCCACCTTGATTACATGTAAAGGCCAATGTCCTTTCAAGTCTTAGCCTATGCTCACATCATGCATTACATCTATGCATGATGTGAGCATAGGCCAAGACTTGAAAGGACATTTGCCTTAGATGTGGGGTCCACGAAGACTCCAATTGTGGGATATGCTTATAGTTTACTATTATGAATGGGGAATATGGATAATTGTAGAATTATTGTTAAATTAGATGTAATGATAAATATGTTTTGTTATTGTCATGAAGATTTTGAATTATGTGCCAGTGGTCGGTTTAATAGTATATCTATGTTTTAGATTTACTAATAAGGTTGAGTTTTTATATTGTTTTTTTAAAGATTTGTCGTAGTGTTACATAAACAAGATTTTTTTAGTTTTATTTCTAAATTTCTTTTTTATTTGTCTTTCATTATTTCTCATTCTATAGATTAGGAGTATTTTGTTGGAAATACAAGGTGAAACTATTGTAATTTCAACTTGAATAAAGTGTGTGCAAATTTGAAAATAGATTTCTTGTCCAAGATTACCTACCAAGATTATGTGATGACATTCAACAATAATATTAACAAATAGGCAATGCCACAAAATTTATGTGGAGAAACTATCTAGAATTAAGAAACTCTACACTTAAAGAGATCCAAAATTTATATGAAACTTCAAATGAGTTTACAACAATACAAGTATCTTTCAAAATTTTGATAGGACTTCATTACCTCAACTACTTACAAAACAACATAACTTCTACTGACACAAATCTCCAATTTATAGTAGAGTTGGGATGAGAATGTCATTATGGTATCTCAAACAAGGGTCATATCCATCTACAAAAACTATACATATTCTTGGTTTCCAAATCATTAGATTGAAAATCCTATGAGTTTTCCTACTCAATGATCAGATTCTCCAATTGATTTGGCCAATGAACAAGAGTGATTGATTATGATTCTCCTCCCCTACACTTCACAATCTACATGACCTAAGTGGGTAGGCCTATACCTCAACCTAAAATTTGTTGGTTGGAGGTTTTTCATAACAAATATTAGAATGTGTATCATATTCTTTTTATTGTTTCTTTAAGTTGGCAAATTACTCCTTGAATTTTAATGTGACATGTTAATTGAATTCTTAAAAAATATGTTTTCTTTGTATGTAAAATTTCTTTAAGTGAATTGAATATATTGTGCAAGTTTGTAGTGCCTCCAGCATTTGCATTCTGTACCTTGTTATATATTTTGATTTGAGAGATACTTTGATACTCATGTTGGATGACATTCAGGATGACCTGATGGTCAGATACTATATTTTGATTTGCCAGTATCATAGATATTAGATGCTATGTTGTTCAGTTTGATCATATATGCATGATGATGCTTATTGATGTGACATGATGCTTTATGATGACATTTGGTTATTTTGTATTCAAACATATTCTTTGTTATGATTATATGATGGACTTATTGGATTTTGGATACTTTGATTTGATGCTATAGTTATTTAATTCATTCTTTCTTTGAGATGTTTTATGATGCAGCGAGTGATTTAAATAGATTATTTTAATGTGATTAAATAAATGGGTATTTGCATGATTTAATGCATTTATCACTTCAACTATATTATTATATGCAATTGCACTTGATCACATGTCGTTCAACATTCAATATTTATATTCTCAACAGTAGCACATACAGTTAGTGATTCAACTGTTATTACATAGCCAATATTGTGTAGTGCCTCTCCCATTTGTTTTTTGTAAGTTGTCCCGATGGATGCAACCTTGTTGATCTTCCTTTGTGAAGTGATTGTGATTGGGACCATGAGTGGTCTACACCCTGGAGGTGATTAGATTTATGTTATTACATTAGTTGCTTTGTTTATGCTTATGGTTGGTTATGAAATTATGATGTGTTAGATGGTTTCACTAAGGTTTGTGCCAGTGGTTACCAGGATTGATGTGGTATCATGATGATGGTTTGCAATTACCCTAAGATGTGTGCAACGATTGCACAGTGTATTATTATCCTGCTACACTAGACTAGGTTCCTGTAGTAGTGTTTAGTCATGTATTTGACCATGTTCACTTATGTATTTTAAGTGCCTTTTTATGTTTTTAAAGCAATCATTATTAAATGCTTAAATAATTAGAAATGAATTTTCCATGTTGGACTCATTGGTTATGTGCTATAGATATTTAACTTGTTCATTTCGATAATTTATGCAAAATGCTTATTTAATGTAATTTAAGGCATTTATCGCTTCAGCTATATTATTGTATGCAATTTCACTTGATCATGTTGTTTAGTGTGTAGGAATTATGTCCCTAGTAGTAACACATGGAGTTAATGATTCAACTATTCATATCTAGCCAATGTCATCCCTGTATGGTTAGCACATCCTTTTTAACTGTTTAAATTAAATCCTCTAGTGATTTAATAAATCCAGATTCATTTGCATTATGTGATTAGACCTATGAGTGTGTCTGTGCATTTAGAGATTCACATTTGTTGCAAAAGTAATTAAGGAATTTTGTAATTTTTGGTTTAAGGGAATTTTGGGCTTTATCTTATTTAATTTAATTCTTGACAGCTTTGTCATAGTTGGATTTAGTTACTTGGAATAACCTATTTTTGTTTGGGTTGATTTAGGGTTTAACAAGGTGATTTGGTTAATAACCCTAATTCATTATTTACTTGAAAAGTGAATATATTTCGAAAAAGGAATTTTATTCCTCACTTCTTACTTTTTGAAATAGAAAATGGAGAGAAAATTCCAAATCCTCTTTAAGAGGAAATATTGTTATGTTCGTTGTGGGAGCTATGGGCGTGGGATCATTGTGAGATCGGTCTCATTGGATCTAGCTTGGGGAGACCTTGCATTACTGTGATTTTCAACAATTTCTACAATTTTTTAAATTTTATTGTCCAGATTCTTGTATTTGCCCTTTTGGCTACGAGGTAGGCCTCTCCCATTTTATTGTTTCAACTCCATTTCTGCTTCCATTTTTGGTAGTCATTTGTTTGGAGGTTGATAACTAGTGTTCCCCTCCATTTCTGTATGCGAGCTCTACCCAGTTGGGCAAGTATGAGCATTTCCCTAATTTTTGGGATGGGAGTTTGGGGTTTTACACTGTTATGCTAGCCATTTTTGCATATAGGGTTCAAACCCAATTTTTATTGGATTAATGTGGTTCATTCATCCTTGGGTTGAATGGGTTTTATTTTTGTTTATTTTCATCAATGTTGGGTTTTTTGAGGTTTTCACTTTGATTTGCGTATTGCCCAATTTTCTCAAGTTTTCTTGGCATGGTGTTGGTCGTGGATTTAGATTATCTGTAGGATATCAATTCGACCACTATTGCATCTTTATGTTTGCATTCGGATTCATGTCAAATTTGTACTTTCAACAATGTATTTGGTTGAGTGATTTTTTATTTGTTGTTATTGCTTCTTATCGAACTCTTGTTATTTCATGGATGCTAGGATTTTGTGTAGAATTCATACTCCCAGATTGAGACTGGTTGAGTGAGTTCATGTTGTATGGTTTTATTGTCCATTTAGATTTGTGTAAAATCTGTGCTCCTTGTTTTATGATCTTTGTGACATTGGTATGCCCACACATGAGCATGTGCACATGTATTTGGGTAGCACCATGGAGGGGCTTCTCTCACAACCTTGGTGACTATTTCCCAGGTTAGCGTGAAGAAGTTTATAAATAAGTGATAACTAAGTAAATTATTGGGTAATAAATCTAAGATAATAAAAAAGTAAAGTGAGCACCCGATTTGGTTTGAGGACACTTGATAAATGGGAACCCAATTTGGTTTGAGGACACTTGATATGTGAACACCTAGCTTAGTCCAAGGAGTGCTTCCTCGAGGAGTTGATGTTGCATGATACTAGCTTGGGCTCCTTGATGCCAAGCGACTTACCCTCCATCAAGTCCCTACATAGTTGACCCATAGAGTGTCTGACCAAGACCTATTGTACTTGCATTATCTCATGATCTTGGTTGCAATTATCTTCTCTCTGGCGTGAGTGTTAGCCATGGATGTTTTCTTTACATTTGTTTGTGGTTGGATCATTATCTCCATTAGCATGATAGGAGTGGAACTATGGGTTCCATGTGGTTAGGAGGCATAGCTACCTATACCACTACCAAGGACTGATGTACAAAGACAATCTATTTCTAGTTGTGAACAATGCTTGTTGTTTCACTTGGTATATTGGGTTTTCTGGAGTATGTTTACTTGTGATTTATGCTTTCATTGGAATGTATGGATATCATGTTTAGATGATGTTATTTTCATTTGACACGTTCTTTTATTATTATGTTATAACATATGGTTAGATGATGTGATTTAGTACTAGTGGGAGTATCTATGCTTTGATGGTTTAGCATGTTAGATCTTCTTGTTCGTATGATGTTAGATACATTTGTAGTAGTAACTCCCTCATAATCTCAACTTTGACCATCTAGTTGGTAGTTTGGGATGTTACACACGAGGGATGACTAGGCTTTTAGGTATCATGATGTTATTACAGTTAGGAGGAATCACACACAAGTTTTAGTTGTGTTGGTGCTTAGACGTTTATGTTTTTCTTCATATGATGTTTGGTTTATGAACCATGTATGTACATTATGATGTTGCTTCCACATGTTCCTTCATATGCTATTATGGATTAAATGGATAGATGGTTTCTACTTCTTGTTGCATGGTGTCCTGTGTTTCATGCTTTCGAGTGATGTATCCTCAACTACAGTGGTTATGGTACTCCCTGGTGTGGAGTTTCTTACCTTATTTTCCTTCTAAACTTAGTGTTTTGCCTTTTGGTTTTGAACCTGGGTGATATTTATTTAGCATTGGGTGATACAAAAAAAGTATCTCACCATAGTAGTGAGAAATATCATATGATACCAATGAAGTATCACTTGGCCATAATAAGAAGTATCACTTGGCCATAGTGAGAAATATCACTTGGGCATAGTTGGAAGTATTTCCTAGATAGAAAGTATCACTTGGCTATAGTAAGAAATATCATCTGGTTGTTGTAAAGTGCCACCTAGTTTCTTGCAAAAACCTACTTAGGAAAACAACATGCATCTCCAAAATTTTCAGTTGAGAGTTGAAAGGTGTTTGGGGCACCCTTTAGGGTTGCACACCTTCCTAGTTCAATAGATTTTCTATGGGGCATAAAATATATCATTTAAGTATAAGGAAATATATCTTAAGTATAAGGAATTGAATATATGTCAACTTATACTTAAGATATATTTTAATATATATGATGATTCATTTGAGATAGGTTCCAGACCTCTCCGAGTTAAGATAAAGATTCTAGGAAATTTTAAGGCTTTAGAAATTCAGACTTAGCCAAATTTCAGGGCTTTAGGATTTTAGACTTAGCCAAATTTTAGGATTCAACGTTTATCTTTCAACATGTTGTTTAGTAGATGAGTGGTTGTAACTTTGACCCTTGTCTTCTGCATGATCGTTGTTGGTCTCTGCTTGTGATTTTGATTATGATATGATTAGTGGATATGGACTTGCATGTCTAACCATGTTAGGAGCTTTTACCTTGGATTTGAAAGAGAACATCCCCTTGTTATATTCTCATGATTCATGTGGTCTTTGGTTCGTGTGTTGGTTTAGAGCTTGGAGATCTTTGGAAGTAGTTGTAAGACTTCCATTGGTGTAGGTGAACATGTGAGTCTTGCCATGTTCTCTATTCTTGTCATCTTGTTTTGATTCTTCACTCTTGCACTTGGTTACTTTATGCTGTTGTTAAGTAACTTATCTTAAGAGAAAAATTATTTAGTGCATGTTTTACCCTTGTGTTCCAAGGATCTCTAGGCAAGGCATTACATATCATCCCAATATGGTCGAAGTATCCTATTTAACTATTTAAATTAAACCCTCTGGTGATTTAATAAATCTAAACTCATTTGCATTATGTGATTAGAACTGTGAGCATGTTTGTGCATTTAGAGGTTCACATTTGTTGCAAAATTTATTAAGAAATATTGTGATTTAATAGTTTATGGGAATTTTATATTTAATTTAACTATTTTAATTCTCAACAACTTTGCTGTAGTTGAATTCCATTTATTTGGAATCACCTGATTTTGTCTGGTTTGAGAAAGGGTTGTTTTAGAGGGCCAGTTAATTTCTTGATTTTATATTTCACTTTTAAAAGTGGATATATACTCCAAAAGGGAATTATTCTCTTACTTCTCACTTGTGGAATAGAAATTTGTAGAGAAAATTCCAAAATCATCTTAGAAGGATTTATTGTTTGATTCGTTGTAGGAGCTATGGGTGCTGGATTGTTGTGAGGTTGAGCTAGAGGAGACCTTTGTTTATAAGGATTTTCAGCGGTGACCATGGGGTGATTATTTTATTACGTACATCCCTATTTTAGCCCATTTGGCTGTGAGGTTGGGCTCTCCCATTTTATTGCTTTCACTTTATTTTGGAGTCTATTTCCTTTTTTGCATTCCAGCTCTACCTGGTTGGATGGGTACAAGCATTTGAAGTTTTTTGGGATTGGGGTTTCGGGCCATTATGCTAGCCATTTTTACATACAGACTTCAAACCCAAATTTTGTTTGATATTTGTGACTTTTCAATGACACAATGGGTTTTAATTTTGAGGTTTTTGGGCATTTTTTGGTTTTTTCCTCGATTTGCATGTGGCTTGGCTTTCTCGAGTTTTCTTGGTACTGAAGTTGGTCATGGATTTAGATTATCCATAGGGATATCTATCTGACCCTAGAAGTATTTTATTACTTTGGCATTCATGCCAAATTTGTACTCCCAGATATAGGCCAGTTGAGTGATTTTGTTATACTTGTGGTTTTAATTCTATTTCTCATTCAACCCTTGTTGTTTATGATCTTTGTGTAGTTGGTGTGCCCACACACAAGCACACACATGTGCATTTGTCGAGTTCTTGTGAGGCCCAAACTCACGGTTGATATTGATGGAGTTATGTTCATTGGGGTTGGGTTGGGAAAACTACATTGCCTATGGGTACTCATCATGTGATGAGCATGGGCATGTAGAGTAAACATGTGAAGGGGCTTCTCTCATTACCTGGTTACATTCCAGTAAGGTAGCATGAAGAAGTTTCTAAATAAGTGACAACTAAATAAATTACTGGGTCATAATACTAAGTTAATTAAAATGTGATGACTTGGTAGTTGATCCAAGGGTATAGGTGTAGCAGTATATACGAGGGAAAGTGTTTATACGATGACCTTCTAAGGACACAATGTCATGGCCTCCTGAGGGAGAGTTTTTGCACAATGTTTAGCTTGGGCTCCATGATTACAAGAAACCTACTCTCCACTAGAGTCCCTACATAGTAGACCCATAGAGTGTCTAACCAGAACCTATTGTATTACATTGTCTCATGATCTTGGTTTCAATCCTTTGTACTATTTGGAGTGAGTGTTAGCCATGGATGATTATTTTGTGTGTGTTTAGGTTGGATCACTATATCCATCATCATGATGGGAGTGGGCCTATTGGTTCCATGTGGTTGGGAGGCATAACTACCTTTACCACTACTAGAGACTGACATACAAAGCTAGCCTTCCTTTATATTTAGTTCTAGAGTTGGATGCTTGCATGGTTCTTCATATCTGCCAGAGTATGTTTTCATGTGGTTTATGTTATTTCAATTCATTGAGATAGTTGATTTATGCATATGTTTATTCATTACAATGTTTCTTTTCGTATGCTTACATTAGATGTTAGAATTATTGATCTCTTTATGCTTTTGAGTGTTTACTCCTCAACTATTATGGATCCAATACTCCCCGGTGTGGAGGTTCTAACTCTTTTTCCCTTCTGATTGTTTGTTAGGTTATTTTCTTGCAAACTTGGGTGACATAAGTTTAGCATTAGGTGATTCTGGGTATCACATGACTATAGAAAGAAATATCATGTAATACTGGAAAGTATCACATGATAGTAGTAAGTTCTATTGCGTGAAACTAGTAAAGTATCATATGATAATAGTAAAGTATATCGTGCGAAAAATATCACATGGTAGTTGTAAGAAGTATCACATGGTACTGGAAAAGTATCGTTTGGTATTAGTATACAATATCGTATGATACTAGAAAGTATCACTTGATTCTGTGCAATTACCTACTCAAGAAAACAACATGTATCTCTATACTTGTCAGTTGAGATTCGAAGGGTGATTTGGATAACCAATTGGGTTGCACCCCTTCCTAGGTCTTAACCGCTCAGAGATTTTGGGGTTCTTGTTTGTTTAACTTTTAGAGTTAGTTTTTTTAAACATGTTATTAAGTAGTGACATTTAGGGATCATTGGTTGTGTGGATTTCTTGGTTAGGTCTTCCGTTATGATCTTTTGATCCATTGCATGTTGATATTTTTTGAATCCATGCTTGTTACTTAAAAAAATATGTATTGGCTTTTATTTATCCTCGTTCCAAGGATCTCCGAGTGGCATTACATCTAGTGTTAGAGCCCATGTTGCAACATTGGGATCACTGTGTTATGTTCCCACTATGATATTGTTTGATTACATTTAATGGTAATTATTTTAGCTTATGCTTAATGTTGTTTCATATGAATCTGATCCTTATCTTGTTTCTCCTTTAGTGATGCCTCATGCACATAGACATGGTGGTCAAGGTAATAATTGATGAAATAACAATGAAGAAGAATACCATGAGGAAGAACTTTAGGAAGATGGGGGAGGACAAAGTGATAACAATTAGGGTGATGTTAGGGCACTTTTGCCTTTGTTACAAGAGATTATAGCTCAATTAGGACCTCCAATGGAGGAAAACCTACATGACCATGATCGAGAAGAGGGATCTCTCCTTGGAGGTTCCTATAAGTTAGAGTATAGAGAGGAAAAGGAACGTGGGCATGAGTGTGAGCATTCTCATACACCACTTAGTGGTAGAGGGCATCATCAGAGAGGTTAAGACCATGATGGTGAGGATTCCATCCATATGGACATGATGAAATCCCTTTAGTAGTCTAAACCACTATACTTTGATGGTAAGGGAGGTGACCTCAAGGTTGAGACTTGGTTACTTGATATGGAACATTTCTTTTTCTATGCATCCGTATGCAAGCAACTTGAAATCCTATTGTGCTGTTATGGAACTGAGAGATTAGACATCTATTTGGTGGAACATTGAAGGGAAGAAGCTCCAAATTAGTATAGGAGATCTTTGATGAGAGGTTCAGAGAGAGGTTCCTATCCCCTCATTTTAGGGAGGCTCGAGCTAATGAGTTCCATGAGATTAGACAAGGGAATATGTCGGTAGAGTAGTACAAGATGAGATTCTTTGAGCTCAGGTAGCACTCATGCTATAACCATGATGAGATACTCCTTAATCAATATTTTATAAAAGGTCTTAAGGACTCCATCATTGGAGACATTTAGATGCATCATCCTAGGACACTTGTCTTTGATGTCGAGAAGGTAAGGATTGTAGAGAGAAATATGACTAGAGGGTTCAATGGTATCTTAGAGCCATAATACATGACCTTTAGGGAAGGATGTACAATCCCCTCAGATGTAGTTCTTAGGAATGGGTCAAACCCAGTCAACACCCTTGTAACGTAGTCATGATCACCAGAAGAAAAAAACCTATTAGTATTGGCCTAAGGGTGGATAGAGTTCAAATTTTATAGGAGAAAAGAGGCATTACTAGAGTAGAGGTCAATAGTCCTAGAAGAATCACCCATCTCAGAGTAGTCAACAGAACTTTAGCAAGGGAAGCCCACCTTATTGAAGTGCTTCTTAGGGTGGACATGGATATGGTTTCATGATTAAAGGAGCATGTTTTTCTTATGGTTAGCTCGACCATAGATTAGTGGAGTGTCCTTCAAAGATATATTTAGGGCCTAGTAGAGGTGTAATCATGTTGGAGCCCACCATGGGAGATGCAGGTAGAGCCCATAAGGTTTTAATGGCAGTTGATAATCGTCAAGCTGAGCATCAGGGTACCACAATCGAGGCTATAGGTATGCTGCATGATATTTCTTCTACAATATTATTTGATTTAGGTGCTTCAAATTCTTTTATTTCACTACTCCTTGTTATGCAATGTGGGATAGTGGCAATGCAACAATATGCTACTTGGCAAGTTGAGTTAGCCATAGGTTCCAAAGTGATTTTGGATTCTATAGTTAGGGCTGTGTGTTGGACTTGAGCACCTTTACCACCACTGTTGATCTTTCTATCCTACCTTTAGGATCTTATGACATCGTATTGGGTATGAATTGGTTAGCAACCGATTAGGTAAATATAGATTGTCGATGTAAGTCGATAAGATGTGTTGATGACATAGGTGGATAGGTAGAGCTTGTAGGGGTCTAGAGACTAGTCTTACTTTGAATGATCTCAACTAAGTAGTTGAAGTAGAGTGTGTGATGAGGATGTCAAATGTTTGTAGTCTTTTTTAGTGATCTTGAGGAGGATGAGAGCTATGTGGTGACACTTGATGATCACCCACTCCTTCGTGAGTATGTTGATATATTTCTTGATGAGATACCCAGAATGTCACCACAACACAATATTGACTTTTGTATTAATATCATTCTAGGAGTAGAGCTAATTTGAGAAGCTCCTTACCATATGACTACTCAAGAGTTGAGTGAACTCAAATTGTAGTTGGAGAAATTGTTGTCTAAGGGCCATATTTCTCCTAATGTATCTCTGTGGGGTGCACCAATCATCTTTGTGAAGAAGAAGGATGGATTATTGTAGTTGTGCATTGACTACCAATAATTGAATAAGGTGACGATGAAGAACTGATATCCTTTGCCAAAAATAGATGACTTGTTTGAGCAAATGAAGGGAGCGAGAGTGTTCTCAAAGATTGATCTTAAATCAGGATACCATCAGCTTTGGATTCATAAGGTTGACATTCATCAGACTTTTTATACATGCTATGGGCATTATGAGTTTACAATTGTACACTTTGGGTTAACCAATGTACCATAAATTTTTATGAGTCTGATGAATGGAGTGTTTCATACATATCTTGATCAATGTGTCCTTATTTTCTTGGTTGAAATATTGATCTATTCTAAGATTGTTGAGGAGTACAAGGTACATTTATGCCAGATGTTGCAATGCTTACGAGACCATTAGTTGAATTTCAATCTAGGTAAATGTGGATTCTTCCAGTCTGAGGTGAAGTATTTGGAGCACATCATCATTGGTGATGTTATTGCAGTGGATCTAGAGAAAATTTGAGGTATCATGGAATGGCCAATGCCCACTAATGTTTCAAAGGTTTGTACTTTCATGGGATTGGTAGGATACTACCTTTGATTTGTGAAGGACTTCTCACGAGTGGCTCATCCTATCACTTCTCTTTAGTGGAAATAGAAGAAGTATGTTTGGTCAGATTAGTGTGAGTCAACATTTGAAGCTCTAAAAGAGCGATTGACTAGTGTGCTAGTCCTTCCCGTGCCTAATCTTATAGGTGATTTTATGGCTTGCAAAAATGCTTTCTTGGAGGGTGTAGGCGTAGTGTTAATACAAAATGGTTGCATAGTTGCATATGAGTCTAGAAAACTTAAGGACCATGAGCTTAACTACCCCACCCATGATTTGGAACTTGCAGCCATTGTGCACTATAGACATTTCATTTTGGGACATAGGTTTGAGCTGCATAGCGATCATCATAGCTTGCAGTATATCTTTACTGAGCCAAACTTGAATGCACGAGATAGTCGCTAGATAGAGTTCCTATGTGAATATTACACTAGTACAAAAACAACAATCTGTGACTAAAAAGACCATAAAATTTGTATATATGTGACTAAAATTAATCCTGTGACTAATATTAGTTAATATCTAGTCATTTATAACACTACTAATTTTACTACTAAACGATTTTAGTCAATTATTTGATCATTGATTTTGATGATCGATTTAGTCACGTATTTAGTGGCATATTTAGTAGTATATTTAATCACATATTTAGTCGTATATTTGATAGTTGATTTAGTCACATATTTAGTAGCATATTTAATTACATATTTGGTAGTGTATTTAGTAGCATATTTAATAGTATATTTGGTCACATATTTGGTATCATATTCAATAGCATATTTAGTCACATATTTGTCACGTATTTGATAGTCTATTTAGTACCATATTTAATAGTATATTTGGTCACGTATTTAAGAGCATATTCAATAGCATATTTAGTCACATATTTGGTAGTGTACTTGGTCATAATAGGGCATGATGGAATTGAACCTCCATCCTCTTGCTTGTAAAGCAGGAGCTCTTCCATTGAGCTAGCACCCTTTAAAGAATACATAATATATTATTATTTATTTCATTTCATTCACAATTTAGCACCCAAAAAGGTTATGGACCTGTATTTCTTGAAATAGGGGCAACAATGCAACATCCAATCAAGACGATAGTTTAAAGGCTCCCTTTATTTCAAAAAATAATTCCAGTTTGTGAAACTCAAATTAGTTAGAGGAAAAGGAAACTAGGGTAATGGATTCTAAATTTAAAAATGGTGTCCAACTTGTTACTAATAATATAGAAGTGCATGTAGTGACTAGAAGATTGCTTCAAGTGTGTCATCCAAAAATAGACACTCTGTACTAGATACAATGTCATTGCCTTAATGATACTCTACACTAGCCATTGGCATGACACTCCAATAATAGATGAAAATCCACCAGTCATAAACAAATGAGCCATAAAAAGTACAAATTGTCTCTTCATAATCCATACCATCCATGTGCCTATCAATACAAGAATGTTTTCTGGTACCTCATTTTTTGTGGTTAGCCACCTCTAACAATTTCTAAAATCTTAGACATTAACACTAATAATACAATGAAAATATTTACACCAAAGCAACTAAAGCAATTGAATAATAT
The DNA here is from genome assembly GCA_028749045.1 of Cupressus sempervirens. NCBI lineage: Eukaryota > Viridiplantae > Streptophyta > Pinopsida > Cupressales > Cupressaceae > Cupressus > Cupressus sempervirens. Next base: position 329,521,469 of record CM053788.1, read on the forward strand.
TCTTAGTGCACACAAATAACAATTTTTAAAATAAATGTAACACTAAAATACAGTGAGATTATTCATACAACACTAAATAATGTGAAACAATGATGTTCTCAATGCACCAAATTCTTAAAAATTAGCTAAGATCATTCATAAAACAAAGTACCAGGCTCTATAAAGTCTAGAACAACAAATAGCTTGGAGGTGGAAAAGGATAAAAATCTCAAACTATGTCATTTAATCCCAAAAGCATAGTTCTTGTGAAACATTATCCAAAAATTTGAGTTGATAAGTGTTTACTAAAAAATATGCAAATAAATCCCAATAAAAAATCACATAAGAATAGAAATCACCAAGCCAACTAGGAAATGATCTAGTAGTGTAGCAGAGAAATTTCCATACTAATGATGGGCTCAAGATGTATTGGCCTTGCTTCAGAAGATGGTGAATCTGCAATAGTGTAGGCTAAACCAATAAAGGTTGGATGACAATGAGTTCTAAAATTTTTTGGTTTCTAGGTAAAGGTTCTAAGTCTTGAGACTATTCTAAGTGTGTAATACCACTTTTATGGGGGTAATGCCAAGTGCCAACATTGAGTGCATGTTTTTGTGTTGCACTAAGGTTTGCAAGTAAAGACTAACTTGGGAAAACATGTTCTCTACACATTGTTAAAAATATTGTTGAAATCCTTTTCTTCTCTAGATTATTTGGGAAAGCAACATAGGATAATTCCTATAACATGAATAATCATATTCAAAAGATAGCCAAGATCAAATTTAAAACCTAGCTAATAAATTATTTAGTATCTCATAATGACACATTCTATAATCAAGCAATAAAAACCAACTATAGAAAATTCCTTCTCATAGGATAAATCACTTAAGCATAACATCAATATTTTTTTGTAGTTAAACTATTTATATTATTCTACAAAAATAAAATAAAAGGGAAGAGCTATACTTGAATTTTCTATAGACAAAATAAATTAGCTATACAAACCCTTAGATCATTTGGAATTGTCCAGTTGGAAAGTTTTGTAACCTTATTGTAATAATACCTGTAAAGTAGATAACAATATTACCAAATAGTTAGATATCTGATAATAGTAGAGCTCAAGACAATTGAAATTGTCCAAAAATTGAGAGCATTTTATGAAAGGATTAGATAATTACTACTTTCTTTCTTCTAGGGTCGTGAATTCTTTCTAGATAGTGGATGCATCTGCATGTTGTTACACAATGAAGAACAATAACTAATTATCGTCAAAAGAAAAAATTATATTAAACAAATTGAAAAGCCCCAATTGCATCTCAATAAAGCTACCAAACCATAATTTCACTCCTCTAACATGTCTTAGTTTCTAATTTTCATATATCCAAAATGTTTGAGAAATAAGACAAATAACTACTAAGAAGCTAATGTCACTTGAACATAATAAAAAGAGAATATTGAGAAAAACTAGAACCAAGTGGTGAGAAATCCATAAATAAGCCCATCACTAAATAATAAAACTCTTAATTAGGACATCAAATTTAATAAACCACTTAACTCTAAGTAACAACATTTGAAAATTATCTGCATTGATGTCTGAAGGTTATATAGACAACTATACATATATCTTGATCTAGGCAATCTCGCCAGGTTGACATAGTAAAATGAGAAGAATGAGGAAAAACAAACACTCAACATGATAGGGTAATTGGTAACCTACAAGACTGCCAACACTGATAAACAAAATATTGTAAGTTTATCAATAATCAATAATTTCGGCAATAAAATCAATTAATGACATGATATTTTCTCCGACCATTACATAGAATTGCATGGACATGGTTCACCCTCTCCTCTTCACTAGGAAGATTTATGAGAATCATTATAGGATCCACACTCTTTATAAGATCAAAGTCCTCATATGCTTCATCTCCTTGAAGAGTAACAACCAAGCAAGTACTTTCATCAATGTGAAATGACTCTCAAGGTATTATAGACTATTTGAAACTATTGTGACAAAGAAGAATCAATAGCCCTAACATATGTCTTTACAATCATACTTAGTTTTTTTTTTGTAGATGATAATCAGATAAGTGTGGGTTCAAATTAAAATTATATTGTAGACTGTATAACAAATCTGAATGCATGAAACTTGAAGTCCGATATTGTCGATCTAGAGAGAATAATGCATTTCAATGATCTTCTCTTTGTGATCAGTGAACTAATATAGAGGTATATCTCGTACATCTAGACTCCCACAGGGGACAAGGTGGTATGAGAATGTTCCTCTACAAGAGGTCATTTTGTGAAAGAGGAAGGAGAGATGTCTATAGGATACACTAATAGAGGCCAAGGAGCTAGAGGTAAGCCAAAAAGAATGATTAGAGAGAGTTGGACACCTGAGAGATTATGATTGAAAAGGTAACTGCAAAAAAATATAGAAAGATAGAACTTGATTATGTTTCAATTATATCATAGGCATCTACAAGATAAGGCTAGAAATGATCCAAATAGACCATTAATAAAAAGTATCTCAATAGTAATGTAAATACTACAGTTGAAGAGAATACCTTATTTAATGGAGATTGTTTGTTTTGCTATACTGTTGAAGCAACCAGTCCTTGCACATCCAATATGGTGCTGGATGAATTTATTTTCCATGCTTATATTCTCTAAAATAATCATAAAAAACTCATACAAATATATGTAGATATCCCAAATGAAGAAAGTTGACAACTGGACTTCTAAGAGCCCTGTGAAAATACACTTTCTAGAATATCATAATAGGTATATCAGCTAACCTGAAATGAAATACACTTTTCCACAATTTTTTTTAATGCATCATATCCAAGGTGTCCAACCCTCATACATGTTGCACAAGTTGTTAATTCTTGTAGCTTGACAAAGAAGATGGTCCACTTGTTCTGAGACAATAAATTGTCTGCACAAACAATGTAAATGGGATTTTACTAAATACTGTTAAAAAAAATTATAGGGAATTGACCAATATTATCAAATAACTAGTAATTTAGTAATAAATAACCTTTTCCCATTAGTGTCTCAGGCTTCCAGCCTTGCATCAACTCATTTTGGCATCGATACTGCATACACATTCTTAACTGATAATGAAATGCATGCCAAAATCTGTCAACATCAAAAGCTTTTAATCAAAATGCATGATGATAAATAAAATTCCATACCCTTAATAGTGTGACTTCTTTGTTCTATCTTCATAAATGAAAATAAATTTGATAATTAATTATAGCTTCCAACCCTACCTTTATTTGTTGTTACATGAATCTATTTCTATCTATTTCCCTCTTGCAACTCTCTAGTTTGAAGTTTTTCAGTAGCATTAAAATAACTATTCCCTATCATGAAACATTTATTTGTGTAGTGCTTAGGATTCTAGAGCTAGCCTTTATAGATGTCAGTGAGTCCTCTCACTTATGATTTGTGCTCTTTGAGAAGGGAATTTGAATGTTTCCTATACAAATATGATTATTCCCCATGTATGGAACTTCAAATTTTCCATTAGTTCCAATATGTGGAACTATTGTAGGATCTTCCTAGCTATTAACAATGAAGGATGGAGAAGTAAAAAGTATATCCTCATTTACTATATATCTTGAGGAATCTTCCAATTCCCCTCCACTAAACTTAATCATGTCAACTACACTTAAGTGAGATTCCCATTCATTAAAGATACCCACAGGGTGTTCTTGGTTTTGTTAGATGGTACTCTTTGAGGAATTACCATCAGACTCAGACCCGTAGGTTTCTAAGCTACCAGGTGGTGAAATCTAAGACTTTTCATCACCTTGAAGCAGAATTTCTTCATCAGTCATAGAATATTTTCTATGTTCATCATTGTCTTCATCTGCTTTTGCAATTTTTCTATCTTGGTTTAAGCTAAACACTTCATCCCTATCAAGTTTAGGCCCAACCAAATCTAACTCTTGTGACCTTTCTTCCTGACTTTGACCAACACCTTTAAGAGCCTAGGGAAACAATAAAAATAATTGATATAATACATTACTAAATTAAATCACTTTGATCATAATTGTAACATACTATATAGCACCAAAAGAGTAATGACTCTAGGGCATATAATTAGTAGTTTAATTTATGAAGAACACCAACATCAAAACTTTCAGTCAATGCAAATTTTCTCAAAGCTATATGTAACTCTTTTATAGTGTTCATAAGCATTAGAACATCAATAATCAAAATGGGTCAAACTTCTCTAAGCTTTGAATGAAGAGACTGGAGTATTTCTTGGCCCTATTGTAGAAAGAATTCTAGCTTCTACCCTCCATCTCTATTGATAAGACTAATTATTATGCTTGATGCAAAAGACAATGTAGACTCCAGAGGAAGAAGTAAAATGGTGACCTATCAATATCACTCATGATATTAGATTTTATATATCACTCATATGATGTTAGATTTTATATCACCCATGATACACAAATCTAAGTTCCACAACATTAACATTACTACTACAAAGACCTTCCCTAAGTATAGGGATACTATGTTTAAAAACTTCAATAAAGGCTTTGATTTAGTCAATCTATGTGACCTATTGCACATTTTGATAGTAAAATTGATTTTATGGGCTTGCCCATGGCAGATCATAATGACACTATCACATATCTATACACCAGAATTTAAACTAAACACGTTAAGTCTAGAATAATTTCCAAAAAATGAATTTAGTGTAACTTCAAACAATGGAAAATAAAACTCATAAGGGAAGGACAACAACAATTTCACCATTTAGCATGTTGAAAACATAATATCAAATAAACTTCATTCAACAATCATTAGTGACATCTACTTATGAATTAATGATGACTAAAACCCACAAATAATGTTGAGGCTATCCAACAGTTTAGCAATCTAAATTATCTTACTCCCTATACATAACAATTAAGTATTGGAGTATAGGGATGCCAACAATAGTAAATTTGACCAAAAGAGTTTCTAATAAAAATAAAAATGAAACATTGTAGTAGTTTTAAGTAGTGTCAAACAAATGGGAAAGGTAGATAATTCTGATGGGACTCAAAATTGCATTCTTGTTTTGAGTATCATTCTAAACTTTCGACCTAATTTGAGCCCTTATAAGTGCATTTAATGCATGGTACTTGGCTATCGTTTTGAGGCCTAAGAGGTGTTTTATGTTTCTAACACCTTGCATTTAGTGTATCCATGCATCCTATGATGATAAATTTCCATTCCAAGTTATTCTGTGAAGTTTTGTTTTGAGAAATGTTTAGATTTGAATTTTCACTTAAAGTGTCAAACAATGATAGGAAGCTTAGTTTGCAATTGAATATCTTGCACCTGGCTATGTTTCATGACTCACCACATTGGGAGTATTTATTGTACATATCAAAGAAACTATGTTTCAATTTCAAAGTCATTTCAACATGTTTTAATTAGGTTTTGAATCCCTCAAAGTTAGTTGTTTATTGTTGTCATGCTGATGTAAATTGTTTAGAATTTTGGGAGGCCTTGTTTGACCTATTATAACTTCGACCTAGAAATGAGAAAATTCCTTTTGCATTGTATTCTAGAGTTCATAAATTTTCTATGTTCTATATTTGAGCTTATGAAAAATCTGTGTGACTAGTTTTCAAATGAGATTCTTAATGCAATTTATAAAATTTTATTGGTGTCAGAACATGTAGATTGATCAGTACCCCTATTTGGGATGTCATAAATCTAAATCTATGATAGATGAGACCTGATGGATTGTACCATTATGTTCTACTCCCAAAATTCTTTAAGTGTTCCATTTTTTGAGTCTTGACCAATTTGTTTGCACACTTTCCCAAGTCTATTCCATTTGTGAAAATCATTGTCTTGCTAATGTTCCCAGTTCTATAATTATGAGTACCCTAATTCGACCACTTTCCAAATGTGCCCAATTATTTTTCATGAGCCAAAATAATATATTTATACTCTCCTCATGATAGTGAACTAATGCCCCAATTTTCAAGCCCTCAAGTGTTAGTTTGACTTGTTTTCAAAGCCAAAATCGAACACATTTTATGGTTTTTTGACATGTTTGCTTGCAGGTAGTTTCATAAAGGTGACTCTGATAGTCAATTTATTTTAATTGAGAAATGATCATGAGGTGAGGTTTTGTAGGCTGAAAGAATTTGCCCATAGAATCATTATGTCAGATCCCAAGGCTTAGTCGGAGGTTTCTGTCAATTTTTAATGCCAGTTAGAGGACCTCTTGGCATGAATTTCATAGTTTGCAAGAACAAGGTGAAATAAGTTTTACATTATCAAATAATGAGTGGTTCTGATCTAGAATAAAATTTAATCAATGTTAGGTGATCAATTGATCAGTTTAAAAGGTCAGGTATTTCAATTTGATTTTTTTTTTAGCCGGACCCACATTGGGCCCGACTGATCTCATAAGGGAAATAAAACATTGTGGGGACTATGTATATTCTTAGAGATAAAAAAAAATATGACTCATTACATGTTTGAAATTCATATATGATCTTTTTAGATCAAATGGATATACATAAGATTATGTATGTAATAAATGGAATGAGTTTGATTGGCAAGTATGAAGTATGGCAGGATAGTATGGCCATAAGAGGATGGCAATGAAACGAAGATTAAAGGATCAATTTGGGATGCTACCAATACTTGGTAAGAAGATATTGGATTCATAGGTTGCCGCTGATAAAATGAATGGATTAATACATTTTCTACAATCTTGTTATCATACTTTGTCCATATTTTTCTACATGCAAAAATATATCTCTTGCCAAAAATGTTGTTACTAATACTCGTTCTCTTAGCTTGTGCCAAATGAGACTTAGAAAGTGAAATTGGCAATTTGTGGGTTTATATATTTTTAAGTATAAGAATAGCTATTAAATTAGGTGTTATACAAGAACATGTGATTTACAAATTACATTATAAAGGCTGCTCCATACTTGGCTCCCATGTAACACAATCTTAAAATGTATTTGGGCATTCCATCACAACATTTATGTACTATTGTAATGCAATCTCAACTACATGAAGTTTTTAACCAGAGATTTGGGTTAGAGTGGCAATGATGTGGCAAGTGATAGAATTAAAAAATTGGTTCCACTCCTATGGCCATGATGGGGAGAAATAGATGGATGGTGACAGACAAGAGTGAGTTGTATTGAAGCATCAATAGCTAATGCCTTGCTTGCTTTTCTTATCACCACATGGGGTTTAGAATAGGGATCAAACCTAGACAAAAATGGGAGGATAATCTAAAAATACCCTACTTTGAACCCCCCTCACCCACCCCCCCACTTGTTGTGATGTAATAGCTAACCTTTCCAACTCGATATGGCAACATGGTATCACATAATCTACTCACCCTATAAAATTGCCTTCCACACCTACCCCTTTCTCGCTAGTCACCTCTGACTGAATAAGGAGCTAGTAGCCCCTAGACCATGGAATGTACATAGGACTATACTCCTACTCTAGTTTTCTCATGACCTAATATTTGCCCCAACCTAGTCACAGATCCAACCCCAACACCATCAGGAGGGACACGATGATCAATTTCATGCTCAAGCAATGAACCATCCATCCAAAATTAGAACAAGACACTACTAAGATTGTGACCAATGATTTACAGAGGTTTTTTTCTAAATGCAAGCTGAAGGAAAAGGTTGTTGATTTTGTGAAAAGGGAGAAGTTGTGGATTGTGCATGAGAGAAAGAGAAGAGGAATGATTCCCCACTCTACATACTATTGACCCCCAAAAGTAGAGACCCTCCACATTACAATAGCTACCCTTTTGTCAAGATTTGAAGATCCATACAAAAGACACAAAGGAAAAATAGAATGAAGTTTATCCCACATTTTCTAGGTAGTTTCATTTTATAAATTTTAAATACCAAACGAGATACTTACTAAGTGTCTTAAAGACACAAGGGCTTTTGGAAGCCCAAGCCTCATGTGGGGGGCTTGTTATGGATGGACAACTGGTGCATAAGGACAAAAGTTTGAATGAATATGTAGGTGGGAAGAGTAGATGCAGTGACAATCACATAATTAGGAGGACATGTGGCAGTTAGGTGCACCTTCACAATACAAACCGCACAATTAGTGGAAGTTTCTCTGATGACATGAAAATGGTAAAGATAACTGCCTCATGACTTTGCGACATAAAAAATTAAGTTCAAAAAACTACCTAACCATGCAAAAATCTTGATTTCACTCCATTGCAAGAGTTAACCATTGTTAAGGAAGAAGAATTCGAATGGTGCAAAAGGAATTTTTTTCGTGATCGCTTGGGTTAAGTTGTGGTTAGGAGTTAAATTTCCAACGATGCAAGGATGTGAAACATGGCAAGGGAAAGTGAGGTGGTGATGATTGTGCAGAGGAGCTAGTCAATCAGGCAATGACATGTAGTGCTCATGTGGTGGTCAATAGGAGGTTTGACTTGAATTCAGAGAAGAAAGGAAAAATATGAAATTTAGAAAAATAGATTATTGTTATTACTTTTCCTTCAAAATTGTACATGCATCCATGAGTTCAAGGTACCCTATAGTTTTGAATATATGAATTTTTAAATTTTTTCTTTTAAATGCTTTGAACATGAGTTGGGCCTAGAAATTTCAAAAGCATGCCAGAGGGGGCAATTTTTATCAAAAATGTGGGGTGTAGTATACCATTGGAATCAAGAGAAGATGAGCTTTGTAGATATGCAATCAAAAAATGAATAGGTATTTAGTGGTAATTGATATAAGCAATTTTGTGATTTTAAGGGCATTCTCAGTAGAATGAGAAATTTTCATGTTTGGGCATCAAAATTAGTTAGAAGGTAGACATGGGGGTTTGTTGGCTCCACATTTGGAGGAAAATGTCTCCGAGAATTTCTTTTTGCCTCTGAGGATCATTTGGTGGGTATTTTCCCCCTTATCTTAATATCAGATCTGGCATCTTAATTAGTTACATGTTTCTATCATTTTGTAGATATTTTAAAGAATTCTTTAGCAACAAGGAACATATATGATTTTTAGTTACAATAAGAATATAAAGAGATGTTCTTCATTGACAAGTGGAAGTTTTTCAAGTGAACAAACGACAACATTTGATCTGAGCCAGGAATTCTTCCTATCTTTATATTATCTTCTCTTCTCTTTCTTTAGGGTTGGTTCTAGTTCTTGGAAATTATTCATTGTTGTGATACCACAAGGATGGTTCCAGTTTGGTTGAAATTTCTTTCATGGTTGTGATTCCACCATTCATCAAAATTTCTCTGTAATGAAAAATAATTAATGAAATTTTGCAGATAGTTCTAGTTTATTCAACAATTTTAGAAGTTGTTTTCATGCACCCTTTATGTATTTGTTTCAAGGAAATAAATAAAATGCAGCAACAAGTTTATCTTCAATATGAATCTTTTATCCTATTCATGTAGTTCATAATCTTTTGTGTTTTGTGAATAAAGAGCATAAGACTTAGTTGCATCCTATTTTGGGTTGTATGTGTTGATATAGTTTTCTTGTGATTCAAGGATTCATGCAAATGCTTAGTTTATCATCACAGGGTTGCAGATTTCATGAAGGGATAGGTCGAGCATGAGAGTTAGAAATGATGCAGATGTCTAATTCACAAGGTGAATGGATAGATCTAGAAGTCTTGATAAATGGAATGTCTCAATGATTTTCAAGGATGTGTGTTAGTGATTTGTGGAATTTCCCAATAGATAAGGCACTAATTGGCTACAAGATTGATGTGTTTTTTTGTTCATGTCTTGGTTGTGTTGAAATCAATATTATAATCAAAATCATTTTCCCTTTTTGTTGAAGAGCTGAAAAGAGTTGCCCTCACTTAGCTTATCTAATTCATATGTCATGTTACTAACTATTTCATGTCTATGTTTTTTGCATAAGCATAGAATATTTAAGGGCTTTTTATCTACTATATCAATTTAGTTATATGCTTTGATACTGGCAACATATGAAGAATCTAAGGTTCACCCATGTAGGTCTTGCAGAGCCTAAAGTTGAAGGGGTATAGCCTTATAGTTGGCCCTAGTGTTTGAATGAGTATGTTGTAGATGGGAATTAAGTGCTGCTAGATGTATTATGTTCTCATCATTGGGTTTTTGAAACCTAACATTTTAAAACACCAACAAAATCAATTATGAATATCTTAACATGGACCATCTAGAAGAGCTGCAGTAAATTCTTACATTGTTTTATCTTCTAATAAGTACACATTTTTAGGGTTAACCTTAGAAAATAATAATTGTTACATGCAAATATAACCAATACCTAAAAATAGTAGATCACATAAAAGAGAACACAAAACACCAAGATTTAACGTGGTTCACTCAATCCCTAGGCTATGCCCACCAATAGTAAGTCCAATATTATTATTATCTAGTGATTACAACTTGATTACAATCTATAATCCCTTACAATTTAATACTGCCACAAGAACCAAAATTTGCATCAAACGTTATGAAAATCCCTAACCCTAAACCCTTTTATACAAGCTTTTTGGAACTTACAAAATTAGGGCTAGAATAATAGAAAAATAGTAGCTGATGCCTTTGACAATATAAGGTCATTTTTGGCTTCTGAAAACCCTCGCAGGGGTGTTTCCCCTTGAACCCACCCTGTATTGCGATAGGGAGTGCACCTCAGGCACTAACGTAGGACCTCATAGGGGTACTACTCCTTGACCCCATCTTAGGGGCGCTACCCACAAACCCCCATAGAAATAATCTGGAGGGAAATCACATTGCATAAACCTATGAGTCTAATTAGGCTCCACATCACAACATAAATAAATTGTATAAATGGTCAAAACTTCCTTACATGGACTCCTCTTATCATTTGGGAAATTAAATTCATATTTAAACCATTTCCTATACTATTGACCAACAAAAACCTCTTAACCACCCTTATAACCAATCTTGATCAGTCTAGCCCTTAAGTAATGTTTCAAATTGATAACTAAAGTTGTCAACAACTTCATGATTCAAATCTATTATATTTACATAATCCATCTAAATTTAATAAATAGTTTAAGGATTTTCTATTTGATTCGAAGCCTATTTAGTTGAACTTTGCTATTGCTCCCTTTTTCATAAGATTTCCCTTTCAGTCTCAACAGAGTTCCCTGTCACTTTGTTCTAAAAATTGCAAGTACTATTAAATCAAAAACATGAAGCAGTTAGTTTTATTTTCTAATTTATACTTACTCAAAAAAGGAAAACTATATTTTTAATGACTTTCTTGAGCTTGAGGATTTTGAAATCTTGGATCCCAACTTGGAAAGTCATGAGGTTAAATAACTTGGGAAAGGTTGCCCAAAAACCCAAAAAAAATGTGATTAGGTTATGGTGTAAACATGAGTTCACAAGAGAAGTTTATGCTCAAAATCTTAAGATTGTCATCCAATCTTATCCTACATCCTACTAAAAGTGTCCAGCCATGATTTAATGAGGTTCATTAGAATACAAGTGGTTAAATTATGGTGTAACAAGCATGTTTTGAATAGAATATAGCCTAAGCTTGGCCCAAATATCCAATTGAAAATATTGTGATGAGATGATATGGGTCTATTCAGGTGTAACTTATATTAAAAATCTTAAAATTGTCAATGGAGCTTATTCTATATCACAATAAATATGACCAACGACCTAGTGAGATACATCACACAATATATGACTAATGTTACCAAGTGATCATGATGTGGTGTAGCAAACATGTTCAAAATATAAGGTGAATTAAGCTTAGCCCAAGTGTTGAGGCTATAGTGAGACAAAAATGTGTTTATTCATGTGTAAATTCGGTTGAGAATCTTAAGAATGTCATCCAAGTTTCTCCCTTATCACACTAAAAGTGGGCTGCCACCATGTGGTGAGGTTCACCACACTAAATACGACCAATGTTACCAAGTGATTAGGATGTGGTGTAACAAACATGTTCAAAATAGGTGGTGAATTTAATCAAAGCTTTTCCTTGTTGACAATAAAAGTATGCAACCAACACATGCTGAGGCTCACCATACTAAACAATACAAAAATTTCCAAGTGATCAAGAACATGTTTAAAATGGAAGGTGAATTGGGCTGGTCTGGGATAGAAATAAAGGTGGACTACACTCCCTAAGTAATGAATCTCAATGCAATAATAAATAAAGATTTTCTACACACTAACAAGTGACGAGTTTGTGGTGGTGTACAAAAACCATGTACATTCATGTGTGAAGAAGATATGTAATTTTAAAAATTGAGATCCAAGCTTATATTAAATCATAACAAAGGAAAAACATAAACTTGCCTACAATTTACCCCCAAAACTTAAAAAACTCATGGTGAAATGGTCTATAGAGGTTTACAAGTAGGGTGACGTAAAGCCCTTTTGAAGAAAGATATTAAAGTTGTAACAATAAATGTCTTAGGAAGAAATAGTGTGAGAAAAAGATGATGGATAAGACTCTGGGATCTTTATCAAATTCTATAGTAAGAACTTGAGCACAAGTATCTATTCAGCTAGACCTATAGTAATAAATCTATTAGAAATCTTGGTAACGGTAAAAATGTTCATCTATTCATTTATATTAGAAAAAGTACATATCCTAGAGATTGCTAGCATTCTGACCTCTATCATTAAATTTGTGAAATCAAGCATGGTCTTTCCTCTAGGAAAAATACATCAATGTAACTTAAGGATGTCATAAAGACTTCCAAGGCTTCAATTGTCATGTCCCACAATGCTTGATTTGCATCTTTGGTTATATTCTTAGAGCTGCTTGTTCACTACTCTTCCTTTGTCTTACCAATCAAGTCCTTCAACTAGTTTTCCTTTAGCCACAACATCATCTTTATTTTTAAGCATTTCACCTAGTTTGGCACATTACTAGTGCAGGGACACACCTTGACAAAAACCTTTGATGAAGAAAGTGAGGGTATAAGACCTCAATAAGATGGCCAAGTGCCTATGAAGATCAAGAGGTCCTAAAATTGTAATAAGTCCTAATATGTAATGTCTAGTGACTTAGGATGAGTTATAAATCCTAAACTATACTATGGTCAAATGGATAAAGTTTTGATAAATGTGTAAGAGGGTTGAATTAATCACAAGACTAAATATGTAAGTTCTTAAGATCTTTAAGACAATGATTTCCAAATTTTTTTAAACTATTGTCAGCAACAAGATTATTGAAAACAAAAGTTGCTATTTACCTTGTATTTTAAAAGTTGGTTGTCCAATGTTTATAACCTCCGAGTTGGTTATAACTGGAGGGAAAATATTAAATTGGTGAGTGACAATTGATGAAAACAAGGTGGAAGAAGTTTTATTTGTAAGAAGGCATATATCAATCAAAAAAATTGTATTTTACTGGAAAAATGATTGGTTTTTCATTTACCACGCTATTGTATTGATTCAAATGCAACAAACAACCTCATAAGAAGTTGGGAAAACTTGCTAGCTTTCATTTGCAACAAGTATAAGGTCAAAAGGTGGAGAAATGAGGGAGAAATCCACATACAACCACTAAGAGGTCATAATTTGGTAGAAAATAGAATTAGTTGAATTAAAACTTCAATATCTTCCATGTAACCATTGAAAAATCCTCAAAAAAGTTTAAAATGAAAGATATGAGAGTCTATTTTATGTTGTATTTGATTTTAGTTCAAATGGTTGTAGTTTGGAGGAGATATGATTGAATTCCTAGCCAAACATCTCAATGTGGTTGACAAAATTAATTAGGAAAGAAACAACAGTCCCCATAACTTTAATGGGCTTCAATCTAAAGCTTGAAAATGGAGATTTGAAGGTTTTTTGGATGCCTCTAAATGCAACAATGAGAAAATTTATTTAAATCTAAGTATAATTGATACTTCCTTTGGTAGGGATACCAATTAGGTATGCATAGCCTAGATGAGGGTTTGTAACCTTGAGGAGTTATATAAAGAGTCAAAGGCTATATTTTTAGGAAAGGTTCTATATAACCTTATTATAGAGGAGGGTGCAATAAAATTGGTATGTTCTGTAGGAGTTTTGAAGAAAATCACACAAAAAAGGTCTAGGCAAGGCCATTTAAAGCTAGCATGATTAGAACAATTTGGATGATGGGTGAATTTGAGACCAAAAAAAAAGTTGGATACTATGAGGAATACCATGAATTTTTTTTGACCTAGGCAAACATCTTGAAACCTATGAATCATCTTGGGATGAACCTATCAATGGAAGAGATATATGAATACTAGGAAGACAAAGGTTCATTAGCACAAGGAGACCTAGATATTAGGAGCAATTTAGTAAGGGGTTATGGGGAATGTAATAAGATGAGTTGGTGAAACATGAGGAAAAATTTGAGGGTGTATAAGTTATATAATTGAGTACTCCAATAGGAGGATAGGTCTTGAGTAATCCTTAACTTGTCTTGAAACCAAGTAAGGTGGGAAAAATCAAAACCTTTGTATCAATCATTTCATCCACAAGCTTTCTAATTTTTAGAGCACTTCTGTAGCTTAACATCTCCATTCTTGTGTTTTGCTCAAGCTTGAAAATACTAAAATTGACCATCTTATAATACTTGTTGCATTCATTTAGTCACTATAGAGGTTATTAGGTCATTTAATGTAGAAATTTTGACACCATGACCCCAAAGTTGGGCAAGTTCTTCTTAGTGTAACCTCAACAAAATGAGAAAATAAGGAAAAATCTCTCTTTGCTTTGCTATTTCTACAAATACTATTATGTTTCAACTACCAATTGGGTAAAAAGAAAAACCAAGTCTGTTGGTTGTTTGAAATGTAAAGAAGTAAAGGAAATGGACTAATAAATGGAGTATAATTGGGATGAGGGTACATGTACCTACAAGGTAGGTTGAAGACATCCCAAGAGGGTTTAAACAAGGGATTTAGATGAGGGGGAACATTTGAAAATTTGATATATTATTTTATGATAATCTCATATAAGGTACAAATAATCTTTTCCATAGACCTGAAAATGGAGAAGTTTCAAAGTATCTTGTTATAAGAATTTCATATGACATATGAAATATAGGCATTATATGTGTCATGGGACATTAAAATTATAAAATGTAGATGAAAATTTTACAAAGCATCTTAGGTGTCTTGGGAGATTACAAGGAAGCTACCATCCTACATGGAAAAAGAAGAGTCTAAAAATCAATTTAGAATTGTAGTGAAGACGTCTTGGAAGTCTTGAATTGGTCATGACAGCCATGGAAGACTAAACCTTGGACAAATTTAGTATCCATAGTGCTTTATGCCCTTCGAGGTTAGTTAGACTAAATTGACACTCATAGTTTCATAGGAAAGTTTAACTTTTTGTCTAAATACTTTGTAGCAATAGTTGTAAGTTTGTAACAGTGGTACAACTTTTTTTCAACTTTCCCTAAAATCCTTAAAAATGGTAGAAAATATATAAGAAAAATGTGGCACTTTTGTTTCATGGATAGATATGTTAGCTTTTGAAGACTTAGAGGATGTGACACTAGCATATGCTTTAGAAGCAACTACCAATGAGGGACTTTAAAATACAAAATTTAGTTAGACTTAGATTTTGATGACTGAATAGAGTGGGAGTAAGTGGAAATGGTTTTAGTACATTTCCATTAATTGTTGTCATGCAAACACAACAAGATGGAAAAAAGAAAGAGTATGCCAAATTAATAAAATAACATCCAAAAAAGGTTAATAAAGATAGAAAAAGTGAAATGTAGATGAGGCTGCTACATTTGAAGTTGAGATTTTTCCTTCATAAAATAAAAGATAAATGTGGTATTGTAATCACAATATAAAATGCATAAGCAACCATCAATCTGCAACAAAGTATAAACCACAAGGCAGTTCCAAGAATAGTAACCAATTCAATACAAGTTTTTGAAAAAACATAAAAAAAATTCAAAACAATAGAAAACAAGGCAAGAAAACAAATTGATACAAAAAAACAAGGCAAGAAAACAAATAGAAAATAAGGCAAGAAAAAATATTGATACTACTTAGAAAACCATCAAAGCTTAGAAAAAAAAAGGTAATTCCTCTTCTTCATACTGCTTTTTAATCCTTTCATTATCTTTCTTCAGCCTATATTTTTTACTGATTGAGTTCATTGACTTTCTGTGCACTATTTTTTCTCTCTCTTTAAGTTTTGCACTCTTTTCTATATTAGGAATAAGTTAATTCTAAAACTATCTACGACTATCCATTGCCTTTTGTTTCTTTTTATTCCTATCAAAGCCTTCATTCAACTCTATCTACCCTAATTATTGTTCCATAACATAAGGATTTATAATTTTTAGTCTCTTTGTACACAATATCTACCACCAAACTAGTATGTTTAATAACCAAATCATTATAGTGTTGGGATTCCACCCACTAGTAAATTTGGACCTATTTTGTGGTCAAAAGTTTGACACTTAAGTATAAAAAACCAAGGTATCTAGAATTGCATCTAAATTTTGATGCACTCCATTGATAGTCCACTCGGTCAAAAATCATCCCCATCTATGTCACATGGTGGCATCAGACAACTAATTTAAGATGTCAAAATGTTGGTTCCAAATAGAGACAATTCAAAGAGTTTGTTATACCATCAAAGACAAACCTCATCGAAATATTGATGCCGGCTAGAGATGATTTGATGAGTTTGTCATACCATCAACGTCAGTCTGCGTTGAAATATCGAGGACATCCATAGATGATTCGATAGGCTTGTCATACTATCGATGATGGGCCACATTGAAATATCGACAACAACCAAAGTTTAAAAAAAATCAAATAGTCTCACTATATATCAGGCTAATTATAGGCTAATAACATCGTTACTAGACATTTTTGATTGTTGAATTTTTTTTTTGGTTTTTAATAGATTGTTGTTGTGCTAAAATTGTACTAGTGCTATTGATGTATAATTAATATGTCAATAATCTATTCCATGAATCAACACCCTCTTGCTCTTTTTAATGATAAAAAAACATGACTTGGCTCCTATCAAATATTAGTAAGTTTATTAAATTTTGAACTCTATTATATCTTAAGTTTAAAGTGATTGGAAGTTAGTTGTATTAAGTTACACATAAATTTGATGATCTCAAAATATTAATGATATAATTGCTCTTTGGAATCTCAAAAAAATTGAAGAAAAAGTGACTGGTATGATCAAGTATTCCTCTCATTGTGTCAATAATCTATTCCACGAATCAACACCCTCTTGCTCTTTTTAATGATAAGAAAAAATGACTTGAATCCTATCAAATATTAGTAAGTTTATTGAATTTTGAACTCTATTATATCTTAAGTTTAAAGTGATTGGAAGTTAGTTTTCTTAAGTGACACACAAATTTGATGATCTCAAAACATTAATGATATAACTATTCTTTGGAATCTTAAAAAATTTGAAGAAAAAGTGACTGGTGTGATCAAGTATTCCTCTCATTGTGCTCATATGACATTCACATCCTTTATATAATTAGCTCATCAAACATAGGATAACCAATGAAACCAAAATGGAAAATAATGATGGAAAAATTTGTTCTGGGCTAAATCTTATGGTGCAAAGCATTGTATCAACATAGAGAACAATGTAGATTTACAATTTTAAAATATGGTATGTGAGGTATTGGAAAATTTAGGGGTAAGTATTTTTTTTGATACCACACAATCTCTTTTTCTATTTTGAGGCTAGAGATTAAAATACTAATCTATGCATCAAAATAGGCAGTGATGACTTTGATTTGGATAAAATGCTTACAATGATGTAACATACAAATTACACAATATAGTTAAATGAGGTCCTACAATAAAAATATGAATTCTTGAATAGTAATGTAACATGTCGTATACAAATATAAGAAAAGTGCCAAAAACTGTTGTAGTTGTAAATACTAAATTGCTAATATCAATATCAAAAACAACACTACCTTCATTAAAGTAGTTGATAAATAAAAGGTTTGTAGGTTAAATGACAAGATTGCAAAGGGAGAGAATCAAATGGGTTCCTATTACACAAATTGAGAAGGAATCAAATAGAAAATTATGAAAAGAATAATGTAGACAAATATTACCCCTTAAGGGCAACTAGAATAACAACACCTCTCAATTTTACCACTTTTTAAAGCTCAT
This sequence comes from Cupressus sempervirens, assembly GCA_028749045.1. NCBI lineage: Eukaryota > Viridiplantae > Streptophyta > Pinopsida > Cupressales > Cupressaceae > Cupressus > Cupressus sempervirens. Next base: position 329,539,589 of record CM053788.1, read on the forward strand.
ATTGTGTTACACATAAGTGAGAGGTGGATGATTATAGTTGAATATAACATGTAACTTCAATCTCTAGTACAAATATCAATCCCTACAAATGAACATCCCAATAGCTTTATTGTTAAGGCTATTTTAAGGCATTCACCTAGAATTAGGTCTCTTTTAGGCTTAAAGTGTAGAGTTAAAATCTTGGAGGAAGAATAGGCTTGGGGACCTTGGTAGTTTGCATCCAAATGATTGAGAATAGGAGCTTGAGGGTCCACCCATTCCTAAATTACTAAATTCTTGTTTTACCACTTAGTGGAGAGGAGTATACACTCAAGGGATAATGATCTTTGAATCTTGTCACACAAATAGTTAGGGGGTTGAACTTTGAGTCTTGTAGTCTAAAAGAAGGCTCTATAAAGTTGTTTGCATCTAAATTGGCTTCAAGAAAGTTGGCTTTTGAGTTACCATATCAAGGGGCATGAACCTAGTTTCCTATTTAAGCATGTTTGAGGGCCCATTACTATATAATTTGAGACAAAGCTTTGCATCGGCTACAGATAAAATTCTACCATGAACCAAGTATGAATTTGACCACATTAGTAAAACTACCAAAAAGACATTTAGTGAGGTTTTATATAGTACTACTGATAGATCTATTCAAAAGGAATCCATGATCACAAATCTTTAAAACATAGTGCATGAAATATTAACATAGCCTTACTAGATATAAATATTTAAAAAGTTTTACTAGGAAAAAAGCATAAATATAATCAAAATCCTATTGTTGTGTAAGAAAAAATGTTTTCTCATTTAGTGCATATGTCTATATTAAAACAAAAATATGCATAATTAGATTATATCAACAACAAAAGGAAGATAAGGCAATTAACCTCTTCTATATCAATTATAATTCGACTGAAATGCCAAGCAACCTTAATGATGAGATCTTTGTAGACCTAAAACCTACCTTCCCAATCCAACCTTTGCCCACTAAACACCTTAAACCTTGCACTTTTTATCACATCATCATCCCAATCTTTTAGTTGACTTTTTTATAAACTCACCAACTATAGGCCCCATTAATGCCGATAAGGCTAAACCAATTCAATCTCTATTTTGTTGATGATTTCATGCCCAATAACTAAAATTCACTCCAAAGCCCTTTATTCTTAAGCTAAAGAAAGTTGAGAGATGAATATATCGATTAGAGCACAAGTTAACTGGAAATACTATGAACACTTGTCTTCATGATTTCATTCTTAGCCTTCTTCGTTGGCTTTGCAACAATTATCTAATTGAGAAAAGCAACGAATCAGTAAGTATCTCCCAAACAATAGTTGAACAACCATATAACTATATCAGTGAATGAAGCTAATGATAATTCTAATGGAATTTATAATCTATATTTTGATATCAGGTCAACACTACAAACATATAAGCTTTAAAATAGAAACAAAACTATCATGTACAAACAATAAAAGTGATATTCAATGGAAGGGTGCACAAGAAAATACTTATTTGAATGAAAATTTTAAAAATAACGCATATCTTGAACTTAGAACCTTTATCAAACCATCAATAGTTTTTCCATCAAGTTATTTGATTGCTTTATAAAGGTCCTATTACAAAAAAGATGATACCCATTCAACAACGAACCAAAAAAATGCACCATTCGCACTCAACAAAGAAACCAAGCATAATAATCATTATAGAGTGTGAAAAAATAAGTCAAAAGAATGCATTAGACCTCAAATGTGTTAAAAATGTAATAATTTTATATAAACCAAACTATGACATCAAAAGAAAACAAATCATACTTATAACAAATTATTATTGTGACATCTAATTTTATACTTACAACACGTGTCAAGAAGTAAACAAAGCTAACATGCACATTACTCTTTCTTGATTAAGAAACTCTTTCTAACTATAACCACACACAAATATTTCAACAACTAGTTGAGAAAATTGACAATTGTCAAAATTTCATTTGATAATAAAGAATGAATAAAAAACTATACCTTCTCAAAAGGTTCTAACAACTTTCTTAAAAAGTCTTCATGAGCATTATTTGAAAGATTGCTGACAAAAGAAAATTTAACCTGTATTTCAAAAAAAAAATCATATCAAATTAGAAACACATGATAGATGATACAAAATTATTTGTCTCAATCATGTATGAAAAGAATATTACCTAATATGAGGTAGTGTCTGCCTCTAGTTCACTTTCAGCCCAGTCCAGTATAGGATGCATGCCACTTGCCTCCAAGATGAAAGTCTTGTTTTCTCCCAACTCGATAGGTTTAGTTTGAGCTTGACTCATTTGGCCTCCCCCCCATAGTCACTCTAAATTCCCCATTAACAACTAAGTAGATATTTCATTAATTAATTTTATAAGTATATCATTGAATCATTATAATCACATAACATTCATTAACATGACATACAATTAATTAATACGTATAAAAATTCTTCAATAATTTGTGAACACATCAATCATTATATTCACATAACATTAATTAACATGACATATAATTCATTAATACCTATAAACATTCATCAATAATTCGTGAACACGTCAATCATTATAATCACATAAAAATATTCAATAACATGACATCAAATTCATTAATAAGCAACATTCATAAAAATTTATCAACACATTCATCATCAAACAAGGTTTTTAACATTCAATTTTTTCTTTTTCTTTTATTTTGTTGAAGATAAAGGCTAATAGGCTTATCGTGACTATCTTTGGCATTCTCATGTTGCTCTTGTGGTTCTAATCTTACGACATGAGGCTTCCTCTTCTTTTTTCAAGGACAAGGTTGATGCGCCCTTGCAATAAGAAATAAATGAGTTTAATTCTAAATATTTTTTTAATGTTATAAGTATTTCATTAATCTAAAGAACATAACAGGGATTTTTCTTTACTTGATCATGCCACATCATCTACTCTCACATTTTGTTCAGTCTCAACCTCAACATGCTCATCATGCTCTGCATACTAAAAATTACCACATAAAGGTTACACCAATTGTAATTTACAATGTTAAATTTTATTAATAATCATATGATTAATTTTTGATATAAATTGAATATGTATCTATATCATTGTGATGCACATAAAGGTCTTTTTCATGTGTAGGATCGATGCCTTTATCATCATGAGTAAGATCTGTGCCAGGAATAGTAGGCTGCGGTGAAAAGTCATGCATGCATTATTATCATTGTTTGAAATTAACATCAAATAGATTATTTCTCATGAAGTTCTCAATTACTATTATTATTCATTAGGCTCATTTATCTATGTGTGAACCTATGCACCAAAATCTTCCATATCTTCTTGGCCACTAGAATTTGTGCGGTGATAGACGACCACAGATTTATAGCCTTGCTTGAAGCCAATTTGTTTTTCCTCTTTTGTGGGTGCTAGATTAAATTCAATGCCCTACATCTTTTGCATAATATTATCAATATTAAATGTATTTCTTATTTATAATTTTATATAAAATATTGATATAAATTTCATTTACTGCTACTTACAAGGTGTGAGTAAATTTTCATATATCCACTAGAGCCAAGATGGCGTTGACCAACCTTCTCTTTCCTAGCTTGTGTTACCTTTGATGTGTCATGTATCCTATATATGAAAACTTTGACATATGTTAGAAATATGTTAGATTATATAAATACACAATCACACTTCTAAAAATATCTACCAAAATCCACAATCTAAATAAACATGCCATTGTTTCCACACTATGTTGGGTGGTACAAATATGGTGCAAACTACATGTTACAATTTGTGCTTAATGCTTCAAGCATGTTGTTAGTGTCATAAGGATATTTGATGATTGATAACATTATGGAACTTTCTAGGCATGCAATCTACCATAAGTTTTAGTGTTTGAACAAATGATGAACTTCCAAATAGTTTTGTTAACATCTCGTGGTTGCCATCGCATTTTAATCAATTCAATTTATGACATATTTTTTGTATTCCAAATGATTTTTATTTTATAACTTAACAATCATGGGAGCATTCATTTATCTCAATACTAGTAGAGGGAATTCTTGTAGTTTGTGGTCACCAAATTAGGGATCTACCACTGAATCTAGGCAACCCATCCATTACTTGAACACAAAATCAAGATATAGACATAGGAAAAGTGTGGACATACTTATATCAATTTCTCAAAGCTAAGAGAGATATCAAAATCTATTAATATTCTCTCATTTTGGTGTTTGGTGATTTTTGACTTAATGAATAATCAAAACTTTAATCTTAAATGGGATCTTTAACAAAAGTAATACAAACATAACTTTTTCTACTTAAAGTTATGTTAGAAGGTTTCATTGGCTCATGATTGGGTGTTGGGGGTGTTATGAAGTTTCTTTTACAAGATAAAGTAGAGTTAAAATCATGGTTAAATAAACTTAAACTCATGGTTAAACAAACTTGACGTGGAGTAATATTGTGATGGTTAACCTCTCACATAGATCCAATGCTTCAAATCAATGAATAAATTTACCAAAATCTGCACAACTGAATTTGATAGTAATTTCATTATTTTTTCATAAAATGAAACCTAATTCCTGCACATAAACATTTTCCCAAATCTTTAATGACAACTTAAAGACAATGTTGCTAGTTGGTGCTGGCAGGTTTTTGATTGGGTCTACTAGTCTATTTTCTTCCTATTTTGAAGGTTTATGAATTTGGTTTCTTTTGGTTTCATTCTACTAATGTAAGGTGTCACCACTTGTAAACCTATTTTCTTTGTCGTTAAAGACTTGTGATACTTTTTGTTAAGAGTTTAAGCATATCACAATCTAATCATTTCTTAAAACTGAGAATATAATGATATATTACTAACAAGAACTTTTAAGCATATTTTATATCAACACCACAAGTTAAAAGGAAAACATATCATAAATAAAAAATATTGATTTGTAACAAAGGTAAATATTGGAACATTGTACGTCATAATATACCTTCAAAATCACATTCTATGTCAAATTTTGATACCAAGCCTAAAGCAATTTTTTTTTGGAAATATAGATGCACTTTTCTCAAAAAATGGAACTCTTGATTAGAAACAAAAGTTTAAACAATTTAATGAATAACTAGAGATCACTAATTATATTGATTAATTTTAAGAAATTATAGCAGTTATTATAATCAAGTCAACCATTTTAATGAATAAATAGAGATCACTAATTTGTGCATAATTATATTAATACTACCACATACCTATTTTTTCTAGGTGGTGGGTTAATTCCTTTATCTTTCAGTCTCATCTCTTTTGCATCTTCAATGATTTCATTCCACTCTAGCTATGGAACCATAGGACACTCATACTTTGGGGTGAGCTTTAGAGCCCTTATGTATTGGTCTCTCATAGTCTTTAGATGTTTGTAAACTTTTCTTAGAAGTTGGATTCTATTCAAAATATTTTGACCAAAGAGCTCCTCCATAGTTTTTATGAGCCAATCTTTTAATTTAGGGCCTTTCTCATTCCACCTTTTAACAAAACAAACAAAATTTAGATAAAAAATAGTTCAAGCTATGTACCTTGAATATATTACAATAAATGGATGAATGAAAAATTGTAGCAATCGATTATCAAGCTACATACTTTTTATGTAATGTGGGCCCATATATCTTCAATGTGAAATCATAAAAAAATTCATTAAAAAGATCATTTTCTACAAAATCATGATGGGATCATTAGTCAAAAATGAGTTATGAATAAGTAAACTACAACTACACTATAAATAGTTACAATTTTAAAGTACCTAGAAGCTTAGGCAATTTCAAGGGAATCATATCTTTCTTGACTATCAACAATGATGCCTCCAATGATCTAATAGAAGTAACACAATTTGTTCCAAGAAAGGTTGGTAAATTATCACCGATACTGGTTTACTTTCTATCACCACGAGAAGGTGTACCTGTCCCTGCACAAAGTTAATCAATGTCATACTATACTCAAATGAAAAGGAAAGTACAAATCAAATCATATTTAATACATAAAAAAATGTAGAAAAATAAGGATTTACCAACTCTAGTTGCAACAAGTGTGGATGTTTGTAAGCTCCTTGTTGCCAATCCTACAGTCAGCAATCTTGGAGTGCTATCTGGCCTAATAGAAGTAGGTGTATGGAAAGCATCAACACTTGAAAAATAATCATATATATATATATATATATATATATATATATATATATATATATAGTCTTTTTAAAATATAAATTGCAAAAATATGACAACAGTAATATAAAATTGTCAATAATAATCATGAAGAAAATAATGTCTCTTTTGATGATTGATAAATGAAATCACATATCTATAGGACCTACACTGGTACCCTTGTTAGGTGGAACAATGGTGTTGGAGCATCTTGACCCTTCATACATTATGATGAATTTCATAATATTATAATATTTAAGTCATTTAGAATTTCCTATAACCATTTGGAGAAATGGTTAAAATGCTTAAGTTTGCATTGTGATGTATTAAAAACTAGAAAAAATAGATTTGTATTGTAATGAGAGTGCTTAAAGAAGAATTGAAAAATGTACAAGGGTTAAAAGAATGTAATGGGTTAGTTTAAAAGGTGGTTGGGAAGTGTTAAACCATCATAATCACTTTAAAATAATTTTATTGGTCATTCCAAAGAGAAATGAATGAATGCAAACAAGAAGATATCATTTTGAAATATTTGGTTTCTTAAGAATTTGTCATTTTGATTGGTTTTAACTATTTTAGTGTTGGTTGGACAGGTCTTGTACAGCCATGTAAAGCCTAGAACCCTTGTATTTTATATACATTTGAAGATTAGGATGAATAATATTCTTTCTCTTTTTTTTTTGGAGCAATTTTATTAAGTTTTGAAGAAGTTATGCTAGTTTTGGTAAGAGTGGTTATTTTCAAATTTGAGGATGCCCAACTATAGTCAGATTTAAATGTTTGGTATAGACACATTTGGATGAATTTTTTATATTTTTTATATTCATTAGAATGATATATGAACTATTTTTCATTTCTAATTGGTTTGAGTCATTTTCATTTAGATATGTGTAAGTTATGTTCATTTTAATGAAGACTGGTTTTTAAGGATCTCTGTTGAAGTTGAAAACAATGATTTGTACTTACAAAATAATTTGTGATTTGAAAAAATTAATGGCTTATAGATTTAGAAACTAAACTTATATAGAGTTGATTTAAAATTAGTTTGATTTTATTTGGAGTCATTTTGAGGAAGTTATTAGATTCCCTAGGAAGTGTTACTGGTTTTACTTCTGATTTATGACAGAGAAAATGGGTCTACATGCAAAGACTATAATGTGTAATGGATTATTTATTTTTGAATCAGATTTGGATATGTTTTATTATTCATAATTTGGAAAAAATAATCCAAAGGGTTTTGAAAGAATGAAATTTATGATGAATGTGTTCGAGTATAGTAGTCAGACAATGTGAACGGTGAAGTATTGTAAACTAGTGTTGGAAAGAGTTTTGTTTTGCCTCATGAGATGTCTTTAAAAATGGAATTTACTTTATGAATTTTAAAGGAATAATCATGTATCCCAACATTTTGTTTACTCCATTTATTCTTTTTTACATCAGATTGGTATCAGAGCCAGAAAAAGATCTGGTGTTTTTGTGGGTAGAGATATAACTGATGGTATGTGGATCCATCATAGCTGCAAGAAGGACACAACTGTGATTGCGTATGTGGAGATCTCAATATGGGATCTTGGTATTATCTCCACCAAGATAAGGCTATGTAGAAGGTTCAAGAGAGCAACCACTAAGCGAAGGGTGGTTTACATCTTCTAGGATCTTGGGTGGGTAAGATGGCAATAAGGTGGTATGAAGAAGCATCACGAAGCGTGATGGCTAGAAACCAATCTTTACTCCATTGATGGGAGTCATTTGAAAAATATAGAGTATGAAGTAGAAGCATGGACCCAGTGATAAAGACAAGGAAGAAAAACATTTCTTTGTAGAACTCTTCATTTCACATTTCCATGGGACATAGAAATCTTTTAAGCCTGGGAGTATGATGCAAGAGCATCTTGACCCTTCATACATTATGATGAATTTCATAATATTATAATATTTAAGTCATTTATAATTTACTATAACCATTTGAAGAAATGGTTAGAATGCTTAAGTTTGGATTGTGATGTATTAAAAACTAGAAAAAATAGATTTGCATTGTAATGAGAGTGCTTAAAGAAGCATTGAAAAATTTACAAGGGTTAAAAGAATGTAATGGGTTGGTTTAAAATGTGGTTGGGAAGTTTCAAACCATAAAACACTTTAAAATACTTTGATTAGTTGTTCCAAATAGAAATTAATGAATGCAAAGAAGAAGAGATCATTTTGAAACATTTGGTTTCTTAAGAATTTGTCATTTTGATTAGTTTTAACTATTTTAGTGTTGGTTATAGGTCTTGTATGAACATGTAAAGCCTATAAACCTTGTATTTTGTATACATTTGAAGAGTTGGATGGATAATATTCTTTCTCTTTTTGGTTTGGAGCAATTTTGTTAAGTTTTGAAGAAGTTATGCTAGTTTTGGTAAAAGTGGTTATTTTCAGATTTAAGGATGCCCAACTATAGTCAGATTTAAATGTTTGGTACAAACACATTGTTGGTTTAAAGAATAATTTTGATAGCTGAGTGCCAATACACTTAACCATTTTTCACTATACATGCCAAGCAAAGAGTAGGAACCGAGTCACAGTCATATGCCGAGCAATCCAGTGATATCAAGTGCTGAGTGATATCAAGTGTTGAGTGATATCAAGTGCCAAGTGATATCAAGTGCCAAGTAACATAAGGTGCCGAGTGATAAAATTTTGTTTAGGTGCTGAGCTATTCAAGAAACAACATGTGCCGAGCATCAGTAATGCTTCATGAGCCGAGTAACTCAGAATATCAGCATAAGAGTTTGTAATTGCACAAACTATGATGTAAACTGTCTTTGTAGATGACACAAGGTAAATCTTGAAAGATCTAGAGATAAGAATGAATCTTTTACATTTTCTATGCAATCTGCATGCAGCCAATTGGAAAATTGGAAAGGCATGCAACCAATCAGCAAAAAGGGAAGTATTGAGCGAGAAATTGAGATTCAATATGGATCATAGATCCATATCTAACCCTAAGGCTTCAAAGTCTTTTTAAGGAAGATGAAAGTTTCATTTTAATGGTGATGAGAGAAGGAGAATAGTATTAAAATAAAAACATAATGGAATTCAATGAAAGGAGATATAGAGAGTAAGAGCAGCAATTCAGTATTCAGTTGATCAGAACAAAGCAAAGGAGACGAACAGAAATCAGATCTCAGAGGATCAAAATTAGAGAGAGAGCCAAAACAAGTGCTTGCATTTAGCAATCAAGGATTGAAAACAATCAGGTTTATAACACCTAATACTCTTTTACCATTGTATTAGAAAGGAAATCCTATGTAGATAGGTTGGCTTAACAACTATTTGTAGATCCTTATCAAAAGGTGATTAAATCCTTTAACAGGGTGACACTTCATGTTAAGTGTTTGTAAATATTTTAACCAGGTCACTATTGACATAGTGTAAAGCCTTTAATAGGGCAAGCCTTTAATAGGGCAGACCATCAGAAATGGTTGAACAATATTACTGCAGTGATTTTTGTGGGTATCATCCCCACCCTAGTTTTACCTTCTTATTTCTGAAGGGTTTCTAGGTTACCAAATTCTAGTGTTATGTGTTGTTGATGCATGTATTAGTTTCATGTTTATTTGATGTGTTTACATGCATGCAATTTACTTTTAGTTAAAAGTTTTTAGTGTGATACTTCTGATTCATCCCCCCCTCTCATAACTATTCTTTCCATATTTGAATATTCCAACAATTGGTATTAGAGTAGATTAGGTTCTCACAAGAAAAAGCCTAACAGCTTGGAGGAAAAGATCTAAAGATGGAAGTTTTCAAACTCGGAAAGATCATTGGAAACCAGGTGATAGATGTGCAACTTGCTCTGCATAGCTTGGAGGAAGCTAGAGATAAGTTGAGAAATTCCTTAAAAAAAGGAAGGATTTAGCCATAGCTAAAAATGAGATAAACTACAAGGAGATTGATACCACAAATATATTTGCCAATGGAGATACTAAAGAGTTTGATGCAGCAATTGCAGAACTGATGGAGAAAAACAAAGTGCAAGCAGATGAAATAAGATATCTCAAGATGGAACATGAATCATAGGCCATAATGTTGTGTGAAATCACTGAACAAAAGAAAAGAGTAGTTGAAGATAAAGTCATGATGGAAAATGACAAAAGAAATCTTGCAAACAGACTTGAAGAAAAATGTATTGAATTGACAAGGATCTCAAACATGCAGATGGATACACTTGCCCAAATGATGAACCTTCATCATGAACTCAATGTGAAAGACATTGAGATCTCTATACTGAAGATGCAAAATGAACAATTACAGATTGACTTGAGAAGAGAAAATGAAATTTCAGAAAGTGTCAACAAACCCAATGAAGCCATCAAGTATTTTGAGCAATTACTGAAATCCCGAAGATCAAACCATGATACATCAGGACTTGGATACAACAACACTGAAGTTGGAGAATCATCAAAGAGTGCTGAACAAAGAAGCGATAAAGGTAAAAATGTCAAACCTACATGTCATTTTTGTGGAAAGAAAGGACATACATCTAATGTATGTAGAAGCAAGAATGCCCATTAGCATGATAAGCCTAAAAGTGTAAACTATTGTCATAAGTGTAAGAAGCAAGGTCATCAAGCACATGAATGTAGAACCAAGACTATTAAGACATCAAGATTTGAGGGTCACTATCATAATTGCAAGAAATATGGGCATAGAGCTTTTGAATGCAGATCAAAACCTATGTGGACATCAAATCAACTAGTAAAGATATCAAACCATGAAAATCACTACTATTGGGATTACAACACCAGGTATAGTTGTCACTATTGTCAAGAATATGGACATATACCCTAGAATTGCATAAGACCACATTTCAGTGGGAACTATAAAAGATGGTTGAGTCAAACCACATGTTTCAATTGCTTAAAAATTGGTCATGTCAGCAGGAATTTCCCAACAAGGTCAAAGGCACCAAGTTTTGAGTACAACAATGGAAAGACAAAGATAGATGTTGAACACATCAGAAGTGAGATGAATAAGACATGGAAAAAGAAAGATGAGTGCAGTACATCAAATGCAGAGATCACTTCACCTAATGGTTCAAGTGATCATACTTCATCTAATTAAGTAAGAATGGGTGTATGGGATTGATAAACTAAGTTACATCATACATTAGTCCCAAGACATAGAAGAACTGCAAAGAAGAAATCAACATAAACAAAGATGCTATGTCAAAATTAAGAATCTTGCAAAATTTGTCGAAGTTGTCTTCAGGTGTCGAGTTGCTAATTGCGACTGAGTTGATAGATGATGTCGAGCTATGAAATATCAATGGGAGCTGAGTGAAGTGAAACACAATGGATGCCAAGTAGACAAATGTCAGCACACTAAGCATTAATTGTTCTATTTTGAAGGGTACATAGTTTGATTTTTGATCACTTCTCACCATTCAAATGCAAAGCAAAGACAAGAAGAGCGCAGAAGATCAAGGTCAGCTCAGAAGCCATTTGCAAAAGATTTCCACAGCTATTCAGCACAAGTTTCATCAATTTGAGGCATTTTACTTGTGTGCCAAGCTACGTAGTGTTTATAATCTTGTTTAAACTGTAAACCCTAGTTTGGAAAACAATGGCATCTAGGTTTGGAACCACTAAGAGCAAGGAGAGTCATGAAATACAATTGGTTAGTAATGAAGTTAAGCAACCAGAATTCAAGCCCATTCCAAAAGTTGCATACAAGAATGATCCCGCAGGTGCATTATCAGTTATTCTTGATAAAGTTGTTATGGTCCAAGATGTTCATAGATGCTATAACTACAAAATTGGAGCCATAGGAGATTTAGAAATTTACAATGCATATGACAAGCTATGTGAGAACAAAATATTGAAAGATGAGTTCTCAATAGTCAAGAGAAAAGGATTGACCAAAACCCTATAATTTTTGATTGTTTTCAAAGTTGAATGGGTACGCATAGTTTTGAGCAGAATACATGATGGAGCCTTTTGGTTAGAAATAGGGCCTGTGAAATTTACCAAGAGAACTGTTCATAGGGTTACTGGTATTCCAACCCTAGATCGGCCAAAGACCCTGCATAGTGACAAAAAGGAAGTAATAGAGAAAAACACAGGTGCTAAATGGAACAATAGGGGAATGACTATTGATACAATCACATAACCCCTACTAGATTTTGCTGTGAGAATCATTTCACACAAATTCTATCAGTCAAGTAGGTTAAACAGTGTGCCTTGTATAGCAGTGATGTTGCATACAAATTGATTAAAAAGGATCATACCTATGATCTAGCAGAGCTCATGTTTCAATAGATTAATGAGAATCTGGGAGCAATAAGGAAGAACAAGGGAGCTCAGTGCAAATTTGGATCAGTTTTGGTGTGCATGTTTTTCTATCTGATGAAAGAATTTCCTTCTGTGGGTAAGGTGAAATGGAATCCAGACAAAACAATTGTTGAACAAATCAATGGATATATTGAACATATGGGTGATAATTTTGATGCCCAAATGACTAGCTACTTTGAGGACTTCAAATAGTCCATGAAACAAAGAATGAGGATTCTAGTCTCATTGACTGAGAAATATGAAAAAGACATTTGCTTTCTTGTAGATATTGATTATACCTATATACAAGCAGTCATACCTAGAGTGAGATGGCTTAGGCCACTAGGTTATGAACTTGATATTGATCAAGCCTCTGCAGTAATAACAATCCTCCTTGCAGAAGAAGTTGATAAGAATGAAAAAGCCTTTGGAACCTATGATGTTGTAAAATCAAGGGTGATAATAGATTTGAAGACTGCCTCAGTAGTAAAGAAGAAAGAAAAAATGGTAAGGCAAATCAAGAGAAAATTTGGTGTTGAATGAGAAAGAACAACAGAAGAGGAAGAAGAAGACATTGGAGATGAGGAAGATGAACCTCAAGGTTTGACTCAAGGGTTAGCAGAAGATAAAGAAGAAAATTTCAAGGAAGAAGAAGCTGAGGAAGCACAAGTTAAAACCAAGGTCACAAAAAGAAAGGCCACAAATCCTCTTGCTCCTCAACCCAAGGAAAAGAAAGTAGCTACTCCTACATCAAAGAGACCTACTACAAGGGCTGTAGCACAAAAAGCCCAAGAAGAGGCAAAAGAGAAGAAGAAAACTGCTATCGAGCCAAAGAAGAAAAGAAAATTTGTTGCCCAGCCTCAAACAGATGAAGAGAAGACTGAGTCAGAGGACAACAACCAATTTCAAGTGGTAAGGCACAAACCTCAGACTACTATTGATAAATTATGTAGAAAGATTAAGAATGATGATTTGAAAGGTTTAAAGAACCTAAATTTTTCTAAGCTCACCAAGGAAGAACAAAATAAATTAGAGGAATCAGTGTATGCTATGATGGCTGAGTATAAGCACACACCTCTAGAGTTAGATGAATCAATACCTAAAGAATTGTACAAAATTGTAGAGGATAAATGGCATTTTTGTTTACAAATGGAGAGGGAGATAAGGGAATCAACATTAGCAAGATTGTTGCCTGATTTGACTAAGGATCAAGTTAAAAATATAGTTAAGAGGCATAACAATAGATTCAATCCCAAACATAGAGCTTTCAGCATTTTGCAGAACAAAATTGAGGATGTAGTTACAAAATCCACAAGATTGTGGAAGATAGTTTACAAGAAAATAGAAGATGTATACAATGAAGAATATAAGGTAGAGGAAAGTGCCAAGAAAAAGGAGATGAAGGTATCAGGAAACAAGGAAAAAGAAAAGGAACAAGTGGAGAAGAAGGTTGAAGAAGAAAAGGAAGAAAAGGCACATACAAAGGAGAAAGAGGAAGAGAAAGATACAACTATACCACAAGATCAAAGTGTGTAAGACACACAGGTATCCCCTCCTAGTCCTCCTCATGCCATCATAACACTTGTAGAGATTCTTAAAATCAAGGATATTATAGACACTTCTGATCCAAACATCAATCCATTAATTGTAGAAGATTTAGAAATCCTTGACCAATCAACACTAGTAGCAAAATTATGTTCAAATCCTATATTGGTTAGTGTTGATGAATTGTAGAATCTAGTAGTTAAGACAAAGGTAGTCAAGGTTAAAACACAAGAACCACCTTTGACCATACAACCTACTAGTATTCTATTCCTTCCTCCATCACCTCCACCAAGTGTAGTCACTAATACACTTCAGATGCTGAGTACAGTAGCAGGGGAAGTTAAAGAAACATCTGAACAACCAACAAGTTCAACCCCACCTAGTGATCACCAAAAGGATAAACAAGCTAAAGAAAAAGATGAGACAAGTAAGAAGGAGGAGTCTCCAATACAAACATTGGTAGCATTACCCAAATATGGTACTCCAACATAGACTCTTCAACAGCTGAGCACTGATAGGTTACCATTGCAAATTAGGACACTAGGCTCGAGCTCATCAAAAGTAGTCAGGAAAATTCACTATGGAGTTCTTGAGCTTGATGAAGAAATAAAGATTCCATATTATGAATCCAACACTCTCAATGAAGAGAAGATCAATGAAATTCAGAGTGCATTGTATAGAAGAAGGAGACAAGAAGCACTAAGAAGAGAACACAAGCACAAGCATACCTTAAATGAAATCAAAGACATATTCATAGAAGCTTTCTACTTACAGTCTCTAGATGAGTCAAGGCCAATATAGAGCAACAATATGATATAGTTGACTAGGCGATTAGTGAAGACTAGGAAACAAATGCCAAATTACTAGAATGGTCAAGAAGAAAATTCCAAGGCAAGGTAAATAAGAAAATATTTGGTGATATAACACTATCACAAATGGAGCTAGCTAAGAAAATTAAAACAACCAAAACTATACTTGGAAACATATTTTCCCTGTACAACAAGTTGTGTGATTTTTTGACATTCACACAGGACACTAGCCAGAAAAATTGAGCTTGGAGAGAAATCTAAAGATTTCTAGCATGCAACTCCCTACAAATCCAGCTCAGAGTGAGAAGCATTTTGCCCAATCACTTCACACACAAAGAGAGTTAGCTGTCTTAGCAGTAGAGGATGCAACCACCAAAGCCAAATTTAAGCAAGTTCAATCCTCTATCACTCCTCATTTGGAAATACTTCACAAGGAGCAGATGAATGCAGAGATAGTTCTCAAGAAAGACCCCAATCTTTCTACATCTGATAGACTTGTACATCTAGCAGTAGAGATTGCCATCCAACATAAGTCATTGGATGTTGCACTAGCAAATTGGGATGCAACTTTGAAGGTACTCCTTGAAGTAAATAGTACATTTTTGGCCAAGTATGGCATTTCCCTATAGAACCCTTGTCATAAGTGTCAAAAAGGGGGAGAATAAGTATGGGGGAGTTAAGTAGTTAAGTAGAAATTAAGTATGGGGGAGTTCAGTACAGAATGAAATGGTAAGTATGATGAAAGAGGGAGATAGAGAATTTTGGGAGAATTTTGACAAATTTTGATATAACATATTGGTCAGAATGTAGAAATAGGATAGAAGTCACTGAGTGTACAAGGCATAATCAACTCACAGGGAGTCATAAGGTATATTGTTATTTGTTCCAAAAATTTTTTGAAGCAAATAAGAGGATGCACAAAATAATGTCAAGATCATAGAATCTTAGTTAAGTGTTTTTGTCACTCATGTCAAAGGGGAAGATTGTTGGTTTAAAGAATAATTTTGATAGCAGAGTGTCAATACACTTAACCATTTTTCACTATACATGTCGAGCAAAGAGTAGGAGCCGAGTCACAGTCATATGCCAAGCAATATCAAGTGCCGATTGATATCAAGTGCCAAGTGATATCAAGTGCCAAGTGATATCAAGTGCCAAGTGATATCAAGTGCCAAGTGATATCAAGTTTTGAGTAACATAAGGTGCTGAGTGATACAGTTTTGTTTTAGGTGCCGAGCTATTCAGGAAACAACATGTGCCGAGCATCGGTAATGCTTCATGAGCCGAGTAACTCAGAATATCAGCATAAGAGTTTGTAATTGCACAAAATATGATGTAAACCATCTTTGTAGTGGAAACAAGGTAAATCTCAAAAGATCTATAGATAAGAATGAATCTTTTACATTTTCTATGCAATCTGTATGCAGCCAATTGGAAAATTGGAAAGGCATGCAACCAATCAGCAAAAAGGGAAGTATTGAGCAAGAAATTGAGATTCAATATGGATTGTAGATCCATATCTAACCCTAAGTATTCAAAGTCTTTTTAAGGAAGATGAAAATTTCATTTTAATGGTGATGAGAGAAGGAGAATAGTGTTAAAGGAAAAACATAATAGAATTCAGTGAAAGGAGACATAGAGAGTAAGAGCAACAATTCAGTATTCAGTTGATCAGAACAAAGAAAAGGAGATGAACAGAAATCAGATCTCAGAGGATCAAAATTAGAGAGAGAGCCAGAACAAGTGCCTGCATTCATCAATCAAGGATTGCAAACAATTAGGTTTATAATACCTAATACTCTTTTACCATTGTATTAGAAAGGAAATCCTATGTAGATAGGTTGGCTTAACAACTATTTGTAGATCCTTATCAAAAGGTGATTAAATGCTTTAACAGGGTGACACTTCATGTTAAGTGTTTGTAAATCCTTTAACCAGGTCACTATTGACACAGTGTAAAGCCTTTAGTAGGGTAGGCCTTTAATAGGGTAGACCATCAGAAGTGGTTGAACAATATTACTGCAGTGATTTTTGTGGGTATCATCCCCACCCCAGTTTTACCTTCTTATTTCTGAAGGGTTTCTGGGTTACCAAATTCTAGTATTATGTGTTGTTGATGCATGTAGTAGTTTCCTATTTATTTGATGTGTTTACATGCATGCAGTTTAATTTCAGTTAAAAGTTTTTAGTGTGGTACTTTTGATTCAGCCCCCCCCACCCCCTCTCATAAGTATTCTTTCCATATTTGAATATTCCAACACACATTTGGATGAAAAAAAAAACATAGTTATATTAATTAGAAGTACATATAAACTATCTTTAATTTCCAATTTGTTTCAGCCATTTTTATGTAGGTATGTGTAAGTTATGTTCATTTTAATGAAGACTGGTTTTTAAGGATCTCTATTGAAGTTGTAGACAATGATTTGTACTTGTAGAATGCTTTATGAATTGGAAAAATTAATGGCTTATATATTCAAAAAATATACTCATGTTAGTTTGGTTTTATTTGAAATTATTTTGAGGAAGTTATTAGATTCCCTAGGAAGGGTTACTAGTTTTACTTCTCATTTATGATAGAGAAAATGGGTCTAAAAGACTATAACATGTAATGGATTTATTATTTTTGGCTCAACTTTGGATATGTTTTAGTTTTCCTAATTTGGAAAAAATAATCCAAAGGGTTTTGAAAGAAAATGTTAGGATTGAAATTTATGATGAATGCACTTTGGTATAGCAGTCAGACAATGTGAATGGTGAAGTATTGTAAACTAGTGTTGGAAAGAGTTTTGTTTTGCCTCATGAGATATCTTTAAAAATGAAATTTATTTCATGAATTTTTAAGGAATCAGCATGTATCCCAATAGTTTTTTTACTCCATTGATGCTTTTTTACATTAAACAACTTGGTGTGGTCTCAAAAATTCCTATAACAAAACATACATATTGTGGTTCATGATCCATAAATTAGTATAAAACATAAAGCTTTACTGAACTATTGTCATAGAAAAAGACTCATTGTTGCTTACTTCTAGAAAATGTGCTCTATGACATAATTCATTTCTTATCACCTATTTCTCTTCTATTGGATTTAGATCCATCACAAGCCCAAGAATTTGTAGATTGATGGCCTTGAAGGTATTTTTATACATGGTTACAGGGTCACTGCTATATGTGATATCATCATCACATAATACTGTGGCCACCATATCAACAAGTACTTGCTCTTCTGTAATATGTTCTTTTCCCTTTTCCAAAGAATCAAATTGTGACAAAAACATCAATAAAAAAATCAAAACAAGTCCAAAACCTTAACGAAATTAACATAATAATATGACATTTTGTAAAAATTACACTTGCATAAAGTTTTATACAAAAGGTTTAGCTATGCTAAAGAAGGGGTAGGAGTGACATCTCCGCCTCTGTCATCCGATGGATTAGCCATGTCACCCTGTGACAAATAATATATATAAAAACATCAACATAATAAAAGGAATAACCGACTTAGCAAAACAACTTATTATTAAAATGGTATATTATATATTGGAGTTCTAATTGGAAGTAATTAGTTTAAATATTACATATGTAGTACTTGTAAATCTCATGATAGTTACTTTCTTTATATCCATGTGATTTGAATTTTAATCTATTAGAAACTCTTCCCCTGAACTTATTGATTTTATCACACATACAAAAACATGATTTCCCTCATGTGACTCAAAAATACAATTGGGTGATTATTAGTTGACCTAGGACACACACTATTTATAAAACCTACAATGTTCCCTATTTCTTTTGGCCTTCCATCAATGTACACAACGAGTCTTTTACATTGATCATTTTCTTTCCATTGTAGATAATTTGCTGATAGTGCATACCTAAGACACATACTTTTTTATTTATTGAACTATCCGCATCCAATTATTGTAATTGTAACAAGGTCCTACATACTCCATCAATTCAACAACTTTTTTTATAATTGACCTTTATGCCATCCATGAAAAATAGGCCCAAACTATGTAATGATGATGGAGCTATGTGATATATCCTCTTGTTAACACAAAAACTGGTATTAATTGGAGGTAGTTCCTTGGGCACCCATTCTTTCTCAAGATGTGTGTACCTCAAGGAAACCTTGATGTTTCCCTTTGTCCCATCATCATAATAACATGACCCCCCTTGAGAAAGGAAAAACTACATGCATTTATTGAATTTCCTTCTAATCTTTTGACCTCTAGTTTGTCTCTCTTTTGTAGACCTACTACATGTCTAACTATCCTATTCTATTTCTGCATTTCCCTCACTTAAGGAAGACAAATTTGATAGATACCTATTTGGTGGTATTCGTAGTCCATCAAATGAGAGATATAGTTGGAGCAAAATATTTTTCTATAAAATGAGGCTAATATTGATGAAGTTTTCCTAAAGTTAATATTTAAGGTAAAGAGAAAGCAAGCATGTAATAAACTTATACCTCTTGATCCATGTCACAATGTATGATCCTTGTTAAAGGGGTATAGTTTCCTATACATGTAAAATATTTGTCACTTATGCTAAAAATTACATAGAACATAACATGTCCAATATGCATACATTGAAAAAAACTTAACATTATTAATTTTTTAATTGGTTACCTCTACAAAAAACATATTATAAGTAATCAACACCAAGAATTGAGCATTGTAACAAATATTTAAACCTAATCAACACATAATACATTTCCATTGATCATGTCTTTGATCATCTTCTTTTTCTATCTCATCATCATTATTACCATCATCATCCAAATCATCAGAATGACCATTCTCAACATCATGATTGTCACTATAATCATCATCATCATCGTCCTTATCACCATCACCATCACCATCACCATCACCATCACCACCATCACCACCACCGTCATCATCAATTCCATGACCATCATCATGAAAATCTTTGCCATCATCATCATCACCATCACCATCACCATAATCTCCTTCTTCATCTTTGCCATCATCATCATCTACTTTGTCTTCCACTTCTTTAGTATCTTTTTCTTTAATCACATTATACTTTACCAGTTTTCCTCTTGGATCATGTTTAATGAAAAATGAGCAACCTAGTTTATGTGGAATTCCAAAGTAAAATACTTGCTCACATTGGCTTGGAAGAACATAGGGCTCATTTCTAACTAGCTCAAATGACCTTATATTAATAATTGTAAGTCCATTATCATGTTCAATAACAATTCTATCAAGATCATTTTGATTTAGCCATAGCTTGTACCATTTGACACTGAATAGAACTAGTTTGAAGGAATTAAAGTCGCACTCAATTATATCATCCAAAATGCCATAGTATCTATTTTTTAGATTGTTGAGGATGCATGCCATTTCTAGACAAAATATTGGTGACCTTGAAGACTGTTGTTATCCCAAAATCACAAGTTCTCTTAGTCTCATCCACCTTTTTAATGCAAAATTTATGGCCATTGTAGTACATAGCTTTGTGCTGCTTGACCTATTTTTTTCAAACATGTCAAAATATGCATCCATCCATGAGTTGATATTAAACAAATGGGTCATGATAGATTAACTTATATGTACCTTTCCACCTCTTAAACCATTTTCTATATCAATTACTATTGGCATAACATTAGAATCTCCATTATGATGAGCTTCTTTAACTAGTGAAGAAACACCTTCAAATGTTAATGAGCAACTATTTTGTTGAGATCATTGAATCCATACCATCATCCAATCAAGATTGTGTGCAATGTATAGATGAAGTAAATCCCACTCATGAGAAACTATATAAAATAAATTGACTAGTTAGAAACAACATAAATTGATGATGGATACAAATTAATTAACTAAAACAACATCTTATAATTACCTCTCACTTTCCTCAATATACCTTTCCCCATCAAGTACTCCCCTTAAAATATGTTAATAGAGTTGGGATCCCAAATGCAATCTACATGGATCTTTGATGTAAACTCGGGAAGATAATCACTAATGTAGACCATAGTTTGGTAGAACATATATCCCTCAACGTCAATGGAATCCTCAGGACGTGCTCTCTATCAAACCAAGCCCTTCAAAAATTGCAAGTGCCTCTTAATGATCCACATTGACCTAGTTGGTACAGGTCCACACAACTCGATCTCCTCAATTAGATGTATGTGGTAGTGTTCTTGTGCATTGAAAAAAGTTGAAGGTAGACACTTTTGTATCTTGCAAAAAAGATGAAGAATTTTTCTCTTCTATTGCTTTATGTTTTTTTATCAATTTCTTTAAATGAAAACCACCTAGAAGATATTCGTCATACAAAAACATATTAATGAGACTAATAACACTTCTATAAAACAAATCTAATAAATAAAACTTCTAACCTCATGTATTTCCCAAGATCATATATAACATGTTTGACACTCATGTTATTGAAGTTGTGTGGGAGAGATAGAGGTAGAACATACTACAGTAATAATAAAATGATCTTTTCAATATATTATAAAATAAGACAATCAAGAGTACATGATGTTTTTACAAGTTTATTGTAAATAGAGAAGAACACGACTTACCTTGATGAAGATATGCCACTCAAGTGTTTTCAAACTTGACACAAAATCACCTTTCTTTGATATGAAAATGCTTATGTTTGCAACAAATCTTGTTGAAAATTTAGTTTTTTTTTTTATGGCTTCATATATGGAATCAATTTGTTGTTGCACTAATAACCAAGGAATGACACTCATATTAATCTAGTTTCCATTTCTATTTGATTCAAGGAAAAAAATCAATGCATAATTGGATTCATCAATTTCATTATAAATTTTGACCAATTTTCTTTCTCACACCTTCCATCCAATATTTTTCATAGTGTCTTGGTTACATTCTTTCCAATATGCATAGCATCAAACAAATGCATAATTGGGAGGTGATCATAGTATGAAAACTTACTAAATTATCTAGGATAGCTTTTAAGTCCTTTTGGAAGTTTCTCATTGATGCCTTGACGACCTTCATAGACATCAATTATATCATTACTAAACAAAAGACAGTATCAAAATTTAAATTTCATATGAAAACCTGCATCAGATGGATTGACAATGCCTCGATGATTCATTCTATTGTATTCCAACTTCCACATGTGAGGTGCTATTCTTTGTGGCTTTGATCTTATCTCTTCTTTCCCATTGAAAAGATGTTTTTCAGTAATTCAATACTTATGTTTTTTTTGGAGAAAGTGTTTATGCTCACTAAACACTTGCTTTCCTAAATTTTTTGAATGATGAGATTTCATCTTTGGACCAAAAATTGGACATGAAAATTTTCTCTTTGTCTAGAGACCTACAAGATTGTGAAATTGGATGACATGTGTACTATAAGATTCATATTTACAATTATCACACACAACTTAAACATACAATGAAAATGCATTAGCACTATTACATACCCAAAATATCCGTTAACATTTTTACATACCACAAAAATGTGTTAGTCCAGAGGCATCATGTATGCCCATACAAGCATTGCATGGAATTGAAATTGCCTTTTACCAATTGGTCTAGAGATATCATACATAGTGACCCCATTCGATAACTCCAACAACTCATCAATCAAGGGCTCAATATATACATTCATATCTTTCACTTGGTACTTACCTAGTTGAATGAACACTAAAAAAACATAATTATTACGACTATTTTGATATTGTGTTTATAAATTAATTTAGATGACTATTAAATGGAAAAATACCTAGTCCAATCATTGTGAACATTATGTGCTCCCTCTTTACGAACATGCAAGGAGGAATGCTATTGTTAATAACAAAAATAGGAGTAAACAATCTCATCTCTCCAAATGGATTGATAGCATCTGCTACCAATAAAAGCTTCATATTATGAGATTCTTCTTTAAATACTAGCCACCTATCCTCTATGTACTTAAATGTACAACCATCCATAGGAATTCACATAATGTCATCTTGACTTTTATTGTGTGTATGGTAATCAATAAATTGTGTAAAGGTAGTACACTTGAATAATCATTGCAGTCGTGGAATAATGGGAATGTACCAAAGAACCTTTTGAGGCACCTCTTTCATTATTTGATATGATCAATATATATTAATGTGACAATTAGGGAATTTTGTTGCAAATTCATGTTGTTTATGATGTATAATATGATCATTGGGACATGCATGCATTGTTTGATACTTTATTCTAATATCTTTTATAATGGTCAATAATTCTTGATAAGAGTGAGGTAGATTATTCGATGGTGGTAAAAAATACTCACCTAAAAAAACATTGTTAATATAAAAAAATTATTGGTACACTAACATAGAAGATGACAAAAATGACACTATACCTTAGCTACATGATATTGTGACATTAGATATACCATTCATAACCTTGCAGTTTACCGACAATGATACAATGGAGAGAAGTGTTGTTTGGAAGCCTTAGTATAGGGGCTCATATGCCTTTTCAATTATAGGTATATCAAGGTTCTCTTCATCATTATCATTAGATGCATGACTATCATCATCTTCATCATCTTCTTCAGTTATGTCAGTAACATCTTCTTCAATCTTGTTCTCTAGCACATTATCAATTGCACCAATACCAACATCTTCAATTGTGTTCTCTACCTTAGGATCATCTTCTTCCATGGGAGAATTACCTTTTTATTTGATATTCACACCTCTATGTTCCACCAGTTCAAAATCCACATTCACCAAAGGACAAAAATCCTTTCCCCCTTTAATGTGATCATGTTGTCTACAATGTCTTTGAACTATTGTGATTAGAATTCTTTAATTATATAAGCCCTTGCATTTTTTGCAAGGAAAATAACATTTTCCATCACCGTTTCTTTTGAACTGAGACCACAATCTAGCAATTGTTGGCTTATTTTGTTCTAGGTTCATATTTTTAGGTGTGGAATTTCTTGACAAGAAAATATTCGAGCTATAACATCATATCAAATATAAACATACAAGCATTAGTAGTATCTTGTATATAATCGATAATAATGAAATAATAAAATATTACTATCTCTTTAGTAAAGTTGACATCTAAACAAATCAAATGAATTATGCAATATAAATATGGGCATTTATTTTGAACAATATCATATATTGGCATTGGTTTTAAACAAAAAATATTTTTTTATGTATGTTACCACTCAAAATATGTTGCCACAAAAAATGTGAGTAAAGGTATGGATGGTTTTGACAAGATCAGGTTAGGATCAAGAAACATTGGGGGTGGAGGTGAGCGGGCATGAATAAGGGTTGTAGCACTTTGAAACCAATCACAAATTTTTAACTTAACCATAAATTATGCTATCCAAGGGTTAACATATACTATATCATCCCTACTATGGCACAAAATTGAATTGACTAAACAATGTATAATCAAATAAATCAATGTTGGATGTTCAAAAAACTATGATGAAAATCAAGAATGTATAATTTTTGGGAATAAGAAAAACTAAATATGTATGCAAGGTTTCTTTGCATGCCAAATAGTAAAATATAGGAAAAAAATCATAATTTATGATGTCTCTAAATTCTTCTCAAATATTACACAAAATAATTCCACAACCAAATCATGTATAAGCCTAATTAATGAAGATGATGACAAGATAAGGCCAAGCAAAAGCTAATGAAAACCAAGATCATAAATGGGGTAGTGCCTATGATAGATTCATCATTGAAGAGATGAATAATGTCCTCAAGTGTATTAGTCAAATCTACAAGATGAGATCACAAAAAAAGCCTACATTATCTATCAAGAATTCATCCCACTAAATTAAATCTAAAAGATTGATTAGTACTTCTTGCAAACAATGATTGGAATCAACAACCGTTGGAGAATGATGTCAATGTATGTCATTCTACTAGACTACCTATCCTATGATGATGTCTCTAGAAAGCATATTTGAATAAAAACACCTAAAATTGAATTTTCCAATGTTTGAATGCAAGAGTTCTTGACGTACTAACTCAAATTCCTCCAAATAAACTCTTGCTATTGCTAGGTTTTTCAATGACTCTCTAACTAGTTGAACCACTAAGAAATACTACTTTTATTTTAAATTCAATCAAATAGACCTTAGAGAAGAAGAATTGGGAATGCCTAAGGTTAAGATTCAAGAGGTAACTTATTTTTTGGATTGTTTAGGTAATATATTTGGGTGATTATGAGTTTTTCAGCTCTTCTATTTTGAATCTTCTTGAAATAGACACTGCTAAATTTATGCAGTAATCTATCTACTAGGGCTGATATATTTTTGGTCACTACATGTATTCATGAAAAAAAAAGCATGAAACTATAAATTAGAGAGACTGGAAATAAAAGGTTTCAAAGTGGAAGAACTTTACATTCTTTGTATGAGGTTGTCTCCAAACAAATGAAAATAGGATGAACCATTAAAACTGCTACATCCCACTAAATTTAGTGCATTATCGTTAGCTAATGCAAACAATCTATATCTAGCAAACATAAGTACAACTCTAATTTTTTTTACTTCTCATCAATATTGATGACCCATTGTGTCACCTTTTTGTAGTAGTAAAGATTCTTCAAATATAAATTTAAAATATATGATCCATTTATCTTCTGCTAATGAAACTTCAAGAAACCTGATAATATTTTGAAAAAAAGGATTAATGCTCATCTTAAACTTGGATAGATTATGGCTAGATTAGAGAGTTTAATATTCATCGATATTCTTCTTTTTTAGGATTTCAAGTTACCTAAGATTTCATAGGAGAAAAAATCAACCTAGATACTTCTAGAATGGAAGAGGATAGTCATAGGAGATAATCAATACCTAATAACCTACCATCCTCACTAATCATATAGTTTCAAGTTGATGATGAAGTGGAGGTGCTTGATTGTCCATGCCAAAACTCCTTAGATTTTTTAGCTTCCAATTATAACATTGAAACCTTTTTTTTTGGGATCTAATTAAGCTTCTACTCAAGATATAGCCTTTAATTTATTGCATCATGACCAACATCTCCCCATGTCAAGGTAACATTAAGAGATTTGTGCTTCCTTTTACACTTAGTTGGTCATAGATATCACAGGGTTCCCAAATGGGCCACAGATACTTCTAGAATGAAAATGGACCTTGTTAAGGGGTAGGGTCCACATCTTACAACCACCTAATTTTGAACAATCATCCATAATGTATTTGGTCAAGGAAATTAAAGTATCCAAATCTACACCCTTATTGTCCAAGATATCCAATTAACTTCTTGCTAAGCATGTGTATAGATAACTTTTTAAAATTTCATTGCCAGACTTCTAGCTTCTTTCAAAATGTGATCAATGATGTTGATGTACTTTTTGAAGAGCAACACGATGACTTATTTTTAGTTTCTATGTGTCCTATGTAGTTTGACTACTGTCTATTATCCTATATTTACTAGAAGATATAACTTTATAAACCATTTTAAATTTTTAGCTCATAGAATTAGATTGTCATCCTTCAGTACTATGTTGTGGTTAAATTTTTTTATTCAGTACATACTATGATTAATTTTGTTTACATGCCTAGAATCTTTATAAATATTTGTACAACCATGACCAAGTCCTATGGAACATGGAACAAAACTATTGGGAAACTACAATACCATATCCCTGCACATGTAACCAAACCCATATAAGAACTGACAACTTAGCTAGAAAATCCTCACATCACAATTAAGAAAGGTTTCATAGAGTTGGAGGTGCAAGAAGGATTCAATATTATTATTTAAGCACTAACAAAAGAGACAACTAGTTGACTCAACTGATCCTAGATGAAGCTTCAAGGTCTTTTGCATAACTTCTACAATATTTCCTTTTCCTTGTGGTCCCATGCAACTACTTGCCACTTATTTTTCAATCATAAGGTATAACGTCAAATATTCTCCTAAAAAGGGGAAACAACAATAACTTAGGAATTAGAATTCATATTGTGGGTGTATAGGGGCATTCTAGAAATATGTATCCACTGCTTAACATTCCATCCTTTTTTAACATTTCCCTCTAAATTTTACTTCGATAAATATAGATGATTCGACATATTTACCTAAAAAAAAAGTGTGTATAGTTAAGTTGAGAGCCATAAATATCATGGGACCATTAGCACAAAGAAAATACTTGTATAGAAATTTAGCAGCATCTGCTAAAACAAAATTTTCTTGCTAGCTAGGGCATTCACTTAGGTTGGCCACCAATGCCTAAAATTAGCAAGAGCCTAGATTATTCCAAGGTTCAACAGAGGATATTAATAGAGATAAATTTAATTAAGATAGTGGTCAACCTCATAATGGTCCCTGTTTATCACCCTATTTAATTCCATTCATTTTTTAAAATTATGCATAGAGGGTAGGGAGGAGAGGTAGAGGAAGAAGGGGGATATATGTAGTATGGGACTTGCAAAAGAAGATTTCATAAGGGGTTTGAAGGGTTTGCCTCTAGGTTTCTAATTTTAGTTGATAGATGAAGAACTAGTTTGCGATTATCTATGGAAAAATAAATCAAAATCCTCCAAAGTGCCCTACAATAAGTAAATTAATTTTCTATGAGTCTTTTTATATAGATAAGATTTTGAATTCTATTTCATTTAGTATGGATCCAATCCACTAGCACAAAGGAAAAACACTTTCATGAGGAAGCATAGTCTAGCTATATCTTTTTTTGAGCTCTTTTATCCCAATAGTGTATAAAAGTGGGTTCCAAAAAATAAACAATTCCATTATGTAAGATCAAAGCACTAAAAACCCTTACCTTAAATGATGCTGAAAAGATTTTCGTTATGCCTATGAAACCTCCTACCCACACTTTTGCACGTGAATAAATGAAGTTGCGCTTTTTTTTGTTTATATCCATAAGAATGTCAAAATTTTGACTATAAACTTAACTATCATTGAGAATTTGAAATTATCGAGATCATATTTAAAAAAATAATAATTTGACAAGCCAAAATGGCCTACCATAAAAAATTTAGGTTGAAAATGCAACCCAAATGTACTAGTGAAAATATGATGAGGAATAGGTTCAAAATTTAGAATACCATGCTAATTGGACACATCAATATGTTTCCTCATATGGAAATAAGTTTATTTAGATATAAGTTCCTTTCTTCTTTAATTGAATCTCTACTTGGTTTCCCTAGATAATCATGTTGGTTGGTCATGCCTAAAGTATAATTTACCTCTACTCTTTCAATTTGATGATTATATAATCTTGTAGATTTGTACAAATGAGTTGCTAGATGAGATACACGAGACTAAATTAATTAAGTGGCATGACCATCATTTGACACTTTTCCATCCTTCAAACATGTCCCTTCTATATTCTTTTGGTCTATTGAATTTGTAGATGGAAAGGTATTTATATTGCAAGGATGTCCTACTATGAATGGTATTCTTATTTTTCTTAGGGTTGGAAACTTTTGGCATAGTTTCTCATACCCATGATGTAGGGAATGCAACAAGCTCTCGTAAATAGGGTCTCTTCCATTCATCTTTCATCACTAGTGATTCAAGATGAGGTTCTCCTTTTAGAACATTGTTGTTTATTTCTATTTTACCATTCTCAATTTCTATAATCTCCTTTCTTATTGAAATGAGAACTTTACAAAACCTATCCAACTCTACCTTTCTTTCACTTTCTATTACTTCAATCATCAATATCATTTGCACTAGACATGACTGATGGCCTAGATTTTTGCCCAACAAATTTTTGTGAAATCTTGTGAAAATCAAGAAGAAATTATGTTTAGATTGCTTAGGGTATCTAAAAATTTGTCTCCTCATGGTAAAACCCTAGAGAAATAGCCACATCTTATGTTTTGTTGAAGTGTTCATAATTTTTCATGAAATTATCAAATATGGATATATGAAAATCTTGCTTACATGTTCATATTCTATGTATTTTGATCTATTGTCACATTATATTTAATGTCTCTTTTAGCTTTTAAGTTGTGATGTTGTGAAAGTCTTTAAATCACAACATCACTCTTTTCTAAATATTAACCATGTTGAATGATGCAAGGATGTGAAATGGTCTATCAGTAGTTCATCACAACATCACAATGGTTATTGTTAGCATTCAAGTAAAGGGTGAAAATAAGAAATACAATGGAGAGCACATGCTCACAGGTCATCTCAGGCTTAAATAAATTCAAGTCAGGATGGTATGAAAGGCATAAACAATAGTCAAAGTTGGAATCATCGCTTCATCACAAGTGATCAAATAAATCATGAAGTCTGAGTCATGAAGATGCAAAAGGTAGAAATAATTAACTTTTAAGGTTATCACATTCTCATAGGTGATTAAGAATAATTTTGGGTTAAGCTGGTGAAGTAGCGAAATCTTGTAGCCGCATCATTGCAGGGTTGAGTGTTGACTCAAATTCAAGTTGCAAAGAAGCAATATGTGAGAAAACAATCAAGTTAAAAGGCTATCACGTGGTCACACAGTTGAGCCATGAAGAAAGGTTGTAAGTTGTGAAATCATACAAACCATCTAATGGTTAGAAGAAATAGTGATCGCATTGTTGTAAGGGTTTGAAATGAAATGAAACATTAATATGTGAAGGTGCAAAAAGTAATCAAGCAGTCAAGATTCATATTGTCAAATCATTAAAAGAGTTTATGATTGACTAGAAGTTATAGTAGCGAAGTGGAAAAAGCTTGAAATTGCACTTTTGCAAGGTTTAGCCAAGGTTAAGATTTTGTGGTTGCAAAACTATGAAGTAAAGTCATAGTTAATATAAAAAAATGATCACAACTTTACATGAATGAGAAAGGCTTTGTATATGATAGTTGCAAATATGTGAATAGTAATTAAGATGATTAAGGTCAAAGAAATTGCACCATTGCAAGGAGTGAAAGCTAACCTGAGGTTAGAGTTGCAAAGTAGAAAAATGCTGATGATTGCATGTTTATGGGGTCAAAGTTGTGGTTAAGAAATAAAGTTACAACCTTGCAAACAAAGAAAGTGTTAAGTTTAAAGGGCTCACGTAATGTCACATGGTTTCAAAGATAGTTAAGATGATGAGCTGTGATGTTGCAAAATGGAGTAACTATTAACCAAAAGGGTTCAACACAACATCACATAGTTAAAGAAAACTTCATGTTTGGTAGTTGTGAAGAAGTGATGAGGTAATTGTCTAAAGTATCGCAACATCATAAGTGATAGAGGTATTAAGTCCTAAAATGTGGCAAATGTGTGAAGTAATAAACAAAGAAGTCATTGCCAGATCACAGTGGTCAATAAGTTAAAGTGATAAACAATTGAGAAGAAGCAATAAAACATGAAATAAAGAGAACACAATATTGCAAGCTCATGCACTCAATGAAGAAATGAAGTTGTGAAGAAATGAACAAGAGCAAGCACAACATCATAGGCCAGACATGGCTATTAAGGAAAAGGGAAGCAAAGTTGTGATACGGTAGGAATAACCCTCTTTACATGGTCATAGCTAGGGATAAAGAAAGAAGGAAAACCATGGCAAAGGAACAACAAAGAGGTAATTGCACCATTGTAATACCTAGTTTCTAATGCATAAAAAAATTTACAATAACCATTTCTAAGCTAGAAGGAAGGATATGAGTTGGAAGTACAAAATATGAAAAATAAAAGATTTTGCTAGCTTTTCAAAGATTGATAGGTTTTGAAGTGTGCTGATTCAAATACCATTAATGCCATGCTCGTATTGTAGAAACAAATACATTAAAAGGCACAAATATTTTCATTACCAATTGCATAATTGTTTGAGTTTTTGGAGAAAAATTTGAGTGACAGAGTGATTTTGAGTGATTTTATAGCATACTACATTTAGAGTTGATTGAAATATTTTGAGGCAATGGGTTAGAAAGAAGGTGAATTGATCGCACAGGTCCAAATTGAAGAATCTACATTGCAAACAAAAAGCCCTAGTTTATTTGTAGAAGAGTGGATGCAAATTCTATCCAGTTCTACTACTACACAATCTTTGAATGATCATGCCTTTAGATATCCATTTGTATTTTGTAGAGATGCAAAGGTTCCTAATAGGAACAAATATGAATTGTTCTAGTTCTTTTACAATAATAGAGTGGAGAAAGTGCTAGTTTGCAACCCTTGGGTTAGGAATTTGGGAAATCTTATTATGCCAAAAATATTTGTGGATGTTGACCTGGAAAAGGTATTGATAAAGTGTTATAATCTAGCTAGAAAGTCATTCCATAGGAAAGATAAAAGCATTTCCCTAGCCCTAGATAAGGAGACATTCATAGAGGTATTCAATCTAGGAGGCCCAATGTCATTGCCTATTGAGTTGGATGAAATAAATGAAGATTTCAAGAGTTAGAAGAGATTTTATATGGGTAGGGAAATGACAAGGTACATCCTTATGTCCAGAAAAGAGAAGGGAGAAATTCCAATTAAAAAAGAGATGGAAAATATTATGCCTCTTGAATTCTTTCAAAGGTATTTCCAGAATACTATCTTTGGTCTCAACATAGTTCTAGGTTCAGATGGAACCATGAATGCTCTGGGAGGGCATTATGTCATGGCACTGAATATTCAAGACCCTAACAAAAATGCTGGGTATGATTATTCTACATACATCATCAACAAGATCCATGATGAGATCTCTGCTACACAACAAGGACAACTGGAGAACTTTAAGTTTCATCACTACTCTTTCATCATGCATTTGATCTTGTTCACAAATGTTGATTCCTTTGATTAGATATTGTTTGAATGCATAGAGGAATTAGGAGAAAGGTTACCAGTGCAAAGGTGGTCAACGGTATGGAAAACATTCTACCCATATTCAAATGTTATTTCCTTTTATAATGAATTTGTACATCCGATTTTGAAAATGATAGGAATAGTTAATGAAAGAATACCTAGAAATGTTAGGAAGATTGTTAAGCCTAAAATGTTCTTTGATGCTGGGAAATATTTGGTGCATGATTGGGAAGTCTTTTTATATTTGAGGAGTATACTATTATTAGAATATATGGATGCTCTTAGCCACCTCACATTCTATCTAAATATGTCCCAGAGAGACTAAGGTTTGTAGAAGTTTTCTAGCAATTGATCTCATTAAATGGGAATATCTAGAAAAATTTGTTAAGAAAGGAACACTTTTGTTTAGATGCACTAAAGTAGGAGATTTTGAGATAGGTAAAAATTCCATTGATGAGATTGATGCCTTTTCCAGAAGCTACAAATTTCCAATTGGACCAACAAGAGCATATGACCTTTGCAATGTAGTCAAGAATGTCCTAAAGAACATGAGGAGATATAATCTACCTCCTACAAAACCTCTATGGGAGGAGGATGTCATTAATGAAAGATTAAATGAGGATATCTATAGAGAGAGAATGATCAACTACAAAGGTGTTCTAATCTTTGAGCATGAAATGAAATTGGTAGATCCATCCTTTAAGGGATTGTGTGAATTTTTTCAATGAAATCTTAGCACAAGTTCTTGAGGAAATAAGGATAAAAGTTGACCCTAATTATTCTGATAAGATATTGTGGTTTAACTTAGTGATGATGGCGAAAATAAACTTGGGAGTTCAAAGTGGGTAGAGCAGAGGAATAAGAGATAGAAAATGGTTGAAATCCCACAAAAGGCTCAATAGAAAGCTTGACAGATCCTACCAAGGGGTAGCCAGTATTTTGATGATATCAGAAGAAACTATCTAATGGCTCAGGCCACTAAGGATGAGAAAAGGGCTATAAAATTGTAGCTATAGACTCAGATGATTGATGATGGGATCATTAAAGCAAGTGAATTTATGAGTGATGATAATTTCATCAAAACATAAGAATTTAAAAGATTCCTTTTCAAGTTGAAACAAAATGAGTTGTCTTTACAAATGAAGCTAGCCGACTTTGATGAGGTAGTTTCTGAATTAGTATAGGAACTACAAGAGTATGATCCTACTAGTGAAACCATCACTATAGAAGAAGCTAGAGATCTAGCAAGGAGAAGTAGTATGATTGTCTTCCCATGATGGGATATCAGTTTTTCTTTTCTACTAGATGAAATGAGGAGAGAGGACAAGACAATCTTATTTGAAGATGAGAATTAGCTAGGAGAATTGAGAGGGTAAGGATACAACATTGATGTTCAAACAATGACTATATGGAGTTTAGCTCTAGAGCATCAAAAGCCTACCCTTACAGAAATCAAAGAATCCCCTAGGGGAATGTGATATTTTGGAATGTGCACTCTACCTCCAACAACCAAATATATGGAATGAAAACTTTAGTGGCACTTTTGGGAAAGAACAAGATGGATGTACTTAAAGTACAACTAGAAGGAGCCTATGAGTGGTATATCAAAACCAGGAGGCATTATGAGGACTAAATGAAGAAGACTTATGTCTTGGAGTAGAAAAACCTTAGATTGGAAAATGAGATAGTAGCATTAAGAAACACTATTAAACCAACTACATAGATCTAGGATAGAGGTGTGCAAACATAGGGCCAAATACTAGATATAGATGATGTGATAGGCTAAGAAATTTTTTTTGATAAAGAAGAACTAGAGTCATGCAAGGAGATTGAGATTAGAACTATTAAGAACTTATTGACTCACAAGATAAATGCATTAAAAATTGTTTCTCAAAATGTGCATAGAAATTATCTTGTTTTGCAGGGAGCAGAGTACAAGTGTTTTGAGGCAATTGCTCTGTTGTCTCCTCTTTTTACCACATGGGGCCCTTATACCAATTTTTTTAATAATCTTATACTTGTGTTAGCACAAATAAAATAATTTCTAAAGATAATGATTATTAGTATTAGAAAAATGATCAAACAGATAAAAGATTTGAATGGTTTCTTTGCTGGCAAGTTGCAGCTAATTCAAAATAAGATGAAAGAAATTGCCATACGAACATCCAATTTTCTATCCATCATTCTAGATAATGATGGAGGAGTTAAGGAATATATGGAATGGTAAAAAACTTTTGATAACATTTTAAATCATTCTAGGTTTTTAGCATACTATAATGGTGAGGTAGATGTGATGGGAGTTTATGATTCAATTGACATGTTGTATAAGTTAGAAGTAGAAATGTCAAAGATAATTGCAAAGGTTAAGGCAATAATAGAAGCTAAATGGAACAAATTCCTTGAGGTTAAATGCAGTTAGAGATGCCACTTGGCCTAACATAGACATGTATATTGCTATTTGGGAGGTTACAACAAACATAAAGGCCTTACCATTAGGTGAAAGTGATTAACTAGTTCAAATATGCAATTCAAAGAAGAAGAGACAAAAGATAAAGAAAAGGCAAGGAAAGTGATAGGCAGTTACCATACAAATAGAATTATGTTGAAGACACTTGCATAGAGTGACACTTGCCAGTTTTGCAACTACTTCCTTGAAGATTTTGTTCAAGTACAAAGAATGTTTGGAATATAACAATATAAAATATCTTTGTATTTTCTTTCCAATAAAATTTTGACATGTCTCCTTCCATCTGAAGCTTTTTGCATTCCTTCCTATAAGAGGATTTCCAAGATATGGAGTGAGGGATTGAAGTCTATATAATTTTGGTCTTTATGCTATTTCGCAACTGGTCTAGTTAGTCTTTGTGTAAATCTTATGATAGATTCAATTCTGAAAATCTAAGAATACAAGTGAATCTTGAATGAAAGTTTTTATCATTTCTTGAGTTATATTTTGAGTATTACACTAGTGATGTGTTATTTTCAAGGAATAATAATATAAAGAGAGTTCCAAATATCTATGTCTCTAAATTCTATCTCCATTTTCATATGCTTGTTATTTTGGGTGAATGAGAAAAGTTCATGCAATTTAATGCAATTGGGATAGGTTGTATATCAATCTACTATTGCTTTTAATTCAAGGAATTAAGTAATTGCTTCTATAAATTGATAGGGTTTCTAGGCATGTGAGAGGGATATCATAAGAATGGGGTGTAGGGTTAACAACTGATAATTTTAATTAGAAGTTAATCAAATAGGTCAAGTTATTTACTGGTGACTCTGTACAACAAATGTCTAAGACATTGATCATTAATTTAGATGCAAATTGATACGTTCATTTGGTTGCACAAAGCACATTTAAATCAAATCAATATTTACCTTTCTACAATAAAGAATGAAAGTGCTAGTCATTACTTATTTGTAGAAGTATTTCTTTGAATTATATTTAGCTAATGTAATCAAGGAGTCATCACCAATCCAACAAGAATTGTTGACCATTTTCTGCTATAAGGGATAGATCTAAAAAGAAGAGTGTGAGTGGATTAGTTTTTAAGGAGAATATCAAAATATCCAATCATTTCCATCCCTAAGGTGCACCTACCTTGGTCTTGTAGAGCCTAAAGTGTAGAAAGTCATTGTACTCTATTAATGTTGGCCTAGATTAGAGATTAATCCTACTAAGCATGGGATATAGGTAGTCCTTAGGCTTTTTTTTGGTCTTCTACATCTTGGTATTGGGTTTCTACAACTTGGTAGTTTTGAAACACCAATAGCTTCAATCATCAATATCATTGGCATTGGACATGAGATGTTAGGTGCATGGAATCCATAGTGCACAAGTCGTTTAGAAACATCTTTTTGTTCTATTCTAGTAGATATCTTGAAATTCCTAAAATCAATAATGAATTTGTGGTCACATGTTTCATTTTATCCTCTAAAAATACAAGATAGAGTTCAAAATGATCAATCAGATTTGGAAATCCTTTTTTTAGATGGAAGTTTCAAGGAATTGAGATGCTCATGAATATAATTCCTAGCCCATCAACTACTATGAAAGTTTAATTTCCTTCTTGAGAGACTCATCTAGAGCATATTTTAAACTCTAAGTAGTGTTGAAGAACATCCAATATGTTGACCTTTTACTACAAGCTACATACCTCATAAAACCTAGACTACCTAACCCTTTAAGCTACTATGATAGTATTTTATGCATGAGCACCCTAATTTTGGCTTGCAAGACTTAGTATTGGGAAATGAACATAGAATAAGGGTTGCATTATAACCCAAGATTTTTTTTTCCCCCTAATCTTGGTTTATGTTGCATCTTGGAATTATTTTCCTTGTCAAAACTTCCAAACAACTAGAAGAGCTTCCTAGCTAGTCAAAAGCTAGTCAAACGTTGTCAAAAACCAAAACATGGTAAAAAAAACATGGAGATAGGTGGAATATGATTTGATAAGTCTTAAAAATTCATTTTACATTCATTTTGTGGCAAGGAAGCGAAATGTTGTCATCAAAATGTCAAGTTTGCAAAAATTGAAAAGTTGCAATCTTGCAACTTAGGAAAATTAGTGGTTTGATTTCAAATAATAGTTATATCCACCCTTCCAAGGATTTTAATGAGCATTAAAAATATATAAGCCTTTTTCCCAAGGAAATTGGATGATTAGAGGGAAAATATTGCACAAGATTAAATGAAAAGTGAGTTTTAAACTAAATTTATAGTAGTTACACCTTTCCATCATGTGATTATGAATTAGATGTATATTTTTTTTATAAATAATAATGAGCACTGGTTGTTATCTAGGTTTTTAAATGTTTTTATTGAACTTTGTTGTGTTTTTCTTATAGTTTCTTCAAACTCTTTAAGTGCTACTAGTTTTATGTCATAATTGGATAGTTTTTACAAAATGGAGTTTATTTCTTGTTTCTGTGGTTTAAATTGAATGAAACCTAGGGAAACATAAGTAGAATCTCTATACTTTATAATTCAAAAGATTGTATTTGAAAACATGTAGTTTGTGAATTTTACAAGCAAGCCCTAGGTAGTTCAAGTATGAATTTGGCTAGAAAATGAAGGCAAAAGAAGCTTGATAAATGTATAGGAAAGAAGATAAAGTCTTGATTTCTTTTGGAGATGAAAGATCATTGAGTAGGGTGGACATGATAAGAAAATCCAAGTGCCTTGTGTCATCCCAAAAAGATAAAATTCAAGTTGAATGCCTCTAGAGCATGAGATCTTAAGATAAATGAATATTTAATTCTTTTTGCAATGATTTTTTAAATGTTTTTTGCCACTTTTAGGGATTTTAGATTTTAATATGATTTTAAAATAATTTAAATTGGTTGATGATTTTTCAAGGAAAAAAGGGGTGTAATTGGGTTTTTTTCAAATAATTGATTCCATGTTAGCAACATACTTATAGGGTGTACTTTATTAAAAAAAAATGGAATCTGTGTATATGTGCACAAACATAAGCTCATGTGTGTAGGTGTATTTGTGTATTGTGTGTTGGTGTGTGAAAATGTGTTTGAGTTTATGTCTATGCATATGCATAATTAAGACAAATAGTATATGGAATGTGATTTTTTTCCTCATGATGCATGGTAACTTGTATATGCTTATGCAAAATATCATATATGTTGATAGTAGATACTTTACATTCTTATCTTTTGGATCCACTACATGAAGCATTTCAGCTAAAACTTCCTTTCCATTGTAGGTAACCTCTATCTTAAATAAGCTGCCAAAGTTTATTGTATTCAAGTTAGAAATGAAGTAAACTTAAGGAAGTAAAAGGATAAAAAGGGGGAAAACATAGATGTAAAATAAAAAGAAAACTAAACCAACCTATATCTTCAATTGTTGGAAAACTATACAGTTGAACTAGACATCCAACACTCATACAATGAAATTTGACATATTTTAATTTAAAAAATTGTATAGATAATTAACTTAACTATGGTACATCAGAGGCCATTCCTTCATCAAGCCTTGATGCAATGTGGCTTGGCATGCCATAACTTGGTTGGGGTAGGTCTATTTTTGAGTGTGTTGGAGGTGGAGTAAATATAGGTATACTTTGTTCAACCCTCTCTTGGAACTCAACTCTTGTATGTTGCATTTTACAGATTCACTTATAATACATCTAAAAACTATAATAAAGCTATTGAATTTTAAGCATATTGATACAAATACCAAACTTGCAAAAAGAAATTTTTTTAATTGCTTCTAACTACATCAACAAATCAAAAGGAACCAAGTTTGGTCTTTCTTATATAGTTCAATCATATAGAAGAAAATCAGTTTTTGTGAGTTCCTAATTAGCTTTTTGTGTCTTGAAACCAAAATGAGAAACATTTATGAGATTTATGTTTTTCTTATCTACATTATTAATCCTTACACATTAAAAAGACCTCTTAAGTGCTACTAGTGGAAACAAGCATGTAAGACAATGCCCAATCTAATCTTGGGCTACAAAATGCATCATAACATGTATCCTTTGTTATTCTATACAACATGCCACATTTAGTATCTCAACATAGTTATGTGACGTGACTACAATTTACAAAGTCTAACATGTCAAGAAATCCACTGAAATATACATCCAATTTTTCAAATCCATAAGTGAGAAGATAAATCATGATCTATGAGACCATTCTAAAAATTGAAAAATTCTTTATTATTATTATTTTGTACTTGCAAAAGTACATTATCATACACTTCTTTCTTATATACTTTATCAATTAGTGGTCATACTATATACACTTGAAGATACACACTTTGAAAACTTAGTGCACATAATTTCTCAATCTCACACCTCAAGGAAAAAATATTATTGTATATGCCTATTCATGATTACTGGAATAGATAATAGTATCTATGTAATATCTTTGCATTTTGAACATGTTTAAATCTTTCTTGCATAGTGTTAAGCATTTTGCAGTTGAAACAACTACATAACTCTCAAATATTAGGGGTTTAAACTTGTCCCCCATGCCAATACATCCCATAAAAACTCCAAGAAAAAGAGAGGTAACATTAGTGTAGTATCAATGGTTGAAGCATGGTAGTCAGACATTCGGGTGATATCAAAAAAGTTGGGTGCCTGGCATCTACAAGGATTTTTTTGCTTTTACTCCTTTTATGTAGATTCAAAATTTGGATTATTATTTTTAGTAATCCCAAAGCACATTGAAATACCTCTAGACTTCTATTAGTCAATCAAACAAAGTCAAAACTCTTTCTAGTTTGAAAATTAAGAAGAACAAAATTCATGGCACTATCC
Organism: Cupressus sempervirens; assembly: GCA_028749045.1. Taxonomy (NCBI): domain Eukaryota; kingdom Viridiplantae; phylum Streptophyta; class Pinopsida; order Cupressales; family Cupressaceae; genus Cupressus; species Cupressus sempervirens. The sequence continues at coordinate 329,578,458 of CM053788.1, forward strand.
ACCATTATTGGATATAATGCGAAAAGTGTTCAAAACTTTGGAGGAAAGGACCCATCACATCTTAAGTCATAATTATTTCTAGGAATTGACTCCATAGAGTATAAGACACATGGATGATAAAAAATGATTGCACAATGATGGGATAGGAATCATGAAGGTTTTGGATTTGCAATAATACTAATATTTCTTTCCTCAAAGAAATAGTTTGAAAAGAGTGTTACAAATCAACTTCTAGAAGAAGAAAGAAGAAAAAATGTTCTATGTATCAAAAAAGGATTGTAATGAGTTATAAAATGCAAAGGAGATCCTTTATTGGTCGACTCAAACAAAGATGTGTGAACATTAAAAAATAAATAAAAATTTGTTCAATAAATTACATCAAGTGTATAGAAGCAAAATAGTAGGATGAATTGAGTAAAAAGTTAAAAAAAATGCCTATAAATGCAATCAATTGAAATGTAAGATGATTAATTTTGATTTATATTCCTACAGTATATATATCTCAAAAATCTAAAAGCTAGCCCCAAAAATAAAAAAATTAATAGTCTGATACATTCTATCATTTCTAAAAGGAAGAAATCAAGCAAAGCAATTTGTAAGATTGCATCTAAAATAATTATTATAATGGAGTGCATTCATAACAATGATAGTGTAAATCATTAAATTGTTTAAACAAAAAAATATTGTATTTGGAAGTAGAACTTGCGTTTGATTCTTACCCTCAGTTCATCATAGACCCATAAGTACTATGGATATTTTCCTTTGGGACCATGAAAAGATTCCTACTAGGAAATTGGCAGTACGAGGAGCTTGTCTCTCACATTCATGTCTGCCTAAATCAAACGTAAGAACAATTTATTAGTCTTAAAAAAAAAGATAAAGTGACATACAAAAGATGTGGAAGCTCAACTATTCAAACCAAGTCCAATTATTTATATTAACCATAGTTTGTAGCCTTAGACTTGAAAATTACTTTGCCAACCCAAAATTTCCATCTTAGCAACTTAGCAAATACTAAAAATTAAAATCTTAAAAAAAAAATTCATGTACAAAATGAAGTAGATTGAAAATTGACATCTAAAAAGAGAAAATGCACCAACGTTCTACCTACATCAATAGTTTTACTTGCATTTTTTTGTCTACAAAAATGCAAGAGTTAAACTTGTGAAAACTTACACAAAAAAGAAGAAGAAAGTACTCAACAACTCAGAGAGTACTTGCAAACTTTGTAAACTATGAGTTCAATTTGAATAAACCATTAGATAGAAGAAAAGATCAAGTAAAATAAAAAATAAGCAGTAAAATCATGCAAAAGATAAAAGGTATTAATTATTCTTATCTGTAATGTTAAGGCTTGATTGAGATGGATGAACTTCTATTTTAAGTGATTTGTGAGATCATTGAGATACCCTAAAATAAATTATATCTACCACTTCATTTCAACATAAATACAAAATTTTGAAGAGACATATAATGACTAGGATATTATCATTTAGTTAACTTTGTAAAGTTACATTTCTAAATACTTTGTAGGATTTGATAGATAACCATTGATTGGTCAAGGCCATTATTGTGTAAGCAAATCTAACACACAAAAAATAGTCACACAACCAATTGATTTACAAAAAATAAAAGATGATTCTAATACACCATAATCTTCACCAAAAAATTTAATTATCTATAAATATATCCTCCATATAAATACAAAAGATACAAGTGGAATTGGAAATATCAACATGGTAACTTCCAGATGAGAAATATTAGCCTAGATAAGCTTAGTGAACTAGAACACCTATAAAAGTGATACAGATAGTATAGAAGCCATCTAAGGTAGTGTCTAGCCTTTCCAAAGATAAATAATAAAAATACTAATGAATCATCTATATTTACTCCTCTCTCTAGTAATAGCTCAAGACAAGAATAATTTATCACTATAAATAGATTCAACCATAACTAAATGCATTGTGAGATGATGCGTCCTATTGATCAAATGCTTCTTGAAGGTGCATTAATGATCTGTTATAATGTAACCAATTTGGATAGTAGTCTGGTAATTCTAGTTTTCACCCTAAAGATTAATATGTTTTTCTTGTGGAAAGACAAACTTTCTCAAAATTCTAGTGTTCCCAGGGTGTCTTCTGTCTTCTAAAGACTCCACAAAATTTTGACTTACATCAAGATTATGAGATAGTAGTTTACTTCTTGATCATTGAACATCTACATCAATTTCAAAGCCATGTCTACCCAACTGTGCCAACACCCAAGAAGTATACTCAATACATAGGAAATGCATTCAAATGAATGATGTAATGAACAATGGAAGCTTTTGAGGTGATCAAAACAAAGAGGTAAGAGGTGCATGAGGGTTGTGTTGTTTATTTATGCGCCCCCGCCAATATTTGAATTTTAAATGCTTACCCGCCAACGATCACTGCCCAATTTTAATGCTATTTTAAACATCCAAAGGAATATCGAAAAAATACTTTAGGCTAACTTTATAAGATTTCTTTCCCTGTACATTTTAGTATTTCTGTGGGCCCGCAGGTCCTCCATCATCAGATCTCAAAAAATCTACGGATGGCGCTATGTCGCTATTGAAAGTTGCACATTATTTTATGTTAGCAACATAGCACCTCTTTTCCATGTGTTAGGTGGGTCCTCCCTTTCCCTTGATCATTTCTCTAGCGTTGAGTTTTGATAGACCTATAGTGGGTGCTATGGAACTATCAGAAAATCCATGCTTCTCATCGTTAGTGACATAGCGCCCAGCTAGAAAGTGATCTTGCAGCAAAGTTTGGAAATACAGTGGGTCCCAAGTATGCTCTGTTGGATACCAGGGATGAATTTATCAAACATGTCGGCAGTGGTCAACCATTTCATTGGCTAAGGAGTGACTGTGTAGAATGTGGGCCCTACGAGGACTTGTTAGATAGTTTGGCACATGGCTAGTTCTCATTGGTTGGTACACTGATAAGTTAGATCTATCTTTCTCACCATTAGATCTTCTCTAGATCTATGACAAGCGCTATCTCACTATGGAGAACTGTGAGAATTTTAACCATAGCAACATAATGCTTTGTCACTACGTGTCTCTGCGGGACTAGTTTCTCTATGGATTTCCAGTTAGATGCTGTGTGTTACGAATTACTGAGGTGGCACCAGGTGTGATGGGCTCGTGGCAAGAACAAGTGTAGATCTTCCACGATCGTTGATCTTGTGGAGATCAATGGTGGGCACTATCTCACTATGGAAAGCTGCGAGAATTTTGACCATAGCGACATAATGCCTTAGTGACATGTAGTAGGGTAGGGCTGAGTGTTATGAAATTGTGGGGATGGTACCAGTTCAGACTGAGTTAGATGCCAGGTGTGCTGAGTTGTTTCATGGGCCTAGAGGTTTTAAGGGTAAAATGCGATAATATGGAGAGTCTTCATGATCATCAGATCTAAAGAATATATATGAAAGTTGCTATCTCGCTATGAGAAGTGCTCAGAGGATATGCATTGCAATGTAGGACCTTGGTGACATGTGTCTTTGTGGGCTCGACCAGGATTGACAGTAAAGGGCTGACGGTTATGTTGTAGGCTGTCATGGTTAGGGTTTGAGAGGATGGTGCGGTTAGTTAGAGAAGGATGTGGTCAAACTCAGGAGGACCCCACAAGATGGAAAAAGGAAATAAACTTGTTGGTCCACATGGCTTGTCCTACTTGCAGAGTTTAGTTGACTTGCTAACTCTATTGATTTAGGTGCTAGGGAATGAAGAAAGTCAAGACTTTTTTATGCGAAGCTAATCTTCATGATAGATTCCAACCACCAAAAGTGAATGCGAGACAAGGAAGAACACTCTACCACCTCGATCTAATCCATCTACTTGGTTAGAGGATAGTTATGGCACTGCCTCTATCTTCTCAAGGCCCTATTTTAGTTAGATTTCATGGTACCAAAATGCTATACTTAGATTAGATTTCTTTAGATCCCCATGATTGTTCCTGATAGAGCCTTGATGGTGGTCTTGCAAGATAGTTTTGGAGGGAAAATCTCAGTTATTCCTGAACTATAAAGGCAGTTTTTGTAAATTTTGTAAAGGTCGATCATTCTCTATTATTATCTACTATTTCTCTACAATTCTAGTGTAAATTCCCCTATGCCTCTGAACTATATGATTTCTACCTTATCTCCTTCAGCCGTTAGTGTGAAAGTGCAAGAACTCTTTGCCTCTCACTGATGTTTTGTAGAAAATTGTAAGTTGCATGACTTTATCTCTTTTGGCCTATGAATGGTAATATAAGTGAATCTCTCTTTCCTTGTGTCATTCATCTTGGTCTTCTGATCTGCATGTGATTATTAGATTAAAGCAAGTTTGAATGTATATATCCTTAGTTTCATTCTGGCTCAATAGTGCATATATGCGTAAAGATTGGTCTGAACACTCTATTTTGGTGCATCACCTCTTTAGACTAGATTAGGTAGATTTGCTTTCATGCTCTCCTTCTCCCTTTTCCTCTCCAAGAGTAGTTAGGTGCATCATGATAGTAAGAAGAAGCTGGCCTTCTATAGAGACTCAACCTCATAGTTCAAGTCCCACAGCTTGGAGGTTGTTTCCATGTTTCACTAGGTTGTCCTCATGCATAGGCTTTGGACAAGGGTGCAAACCTAAATGACAACAGGTTGTGTCATAGTTGGTCAAATGGATTGAAGAAGATGGAGATCAATATATTAGGATTAATGAAGAAGCCTAAACTATGAAGATCTGCTAGCTACTATGAATGGAGGAAAAAGTTGTCGATAGTGAAGTTTAGTCATGTTGAGGCCAAATCAACAAATTTAGAAAAAAAACTATTGTATGGCTATCAAAAATGGTAGAAGACTATGAATATAAGCCATGTTCATCCCCTTTTTCACAATATTATACCAAAACAAGCCCTATAAAGAATAATAATAATAATAATTAATAAAGTTTTATGATCTAAGGCTTAAAATCCAAAAATATAACCCATTCAACTTCAAAAGATGATAATGCTTGGACTTGAAGTTTGGCTTGAATGAAAGAAGGCCCTTCTTGACATTTTGGGGCCTTCTAATCATATTGGTTCAATGGAGTTTGATTCAAGAAAGATAAATCTAAAATGTCCAAACTATAGTGTGGCAAAAACTCCCTCGTTAAGAAGGGAGCTCTAGGCGAACATGGGAATTTAGTTAATTATGCACATACTAGCTTTCCACTTTTGAGGAGGGAAGCAAAGTGAAGTAATTCAATGGGGAAAGAAATTGGTATCATTTATATGAATGGTACTTCTACATCTAAGGAAGTTTCCATGACAAAAAAACTTGATTGCATGGGGTACTAGTATAGGTATGAATATTTTTCAAAATAGGGGATGGGGGTACTTGGGTACTTTGATTTTTTAAAAATATAATTGTATATTTATATAAAATCTAAAATTATGAGTCATGAAAATGGTTTTTAAAAATAAGAATAGTCATAAATTTTGCAAATATAGTGCACCATTTTTAGTTTCAAATTTGCAATATGTTTGTATTAATAATATTCATAAATGTTTTAGATGCATAACATAGAAGGAAGACTTTAAGCATGAACAAGAAGATCATAAATCATATAACAATGATAAAGTTTACTATTAACTAGTATTCTATCAAAGTTTCAAATTGATTATGCATTGAATTGAGCTTGATAAACAAAAAGCTCATACGCAAACAAAATCAGAAATTTTAATCAAGGTACTTGGCTATGATGCTTTTGTTAATCTCATATTGGTTTTGACATATGAGTGACAATATACTTAAGTCATTTACCTAGTTCATGCTGAAAAAGTAATACATACTAAGCATAAGTTGTGAGATAATATATGTCGAGCAAGAGATATTCAGTATGTGCTGAGTAACTAGTAAGTGTCAAGTCACTCAAGTGCCAAGCAGATAGTTAGTGCCAAGTATTTAGATGGTGAGTGATCAATGGATGCCAAGCCATTTAGAGGTTGAGATATAGCATTGAAGTTTTCGTTGATGCTGAGCATCGGGGACTTCAAGTGTCAAGTAATACAATTTTGACATAGCTGTTTGTAATGGCACAAAATACTATGTAAACCATTTTTGAGACAACTTAAGGATTGTTTTGCAATCTTATAGATGATAAGGACAAACTTCATTATGAATCCCTATGCATTACATACAACCAATCAGATAAAGGGAAGCATTAAGAAACAATATGGGTGAATCACAATCATTGATTCATACCTAACCCTTAGTCACCTAGGTCTTCTTAAGGAGGAAAAAACCTAAAGTTTTCATGTATGCGTGTGTAAGGAGAAAAGAGAGAAGTTTGCATGCACAAATAGAGCATTCATGGAAACTAAGGAATTATGAATTAAGATACATTGTAGAATCAATTAGAGGAGAATAGAGGAAAGGAATTAGAAGACAATAGAGATACATCTAATTAGGAAGGATCAAGTACACATCAAGAAAGGTGATTTTTCATCAAGCAATTGAGTGCTAACCAAAGGATCATTGTTGAGACATTCTAATGGGTGAATCAATTAAATCTTATAATAGAGTAGTCTTAACAGGCTAGTGTAAATCCTTTAACAGGGTCCTTCATTTTAAGTCAAAGTCCTTTTACTAGATACACTTCTAACAAGGTGTTGAAATCCTTTGATAGGGTAAGACCTAACAACCTTGTAGATCCTTTAATAGTGTAGATCTTTCACAGGGTAGATCATGTTTCATGATCAAAAAATTGTAACCTTCATTAGATACACTTTATTACTATAGTAGTGAAGATTTGTGGGTGTCATCCCCACCCCAGTTTTACCTTCTCCTTGGAGGATTTCTAGGTAATCAAATATCTTGTGTCATACATGTATTGAATGTTTATTTACTTTTATGCTATGGATGCATATGCTTAATTTTGTATTTCAATCTACATATATAGATTGTGAGATGGATGTGTGGTGAATGATTTTAAGGTTGAATTTTTAAGTGATGATTCACCCCTCCCTTAGAGTTTACTTTCCCTATTGTATTTCCAATAATTGGTATTAGAGTATAGTTCTCTGGGAAGAAAATCTTTGCAACTTTGAGAAAAGATCTTGGAGATGAAAGTCTACAAGTTGGGAAAGACTATTGAAAATCAGAAGATTGAAATACAGCTTCCCCAACATCAGCTAAATGAAGTAAGAGATGAGTTTAAACAATAATTGAAAACAAGAAAAGAGATAGCTATGGAAGAGAATGACACACGTTACCAAGATATTGAAACTATTGAATTGTTTTTAGATAGAATCAAAAGTAATTTGATGTAGTAGTTGCAGATCTGATGGAAAAGAATGGAACTCTAGTTGAAGAGTTCATAAATCTCAAGAGAAAACAAGAACTCCCATCAATATTTCTATGTGAGGTGACTGAGAGGAAAAATAATAATGAGGAGGAAAAATTCATGATTGAAGATGATAAAAGGATATTGACCCACAAACTAGAAGAGAAAATATTAGAGGCAAATATGATTTCTCACATGCAATTGGAAACATTAAATCAAATGATGATTGCAAATCATGAACTAAATGAAAAAGATATTGAGATCACAACACTAAAGTTGCAGAATGAACAAAAAAGAAATGATCTAAAAAGAGAAAAGGAGTTTGTTGAAAGTTTCAACAAACCTAGTGAATCCATCAAGTATTTTGAAAAACTGATGAGATCTCCTAGATCTAATAGTGATACTACTGGATTGTCTTATGCTAGTATTGAAGAAGGAGAACCATCTAAAAGTGGTGAAGAGAGAAGTAAAAAAGGCAAGAACTCCAAACCTACTTGTCATAATTATGGTAAGATAGGTCATACTGCCAATGTTTGTAGAATCAAGAATACAAATCAGAATCCTAGGTAGAAGTTCATGGGTCATTGCCAAAAATACAAAAAATAAGGACATTAGGAACATGAATGTAGAACCAAGACCATAAGCACACAAATATTTGAAGGCTACTTCAATAACTACTAGAAGTATGGACATAGAGCATATGAATGTAGATCTAAGCCCAAATGATCATCAAACAAGTAGAAAAAGGTAAAGCACAATGACAAATCTTATAATTGGGATTATAATATGATGTATAGTTGTCACTATTGTCAAGATTATGGACATCTTTCTGAAAATTGCATTAGAACACACTTCAAAAGTGACTACAAAAGATGGTTAAGTCAAACTACATGTTTTAGTTATTTGAAGACTAGTCACATAAGTAGAAATTGTTCAACAAGGTCAAAGACACCTAGTAGTGAGTTCAACAAAGGCAAAAGAGAGGTAGATATTGAAAATTTTAGAAATGAGATGAACAAGACATGGAAGAGAAATGAAGATTGTAAAAAATCAAGTTCAGATGGGATCACTTCACTTAATGGGTATGGTGATCACACCACCTCGAATTAAGCAATCAAGAGGTATGTGTGGGACTAATATTTAAAAGACATACTATAAATTAGTTTCAAAGGATTTATTTCTAAAAATATTATATTTGCATGAAGAAAGATGCAAAGTGTTGTTTAGAATTTGGAACAAATCTTTAAGTTTTTTTTCAGTTTTCATGTCGCTACCGAGCATGAAAATTTTCACTATGGTTGTCTAGTGAAATATAGTTAATGCCGAGCTGTCACAAGTGATAGTATTGACCAAGATTGTAGTGGTTTTTGAGCATAAAGGAAACTTCATGGAAGCTGAGTGGGTTGAAATTTCTATTCAAGCCAAGCTTACAACTATATAAGCACTAAGAATTAATTGCAAAGTTTCAAGAACTATTTGAATTTTTTTTGACTTATTTGACATCAGTGAAAACTAGAGAAACCCTAAAGATCTAAAGGAAACTTGAAGAGATCATTCCAAGCATTTGTAGAGTGAATTTAATCATCATTCAACACTATTCATCATATTTGTGAAGGTATTTATCATGTGTTGAGCTATGCTATTTTGAATTTTTGCAAACCCTAGGTATTCATCTAGTTCTTCTACTACTAAGTTCAAAGAGGGAAAGGAAGTTTTAAATTTTCAACTTATCAAGAATGAGATTAGAAAACCAAATTTCAAGCCAATTTCGAATATTTATTATAAACAAGACATGTTTGGTGTGTTATCCATGATACCACCACAAGCCTTAATGATTCATGATGTGAGATTTTGTTACACATGCAAGGTGGGTAGCATAGGAGATATGGAAATCAAAGACCTAGATGAAAAGGGTTAACTAATGCCCTAGAATTTACCAACATCTTTAAAACAAAGTGGATAAATATTTCCTTGAGTAGAATTCTAATAATTTTGTATGGTTAGAGAATGGAACTATTAAGATCACTAAGAAAATTGTATAGAGGGTAACTAGGTATCCAACCTTAGATAGATCCAAAACCATGAGGATTGATGCAAAAGAGGTAATTGAGAAGAACACAGTGGTAGTGTGGAACAAAAGAGGAATGACAATTGATACCATCAGAAATCCCCTAATTGCTTTTCTAGTGAGTATTATCTCACACAAATTCTTTCAATCAATTAGGTTGAATAGTGTACCTTGTATTGTTGTTGACATGGGATACAAGATAGTAAAGAAGGCTCATACTCATGACCTTGCTGAGCTACAGTTGTAATAAATATAAAAAAAATTGGGAGCTATAAGGAAAAACAAGAGTGCACAATTCAAGTTTGGATCAATACTTCTATGTATTTTTTCTATATGCGGATCACATTTCTTTCCTTTAGAAAGATTGCATGGAAGGAAAATAGGTCTATTGTAGTACAAATAGGTGAATACATTGAGCAAATATGAGAAAATTTTGAATCTATTATCACTAGCTATTTTGAGGACTTTAAGAAGTCTATGAAACAAAGACACAAGATTCCAATGTCACTAGTTGAGAAGCATTTTAATGATGTTTTTTTTTAGTTGATACTGACTTCACATATGTATATGTTGTAGTTCCAAGGGATGGTTAAGATCTCTAAGATATGAGATCAATGTGGATGAGGCATCTATATAAATCATAGCTTTTCTTGTAGAAGAAGTGGATACTAAGGCTAATACCTTTGGAAGCTATGATGTTTCTAAATAAAGATAACTATAGACTTGAAGACAACAAAAATAATAAGAAAGAAGAAAAAAATGGTCAAGAAGCTTAAATAAAAATTTGGTGGAGTAGAGGAAGATGAAGAAGAGGAAGACAATGAAGATGACAAGGAAGAATATGTGTCTGCTTAAGCACCACTAGCCCTAACTCAAGGTCAAGGAGAATATCAAGATGAAAAGGAAGCTAAGCTTGAAGAAGGTGCTGAGGGAGAAGAAGCTAGTGAAGCAGTTATAGCCATAGAGAAAAAGAAGAGAAAAGATAAAACTCTAGTAGTTAGCAAACCAAAGAAGGTTGTAAAACCTAAGCCTACAGTTCTAGCTACTCAAACGAGCACAAGAGCTACTACTAAGAAAGCTCAAGATGTGGCAAAGCCAAAAGAGATGAAGGCCAAAAAAGCTACACAAGTTGATGAGTCTAAGAAGAAACCAAGGAGAAAGTATGTTGCTCTAGTCAAATTAGATGAGAAGAGGATAAAATCTAGTGATAATAGCCAATTCAATGTGGTAAGTTACAGTTCTTCTTCTCATTTGGATAACCTATGTGAAAATATAAAGAATAATGTAGATTAAAATGGATTTTCACATATTGAATTTGATAAGATTGGAAAGTTAGATATGGATAAGGTAGGAGAGTCAGTATATGCCATGATGGTAACATTCAAGATAACTCCAATTGAGATTGCCAACTCTCTACCAAAGAATTTATATGATAGAGTTGAGAAAAGATGGAAATATAGTCTCACAATAGAGAGAACATAAGAGGGACTAAACTTGCAAGAGTGATTCCAAATATAGATAAATCTAAGATGAATAAGGCTATCAAGAAGTATGTAGGAAGATTTTCTCAAAATTAATGAGCATTCCATATCTTGTAGTATAAAATTGGAGATGTTCTTTAGCAGAGTATACAAATATGGAAGGTAATTGAGCAGACACATGTTGAGGTAGGTGATGAAAAAGATGAACAAGAAGTAACTGAGATTACTACAGTTGACACTTAGATAATTTCATATGTGGAAGGCACTGAAACAAATGCAAATGCATAGGCTACAACTGAAGAAATGCAAAAAATAGAATAGAGTATTAAAGATATACAAATTTCAAGTGCTCGTTCACAACATGTGACACAAGAAGATACTAAAACTATAAAGATCAAGAGTGTTTCTAACAATATGACTTAGAATATCAATCCGCTAATAGAGGAGGACATGCAAAAAAATTGCAAGACACCACCACCAAATTACAATTATGTAGTCATCTAATATTGGTGAGTGTAGATGAATTCACAAAGGCAAAGAAGAAATCTAAAGAGGTGGAAACACAAGAAATATTACAAACTCCTCAATTCACTATGATACAGCCTACACTACCCCTTGTAGTGTATCAAAGAAAGGAGCCATCCATGACCAACATCATAAAATTGGTAACATTGTGTTAGTACCAAAAGTTTCTATAGAAGGCCATGACACAACACAAGTTTCAATAGGTCAGGTAGATATTCCTATACCTAGAATACAAGTTCAATGAGCAATTATAGTCAAAAGATAAGAGGAGAAGAGGACTAGAGATTTAGACTTGACTACACATCTTGAGGAACATTTAGTAATACAAACAATGGTTACTTTGCTAGGAACTACTCCTCCTCCAAGTCAAGTACTTCACAAGCTAAGTGTAGAAGCCACACCACTATAGTCATCAAGGCCTAGTCCAAGTACATCCAAGATAGATGTAGCTACATCAGTTGGTGATATAAACTTTGATGAAGTGATTGTTCTACCAAAATTTGACCTTGCAACTATCACTATTGAACAAATATGCATATTATAGAATGTGCTTGTAAGGAAAAAGAAACAAGAATTTTTCACAAGGGAGCTTAGGAAGAAGAAATAATTACAAGACATGAAGGACAATGCATTCAACTTGGTAGCACCTGAAGAAGAAAAGTCTATCATGGAGCAGTTGGTAAACATATTAGTAATGCAAACTTGAATTACAATGTAAAATTACTTGAATGGTCTAATAGAAAATTTCAAGGAAAGGTAAATGAAAAGATATCAAGTGCTATTGTACTTAGTCAGGTTGAGCTAGCAACCAAGATTAACAATGTAAAGAAAGTCTTAGAGAATATTTTCTCACTTTACACTAAGTTGTGTCATACAAATCTATTCACACAAGAAATACAATTCCATATTGATAATTTGGAGGGAGATATGAAGAAAATAGGTAAAAATCTACCTCTTTCTCTAGATTAGAGTCAAAGGAACTTCAAGAATTTGATGAATTCCTGGGGTCAATTGGTAGCTCTGCTTGCTCAATATGCAGATATTCAAGCTACATTGATCAACATCCAATCTATGTTGACCCCACACATAGAAATAGTTCACAAGGAGCTAGCCTTTTTAGAGACATTAATGAAAAAAGATCCCCATCTTTCAACACATAAAGGCTTAGTTCATCTTGTTGTTGAGTTAGCTATCCAAATAAAATCATTGGAGGTAGCTTGTCATAATTGAGATGCAACTTTGAAGATAATACTTCAGGTCCACAAAAATTTCTTGGAAAAATACACTATAAGTGTATAGCCCATGGCATAAGTGTCAAAAGGTGGAGTATATATAAAGGGGGTGTAATGCATGACAAGGAGAGATAAGTTTTGACGATCAAGTAGAAATTGACTTAGCAAGTCAACATATGTAGAATCTACATAGAAGAAGTATTCAATTTTTCAGTTCAGAATGGTACAATTAACTCAGGGGGACTTATTAAATTTTGAGGTTTGACTGATGAGTCATAAACTTTGCAAAATTTTGACGTTTTGAAATTTTATATGTAATGGATATTATTTGAGTTATGCTTGAAAGGCTAAGGTTATTCATGCATAACCAAGTATTTTACCACTCATGTAAAAAGTGGAGATTGTTAATCTCAGATTGGTTTTGACATATGAGTGACAATATACTTAATTCATTTACATAGTTCATGCCAAACAAGTAATACATACTAAGCATAAGTTGTTAGATAGTATATGCCGAGCGAGAGATATTCAGTATGTGCTGAGTAACTAATAAGTGTCGAGAAGATGGTTAGTGCCAAGTATTCAGATGGTGAGTGATCAATGGATGCTAAGCCATTTAGAGGCCAAGTTATAGCATTGAAGTTGTAGTTGATTTCAAGAATTAGGGACTTCAAGTGTTAAGTAATATAGTTTTGACATAGTTTTTTGTAATGGCACAAACTACTATGTAAACCATTTTTGAGACAACTTAAGGATTGTTTTGCGATCCTAGACAATAAGGACAAATCTTCACTATGAGTCCCTATGCATTACATGAAGCCAATCAGATAAAGGGAAGAATTAAGAAACAATACGGGTTAATCAAAATCATTGATTCATACCTAACCCTAAGTAACCTAAGTCTTCTTAAGGAGGACAAGCCCAAAACTTGTCATGTATGTGTGTGTAAGGAGAAAAGAGAGAAGTTTTCATGTGCAAACAAAGAATTCATGGCAAGTAAGGAATTATAGATTAAGATACATTGTAGAATCAGTCAGAGGAGAATAGAGGAAAGGAATTAGAAGACAATAGAGATATATCTAATTAGGAAGGATCAAGTACACACTAGGAAAGGGGTGATATTTCATCAAGCAATAGAGTGCTAACTAAAGGATCATTATCGAGATATTCTAACAAGTGAATCAATTAAATCTCTTAACAGAGTAGTCTTAGCAGGATGGTGTAAATCCTTTAACAGGTGCTTAATTCATTGTATGTCAAATTCCTTTTACCAGGCACACTTCTAACAAGGTGTTGAAATCCATTAATAGGGTAATATCTAACAATCTTGTGAAGCCTTTAACAAGGTAGACCTTTCATAGGGTAGATCATGTTTCATGATCAAAAAATTGCAACCTTTATTGGTTACACTTTATTACTACAACAATGAAGATTTATGGGTGTCATCCCCACCCCAATTTTACCTTCTCCTTGGAGGGTTTCTGGGTAAGAAAGTATCTTATGTCATACACGTGTTGAATATTTATTTACTTTCATGCTATGGATGTATATACTTAATTTGATATTTTAGTTTACATATATAGATTGTGAGATGGATGTGTGGTGAATGATTTTAAGGTTAAAGTTTTAAGTGTTGATTCAACCATCCCTCTTAGAGTTTACTTTCCCTATTGTATTTCCAACAAATTTCCACTGAGTATTTGGTACTTGGGTATGTGGGTATTCTTATTAGAGGTGTGGGTATGCTTATAATGGCATATTGCAAATGATAAACTTCTATCTTTAACATTGATGAAGTTTACTATTAATCAATATTGTATCAATGTTTTAAACTAATTATGTATTGAACTGAACTTGATGAACAACAAGATGATATGGAAAACAAAAATCAGAAATCTTGATCAAGATGCCTAGCTGTGATGCTTTCCATCGAGTACCTAGTACTTAAGTATGTGTACTAGCGGTGTGCATACATGTGAACAAAAAGATCATAAGTTATATAACAATGACATACTACAAATGATAAAATTGTGGCTTGAATGGTGACGGAATTTATTGTAATATTTTACTAAAGTTTCAAACTGATTATGTATTGAATTGAGCTTGATAAACAACAATCTCATACACAAACAAAAATCAAAAATATTAATCAAGGTGCTTAGCTATGCTGCTTTCCACTGAGCATCTAGTACTTGGCTATGTGGGTATGCTTACTAGGGGTATGGGTACACATACCCATGGAACCTAGCAAAAAAGGCTAATGGGTGCAAATGAAACTAACAAGACTAAGTAAAAATTAACAATAAAATTTTATGAACCATGGCTTAAAATCCAAAAAAGAAACCCATTTAAGTTCAAAAGATGATAATCTTGGACTAAAATTATAGTTTCAATGAAAGGAGTCTTTTTTTGACATTTTGTATCTTCTAATCATAGTGGTCCAATAAAATCTAAACTAAGAAAGGAAAATCTAAAATGTCCAAATTGTAGTGTAGCAACAACTCCTTGGACAAGAAAGGACCTCTCAGGCTAAGATGAAATTTTAGTTAATTATGCATAGACTAGCTTTCCACTTTTGAGGAGGGGAGAAAAAGTGGACTACTTCAATGGACAAAGAAATCAATAGAATTCATATGAATCATACTTCTACATCTAATGAAGTTACCATGACAAGAAAAAGATAATGGGTGCAAATGGATCTAATAAGACTACGTAAACATTATGAGATATTTACTGGCTAAAAGTTATATTGGTAGCCAGATGCCACAAGCATAGAGAATAAATAGATCATAAGGAAAGTTTGTATCTATTGCCAGAAGTGTCACCATAAAATACATCATTGATTTAAGTTCCCAATTAAAATTAATTCTCCATGATGTTTATGTCAAAAATACTTTCTTTAATGAAAATTTTATTCAAGAACTATGTACCAAGAAGTTATCTGGCAATGCTAAGAAAAGCCAAGTGCCTTGTGTCATCCCAAAAAGATAAAATTTAAGCTAAATTTCTCTAGAGAATGGTATCTTAAGATCAATGAATATTTAATTCTGGATCATTTTGAGAAGTCTCTAAAAAACCCATACCAATATACTAAGGTTGGGAAGACTAGGTGATTACAAAGTTATAATATCTATTTTGTCACTTTTGTGTTCATTATTTGTTCATCAAGGACTCTTCATCTCTTATGCCAATATAGGAAATAGTCAAAAATATAAAAAGAGCCTATCAATACCAATTCCAACATAGAATTTCCAACAAGACTTAAATATTTCAGACCCTGTCATCAAACTCATACTCATTGGTATATTTGTTATTGGTTTTGAAAGCACTTCAATTAGGTATCATTGATGATGTGTGCTAGGAATTTTTTTGAGTAGAAAGTAAAAGGTATCATTCCTATTATCTTGTGTGTCTTAGTTCAGTACATAAAAATTGAAATATCAAGTCACAATTCAAGGAATTTTCTAGCATTTTAATTATTTTTAACTTTTTCCACACAGATTAGTAGCTATTTATTCATGTGAGCTTTCGGTCATTGTAATCCTAGATCAATTGAGTACTTAGAAGTTGCAACATGTTGAATATGTTGTCTCTCTACATATAACCATATTAATTATCTTTTTATTGTTAAGTTTGCAAGGTATAGTAAGATAGAGGATATAACCCTATAAATGTATAACCCTATCCCCACAAGAAACAACCCAATTAGTCCAAATTTAACTAATTAAATTAAAACCTAAACTAGATCCATAGCCTCCACCCAAAGCATGCATCAACATTAATACCACCAACTAATCACATTAGCAAGTAGTCAAAACCCTACATCCAATACACTTGATCACGTGGTAGGGAAAATCAATTATTGTTCCAAATGATAGGAACAAATCCCCAACTTTTTTTAATACAAAAATCCAACCCCTTACCATACATAACACAATCAAGCACTCTAGAAATAAAACCAAAAGAGAAGGAAAAGAAAACCTTACCTTGCCATTTTCATAGCCAAATCCTACAAACTCACTACTGTAGGACTAGAAAATAGGTTAGAACCTAGCACACTATAAGCAACTACAAAAGTCAATCAAAATATAGTAAAACCATCCTAATCTAACATGAAAGCTAACTAAAATAAAGAAATAAAAAAAAGTAAAACTCCCTCTTTAGTTGTAGCTCCCGTGTCCTTCTTGCTTCTCCATTTGATGTAGCTCCAATTTCCTATAGTACCCATACAATTGAAAGCAAATGACTATGATGCTATGGAGAGTAATAGAAGCATGGTTTGGGCATGATGTGAGAATAGATTATTAGAGCTAAAAAATGAGAGAAAGATGGCTCAATTCATAGCCAAAACTTAAGAGGAGAGAATTGGATGAAAAGATGGACACTTGTCACTTAGAATATGCACCTATGACAACCATGACATAATGTGCCAAATATGAGATTCTATGACACATGAAAGTCAACATGGCTAAAAGTGGAGGAGAATATATGACATGTATATGAAACCTCAAAGCCACTTTTAGGATTCTATGATGCATGGAAGTCAACATGGCTAAAAGAGGAGGAGAATCTGTGATGTGCATATGAAACCTCAAAGCCACTTGTAGCCAAGAATCTACGATGATGGAGGCTTATTATAGACATGTGTAAGGAATAAAATATATCAAAATATAATATATTTTAGCCAAGTGTGGGGCTAATATCTATGGAATCATGTCCATGTGTCAAGAATAGGTAGAATATTTGAGTAAAAAATTCATATATCCACACAAATGGAAATTATAAGTGGAAAATAGGACTTAGGAAATTTGAAAATTCGCATATTTTGCAAAGATCAATCAATTAAATGAGAACATTTGGTTAGCAAGAATAGCTAGTGATTTGTGATGAAAATGATTGAATCGACATAGGATTAGATTATGGGTTATTTGATCCTATAGGATAAATTAGTAAATGATTGGCATTTTTGATGAAATAAATGATGATAATATTCTTTGATGAAATGCGCTGATTATGCAGATTGACTAGGATGATGATGGGTAGATCAAATCCATGATCAAATTTAATGATTGATTAGGGTTGATAGCATGCCAAGGAAACATGACATGGATTAAGTACATGTAACATTTAACAAACATTGTAAATGCCACAAGATTGAAATTTATTGGTAAGGTTGATCATAATAACAATAATGAAAATTGTCAATGTTATTAAATTGGTTTGATGATGCCACAATCCAACACTAAGAGACTTGAAAATTTCAAATATTAGATGATAAGAATGGCATATTTGACCTAGAGTTGGGTGACATGACAATACTAAGGTCAGTTTTGATAGGTTTGATAAGGTTTGGTAGATTTCCAAGGCACTGAGGGATACAAAAATGCCTAGGGTTTGATAGATGATGATTGATTTGAGATATTTGAAACATTTTAGGTTGATTAGGGATGATTTGGGATGATTTTGGGTTGACTTGAGATGATACTAGGTTATTTGGTGATGATTCTAATGATGTTGAAATTGTTTTGGGTTGATTCCAGAAAGTTTAGATAAAATAGGGATCAATTTCAAAATGATCTACAATTGATTTGAAATGGGATACAAATGATGAAGGATATTGTTGGAATATTCTTGAATGATAATAATATTTTCCAAAAGATTAAAATTAGTGAAATGAGAGAATGGGTCAAGTTAGTGTGAAAAAGTGATTAGATAGTAGATACGAACCATTTTTGAGCATCTATGTTTTGCTCCTTTTTGATACAATATGATTTAGAGCATTGTATCAAAGAACACTGACAAAAAAGACATAAAAGAATGCCCTAGTAGGGTTTGTATATATGGGTGCCCCCTCAAGAAATAGACCAAAATATACATATGATAGGTCAATTTTTTGGCAATGAGAAGAGAAAGCCACATCAATTGACGTATCACAAATCAGAGCTCAAATGCAAAAGTTATGGGGTCTAAGGTGAAAAAAACCATCACGACGAACACAAAAGATGCCTCTTGCACATCCATATAGGTAGAAATAGGGTTGTAAAGGGTTGAGAGATGGATTGGAAGTCACTTTCACCTCTCATTTGGAAGAAAAGGGCTCTAGAGCAAGGAAGATGAAACAACTACCTAGGGAGAAACACTATAGTGAATGAGTGTGTGCCTATTAACAATAGGAAGATGTAGGAAAATTAGTAAGTATATCAAGTCCATCTTTGTGTATATTATTCTTTTCATGCATTTAAGGGTTAGTTAGGGGTCAAACATGACCCATTCGAGGTCTTGGAGGTAGTATAGGGTGTCCAAATGCCCCAACTACACTCAAAACATGATCAAGTACACATTGAGCACACTTGGAATGATCAAGTGCATACTAAGCACACTTGGAATGCCCAAGTGTGAACTAGGTGATGTTGGGCACCCCAACTGTGGTCTAGGATGCTCCGAGGCTCCGAAAAGGGTCTAGATGGGCACAAATCAGTTTGAAACTAGGAGCACATGGCCAAATCCCTAGGATAACATCAAAACATAGGGTAACTCAAAAAAAATTGTCAATATGGTCAAAGATGATCAAACCTAGGTCAGATTTATGTCAACCTAGTCAAATACTGGTAGGGAGTGATGCAAAGGGTTAGAAAGTGCAAATAAACTTGGAATAACCCAAAATTTGGTGTACATGATCAAAACCCTAGGAACATTTAAAAACACAAGTCAACTTAGAAAAAAATTGTTAGAAATAGTCAAATTTATTCAAATCTATCTCAAATTTGAGAAAAAGTTGATGTATAGGTAGGGAGAGGGCTGGAATGATGCAAATGAGCTTGAAATGACCCAAAACATGGTATACATGTTCAAAACCCCAGAAAGAGTTCAAAACATACGTTAACTTAGTCAAACATGTTTATAAAAAGTCAAACTTTGTCAAAATAAGGTTAGAATAGGTCAAATTTGGGTCAAACACATGTTAACTTGGTAGAAAGCCATAAAAGATTAACTACACAATATGGTTACACAAGAGGATTTGCCCCTATTGCAGACAAGGGGACATAGAGCTCAAAGCTTATTGTTATGACATCAAATGACCTCTAGTGAGCACAAGATCCTAGTAGGATTAGGGTTGTATCATATTACATTTATGTATGAGGTAAGAGGGAAAAAATTTTTGTAGATAGCATTGCTAAAGAGGTGTCACTCAGAGACGAGTTTATTCCATCTTCCCCTAGGAGAGGTTACTGTGACCCCAAAGGATATATAGAACATCCTCTAGATTCTAATCGATGGAGAGCTAGTATTGTATAACTTGTCAATAGGGCAAGCGACACTCCACCAAATTTTTGGGTGCATAGAAATAAAGCTAGGTTTCCAAGACTATGATATTAGATGAGATATAATGGTGGTGAGACATGAGCATCTCATTATGGTGATTTGTTGGGTTGTGGGTGGATTTTTGATACCTAATAGATGATGAAATGGATTTACTATTGGATGGGGTAGAGGTCTAGAGAGGATGGTTATGAATGGGACCATGTTTTCTTAGGGGCCTTGCATGCTTGGGATGCTATACTATTATCTTCACTAGGTGGCATATAGAGGTGGATTAACATTCAACATTGGAGGTGCCTTACTATAGATCTAGGCTGATGAGCATATTGCCGTATTCAACCCATTGGTAGAGAGGGAGCTAGTTGAGGACATGTCCTATTAATATAGCTATAGAGGGATATTGACACAAGGACTACTGGGGTACACCTGATTCTTTAGGCATTAGCTAGACACAATGATAGAGTTTGTCTGGAAGCCATATAGGAATTTCTTGAGGTGGGATGATGATGGGGTCCACCTTCTGTACTACAAACAAGAGTGCTATCTAATAGGATGCACTATGATTGGATGCTTGGTGATAAAGATGTATCTACTGAGGTGAGTACACTAGCATTTTGGTTAGAGGAAATATTTTCATAGAGGTATTTCATTATTCACTTGATCTAGGGGAGAGATCAAAGAGGGGAGTACCAATCCAAACATACATACTCTATGCATAGTTGGAGGAGATGCAATGGAGTTTATGGGGGATAGTGGTAGATTTGATATATGTTGGTACAACATCAACATATGATAGGTGGTTTTCTTAGCATTGAACAAGGCTATTGGTAGATCTAACAATGCCAGTGCCATGGGTGAGACCATAGATAGAGTAGGATGGGGAGGAGGATGATGAGGAGGATTTGGATGGGGATGAAAAGGAGGAGAGGAATAAGGAGGTGGGGATGATGATGATGGGGAGGATGAGAATGAGGATAGGGAGAATACTAGGGAGGGAGAGGATGAGGAGGGGTATGGGATGATGATGAGATAGGTGGGGATGATGAGGAGGATGAGGATGAAGAGGGAGATGATAATGGAAGAGATGATGATGATGAGGGTTGGGATAGTGTGGGTGATGATGATGGGGGAGGGGATGATGAGGGGGAGATGATGAGGAGGATAGAGGTGTGGATGGTGTAGTGATGGACATAAAGGAGGATCTAGTGGACATCATAGGGGGGATACTAATACTAGTATATATAGGGCCTAGCTAGAAAGAGTTAGAGTTGATATAGGTGATTAGAGGGCTCTAGGGTTAGTTAGATCAAGTTAAATCAAAGAGGGATGCAATGATAGCAACTGGGACCAAGCTATGGGAAAGAGTGACACAATAGCGCAGAAAGTAGAGAGGGCCACCTAGGAGTTATGGGACTTTGCTAGTAGTGTCAATGATCCATCATTTTGAGAGTTGGCCATGATAATGCTAGAAATACATGTAGAGACACAATATTGGTAGGATCACTATGAGATGGTAGTACCACAAGGGAAAAGGGTAGAGAGCTATCAACCAACAAGTTCTCATTCTTAGAACACACACTAGACATAAAGTAGTGGGGGGGGGGGGGGGTGATGGGATTGATGAGGCCACCAAAGGTATAGGAGGGATCATCCTTGAGGCTAGATAAGGGATGTGAGGCTAGGGATAGTATTGGTGAATTAGACACACTCATGTATAGAGGGGCTTCTTTTGTTTTTGTAATGCTTTTTTATGGTTCACGCCTATGAGAAACTAGTATTGATGTAAACCATGATCATGTACTCTAATACTTTTTGAGACACTTATGAGATGTACCTATATTATGATTACTATATGAGATCAATTATGCACATGTTTTATATTCTTGATGTGGATTCATTTATGCTTTTCTTTGTGGACTTTATGTGATGACATCATGCATTGAATTATCACATGTTATTCTTAGGAAATGATATATTTATTTTTGTCACACGTTTTTCTCATGGATTGAATGCCAATGAAATGTAAAATAATATGGAGTGAATAAATATGATATGTAAAATAATATGAATTCCATGTTTATGCATATATGTATTGCTTTGGGTTTTTTGGACTTTTGACATATGTAGGATGACAATGTTTTTGGTGTATCAAAGTACGAGACCATGGTGGTGGATGAAATGGATGTTAGAAGATAGAGAAGATGATACAAGGACTAGTTAGTATGAGGTGAGGAATTTTTTCTTTCATAAAGTACACTATATATTAATGGAGCTTTATTTTGATATGGAAGATGGAATGCAACACATCATGGTAGAAAGGACTAGAGTGAAAATAAAACCTTTTGCATAAACAAGCATGATGTAGATAGAAAATGACCTTATCCTTCTTAAGGCATATATACATGCCCCAAACTCTCAATGGTACATGTTTAACAGACATAAAATAAAAGAATGACCATGAACCATCCTAACCACTCTCATAAATTAATTTATAGTTAGAAATTTGTTCAACACTCCCCTCAAGATTCATGACAAGGGTTTAACCATGTCCTATGTACTACAAGTTGAGTGGCTATATTAGGAATTGATAAATTAGTCTTTTGGTGCAATGGAAACAATACTCTAACAAGTGGTATTGGAGCTTGGTCATAGGTTCAAATCCTCAGAACATTGGATAGCACTGAGGGAGAGATTGTTGAAGATTTGTTCAATGCTACCCTCAAGATTTGTGAGAAGGGCTTAGCCACCTCATGTTTATTATAAGTTTAGTGGTTGTATCAAGCATTAAAAGATTAGTCTTTTGGTGCAATGACAACCCCACTCTAAGAAGGTGGTATTAGAGTTTGGCCACAGGTTCAAATCCTTAGATCCTCAAATAACACCGAGGGAGAGATTGTTAGAAATTTGTTTAGTTTTCCCCTCATAATTCATGACAAGGGCTTAATTCCATATTATGTACTATACATTGAGTGGTTGTATTTGGCATTGATATATTGGTCTTTTGGTACAATGACAACCCCACTCTAACATTTATATCATCAAGTGGTATGGGAACATGACCAATGAAAAATAAAGAAAAAATAAATCACTCACTAAAAAATGTGAGCTAGCAACTATTCTTGTCCATTATTACTTTCTTTTTAGTGTTTTAGGTCTTCAGAGAGTATTTTATAGATTGAGAATGTGATAGGTCAGACTGTTGGTTTGGTTGGTAGTGACAAGTTGGATTATTTGTTGTTTCACATTGCTTAGATAGGGTGATTGTCATTCAAGTGTAGTTCATTGAGTTTTAGTCTATGAAAGTGCAAGTGTTAAGGCAATGAGTATTTACAAGGTTTATTGTAAATTTGTGGTGAGTTTTTTTGATTTTTGGGGCTTTTGAGGATATTTGATGTCTTTGTGTTCCTCATTTCTTCAGGACAATTTATGATTTTAAGGGTTTATTTCAGGACTTTTTATGATGTTTAGCAAGTTTAAATTTTTTTTTTTTAAGGACATTTAATGCTTTTAGGGTTTATTTTAGGAGATTGTATGATTTTTATCAATTTGTGTAGGACATGTTATGATTTTGAGTAATTTGTTAAGAATATTTTACAATTTTTAGTGATTTATTCAAGACATTTTATGATTTTTAGTAATTTGTTCAGGATATTTTATTATGTTTATGGATTTTTTCATGACATTTTATGATTTTTAGTGATTTTTTTAGGACATTTTATGATTTTTTTCATTTAGGATTTTCACAAGGTCATTTTTGAATTTTTAGGATTTTTTCATAATCATATCTAAATTTCTAGAATTTTTTTCATGATCATATCTAATTTTTTGGGATTTTTTTAGGATCATAAAGTATTCATAAATGCTATCTCCAACATAATTCACATGTCCTCAAGTCAATTTCAAACTCGCACACTGCATAGGTGATATGCCCCCAGACAAGACACAAACTATGTACAAAGCCCAAAAATAGAGTATGTATAGATTGGTGACACTTGGATAAGATAACAAGGGATATTAATTATTTCATGTCAAGGGATAGGGATGTCTTGCAATATAAAAGATATGATCAAGGAATGACAAGGGGAAAAAACTAGATGGAATCCTGATAGATGGAGGAGCAATAGCTAATTACACATGGGACCTATTTGCCAGGTTTTGTCCATGGTACTTGTCGAAAGTGCCTATTTTCCAGGTTTTCAATTTTGGAACAAATTTTTTTTGACTCAAATTTTTGTGCCAAGATGCTTGTTTTCTAGGTTTTCATCAAGGCATCCATTTATCCATGCCTTTTTTTCCCATTTTTTAGGACTTTGTGCTATTTTTTGATTTTTTTTTAGGACTTTTAGATGGAATCAAGTATAGTACTTGTGGAGATGCATGGTGTTGATGGAAATAGGTAGTGGTTCACCCTCTAGAGTCACAAGTTGATATCCTCCAGACCCAAATGCTATAGTAACTACATAGGGTCCTTTCTAATTTGGTTCAAATTTGCCTAGTTATTTTCTATGTTTTTGAGTCTTGTAGTTCACCTTCAAGATTAGATCACCAACCTCAAGATGATGAACTTAGTCTTTCTTGTTATATATTTTTTTATGTCATTTTTGGTAAGCTTATAAATGTGTCAAGGTGGCTTACCTCTGCTCATCAAGCATTTCAAGTTGATGGAGTCTAGATACTCTTTAGTAGGGATACTCTCAATTATGGAATTTCAACTTCAATAGGATGTATGACCTTAGTGCCATAGACAAGAGAGTATGGTGTTGTGCTAGTGGGAGTATGCACACTTGTTCTATAGGTCCAAAGAGCTGGATCAAGTTATAAGTGTCAGTCTTGATAGAATTATTGACATTCTTTTGGAGAATCTTGACAATGGTCTTATTAGATGCTTTTGCTTGGCCATTGCCCTATGGATGGTAAATATTAGAATATCCATTTTAGATGTTGTATTTCTCATAGATCTTATCAACATAATTATTTTGAAATGAACTACCATGATCATAAATAATAGCCAAGGGGATCCCTTACCAACATATGATGAAGGATTTGAGCAATGCACAAAACAAATCCACAAAGCTCTCGAATACCTACATGTAAAAAACCTATCACAAAGAAGAAAAAGACAATAGTAGGCAAGGGTTTTCTCTAAAAAATATGCAAATGTATTCTTAGAAAAAGAAATAATGAAAGATACTTATAAATGATCCATCCTTATAGTAGCAGATTGAAACTTGAAAAGGGTAACCTAAAAGATACAAAGGGTAACCTAAAAGGGAAAAGCCATTTGATAATTAGTAATTAAATATTAAATAAATATAAAAAGTGCATAAAGAAAAATCTTAATAAGGGAGAAAAGGTAATTTAATTAATAAAATTAAATTAAGCTTTTTCTCTAACACCCCCCTTAAGATGAGCAACAATGTAGAAAGAGCAAGGAAACTATAATGCAATGTTGAAAGAAAACTTGGGTCCCATCAACAAGGCCTGATAAAGTACCCAATCACAACCAAATATCTATGAAAAGTAGAAACAGAGAAAACCTAGTGGAAAAAAATCTACTCCAAAAAGAGATAGCTGAAAACCTAGTGAAGGACTACAGAAGCCCCCAACTAGAGAATTGTTCCAAAAAATAGGAACAAAGAGCTATGATAAGGATAACATCATTAAAGCATGAAGAAGTTGCATAATTTTTCAAAAAGAAACTTCTCATCTATAGAAACTCCTATAAAATAAAACCTAACTAGGTAGAGAAGACTATAATTTGCATTGAATCACGAGGCACATAAAGGTAAACAACTAAACTCGAAGATACAAATGGCATGAAATACCAAAGTCTAAAGAGCTAGTCAATAGAACCAAGGAAGCATGAGAAACAATAGAAGAACCCCCCTAATGTAGACAAGGGTGAGGTGACAAGTAATTTCAAAAGTGGGCCAATAACTCCTACAAAATAGAAAGAACCAAGAACATTGAGTGAGGAAGAGATACAAAGACCTATAAAAGTACGTGTCATCAACACATCATGGGTTAATATTGTGAAAGGGACACTCACTTGAAAAAGGAAGATGACACTAAAAGCCAAAAAAATATCTCCCCATGGCACTTTATAATGTAGTGTGAGTATAATAAATCACAATGATGAGCAAGATTCTAAAAAGTAAGGAGTGATACTTTATCTTAGTGCATTTGCATGAACATGCTTACAAAAGATATCAACAATGATCAAAAAGGGCAAAGAGCTATTACAATAGATAGTACAACCCAAAAGAAGAAATCTCATGCCAAAAAAATGATCCCTAGACCTAAAAAAACCAACATAGCCACCATAGTACAATAAAGCAAAAACCATAATAGAAAGATCTTGAAGCAAAATTTGGAAGACAAACCAACATTTTTGGAAAGAGAACTGAACAAGCTTTCAAAAAATATAACATTTTCAAAAAATGGAGTTGGGATGCTCAACATATGCCCTTCAAAGTGAAAAATAAAACTCCTAGCTTTGATTGCCCAAACAAGCAACCAAACTACATCAAAACTAATAAATTCCTATGTCATTGTCTACATCTAGGAAGAAGCTTTTTGACACTTCATTTAGATTGAAAAAAGACCATCGTATGCTCAAGATACAACCAAAAAACCAACAACTAGTCAAAAAAGAGTTATGAAGGGCATATAGGGGCTATGATGCAGTGTTGACATCATGCTAATGTTAGTAAGTCACTGCATTAAAATTGATGGCCTGGGGGTTGTTGCAGCAAAAAAACACTACCACATATCATGACACATGGAAATGGGGGCCCAAATGTTGATGTAGAGTTTGTGTCATGTAGAAGGTGCCCATTAGTTGCTAGCTACAAGTGGCTTAGCTGCTTAGGTAGCAGAGATAGGAGGCCCTAGGTAGTGGTGCTGTTAGAGTGGCAGTGGCCTGATGGTGAGAGGGTTCATGAGTAGAGGCACTAGCAGTGGTAGAGGTTGATAGAGTGACTATCAAGTTGAGAGTCAGTGGTGGAAATGGACTAGTGGTGGCATTTGGTAGTGGTGCCAAGAAAAGAAAAGATGGGGGCCAGAAAAAGGAACATTAGGGCTGGAAAAGAAATTCTAGGTCAGACTATTTAGCGGTGCCAAAAAAGCTTTTATCGGCATCAAAAAAGGGCCTGTAGATCAAGAAAGTTAAAAACTTGATGTTGAATAAGGGCTTGCAGGGACCTTTTAAAAATATTTTAAATTTTTTTACAAAAAATTGCAACGAGAAAACCAAATCAACAAGGCTTGATAAGGTACCTAATCACAACCAAATCTCTATGAAATGGATAAATAGAGGAAACCCAGTGGGAAAACTCTACTACAAAAAGAGGTAGTAGAAAACCTAGTGAAGGACTACAAAAGCCTCCAACTAGAGAATTGTTCCCAAAAATAGGAACAAAGAGTGATCATGAAGAAACATCATTGAAGCATGAAGAAGCTAGAAATTTTGTCAAAAATAAATTGCTGATCTGTAGAACCTCCTTTGAAATAAAATGTGACCAAGTAGAGGAGACTATAATCTACATCTAATTAGGAGACACATAAATGAAAATAACTAAACTTGAAGATATAGATGACATGAAACACCAAAGCCCGAAGAGCTGATCAATCAAATTAAGGAAGCATGAGAAATAATAGAACCCCCCTAATGTAGACGAGTGTAGGGTGATAGGAAACTAAGCAAGTGGGCCAATAACTCTTGCAAAACATAAAGAACCAAGAACATCGAGAGTAAGGAAGAGATACAAACTAGTAAGTTCTTGTGCCATTGTCTCTATCTCAAAACTAACTTTTTGAAACTTCTTTAAAATTGAAGAAAGACCTCTATATACTCAAGATACAACCAAAAAAAAAATTGATCTAAAAAGGGATCTAAAGGGCATGTAGGGGCTATGGTGTAGTGCTGACGTTAGCAGGCCACTGCATTAAAATTGATGGACTAGGGGCCATCGTAGCAAAAAATGACTACCACATGACATCCACTTGATAGTAGGGGCCCAAATGTTGATGTGGAGTTTGTGCCACATGGCAGGTGCACATTGGATGCTGGCCACAAGTGGTTGAGCCACTTGAGCAATGAAGATGGGAGGCTACAGGTAGTGACACTACTAAAGCGATGGTGTCAGAGGTTCACGAGTGGAGCCTCTAGTAGTGTTAGAGGTGATAGAAATTAATGGAGTAGCTATCATGCTGAGCATTAATAGTGGTAGTGGACTGGTGATAGTATTTGGTAGTAGCATTAGGAAAAGAAATGTTGGCGGCTAGAAAAATGAATGCCGAGCTAGAAAAGAAACACTAGGTTGGACTATTTAGTGGCATTGGAAATCTTTTTGCAGCACTGGCAAAGGGCCTGCAGATTTCTTTTTGCAAAAAATTGCATCGAGATGTTTACAGAAGGCCATACTACCTTCTTTACAAACTTTTATTTCCCTTTGGATCAATATTGTCCAAAATGGATGAACTTTATATGAAAATAGGGGTTTTGACACCTTTTGAATCCAACTGTGAGGTCAGTTTGGCTTCAAAGTGTTCAAAATTTTAGAGACCCCCTATTTTCACTAAATAAATACTCAAAAACTCTAGATCTAATTTGTCAAACCTATGTTCTCCCTTTTTTTCCAAATACTAAACAAGTTACAATAGATTTGGCTTTGATATCATGAAGGATTTGAGAAATGTACAAAACAAATCCATGAAGCCCTCAAATACCTGCATGTAAAAAACCTATCCTAGAGAAGAAAAAGACAAGAGAAGGCAAGGGTTTTCTTTGAAAAATATGCAAATATATTCTCAGAAAAAGAAAAGATGCAAGTTACTTACAAACGATCTATCCTTATAGTAGGAGATTTAAATTAAAAAAGGGTAACCTAAAAGGTATAAATGGTAACCTAAAAGGGAAAATCCATTTAATAATTAATAATTAATTATTAAATGAATGCAAAAATGCATAAAGTGAAATATTAAGAAGGGTTAAAAGGTAATTCAATTAATGAAATTAAATTAAAATTTTTCTCTAACACCCTCCCTTAAGATGTGCAACAATGCAGAAAGAGTAAGGAAACTACAATGTAATGCTGAAAGCAAACTTGGGTCCTAGCAACAAGGTGTAATACAACACCCAATCAAAACCAAATCTCTATGAAACAAAGAAATAGAGAAGACCTAGTGGGAAAACTCTACTCCAAAAAGAGATAGTTGAAAACCTAGTGAAGGACTAGAGAAGCCTCCAACCAGAAAATTGTTACAAAAAAAGGGACAAAGAGTGATTATGAAGAAGCATCATTGAAGCATGAAGAAGTCACAAGCTTTGTAAAAAAAGAAACTATTGATCTATAGAACCTCCTCTGAAATAGAAAGTGACCAAGTAGAGAAGATTATAATTTGTATCCAATTAGGAGACACACAAAGGAAAATAGCTAAACTCAAAGATATAGATGAAATGAAACACAAAAGCCTAAAGCGATGATAAATAAAACATAGGAATTATGAGAGAAAATAGATGAACCCCCTAAAATAGACAAGTGTAAGGTTACAAGAAATTGAGAAAGTGGTCCAACAACTCTTGCAAAATAGAGAGAACCAAGAACAATGAGACTGAGGAAGAGATAGAAAATCCTATAAAGTCACATGTCATCGACACTCGTGGGTTAATTTAAAGGAAGGGACACTCAATTGACAAAGGAAGATGGCACTAAAAGGAAAACAACTATCCCCTCATGACATTTTATAATGTAGTACAAGTACAATAAGTCACTATGATGAGAAAGATCCTAAAAAGCAAGGAGTGGTACTTTTTCTTAGTGCATTTTCATAAACATGATTACTAATGATATCAAAAATGATTAGAAGGGGAAAAGAGCTATTACAACATATAGTACTACCCAAAAGAAGAAATCCCATACCATGAAAATGATCCTTGGACCTAAAACACCCAAGATTTCCACCAAAGTACAATAAATCAAAAACCATAATAGAAAGAGCTTGCAGTAGAATCTAGAAGAAAAACCACTATTTTTGGAAAGAGAAGTAAAGGAGCTTACCAAAAATATAATTTTTTTGAAAAATGGAGTTGGGATGCTCAAGATATACCCTCCAAAGTAAAAAATAGAACACCTAGATTTAGCTACCCAAACAAGTAATTGAACTACATCAAAACTAGTAAACTCCTATGCCATTGTCGGTATCTCGAAACCAACTTTTTGACACATCTTTTAGATTGGAAAATGACCTTTGTATGCTCAAGATATGACCAAAAATCCAATAGATGGTCTAAAAAGTGACGTAAAGGGCATGTAGGGCTATGATGTAGTGTCGATGTTAGTAGGTCACTGCATTAAAATTGATAGCTTAGGGGCTATTCAAGAAAAAATGGCTACTATGTGGCCTAAATGTTGAAACAATGTTTGTGCCATGTAGTAGGTGCTCATTGGCTTCTTGCTACAAGTGGCTAAGTCATTCAGGTGTCAGAGATGGAAGGCTACAAGTGATGATATCATCAGAGTGGTGGTGGCTAGATAGTGGCAGAGGTTCAGAAGCAAAGCCATTGGTGTTGGTAGAGGTAATAGAGGCTGATGGAGTGGCTAACGAGCTGAGCATTGATGATGGTGGCATTTTTCCATGACACTAGGAAAAGGAACACCAAGGGCTAGAAAAAGAAATGTTGGTGTTGGAAAAGAAACGTTGGGCCAGACTATTCAGTGGTGCCAAAAAGCTTTTTGCAATGATGGCAAAGAGCCTGTAGTCTAGGAAAGCTAAAAATCTAAGTTGGAAAAAGGTCTATGGGTGCCTTTTTTAAAAAAAAGACATTTTTTTTAAAAGATCACATCAAGATGCATGCAGAAGGTTGTACAACCTTTGAGCAATTTTTTTTCCTTCTAGATCAACGTTGTCCAAAATGGATGAACTTTATATGAAAGTAGGGGTTTTGATGCCTTTTGAATCCAACATCAGGTTGGTTTGGCTTCAAAGTGATCCAAATTTTAGAGACCCCCTATTTTCACAACAAATGCCCAAGAATCTCTAGATCTTATCTGTCAAACCCTCATTCTCCCTTTTTATCCAAATATTGAACAAGTTACAATAGATCTAGCTCTTATACCATTAAGGACTTGAGCAATATGCAAAACAAATTCATTAAGCCCTAAAATACTTGCATGTAAGAAAACCTATCACACACAAGAGGAGGCAAGGGTTTTCTCTGAAAAATATGCAAATGTATTCTTAGAAAAAGAAATGATGTAAGATACTTGCAAATGATCTATCCTTATCATAGGAGATCAAAACCTAAAAATGGTAACTTAAAAGGTTAAAAGGGACCTAAAAGGGAAAAACCATTTAATAATTACTAATTAATTATTAAATGAATACAAAAAGTGCATATAGTGAAATCTTAAGAAGGGAGAAAAGGTAATTTAACTAATGCAATTAAATTAACCTTTCTCTGTAACATATGCACTAATACATTTGGCATCGATTTGTGACGGCTAAGTGTCGCAATTACGATGGCAATGTGTCTCCACTGTGATGTCACAATTTTGATGCCTATTCGTCATAATTTCACCATTCTAACTGGGCACAGCTCTTGTCGCAATGCATGCGACGACCATCGCAATTCTGACGTCTTCCCCACGCATTGCGACAGGGTGGCGTCGGCATCTGCCCACGGGTTGGCTGAGGTGAGAGCCTTTCTAGTTCTCCCATGGGCGTCACAATTGCGACGGCCCTTGAAAATTGTGATAGGGCTAGCGGCGTGGTAGCGTTGGTGTTGACGCCGTTGGCCATCACAATGTTTCCAATGTGTCGCAATTGCAACGCAAAGGGAGTAATTGCGACGATGACGGTATGCATGCGATGCACATTTTGTTGCAATGTGTGGGCGGACGTCACAATTGTGATGTTCATGGTTAACAATATGGCAAGGCCGCTGTGGCAACGATGCCAACTTCTGTCACCGCCATAGCGGCCCTGCAACAAGCATGATGCACCATGGGGCATATGAATTCATATGCCCCCAGGTGATAGAAAACATGCATTCTTTCCAAACGACAACAATCTCTTTTAGTGTTGCAGGTGTAAACAAGATATCTGGCCAATAGGTAGAAAATTTGTCAAATGTCAATTTCATTTCAGAAAGTCTAGAAAAGAACACAAGTTCTGGCCAGTCATGCAGTAAATCTAGATCATCAGCAGATCATGATACATATAACTTCAGACCAGTATGGTACATATCACTTTTACATTATGATAAATCTGTAATAGTGATTACTTGGTCTTGTAAATTGCTCTACAGAAATTCTAATGATACTTATTGCAGATCAGTAATCAACATTAGATCGTCAGGATCTATGACATTAGGTCATTTAGTTGACTATCACTATACTTCCAACTTCAATATATATAATCCTTGTTTAGTCTTTGATATTGATTAATTGGATTGGAATTTTTCACAGTCATTTCCATCATTATTGGAAGTGTTTTTGGTTATCAAAGTTTGATTGAAGATATCAGAACTACTTAAAAAGATATTTACATATTGTTCGTCTATATTCTTTACCAAAGATCAGTTGCATCTCTCTAGTAGTGAATTAAAGAATATATCAGAAGCATGGGTGATATTACTTGTACATAACATCAAGATACATGCATAATTGCATTGATATATCTACCCCAAAAAAATATTGTTATTAATACCTAACATTTATATGTGGCAAAATAAAGAATTAAGTATAAGTAATAATAGAAAGAAGTTTATTGTGATTTAAAATATAAGGATTTAGTCACAGACCCTTAGGAGTCATATAAGGGAACATCAAACATTAGCTCTAACCTCAAATAAGGGATTATTAACAAGTTGAAAGTTATCCTTGTTTCTGAAGTCAAATCTCTCTTCTTCCAAACTTTCCTTGTCTGATTTCTCTGGACAACGTTTCAGGTCATAGGTCTCAGCTAAGTTGTCCACTTTATCATTTCTTCCTTTGTCTTTTGGTTCCTTGAAGTGTGTTGTTCCTACACCTTGATTTTTTGTTATTTATGTTTTCATGAACATCTATCAACTTATCATTTTTTTGCTTATATCAATCCCAGGTCCTACGATATATAGCTATTGATCTATTCTTGCTTACTGTCTTGTTACCTCATCCTTAAAGGACTTCAATGCTATATGTTGAGATTTTTGACAAGGTAAATCTGAGTGAAGTTCTTGAAGCAATATTTGAATTACAATACTTAGTTTGAAAAATCTCTCCTATTTAATTTTCTACAACTTCTCTCTTTCTTGTGAAGCTATCGTCTTGGCATGCCTAGATACCATAGAGCTCTTTCAACATCTTCAGCACGATCCCTTAATTTCCCTAGTTCTTTGCTTGCCATAGTTTCATCAAAACATTTTCTCACCTACTTGTCCCTATCCTTCACTATCACATCTCTTTGTCTATCTTCCTCAAGGTGATTATATTTGACACACAATGTATTTTTTGATTGACTGACATTAGAAATATTACTCTTCTCATGCACAAACACTGACATGCTAGTCAATGTCATGTACTTTTTAAAAGGTGAAGGATAATTTTGATCAACATCATTATCTCCAAGAAGCTTCACATAATCTGAATGATGACCCCTAGATTCAATCCCTACTATGCCATCCTCAATGTATGACATTGAGATGTAGTAAGAACAATCTTATAATCATCATCAATCCATGTACTCATTTCATTTGTGATAGAAGGAGGACTCAAAAAATTAAGTGCTTCTATTCCTTCCAAGTGTCAAAAACTATTTTCTCTCCTTGTATCTTGTTACCACTATTTTTGGTGGTCTATTAAGGTTAGATTATGAAAATCTTCCTCCCATTCACTTCCTAACTTGGTTTTTTCTCGTTCTTCCTTTTTCAAGTGAGGCTTCAGTTTTTCCTCTTTCTCGGTTTAAATGTTGTGGTTGTTGTATGGAGACAAGTAGCTTTAGGATTTAAATTCTCCACCTCTAGCTCATGGAAACCCTTTGCTTCTACATATGCACAAATCGGTCTTTTGTAAATAGCACTGTGCATTGGAGTGGCAATTAGATTTGTACTTTTTACACCACTTACCAATATTTGGCATGAGTAAATTGAAAAATAGAAATAAACACAATTTGAAAGTTAACATCGTGGATGGCCCCAATACATGAATATAGAGGATGGTCCCTCACAATGACCTTAAGGACAAAATTTTGAAGAATTTTGCAAGGACACAGACATAAGGCTATTATCTTCACCTTTATACATTAGAAAAGTAACAACTTAGTACAAATAAATAAATAAATCAATCATTTACTAAAAATTTCAATTTATTTTCCAGCTTTTCAATCTCTAAATTTTGTCTTTGTAGATTTGTAGTGAGAAGATTGTGGTGCACAATCTTTGAAGTTTGCCAGCCCTGTAGCAGTTCTAGTTGTGAGTGGAATTTGAGCACATTTGAAGCCCTCCACACCAAGAAGTGCCTAATGTGGCCTTAATTAGCTCACACCTAATGTGGCCTTAATTAGGCCCTCAAAACCATGTCCAGGTCACAGGAGGGCCCAGATCTGAAGGAGTGGTGTTAAGACTTATAAAAGTACCAGAGAACTTGCTAAATAGATCACAAGACTTGAAGTTCTTGTGTCCCCAAGGCATCGTTAGACCTAGAAAACATATTAGACCCTGCAAAAAATTACAAATTGGGATGAAATGGCCCTAAATCTTACTTTATATGTGGCAACTTGCATTGGGAGTGATGTTGAGCCTAAAATTACTTCATTTTGGGGCCATATTGTGGGACATATACCATTGAATCTCAATCAACATGGCTCTAAGTAATCTTCAGTCATGGATACAAAATGTGTGGTACTCAAACCCCATTGGTCTGACCTTAAATGCTTAACATGTGGCCTTAAATGTGCCCAACAAGCTAAAATTGAGCTTAATTGGCAGAGAACTGAGCACAAAACTCAAGATAAGGCAGCAATGTGGACTTGGATGATTAACTGGGTTCAAATTTCTAAGCAACTGGCCCTGTAAACATAGTGTGTGGGCCTATACATGGCCCCAGTGTAACTTGAATCCAATAAGGGCCTGATTTGCATGAAATGTGTAGCTTTACTAAGCTTGATTGGTATTTAAATCAAATAAAGGCCTCAACTTTGTATTTTAAATATTAAAATTAATATCTTAGACAATGATTTAATTAAATCAATGGCCCTATTTATCACAAATTTCAAGGTAATGCATTTAATGAGAAATGGAGGCCCCAAATCTAGATGCTACTATATAAATAAGACAACCCAGCTTCCATTTTATTCATCCCTAACGCAATCAAGAGCTGGATTTAGAACTTGCAGGGGCTGATTGAAGAGATCTTTGAGACTGTCGTCCATAACAGGGCTCTGATCCACCTTTTTTAAACACATATGCAGTGGAGAGGGCAACGTACAAAAATCTCTCTGTCATTCCTATATCAACTACAAGCAACCATTTTTGAAGGGCTCCCTTTCTGAGCATCCAAACTCTAATTTTGATCACTGGTGACCTTTCAAAGAGCAAGTCTAGTTCAACATAATTTAGTCTCAGTTCAGATTAAGAAACTAATATCATTGGATTTTGACATATTTATCAGATTTGATTTAGCAAAAGTAATATTACTAGCAGTACGACCCTTAGCCTCAAAACAAATCAATTTTAGTAGTGTTAAAGGATGCAATAGGCTTCAATTAGTTTTTTTTCCAAGTTTGATATAAACATCAGAAGTTCTCATTTTAGGAACTTGACTTGCGCTAACCTTTGTTTTAGAATCAGATTCAATTAAGGCAAAATGCAATCGTAATAATTGTTTGTTGTAGGACTGAGAATGGAAAGAGGAGCTGAAAGCATTCCAAAAATGAGACCTCAAGTGAATTTGGGAAGGTGGCTATCATGATCAAGGATGGAGAAGATCTCCAAGACATCAAGAAAAGATCATGCATCTAAAAAGGCAACTTGGAAAATTAGACCATTGCTGGTATGTGAATCCTTCATCATCACGCCAACAGAGATTTGGCATTTGAAGTAAGGTTGGGCTGAAACTCATTCCTTGGACCAACTTAAAAGACTAAGATAGGGAGAAACTCCAAGACAACAAGGATGAAAATATTTCAAGAGATTGACCAATGTATATGAATTAGCTCACACCTAATGTGGCCTAATTCATATACATTAGGTGTGGCCTAATTCATATACATATTCTATTAAACTTTTGAAGACATGAGATTTCTACATTCCATCAAGTGAAAATTGAAAGAGCTTCTAGCAGTAACTGTGTAGACATTTCTCAATCTAACTAAATCAAATTAAAACAAAAATAATGTTAAAACACCATACAATTAGAAGTTACAGACTGCACAACATTTTTGTAGAAATAGAATCTCGACAAAAATGTAAACCATATCTAATACAATACAATTACATACTTGGGTCTTCCCAAACAACTAAGTGGTTGGTCATGACTAAAAATCTAAAGTACATGATCAAACATTGTTGGATAGAAAGGCTTCCCAGCTTCAAGCCATCCAATCTCATGTTCATTTTTTTCTAGGACTGAATCCCCAGGTTTCTCCTCCTGAAACTCATCCAAGAATTGAACAAATGCCTCAAGTGTTAGATAGCCAACCTATTGAGGGAAACTAAAGCTTTCAGGGTGAAACCAATCATGTTTGTTGAAAAACATTTTAGCACTTCACAAATAGTAAGGACACGATTTCTACTCAATATAAATATCATAGAAAATATTATCATATGCTTACTAGGTCTTATGAGCAATAGAAAATCCTCATTTCTACTAATTAAGCATGCCCGAGTGACAAACCTGTATTAGACTAGTAATGATCTCTAGGATATCAGTAGATCACTACAAATTACTCACCTAAAGGTAGATGCTTGTCTCAAATTGGCTCTTTAGAGCATATTCATTAAAAACCGAAGCCAAGGAAGCGATTGTTACCTAGAAATAGAATATATCACAAATATGAAATAGAATATGTAGCACACTGAAATAAAGCATTAAAAGATAGTGTCTAAATGTAATTAAATATATGGAACTGGTTATAAGAATCTGTACAAATCAATCAGAATGGGTTGAAATCAGTGCCCAACTTAAGAAGATCAACACTAATAATATGTCAAATATTTATTGTTAATTTCTGCTCGTAGCTGTAGGGAAATTAGGTAAGCGAGCAACAAAAGAGCTAATAGTTTGTAAGACTATACCATTTAAATTGTGTATGCTCATTTAACAAGAGAGCCCATAATTTGGCATGAAATACTCAAGACAATATATTTGATATGCATCTTACTTCAGCATTTCATGTAACACAGCCAAATCCAAAAGAAATCTCGCAGACAAACTACCTGAGATTTATAACCTTTATCTTCCAATATCCAATAGCTCCTTATAGGCGTTAATACAAAGAAGCCAACTGTCAAAAACTGTGGCAATGATAAATATTTTGAAAAATAAAATTGTATTAGGTATAAATAAAAAATAGTGAAGAATGGTGTAGACTTGTAGCCAGAAGATAACACAGTGAAAATTGATGAGCTCTTTGTTATCACCCACCTTAAAGAAACGTGCATATCAACTCCAAGTGTCAAATGTCAGCTGTAAGTGGAACAATGAAAGTTTTCATCTGTGTAACTTGTTTTTCTGCTACAGTCAATGCTGATACATCCCGCTTTAACATAAATAGATTCAAAAGGAAGCATTGTCAACTTAAGAAAAATAGTAAAAATATACAGATGGATAAATGATGCATTTGTTTGGTATATTGTTAACTAGTTGAGAAATAACAAAAGCTACGCTGACTGCTTGAAACTTTTTGTATGGCTTTTCCTGCCCCTGTGAAGAAGATGAAAAAATGCCATAGATAGTAATCAAAAGGAATTAAGCCTACTAACAATAGCATGATTTGCATTGATAGAAAAAACCACAAATCGATACATTTAAAGAATGACTTGAGTGATCTTTCAAACAATTTGAAAATAAGCTTTGAACAAATACTTTTAACCATATTTCCTTTTATTATGCTATGTCTCCCTGCAAGAAAAATAAATAGATCTACAAGAAAAATATTACACATGCTCATCTGCATGCCAAACTAAACATGCAATTAAACAAGTGTTACACCATTTGTAGAAATGGGAAGCTCAGGAGCACCCTCTGCAAGAATGATAGGCCCAACACTTTGGTACTTGCTCCCTCATGCCAAAACGTGCCAGCAAGCACAGCAACCTAAACACTGATTTTTTGATTTTCACCTCTTTTCTTTCATGGCCAAATGCTACTCAATTAGTGTTATCAAAACTAAATTTGTGTAGAACATCATACAAATTTATAGATACTCTTTTGTTGTAGACATTAGAGAGGATGAAAATGGGGTGACTTGAAATCTCTCACCATCTTGGGCACAAAATTGCAAAGGCATATGGTATTGATTTCATAGCTTGCAGCCTTCCTTTCTTAAAGTGATACCTTTATTAACCTAGCTCTGATACCATGTTAAATAATGAAGGATCTTTGTAAATGTAATGGATCTCTCTAGGTGATAATCAATATAGAATGGATATGAATTAATTCAATATTGAAAAATGTTTGCCAGGTCTGAATATATAATTAGATCACTTATTAGAATTCCCAATCTGAAGAGATAGAATCATTTATGAATCTCGATAATCCATCTCTTGCGATTGGTCATCTTATTTAGTGCAATCAAGAGGCATATGAGGGGCGGTTGTAACTGTTCAACTACATCTCTCCTTGAGGAGACACACAGGCATAAACTTAAGTAGCCAACAAATCCAAAGGTTATCGATTATGATTAGTCACCAAACAAATTATCAAGAGACCCTATGGTCATCGTCATGATTATTTGCTAAGCCAATTTCAACATCAAAGCCTCTAATATGAATATAGAGGATCATAACTCGATCCCATATGATTGTCATTCAGTCCATCTTGATTAGGGATATACTACCCGATCCAAGAGATAGATATAATGTGATTTTTCATATTTTCATACTTAGTTTAATAATGACAATATCAACTCAATACAAGGATGCCAATCAACTCACTGCCATCACTGCTAATGCTTCTAAATTAGCACAAGTGCTCTATATTATGTTTTTGGTACTGAGTTAAACGAGAAAGAGAAAAGAGCATGATTAGTTGTCACATATTATTTTGCCAACTCAGTGCAAAAAATACAACCTTTAATGTGAAGTGAGGAGCTGCAATAGAGTGCAAGGATTAGAACCTCTCCCCAAGTTTTTAGTAGACTAGGGAAGATGAAGATTTAAAATGTTGTAATCAATTTATGAATCATGATGATGATTTTTAAAGATAATCACTGTAAAGAAAATCCTAATTTTGGTTGAGTCCTAAGTATGCCAACCATGCAAGGAACTTCGTATGATGCTGCAAGGAATGCATTGATGCATTTTTGGATTTAGTCTTCTCAATTAAATTCAAATGAGTCAACCTTGATAGAAAACACTTTTGTACTCATTTTTGGACTCATTAGATATATTTTATCATTTAATTTTGTAAAAAATATATTTTTCTATCCCTTCTGCTCTCTAACATCTAGATGATAGATCATAGAGTGAGATCTGAAACATTGTGATTCAAAAAACATATACAATCTCTTCTAGAAACAACATCAAGTAAAATATTGGATAGCAGAAAAATTGTTATGTATAACAGAAAGTTGTTTTAAAATAAACTTAAGCAATTTTTAATTTACCAAAGTTTTTGCTAAGCCCACATTTGCCAATTGTGTAAGGAACTTCATATGATGATGCGAGGAATGTGTTGATGAAGCCAAAAAATGTGATTTTTTGATTAATCACTAATTGCCAACGTTCATGATTATGTAATTCTGAAGGACGTGTCCGAATTGTATCTACTCTAATTTACAATCAATTTTCATCCTATCACTGTGAAAAATGGTAGTGTGATGTTGCTTGTATTACAAAAGGGATGTTTCTTGTCAATCTTGCTGAGGGTACTAACCCCAAATCCCTATAAGGGACATTGCCTCTTGACCCTTTTAGGTGCTCCATCCCTAAACCTTTGCCAACGATTGTCCCCAAATCAACCCTTGCTAACCACCATCCCCAAATCAAGATCCTAGGTCCCACCCTTCCCAAGACTCTAAAGGAACATAGAATTTTTTGCAACTTTGTACTTAGTTTTTAGGTTGACTTCATACAAAGGAAATTGTAATTGAAAACTATCAAAAATTAGTTATCATTTATGTAGTGTGTAGTATGTATTGTGCAATACAATTTAATCAAATACAATATGAACATAAATAAGAAAAAATGTATCTCATAGTTTATGGAATAAGCTTTAATTTTATTTTATTTTTGTATCTCTATTCTATAAAACCATGTTTTGTTAATTTTTTCATCTTTATTTTACGTGTGTTGAAAATATGATTTTTTCTTGATTGATTCGTGATAGTACGATAATTTCTGAATCTTTTGGTTTGCCTTTTTTTTACTAATAAGATTTTTACTACTATGGTAGATACTATAGAAAATTTTAAAAAATGAAGATGAAAATCAAATTAGTGGAAATGAGATAATTATTAGATTTGAAATGAAAATTCATCATAAACCATTACTAAATAAAAAATCAAAGTATAAGGGTTTAATTTGCGAAAAAAAATAGCTCCAAATTTGACTTTTGCAAATGGTAGATAAATTTATAATCAAATTTCATTGGAATGGCCACTCGGATGCAATGGTGAGGTAC
This sequence comes from Cupressus sempervirens, assembly GCA_028749045.1. Lineage (NCBI taxonomy): Eukaryota > Viridiplantae > Streptophyta > Pinopsida > Cupressales > Cupressaceae > Cupressus > Cupressus sempervirens. Next base: position 329,619,242 of record CM053788.1, read on the forward strand.
GATCTTGCTCAAAATGCTCGCACAAAGTGTTGATGTTGGATTTGAGTTATGACCCTCCAAAGGTTGAAGAAAGTAAGGTTCTCCAATGGCTATGAAATAAACAATCCTTTGGATTTGATACCATGTCTTAAAATGAAATACAAAATCCTATGTGTCTTAATGACAACTAATATGAAAATGTATTACCTCCTATTGAGATTATTTCTACTATTGTTCATGATGATGCTTGCATTCATACAACCATGGATTCAAGTGATTTAATACAATAGGATATTCATTTTCTTCTAGAGTCAAATCCATGGAATGACTAGTTGATGGACATTGTAGGTTTGTTTGTGGAATCTTACATTGTAGATTTTGGGACACACTATTAATGACATTCATTGTCTGTTTGATGAAGATGATATTTTCAAGGGAACATGTTGATTCTCATCTTTACTCTCTAGTTGATCATTATTTTGAGGTTGATATGATGGTGGATACTTTGATACAAAAGTTGGAGGATGTTACTTTATCTTCAAAGGAGACACTTGAGTCTTTGACACATGTTCTACATTCATCCTCAATTAATCCTAACTTATCTTTTTCAATAGAGTAGCATAGTACACATAATATGGGGAGGTTCCTTCCAATGTTAACATGAGGAAACTTGAATAGGCTTTAGAGATTACATGCATTGTTCCTTCCTACAAATTGGGGAGGCTTCATTGATGCACCTTTGGTTTTGTTTCTTCCTAAGGGGGGAATGTTGTTCTACACTCATAGAGTAGTTTATACATCAAGAATGGAACATCTGCAGCAGGTGTTCATTCTATATTGAGGGGGGCTACTTAGTCTATTTTCCACTTCTTCTCTCTAGTATGGAGATTTTTTATTGTATATCCATGTTGTATGTCATAATGGAGGTCTACTCTATCCATCCATTCACTTTTGTTTTTTCTCATCTCTTTTTGGGGGAGGGTTTTTCCCATGAGGTTTTCTCTCTTTCTTTTCTTTATGACAGATATTTTATTTTGTATATTTCACATTGGTACCTAACATGGTCTAGCAGTTGGGACTCAACATGCATTTTCTTCTAGATTTTGTAAGCTTGATTGCATTCTCATAAGCTACACTTAAAGGAGGTGTTAGTGTAATTAAATTTTACTAATTACAATACTTAATTTTACTTAGGATAATTGATGTGGGTGCATCACAAAACTGGTTATATTTTGAATTTGGGTATCACGGTGGATAGTCATTATTTCATTAGGGAGTTATGTGGCCAAGCCATAGGTAGTTTACATAGTTTTATATAGTTATTTTACATTGCAATGTGTCTTAGTAAGTCATTTTGTGTCTTCTTGATGTCAACTCCTATGCCATGCAAGGCATTCATTTTGAGTTAGTTGATGTAGCTAGGTTAGTTTGGATTCAGTTGATTAGGATGGAGTCTCTTTTGAAAAGATGAGCTTGTACCTGATATGATGGGTGATGGTTGAGAAATTTCAGGATAGCAAAAAAGTGAAAGCTCAACTTGGAAGGGAGACATAGTGGTGCATGTGAGGTTGTTCTTAAAATTGGTTGATACTCTACTAGTTTTGGAGGCCGGTAAGAGTATTTTTGGGAGATTTAATAGGCAGAAGCTGATGTGTAATGAGGGGAGAAACCTGATAAAGGGAGCTCGAGAATGGAAGAATGGAGAGTAGGTATGAAACCCAATAGTGGTAAGATAGTAGAAGGTAGTAGAAAGGATCGATAGCAGAGTGGGAGATTGCGGGAACGTTCAAGCAAGGAGGAACCGAGACTTAGACTGAGGTAAAGAAAAACAAAGGAATATGTGTGATGATAAATTTCCTTACTGGAATTTTGACATTTAAACTAGCATTTCCCATTTTCCCTCCAAAGGAAGAACAAAAAAAATTAAAATGAACTTAAATTAGTCAATCTACAAGATCAAACTTGGGAAAGGAAAAAAAATTAAAAATTGCCATAAGGTGAATGTCTGTTTGTTTGTTTTGCACCATGCCGACGCGGGTTTGTGCACGGCCCTCTCAATGCCTCGAGTTTGCCTCGCTCAATGCCCCTCTTTTCCTTTTTGCTGAAATGATCTCTCGCCTTTCCTTTCTAGAAGAACCCTGTGTCGCGTGATTTCTTTCAAATGAGGGTTTTCGGTTTTTTTTTTCTCTTATATCCCGTAGCTGTCGCAATTGCGACGCTTGACGTTGCAATTGCGATGACATCGGGCTAAAATTGAAAAAAAAAAAGCCAAAAACACATTACCTTTTCCAACCGTCGCAAATTGACCCCTAATGTATTAGTGATGATATAGTTCATGATGAACCTTGAAATCTTCTTTCTAGTAGTGCAAGTTAGAGGGACGACTTGAACCCACTTGGTAAAGTATTTAGTTGCTATGATGATGAACTTATGGCCATTAGAGGTAGGAGGAGAAATAACTATGACAAGATCAAATGCCCATTGTGAAAAGGGCCATGGAGAAATAACTGGTTGAAGCTCTTGCACTGGTGCATGGATTAGATTACTATGTATTTGGCACTTATGACATGTTTTGGCAAATTTATAAGCATCTTATTCCATGGTGGGCCAATAATAACTAGCTCTTACCAGTTTCTTTGCTAGGCTCAAACCATTTAAATGGTCTCCACATATACATTCATAAACCTCATGTAAGGTAGTTTTAGCTTCTTGCAAGTCAAGGCATCTGAGAAGGGGTTGGTCAAAAGATCTCTTGTAAAGGGTGTCACTGATGATGACATATCTAGCATCTTGGTAGATAAAGGCTTGATGTTCATTATTGGATAAGTTAGGGGTAGGATTTGGGTATGTAGGCAATCATAAATGTTTTGATACTAGGGGGAATTGGGACCAACAAGTTCACATATGAACTTAGATTGCAAGAGTTCAAATGATGGAACCAAGAGCTACTCAACAAGGAAATCAGAATGCTCCACATTTTGAGGCATATCAATCATAAAAGTGATAATGGTCATAGCGTCAACTTTCTTATTGTGTATTCTTGGTAGCTGATGAAAAGAGACAGTGATAAATTTTGATTTGAGGAAATCTACCATCTATTTGTAAGGAATTAACTTATCATCTTTAGTTTCATAGTCATCATTGACTTGTCAGATCACTAATTAGGAATCGCCAAAAACTTGTAAATGTTGTATGTTTCATTGGATGGCTAGCTTTAGTCCTATGATCATTGCCTCGTACTTGACTATGTTGTTTGTGTAACTAAATGCTATTTGATGGAATTATGTCTCCTTGTAGTGTAATAAATATAATTCTCACTCTTGAAACATTTCTTATATGGGATCCATTAAAGTAAATCTTCCATTCATTATCTATATCCATGTTAAAGATGGCTTCATCTAGAAAGTCTATCAATATGGGATGATAATCTATCATAGGTGATTTTTCTAGCTGATCAACTATTACTTTTCCTTTGATTGCCTTTCTATCCACATATTCTATTTCAAATTCACTAAGGATCATAATCAATTTGGCTAAGTGCCTTGTGAGAGTGGCCTTGCTTAGAAGATACTTTAATGGGTCAATCTTAGAGATAAGCATTATTTTCTAATGGAGCACGTAATGCCTCACCTTGTGGGTTGCAAAGACAACAATAAGGCAAGCTCATTCAATGAGTGAATAGTTTAGTTCATATCCCACAAGTCTTTTGATGATGTACTAAATGGGTCAATCTCTTCCTTGTTCATTAGTTTGTGCTAAGAGAGCTTCTAATTTTTCCTCTATGGCTAAGATGTACAAAATGAATAGTTTTCTTGGACTAGTAGCCATTAATAATGGTGGATACAAAAGATAGTCTTTGAGCTATTGAAAAGATTCATTGCACTATTTGTTCTATTGAAAGGATACACCCTTGCATAATAAATTTTGGAATGGGTGACATTTATCTACTAGCTATGCAATGAATCTATGGATATATTTTAATCTCCCTTGTAGACTTCTTAATGTTCTTAGATTTGTTGGAGGAGGCATTTTAGGTATTTCTTTCACTTTTTCAGGATCAACCTTGATGCCTCATTAAGAAACAATATACCCTAGGACCTTTCTAGAAACAACTCTGAATACATACTTTTGAGGATTGAAATAGAGCTTATAGCTTTCCATTCTATTGAATGTCTTGTCTAGGATGCCTAAATGATCACTTCTTTTGGGGGATTTCCTAAGTAAGTCATCTACATAGTCTTCCACCAGAATGTGCATGAAATCATGGAAGATGGTAGTAATTTCTCTTTGATATGTTGCCCTAGCATTTTCAAGGCCAAAAGGTATGTCATTCTAGCAATATGTTGCCCAAGGAGATGTGAAAGTTGTTTAGTGTTGATCTGTAGGAGCTATTCTGATCTTGTTGTAGTCAAAGAATCCATCCATTAGTGATAACATCTCATATCTAGCTATCATGTCTATGGTGATGTCTATATTTGGTAATGGGAAATCATCCTTGTGACATGCTATATTGAGATGATGGACGTTTGTACATATTTAGATGCCCTTAGAGTGTTTTTTATGTACTAGGTTGGATATCCACTCTACATAGTCAATGGGTCTTATGAAACCTACATCCAATAATTTTTTCAATTTGGCTTTAACAAGGAGAGCAACTTGAAGATGCATCTTTCTCAACATTTACTTTATTGGATTCACTCTCAATTTTAATGGAAAGTGATGGAGTAGCTTAGGATCTAATCCAGGCATGTTTGCCTAAGACCAAGCAAAGTTGATCTCCCTTTCTAGAAAGAATCTAACCAACTCATCTCTTTCCTCTAGTGATAAAAAGGCTACAAAATGTATTATCTTAGGGTTGTTAGGTGTTCCTAGATTTATCTCTTCTATCATTTCCACAAGTAATTCTAATCTTTATTTCAATGGGGTATGTCCAATCTTCCATCCTTGGGTGCCTCAGAGAGCTTTTTACCCTTGGATACATCCTTTATTTTTACTTTTTCATGGTCTAATGGTTTCTTTTATTTTTCACCAAGAGACCTACTTTTATCTTTTTTTGCTATTTTTCCAATTTTGTGACTAGAAGATGGTGTTGACTCCCCAAGGTATGCCATGATGTTTAGGTCAATGGAAAATCCTGGCTTGTGAACTCCTCATAGTAAGTCTTCATGGAGCTCAAAGAATTTTGTGATGGTGTCGTCATTTTTGAACTGATCAAAGGTTGATGGTCCTTGCTGGTCCCAATCAATGATTTCAAGTAAAGTAGGGAAATTCCATCATTAATGTTGAACAAATTATAGTCAAAGGCAAAGATATGGGTGTCACTATCATATGGGTTATATGGGTTATAAGCTCCATGTTTAGAGGTAGGAGGACATGGGTCCAACCATATTTCATCACAAGATTTTGGATGGGTTGTGGGACTAGGTGGGATGTCAGTGATATATTTATCTTGTATTAGTAGTTCATTAGGATCAAAGACGTGTTCAAGACTATAAGAGCTATTGGGATCATCCATGTTGGGTTTAGTTTTTATGGTGTTAGGTTGGGTGTTCTCTGATGTCTTTTCATTAGTTGAAGCATTCAAATTCTTAGATGAGGATGACTTAGTATTAGGGAGACCCAATACAAATGTCTTGAATCTAAGTCCTAGGCTACAATGTCATCTTGCTATAGTAATAGGCTAAATAATGACTTGTTTTTGAGGTCCCAAGCCACTCTATCCATCATATCACTTTTTTTGCATGATGGTGAATTTGGGATCATATTTTTATGAGGATATAGGAGTAGGTTCTTGTCCTTCTTTAGCCTTTTCAATCCATGTAGATGTACTTTTGTAAACATGATCTTTATGTAGGCTACCTCAAGTAGTTAAAGTCACAAAAGGTTTCTTCTATAATGTGAATTTGGGTTAGATCTACATAAGTTGTGGTTTACCAAGAACTTGGGAGAAAGGGGCAATTTCCTAATATGAAATGCCTATGACATGGAATACTCACCATAATCTTGGTCTTCAATTTTTAGCTTTCCTTTGAATGCACTTTTTAGTTTGGAAGGATCAATATATTTGGAGGAAACAAATGGATTTGCTTCATTGTTGGTCGAGACTTGCTATGTAGTAGTTTCTCTAAGACTGAGAAAGAATTGGAATGGGTTTGCATCACCAGGGATGGTAACCTTTACATTGTTATAGGAAAAATTAAAGCATTGGTGATATGTAGAGGGCATCACTCTCATAGCATGAATTCAAGGGTATCTTAGTATCATGTTTCAATTCATTTTGATATCTAGGACCTGAAATAATGTATTCTCGATATCCGAACCAACTCTTATGTGTAATATGATAACACCTTGGATAAGTGTTCACCATTATCATAGGCCTTTATTATGATTTTGTGAGAGGGATCCACATATTTTTTAGAGAAACCTTGAACCTTGACAACTTTAAGGGTATAGATGTTTAGTCCCGCTCCTCCATTGATCAAGACACGTTTGACCTTTGCATTATGGATAAAGAATTCAAGATGAAGGGGGTCATTGTGGCTTAGTATATCCTTAGGAATAACTCAAGGGGAAAAAGTGATATGATATGATGTGGATAGGTTACCAACCATGGCTTGGAACAGGGCAACATCAATGTTACTTGGTACTATGGACTATTTTTAAGGCTTAGTCAAGGATCTTCTAATGCTAGGGTGAAATATACAACAAATCCAAGATGGATATTTATGTTAGGGTTTTTCCAAGCTGGTTCACAAGGGTATAATATGATGAAGTAGGATCTATAGGTCTATTAGGGGCCATAGGTCTAGCAAAGGTGGTAGGTCTAATTGGAGCCATAGGTCTAATCCAAGTGCAATAGGTGGTGAAAACACAATGAGGGTCTTCAACTTTTAAGGTGAAGGTGGATATATAGGAGTCACACTAATTGAAATAGTTGATGGTGCAGTCATATCCAGTGAATTTGTAGTTAATCTATGAGTCAGAGTTTTAACTAGAGGCTTTCCCTTTGTCATGATTACCCAAATGATATTTAAAAATAATATGATCAGAATTAGATGCTGGTAGTGACAGATTGACTATGATCACACCATCATCGATAAGGTCTTGGACCTCATACTTAAGTTGAAAACATGACATGGTCTTTTGTCCTTTGGTGTGGTGGTAATCATAGAATTTGTTGTCATGCCACCAAGAGGCTTTAGTTAATAGTTCATCTTTGATTGGGGGTAACTACAAGAAGTTATTACTGAGTAATTTTTTGTAATGAAATAACTTGCACAATAGAACAAAGAATATGAAATATCATATAAATACTTGATAATAAATGAGAGTAATAGTCCACTTTAAGGGGGCAACCTCCAAATATCTCCAATGAGAACACACTTCACAATATGATGATGAAATAAGTCTCACAACCTCCTATATATACCTAATTATTCTTAGGTTGAATAGATAGAACCCTTCATAACACCTAGGCTGACCTACATACCTAAATTATAATATAACAACAATACCATTACTTAATTAAGGATTAAGATAGCCACAAGTTGACTATTCATAACCCTATATAGAATAATATTAAGGGTGTAGCATGCCTCCTCTCTTGAAAGAAGCATTGTCCTCAATGCTAACTAAGTGTGGATTCTTTTGAATGAGCTCCTCATCCTCCCATGTGGCCTCTTCAACTAGTATGTTCTTCCATTGGATGAGATATTGAGTCAAGGTTTTGTTCCTTAACTTCTTCTTGCATGTTTGAAAAATGCACTCTAGTTCCAAAATTATTCTTCCTTTTTCATCAAATTTTGGTAGTATTGTTTGAGTAGGAATATTTTTCCCAATTACCTTCTTCAAACAAGAAACATGAAAAATTGGATGTATCTTTGTTGTTGGTGGAAACTTAAGCTTATAGACATCACTACCAATCTTTTTCATTATTTGCTATGGTCCATAGTATCTTGGAGACAACTTATTATTCTTTCTTTGTTGCTTCATTAAGATTTGTTTATAAGGCTGCAATCTCAATAAGACCTTGTCCCTAACTTAAAAATTTATGTTGGTCCTCTTGTTGTTTCATTCAATTTTGTGCCATAGCTAAATTCTCCTTAAGTCATAAAAGTACCTATTATTGATGAAGCAAGTGATCCTTTACTACTTGAACTCTTGGTGACACCTTTAATGATAATGTGATGGAAGGAGGATGATATCCATCAATTTCCAAAAATGGAGATATTTTTGATGAGGTATGAAAAGAAGTATTGTACCACCATTCCACAAGAGGTAGCCAATCTACTCATTGAGATTTCTTTTCTAAAGTGAAACAATGTAGACATCCTTCCAAACATTTATTAACCACCTCAATTTGTCCATCTGATTGTCGATGGTATGAAGAAATATGAGCCAATTGTGTACCCAAACATGAGAATAAATCTTTCCAAAAGTGACTAGTAAAGATAGGATCATGATCACTAACAATAACCTTAGGTTTGAAATTTTTTTCCACAATACTTGCTGTAAAAGGATGTGATAATGCAATAAAATGTGCATATTTAGCGAGGCGATCAACTACTACCATGATGAAATTATGGCCTTAAGATTTGGGGAGCCCTATGATGAAGGCTAGGAATAGATAAAGGCTGCAAGAGACCTAGACTCTTAATTGTTTCCCCCTTATTTCTTTGAAAAACCAAACATTCAGCCACAAAATTTTGAACATCACCTTTTAGCCCTTACCAAAAAAAATCTTTCTTGACCCTATGATATGTCTTCAAAAATCCCAAATGACCACCAATTGGGGACTCATGTAGTTCTTTGAGAATCTTGTGTTTAAGAGTAGAATTCTTGTAGAGATACAAGTTCTCTTTATACCAAAGAATACCCCCCTTTAAACAAAAATTATTTGAACTACTAGGGTCACTTTTTATTTGCTGGATGAGATTAATTGTTGCAATATCATTTTTCCACTCTTCTTTGGCTTCTACCACCCAATTTTCTTGTAATATTGAAAGGGAACTCAATAAGGCTTCATTCTTTTCATCCTTCCTAGAAAGTGCATCGGCCACAATATTTTCCTTCCCTTTCTTGTATACAATTTCAAAGTCATATCCCAACATCTTGGTGACCCATTTTTGTTTCTCTTTTGATGATAGTCTTTGTTCCAAAAAATATTTTAGGCAATCATGACCTATCTTAACCTTGGAGTGTCGATCCATTAAATAAGGCCTTCATTTTTTAACTGCATGAAGGATTGCTAATATTTCCTTCTTGTAAATAGGTTTGAGTTGATTTTTAATTTTTAATTGATGACTCTCAGAAGCAATTGGTCAACCCTCTTGCATGAGAACTACTCCTATCCCATTTCTAGAAGCATCACATTCCACAACGAATTCCTTAGTGAAGTCTGGAGTGGCAAGCATTGGAGTTATACCCATAGCTTTCTTCAATTGCTCAAATGATACATTAGCAGATTCATTCCAATGAAAGGAATCCTTCTTCAATAGAGTTTTAAGGTATGTTGCTATACAACCATAATTCTTCACAAATCGTCTATAGTATCTTGTGAATCCCAAGAAACCCCTCAACTTCATAATAATTTTTGGAATAGGCCATTCCATAATAGCCTTAATTTTTTTAGGGTCCACCTTTACTCCTTCATATGAAACTATGTGTCCCAAATACTCCACTTCCTTAAGACCAAAAGCACAGTTGGATGGATTAGCATAGAGTTGATGATCTTTGATTAACTATAATGCTTGACCTACATGTTGCAAATTTTCTTCCCAAGTCTTGCTATAGATGAATATTTCATCAAAGAACACTAATGCAAATGTTCTCAAGAACTTCTTAAAAATGGAATTCATCAAACTTTGGAATGTAGATGGTGCATTGGTAAGACCAAATGGCATCACCAAAAATTCATAATGACCTTCATCAATTCAAAATGCTATCTTACAAATATCTTCCTCCTTAATCCAAATTTGGTGATAACTCGATCTAAGATCTAACTTGATAAAATAAAAAGCTCCATTTAATTCATCTAGAAGATCATAAATGAATGAAATATGAAAGTTATCTTTAATGGTGTACTTTTTGAGCACTTTATAATTTGGACATGTGCACTAAGTTTCATCCTTCTTATGCACTAGCACAATAGGTGAGGAGTAAGCAATTTGGCTATGCTTGATAATTCCTGCCTCTAGCATTTCCTCAAAAAATATTTCTATCTCATTTTTTTGTATGTGTGGGTACCTATAAGGCCTTAATGTTTGGTGGCTAACTCCATAGAACTAGTTGTATGGCATGGTCATGATCCCTCTTAGGAGGAATTCCTTTAGGCATATCTCCAAGAATCACTAAGTGATGATCAATTATTGCTTGTAAATCTAGATGAGTAAGAGCATTAGATTGAGAGACTTCTAATGAACATAGTTGGGCCACAAATCCATCTGTACCTTTCTTAAGAAGTTTTTGCATTTGATGAGAGCTTACCATCTATGAGGATTTTGAGTTTAATCCCCTTAGCTCCACTACCTTTCCTTGTGATCAAAATCACACGAATAGTTCTTGGAAGTTCATCTCAATTGTTCCCAATGTAGTAAGCCATTGTACTCCCAAAATGATATCTATTGCACCCATGGATATCACATACATTAGGGTATCAAGTTGATAATCTCCCATGGATAATTTGATGCTACAAAACTTCCTTGAACAACTAACTGTGCCCCCATCTACAATCAAAACTTGAAACTCTAGGGTTGGATATAAAATAATTTAGAAGAGTTGCCAAATTTTTGTTGATGAAATTATGAGTACTACCTGAGTTGATCAGCGCTGTTGCTTTCTACTTCTTTAAGAAACCCACTACCTTGAGACTTTGTGGTGCACTAAAACCTAAAAGTGCATGACAAGAAATGATTGGTTTAGAATCATTTGATTCCTCACATGACTCTCTATCCTCCTTCAATATGGGCTCATCCTCTTCTTCCTCACTTGGACCTTCAATATAGAACAATTTCTTTTGACTACATTTATGTCCTTGACTATATTTTGTATCACAATTGAAACACAAACCTGTTGCTCTTTTCTCCTCAATTTGTTGTAGAGTCAACCTAGTAGGTTGAGGAAGATAAGGTGTTGAATATCCTATGTCTCTTGTCATATTAGCCCCCTAGTTTCTAAAAATCAAGAACTTCTCCTGTTCCCTACATGCCAATATAAAAGACTCATTTACTAAACTCAGATAAAACATGTGTGCCTCATATTGAATTTGATCCTTTAGATCACCCAAGAATAAATCATTCAAGTTCTCCTTTGTAATTGTATCCACTCTTAAGGATAGATTTTGGAATTTTTGAATATAATCCTTAACTAATCCTATTTTTTGAAGCTTAGCAAGTTGGCTAAAGAAGTTTTCTGCCACACTATTGCTATATTGTGCTTCAAGTTCTTCTATAAAAATTGACCATGATACAGTGAGACCCTCTTTCCTCCTATGAGTACAAAGCAAATGATACCAAAAGAATTTATCTGGTTCTAGATATAAGGAAGCCATCATAACATTTTTTCGATATGGGATTAGATGTATTTCAAAAAAAAATCTCCATTTGATTTATCCATGTTAGAGGATCCTTGCCATCAAATTTTCACATAGCCACCTTTGGAAAAAAAAATTCATAGATCCCATAGGATTACTAAATTTTTTGTTATTATTAGTCGACTTGAAGGTTTCACCTTGATTTCTTGAGAGATCCTTCCTTGTTTCATTCATATAGGAGCTTAAAATGTTCGTATATTTGATATATCTCCTCATAGGTCGCACATATTCTTCTTAACCTCTTACTTGAACTTACTAATTCTTCATTGGGCTTACTATCCTCTATTTCTTCCCAATCTTGATTAGTGGATTTCCCCGGTGTGGTAGAATTCTTTTTGCCTCTTGTTGGAGGTCCCGTCATGATGGAAACCAATGTTTTGAAATAAATCACACAAATAAAATGTAAATTCTCTAATTTATTTATTTTTTATTGTAATTTACTTGGGCCAAGAAATCCTTACTCAGATAAAATCCCCACCAAAAATTAGAAAATTTGCTACCTTGAGAGAGAATTTTCCTAATTTTACAATATCTTGCTTATTTTTATTTTTCAATTTCTCCAAGCTTTGAATTTAGGCTCCTCTAATATGTATTGAAAAAATCAATACAAGGTATACTCTAATTTGATAGTATGTGAGAGATATGAAGATCTCAAAAAATTGTGTAAAATAGTAATTCTACAATAATTTCCTCAAATTTCTTCAAATTCCTTTAAATTTTGGACTATATCTTCTTTAATATGTTCTTCAAAAAAAATTTAAAAATATTTGAAAAAATTGGCAAAATCTAAAAGTTATGCTCTTCCCAAAATCACCCCAATGTTGAGAAAAAATCTTGCCTCTATGGTGTCAAGATCATGCTCTAATACCACTTGTAATGAAATAACTTGCACAATAGAAAAAAGAATATGAAATATTATATAAATACTTGATAATAAATGAGAGTAATAGGTCACTTTGAGGTGGCCACCTCCAAATATCTCCAATGAGAACACACTTCATGATATGATGATGAAATAAGACTCACAACCTCTAATATATACCTAATTATGCTTAGGTTGAATAGACACAACCCTTCATAACACCTAGACTGACCTAACTACCTAAATTATAATATAATAATGATAAAATTACTTAATTAATTATTAAGATAGCCACAAGTTGACTATTCATAACCCTATATACAATAACATTAAGGGTGTAACATTCTTGAAGTGCAGTCTCAAGAGGTATCCCCAAGGGTGTGAATTTCCCATCTTTGTTTGTAGGACATCTTTGAGGTATGTCTTGCATGGAAGTCTCAGGTTTCTATTGTTGAGGTGGTGTTTTATTGGGAGTTTGTGAATTTTTAGGGTTAGTTGAGGTTGAACTAAAGGGAAATGAGAGCATCCTAGAAATTCATCTGAGATCAGTATGCACATCCTGTATGCAATAGTTCCTTGTACAAAATCTAATCAGCAAATACAAGTGCATACTACTATGCCATAAAAGTGGAAACAGACATAGTTGATTTCCCATGATTAAAACCTTAAAGGGAAGTGATTGCAATTTACCGATCTAAACAAAATTTAGCAACATTACAACATAAAGATTATTACTCTACAATCATAGAACTAGAAGAATTAGATAGAATAGAGAACACATATATATGTGGGGAAAACCTTTCCAGGTAAAAAACCCCACACTCCAAACCATCAAGCTAATGTATTATTCAGTAACAAGTTACAATACATTTTCAACCTTCACATGGAGATAACCCCGTGCAAATATATTCTCATCTCACTCTTCCCCTCTCTATTGCATTACAACATGCAATACTCCTTTTATGAACATCTTAAGGCACAACAAAATGCCCATAAAAGAGTTGGGCATTTTTCATGGCTCAACCACCAAGAAACATGCACAATTCCACATGTACATCCAATACCAATAAAAGGGCATCCATCTCTTGAATAGGCAATGACAACTTTTCATAGAATCCACCAAAAATAGCGGTCAAAAGAGAAGTGTAAGGGAATCCATCATACCAACCTATTTTTGGCATATTCTCTTACACACACCAACCACTCATTCTTGGGCACCAAAATAGGCCTCATGTAATAAGATTCTCTTACACGTGTCATAGCTCATTCCTTAAATAGCTCTTATGCATCATAGGAATCCGTCATAACCATTTCAGCCATGATCTCCTTCACACACTTCAAGATGCCGACACATGTAAGTGATCAACATGCCAACTAGACATGTACACTCTCATTTACATATTATTTGCACAAATACATTTTACAAAACAAATAATAATAATAGGAATTATACAAGGTTGAGACACCTTATTCCTAACATTCTCCCACTTGTTGAACACCATCTGAACTTCTCAATGCCCACTGGTTTCGTTAATGCATTTGCAACATTCTTCACAGTATCTACCTTCTCCAAATTTACCTTTCCATCTTCCACCATATCTCTCACAAACTGAAAGTGCACATCAATGTGCTTCGTTCTAGCATGGAAAGTTGGATTCTTCACAAGGCAAATAGCACTCTAACTATCACACCAAATAGTAATCTATTCTGCATCAACACCAACATCAGAACACAATCTCTTAAGCCAAATGGCTTCCTTACAAGCATCAAAATTGATGAAACTATATCATCACAGCCATCCATGAAATAACATAAATCATAACATATGCTCTCGTGCTCCAACTAGACACCTGTCCAAATAACACAAGCGTAAGATCCATGTGATAACAAAGGCTACACACACTACCACCACTCCACTATGCTCATGAGCTACACAAAAGCATCAAAAATATCAACTTCTTAGCCCAACAAAATTGTGAAGTCATCCTCTAGAAAACAAGATAAAACATCAGTCAGAATAACGACCAAACTGATTTGTCCAATCCAAATGATAAACCCACGAGATTGAAAATAGAATCCATAGTAAATGCTAACTCATCCAATCACCCATACCTCAAAGGTATCGAACACCAGAAAACTCATGCCAAAAACATAACCAACCCATAAACTGCAACCTCAAGCTCTATGTGCAAACCAGTCGATGAAGACCAAACACGTAGAAGAACTCCCACTGCATGGATAATGTCAAATCCAAAAAATCAACGGCATACTGAGTCTACTAATAACAACAAAAAGAAAGTGAAACCATGTAGTACCAAGGACCATCCACAAAGATATGCAAATCCTGTAGCAAAAACACTGCAAGAAACATCTCTCTCATCCAGTCTCCAAAAATCTCCTATGTTCTCCACATCCAACAAAGACAAGAGATAAAGGAACCAAATTGTCATCACCCAAAAACAATGAAGTACAGTTGATAACAATTTGACCAAAAAAGAGTGACCACATAGCTCCAAAAAATCTCAAAAACAATGTTATGTGAACCTAAACATCCAAGAAGATAACCAAAGCCAAAGAGAGAAACTACAAACCATAAGCATGTAGCATGTCCTTCTACAAACACTTCTAAATGTCAACTATGCCAAGTATGATCTCCTTCATAGCCCCAACAGAAATGCCATAACTACATCCAAAATTGTTCAACCTCAACAGATCAAACATAACCTGATATCATAAATCTACATGGATGTAAGCCTCTCAAAGAAGATCAAACAAACTCCATTTCCCATTTCAAGAAATCAGCCCACTACCATCTCCTATTGTCATCATAAATGAAAGTACACCTCAAGGAGATAATCATGTTATCCATCTCTTGCAATGAATCCTCTAGAACCATCTAACTACAGCTCAAGATCCACAAATATGAAAGAAAAGATAAAGCACCTGAAAGTAACATTGGGCAATACCTCTCAAGTGATAAACTGCCAAGTAGACCAAGAGTGGGGAATAAGAATGCTCCTCCAAGATATGCAAGTCACCCTGTGACTTATCTAAGAACAAAATCCTCATAGGTCTCTATTGAACTCACGTCCAACAAAGGTGTAGGCTCCTTAGACTTTCTTCTAAAATCTCATCAAGATTATACATCTCAACAACATGTCTCTCATCTCAAGAGAACTCTAGCCTCACCCAAGTCTCCAAGTATCCACAAGCACCTATAATCAATCAGTCCATGCAAAAATCCATTGCAACATAGCACTATCATGAAGTATCAAGCAAATGATCAAAGTACTTAATACCAAGAAACTAAAACAAGATCAATGTCAAACCTCCAACCATGGAATTAGGAACATAATCATGACATCATGATCTAAATTATCTCCTCCAAAGAGATAACATGCTTCATGTGATCATACTATAACATGTCACAACTCTAAATGTGTATCAAGAGTATAGCATGACATAATAATGAAACCATCCTCATACCAAGGATAACATACCAAATAAAAGCATAAACCACACCTTTTCCAAGAACCCTGTGAGCCCTCAAGATGCAACCATCTCCACACACCATGAAGATAACCATCTCCACATACCATGAAGAACCATCTCCACACACCATGAAGATAACAAGTGCACCATGCAAATGTCAAAGATGCTTCTGCAGCAACAGGATCTAAGACACACCTCCAACATCTGCAAACACTCAATAAATAAATCAATGCCAAAAAAATCCCACTCAACCGTGGTACCAAGTCACCTATGGCATCATAAAACCCATCTCCTATATGAAGATACAAACCAAACTAGGAACTAATCCTGCACTGTCACCCCATCACTGTCACAAGCTCCCACTAAACTATGTATCCAAGCTATCCATGACATAATGATACGACATCCTCCAAATTTGAAAATCATATAGGTTAACACATCACATTGGGTGAAACCAAGATCTCCACACCGAGGAAATTCACCATGCTTTAGGACTCCATAAATGACTATCCAAGTACTCAAATATCATCCATCCTCTCATCTCAAAGAAACCACACAAATGCACAAGTGACCACAGACAAGGTCAGCTAACAAATCTGTACCAACACTGAATCAAATCTGGTGGATATAGATAGTCCACATCCAAGTTATCCTACTGGAATTAAATGGGTGACCTACCCACCTGACTGCATAACTTGTAGATCCAATCATTGCAACATGCAAACCCACTATCACATTAGTGACATATACAAATGAGATCAAATAGAATAATCATGTAGTCAACATGACTCAAACACTAGATCAAGCACAAATCTGATTTGCCAATTATGTCCACATCAAACACCATAGTCCAGGAATCCAACAAAGCATCACCACAAAAATGCTGAGTGACTGATCACGTACCAACATCTCTATGTAGAGAAAGAAAAACACCTCCTCTCACCATGCACAAAGAATGCATGCATGTAGAACTACAACCATCTCATCTGGTACCACTCTAAAGGAACAAGAGTTCATAAAATAGCTCTTTATTAGATCCACAAAAAAACCCACAAGCTTTTTATTTCTACATTCAAAACTTGCAAAAACATTGTGTTTAAGAACACCCATGCACATCCACACCCACTTCTAATCTGGAAGACTCAAAGTCTGAAAAAAATACCAAACAACTGAACCCAAAATAATGGATTATCACAGATGAACATCACCATAGATTTTTTTTCAAAAAATCTATAAACCCCTTGAATTCAATGAACAAGAATCCAAGCCATTCATGTATAAACATCCAAGAGGAAAACATAGTACTGGAACTTCAGGCCCACTTGTAGACCAATCCCACAACCACTACTAGTACATGCATCTGAGAGAGAGAGAGAATCCAGAAGCTTCCAAATCATCCAATGATCTTGAATCCATAGTCTCAATGCATTCCAGGTAACAAAAGAGACACCTTCAAATACCCATGCATCAAGAGTTATTCTGTTGTCAACCAAGAGCTCCAGATCAATGTCATTTCAACATGACCAACTCTATTTTCTCTGTCTTCACCATACTTCAAGAAATGTTTGCTGTCTCCTAAAAGAATAAATCAACTGCAATACTTCCACTCATCAAAGGATTAATTATCAGTTAATTTCTTCAAAACAAACTTCTTCAAGCTCTGCAAGCTAAAAAATCTTAATAGAAGAAATACCCAGAACCAAAAACTCTTTGAATCCTCCCATGCAAAAAACATGTAATTCACAAAAATGGGCTCTGATACCAATTGAAAGGAAATGAGAGCATCCCAAAAATTCATCTGAGATCAGTATGCACATCCTGTATGCAATAGTTCCTTGTACAACATCTAATCAGCAAATACAAGTGCATACTACTATGCCATAAAAGCGAAAACAGACATAGTTGATTTCCCATGATTAAAACCTTAAAGGGAAGTGATTGCAATTTACCGATCTAAACAAAATTCAGCAGTATTATGACATACATATTATTACTCTACATTCATAGAACTAGAAGAATTAGACAGAATAGAGAACATAGATATACATGGGGAAAACCTTTCCATGTTAAAAACCCCACCCTCCAAACCATCAAGCTAATGTATTATTCAGTAACAAGTTACAATACATTTACAGCCTTCACATGGAGATTTACATCTTGCTCCATTCTAGAGAAAATTTGGCAGCATAACCCTGTGCAAATATATTCTCATCTCACTCTTCCACTCTCTATTGCATTACAACATGCAATACTCCTTTTATGAACATCTTAAGGCCCAACAAAATGACCATAAAAGAGTTGGGCATTTTTCATGGCTCAACCACCAAGAAACATGCACAATGCCACATGTACATCCAATACCAAGAAAATGGTGTCCATCTCTTGAATAGGAAATGACAGCTTGTCATAGAATCTGCCAAAAATAGCAGTCACAAGAGAAGTGTAAGGGAATCCGTCATACCAACCTATTTTTGGCATATTCTCTTACACACACCAACCACTCATTCTTGGGCGCCAAAATAGGCCTCATTTCATAAGATTCTCTTACACGTGTCATAGCTCATTCCTTAAATAGCTCTTACGCATCATAGGAATCCGTCATAACCATTTCAGCCATGATCTCCTTCACACACTTCAAGATGACGACACATGTAAGTGATCAACATGCCAACTAGACATGTACACTCACATTTACATATTATTTGCACAAATACATTTTACAAAAAAAAAAATAATAATAGGAATTATACAAGGTTGAGACAACTTATTCCTAACATGAACTACACTGATCATTCGTGCATCCACCATACCATCATTAGTCATGTTCTTGTTCTTGGAGAATTTTTTTGCCTTGTCATTATACTAGCTTGTATTTATGTTTTCCTTGTTTGTTTTGAGGATGCGTTTGCGGATGAAGGCATCTTTAATGCTAGCTTCCTTTTTCATTAGCTAAGTAATGGTTCTCATATTTTTGATTTTGAGTTTGTATATTAGATTAGGGACTAGGTTTTCAATGCACAAATTAACTTGTTGTTTTTCGAGAATATTCAATGAGCATTGACTGACTATATTTCTCCAATGTAATAAGAATGTGATGAATGACTCTCCCATCTTTTGTTTAGTTGAGCACAAATCAAAAAGTGTCACCTCATTTGTAATTTTGAAGGAAAAAATGGAGCTGAATTCGTCTACTAATTTTGATTAAGATTTTATGTTACCAAGAAGTTTAAAGTACCATTCAAGTGTGGGCCCATCTAGAGAATGAGGGAAAAATCTCATGAGGTATTTGGGCTCATCACTGAGTTCAATACAAGGGGCACATTATTCCTTGATTTAATAAACTAGATTTCTTTTTCCTTGATATTTTTCAAATCTTGGTGCCTTTAAATGTTTTGGAAATGGAGACATATATAGAATTTTGTTAAAAGGATTAGGATGTAAGTCCTTTTCTATGTATAAAGCTTATTTCTTCTAGACTCCCAATGCCTCAATTTTTTTGGATATTTGTTTGAACTGATGTAATAAGACCTCATTAGGATTTTGAATGATGGTCCCTTCTTCGAGTCTTTTCTATCTATGAGTAGATATAATGCTACAATGTGAACTATGTCTACTCCATTATGATATTTTTGTATCTTAAAACTTGGGTGATGTGTCCCTGGGAGGTGGAGGTATGTTGGCACCTTAGAGGCAAAATGATCCTTGTTATTGTACTTGTTGTTGTGGTATTGATTACAAGAGTTGTACCATGGGTTCTTGTTGCATCACTTGTTGTGGTTGTTGTTGTGACATTTGTTATGGTTATTGTTGAAATAACTTTATTGGTTGAATGTGAGGCCATGTATTCATTTGTTGTTGTGGAGGTATCTATTGAGTTTGGGGTACATGTTGTAGTTGCAAAAATTGTTATTGATAGGAAATTTGTTTTTATAAGAATCTTTGATATTCCAATTTTTGTTTTATTTTTTCTTATTGTTTAGCAAACATGAGTTGTTGTTGTTAGAATTGTTACTGGTACATTGCGTGTAAGTCAATTGGATTAAGACTAGGTTGTGAGTTATGGATGTTGGATCCTTGTACCACTTGAGGTTATTTTTGTTGTTGATGTTGATACATTGTATGCATGTTAAGTGGATTTTGACTTAGTTGTGCATTAGGGATGTTAAATCCTTGTATCATTTTAGGTTGTTGTATTGGAAGCTGGTTATATCCTTTAGAGGTAAAAATCCTATTTGGGTCTTTGTTTTGATACTTTTGTGTGTTAGATGTTTCACTGCGGGGCATCATATTAATTTGGAAATGGGACATATTCCTTTGGGGAATGGGTGAAATGTCAATAAGGCTCTTCCTTTGAATGTCAATAAGGTTTTTTGCAATTGATGTTTTACATGGTATACTCATAGGGGCTCCATGACATTTTATGTCATAAAAATTGGTAGAGTTAGGAGAAAGGGTGTGCTTTATTGATTTTCGTCCAAAGGAGGTATGTTTGGAATCCTTAGAGTGCAAGTCCCCTTAGGCATATCTTTTTTTTGCATTATTTTATTTAGGTCAACTTTTAACATCCTTTTGGAATATTTTGGAAGAGTCTTGTTGCTATTGTTTTATGAAGGTTTGTCAAACAAGGGATTGATATTAATGTGTTCAAAAGTAATTTAGATAATTTTGATGGTTGATTCTTGGTGAGGTATTATAGGTGTTATCTGTGTATTTTAAAATTCCAAAGGTTTTTTTCCCTATCCAAGTCCAAATTAATCATGGGTTGTATGTTTTCAAATATTGGGGTGTCTTGATATTTGGACTTAGGTCCCTCCAAATTTGGATTAAATTTGACAATTTTTTGGGTTGCCATAAGTTTCAAGGTCTTTTATAAAGTCTTATCTTGGCAAGCCCTAGCCATTTATTTTTCATTGATGCCATAATCTATGTTGGAATTGTCACTTAGGTGTAAAGCACCTTGTATGTTTGGAGGATTGAAGGTACTTGTGTTAGGTTTACTAAATTTGAAGGAGTGATTTCCTTTATCCTTGAGCATTGTAGGTAAACTTAAACATATAGGTGGTATAGGTATGAATATGGGTTCAAAATTGGGACTCAATTGAACCATTCTATATGTAGGGGAAGTGTTTAAAGGAAACTTCATAGTAGACCTATTTTTTAGGGTTGGTTGTGTCATTTCTTGATGGCTAGGGTTTTGTAGATACATGCTTAGTGGGTCCATGAGTAAAGGTTGTGAGGATTTAGTTTGATCCTTGTAAAATGTATGTTAAGGTTTCTTTTGATGCAAGAGTATCCTGGGTTGCACTGCTATCCTTCATGTTTTCAATTTTTATCTTATTGCTAAGACTAGGTTCTACTGAAGTTGCATTTTTTGGTTTTTGGGTACCTATTGCAGATCGTGTAACTAATTTTCCATAATGAATTAAGGTTTTCAAAATTAAATGATTAAAGAGGGCCTATATTAATATCTATTTTCTATATCACAAGTTCTAACTCCTTATAGTTTGGGAGATATGTTAATTCTCCTAGAACATCAATTTCTAGCAGTTATGTGTGACAATTTTCTTTGCTCAAGTTTTAGAATGGATGTGCACTTTTCATTTATGAATCAGAACTTGCACACTTAAGGGATTGAAGAGGACCTAGATATATACTCATATTTTGAAGCAAGAGTTCTAACTCACTTAGAGCTAGGAGATATCATGATTTTTCTTAGACATCAATTTTTGGACAGTTAATTGTTGATGCAGGCCGACTTGTGTATTTAATATTAGGTTTATTTTCAGTTAATATTTGTTGAGAGCTAGCTTCTGGCTTCTCCATTTTCTAGAATTATTTTAAGCCATTTTGGATAGTATAAATAGAGTGTTTAGGCTTAGAATTAGGTAGATTAGGGAGTTGGAAAACGGATTGCGGAGCAAAACTAGAAAATGCAATTTTGAGGTTGGATCTTTGAATATGAATGTATTTGTATTTGGTCGTAACCCAGAAGGTGTTATAGCTAGACATATATGAAGATATTTTGATGAATAAATTAATTTAATTTACTCTTCTTCTTCCTTTTGTTACTATTCTTTGTGTTTTCTTCTGTTGTGTTAACTCTTGCAGGGTGGTTCAGAGAACTAGGTGTGCCATTGGCCCTAGTTTTCCCTATCCTTCCTTGCATCATATTTCTCTTCTTTGGTCATGGATGAGGTTTAGGTTGTGCTTTAGGTTGTATTTGTACCTCAAAAAAAAAAGCTTGATATAGTTCTTATGGTCTCTGAGCTAATTGTATCCTTGTAAGTACTGACATGATACCTAAGGATGCATATGCAATGGAGAAAACCCTAAATGGACACTCTACCTCTCAAGTGTGCACCTAAAATACTAACTATGCTTTGACAATACCAAGTGTACCCTTGGTGCACTGGTTTCTTGAAGGTAGGTTGTTGGTAACCATAAGGTATGCACTTTTTAAAAATATGTGTTAGGGTGACAAATATACATAGTGTGAATGATCTAAGTATTTTAAGGTGTTTTATAGTGTTTAGGGATGTAGTGGAGGTATAAGAATGTAGTTTAGTGTTTTGGAAGCTAAAATGAACTTCCAAATTACAAGTGTGCTTTGAAACTATCAACTACCTAGTAAAATTTCCAATTGCACACCTAAAGTGTGCAGTTGGTAAAATAGTGGTGCAATTGGTAAAATAGGGAAAAGCTTGGTAATCTGGAAGTGGGTATGCAAGATATGAATTTTATTTTTGAATTTTGAGGGTCTAGGTATGCTATGAAATCTATGGAAGTAAAAAATGACCTAGGTTTATGATATGTAAGATGAAAATTTCCTAAGGGGATGATGCACAAATGCAAATGTGAATGACGTTTTGGATTTTAACTAATGGTTATGAAAATGACTCTATGGTTGCAAAATACAGATTAGGGTTGGACTTTAGATTTGGGAATAATATTAGAGGTTGATGTATGCAAGTTGGATTATGCAAAAGGGAGGTATATTAAGGTTGATAATGAAATTTAGGATATGTAATACGGGGATAAGAGATCAAGAAGATTGGCTGATTGATGGACAAGTTGATGGTGTTTGATATTGGAATAGATGCTAGGGTTTTGGACTATGCAAGATGAAGTGGTTATGAAACTAGGGTTAATCAAAATGATGTTTAGGGAGACTAGGAATTTGATAATTCTATGAAAAGGGTGTATGAAATGTTTTGAACTTAGGATCAAATATTTGGAAAGTATTAGTCTTAGAGTTTGGCCTTGTGAAGATGGACTTTGGATCTTGACCAAAAAGAGACAAAAGTGAAAAAGATCAAGTTGATAAAAATGACAAGGTCAAATCCATCAAGACATAGATAGAGTATGACCCTAGAAAATGATAAAAATGAAAAAATGACTATGGTCAAGATCCATAATCCATCAACATTAGGAGATGCTCTATTAATTATACTTTGTTATGATTTTTGATTAAGTTCACAGGGTTTTGAGGTTCAAAATGAGGGTTAGGGATAATCAAAATAAGGATTAGGGGGATAAAAAATGAGGGTTGTGTAGATTAGTTATGAAAGATGAAATGATTCTAGGATGTAAATGATGTTTAGAATAAAATGAGATGTTTAGAGTTGTGTTCAGGATGATGACTTACATAGGCTTCTGAAGGCAGTTCCAGGATCCCAGAATGCAGTCTAGAGGTTGAAAATGGGCATGTTGGTAACCAAGTGTGCTATGAAAACCCCAAGTGTTCTCTAGAAACACCAACTATGCTATGGTGCACTTGGGGCTAGTTTGAGTGCAATTGGTAATTTTATGGCCCAGTTGGGAAGCTGAGTTTAAAGTTTACTGATTCTAGAGTAGGTGATTGTTGAATTACTATGCTAGAGAGCTAATTGGTTGGGAATGATGTTGTGATCAAAATAGAGATGTAGAATGATGGTTATGACTTGAGGAATGAATCCTAAAGTGTTCACAATGAAGGTTAGGACATACAGAGTGAAGTTTATGACATGATTAGAAGGGGGATCTATCCAAGCACTTGTGACAACTTAAGGGTCCCAAAATTCTATCTAGAAGACTAAGCTAGAAGTATTGGAAACCAAGTGCACTTAAAAATAGCCAAATATTCCCATGGTGTAGTTGGGGAAAGCTAGAGTGTAGTTGGTTGTTTTAGAGCATAGTTTGTAAAGTGGTCTAAAACTAAGGGGATTTTGGCCTTGGCGACTTCTAGATTATTGTTCTAGAGAACTAAATGATAGAGGAAAGTGATATGATTAGATGTAGGATGAAAAATGAAGGTTAGGAAAAATAGAATGAGGGTTAAGATTTGAAAAATGAAGGTTGGGTAGGCAATAATGCAGATTTAGGGTTGGAATGCAAAGTCTAAGGGATGAAAAATGAAGCCTTAGAAATGCAATATAAAAGACAAGGGATGCAAAATGAAGCCTACAAGATGCAACCATGAAGCTCAAAGAATAAAAAATGTAATGGTATAATATGCAAAGGTGTAATCTAAGTCATACCAAGCACTCCTGTGGTTAGAAGTCTCAATATTTTCAAAGTGTCAAGTGTTTGGACAAAGTGTGCAATGTTTTGACAAGAGGTGTAACATTTTGATAATGTTTGATAGTATCTAAGGTTCACATGTGCTTTGGTACAAATTTTAAAATTTGGTTTTATCTTGATTAATTTTTTTCAAACACAAGACACAACAAACAAGAATAGCTATTGTTAAATAAAAAAAGACACACCACAACCTAGGCTTGAAGACTGTAACCATTGAATTCCCACTTGAACCAAAGTTTAACCATGCTTATCTAGAGTGGACAACCTAAGATCTTGGCACCATAGGCTACCCCTTAAAACACACACACTTCTTGAGGTTACCAAGATCTAAATCCCAAGGGTCATCACTTCCCAAGGGATTTTTACCTCTACCAAGGATCACAAGTATGTGGGATGATTTCATGGGCATGGGTGACCGCCTAAGCTAGTGGATAGAAGGGATGTTGGCTACTAATACAAGGTGTTTAGTTCAAGAACTCTATTTAGTAAGTGAATTATAAAATTCCATAGAAGGTCTCCTAGCCTCGAGAACTAGGGTTTGATACACCATAAGGGTATTGAAGAGAGCTATCATGCAAAAATACTGCCAACATGACATTAACCATATTGAGTTTGTTATAGCAGCTAGAATGTTGAACTAGCTTTGGCCCATTACTACTTTGAGGTCAACCCCTAGGACTCACCAAGTGGTGAGTCTTGGTTCCAAGGTAAGCCTCTCTAAAGAAATTATATGAATTTCTCTTGCACCCAAGATCCACAAATGGCGAGGGGAGAGGATACATCCATGAAACTCCTAGGGTTCTAAACAGTGCATAGATGTCAAGTAGAAAAGAAAACTCATTTTAGTGAACCAAATGAAGTGTTATCTAATCTAATAAAGCCACACATAAAGTTTGAACAAGTACATGGGTCTTTTACAATATCCTGCAAACAAGAATTATTAGTTTTCAATGATGATGTCTTCTCCCAACATTCACCACACACTACAAATAGATCATAAATATTACAAAAACATATAATCTAGGTCCTAAAATAAGATTGAAACCCTACGTGTAGATTATAATTTAAACATGTGTATTTTATGAACCAACTATGCTCTGACAAAGAAGACTACACCCCAAAAGGCTAGAGAGACTCAAGAGGTCGCCACATGCACTGAGATAATGCTATCTGTGCCCCTAGTGTAGTTGGGGCCAATGTGAGCATAGTTGGTAGTTTTGATGCATAGTTGGGAGACTACGTATAAACTATGGGGAAATGAAGCCAAAATAATACCCATAACTTGGAAAACTGAAAGTTACTCTACCAAGTGTGTTAAGACAGTGCAAAGTACACCTTTGGTGCTCATGGGGCCTAGAAGGGTGTGGTTGGTAGTTTTTGAGTGTAGTTGGATAGGTATGAGTAGAAGATAGGGATTATTGTGACTCTTAGGCCTCCAAAATAGCTTCCTAAGGGTCCCAAGTGTGCCCTAACAGAGAAAAGTGCACACCTGAGACAACAAACTACGTAAATGCATAAATGATAGATGAAAATTTTTTACTAAGCCCCCTAATTAAACTAGGTGCAATAAGAAAGAGTAGATAGACATTATACTCCTTCAAGTGATCTCCTTCCTTGCACTTACAAGCACAAAATCAGGAAACCCAAGTGAGTTTGCATGATATTCATGTTGGGTTGACCAATTGCAGGATGAGAAAATGGGTTAGAACCTAGTATATGAGAATTCATAAAACTCAATGAAAATACACTAAAACCATTCTAATCTACCATGAAATCCAACTAAAATAAATAAAGCAACATACTAAAACTCCCTTTTTAGTTGTAGCTCCCATGTCCTTCTTTATTCTCCATTTGAGGTAGCTCCAATTGCTTATAATGGCTATACAATTGAAAGAAAATGAATATGATGCTATGATGATGCTATCAAGAGTACTAGAAGTGTGGTTTGGGCGTAATGTGACAATACAATTCTAAGAGATAAAAAATGAGAGAAAGATGGTTCAATTTATAGCCTATGTGTGAGAGGAGAGATTTGATTGAGAGGATGGACACTTGTCACTTGGAATATGCAACTTGGCATTATATTCCTTAGAATATTGGATGGGAATCTAAAAGGCCATTATTTTGAGATCCTTCTTTCTTGTTTTTAGATAGTTATCTTGCAAAAATAGTCACGACTCTATGGTTTTAAGAAAATGAACTTATGTTTTCATGAATATGTTACCTATATGTTAAGATATGAAGTAGTTGTATGCATAGTTTAAATATGCAATATTTTCTTGAATCTATGGATTTCTATCATATAATGAAGGAATGTTACATGCTGATAAATGTTTCCTCATCCATACTATGTTTTGGGTAGATTCCTTCTTATAGCCATAGGATTTGCAAAGAGTGATAGTTTGAAAATTAGTGATGATGAAATGGATATATGTATGTGAAAGTTGTATGAATTCAATATTTTGGAGGTACTTTCTATGTGCACTCAAAATTAGCACCTCAACACTAAGTCAAAGCCAACTAGATTGCTGAACTATCACAAATGAGCAAGTTATTGTATGATTTTTGTTATGGCAGTGCACAAATATAGCCCCCTCAAACTACTTTATTCTTGGAGGATTTAATCATGGTTAATGATATTTCTATTGCAAACTTTATGAATCCATAGTTGGTCCTCGTTGATGGAGTGATCAAAAAGTTAGGAAGTTATTGTAGTTTCCCTTTAAATAACAATTGTTGTAGCTTTGAGAAAAAGGTTATTGGAGGAAAGATATAATAGATTGATTTTCATAATAATGTGTGATTTATTTTTTAATCAAATGTAATCTCTTACCATGAATTAATAGAACACAAAGTTCAAGTTTACATCTTCTGTGTTGATTGTCTTTTATGTTCACTCATCCAAGGAGGCCCACTTAGTGAGTGAACTTCTCTATTAGAATATATTTCATTTCCTTGTTTATTTCTTCACAAGGTAAAATTTTGTTGTTCTTGGAGCTATTGATAAAAAAATTAGTGAATTGTTCCTGTAGCATAGGTGCATAGATAGGTTTACTATTTGCAACATTACTTTAAGCTTTAAGTTAAGATGTTTCAGTTTCTAGCTTAAGTCTCCTTACAAATTTCCTATGTCTTAGTTGTAATGCCTTAAAGAAGAATTAGAGAATATTGTTTTTAGCCACCTTCTTAAGCTTACACTCCCAGGTTGAAAAAATAAAATGAAGTTAGTATGTTATTTTAGGAAGACCCATGATTTTTTCTAATTCTTTCTTACTAAGGTATTAAGTTGACTGACCAATATCTATGACAACCATGACATAATATGCCAAATATGAGATTCTATGACACATGAAAGTCAATATAGCTAAAAGTGGAGGAGAATCTATGACGTGCATATGACACCTCAAAGCCACTTGTAGGATTCTATGATGCATGAAAGTCAACATGGCTAAAAGGGGAGGAGAATCTATGACGTGCATATGATACCTCAAAGCCACTTGTAGCAAAGAATCTATGATGATGGAGGCTTATTATAGACATGTATAAGGAATAAAATACATTAGAATATGACATATTTTAGCCAAGTGTAGGGATAATATCTATGATGCGTCATGTCCATGTGTCAAGAATAGGTGGAATATTTGAATTAAAAATTCATATATCCACACAAATGGAAATTAGTAAAATGGAAAATAGAAGTGGAAAATAGGACTTAGGAAATTCTAGAATTCCTATAGTTTGGGAAGATGAATCAATCAATCAATTAATATTAATTAATAGAGAACATTTGGCTAGCAAGAATAAATAGTGATGTGTGATGAAAATGATTGAATTGACATAGGATTAGATTATGGATTATCTAATCCTATAGGATAATTTAGTAAATGATTGGCCATTTTGATGAAATAAATGATGATAGTATCCTTTGAAGAAATGTGATGATTATGCAGATCAACTAGGATGATGATGGGTAGATCAAAGCCATGATCAAATTGAATGACTGATCAGGATTGAAAGAATTCCAAGGAAACATGACATGGATTAAGGACATGTGACATTTAACAGACATTATAAATGCCATAGGATTGAAATTAATTGATAAGGTTGATCATAATAACATGAACAAACATTGTCAATATTATTAAATTGGTTTGATGATGCCATGATTTGACACTAAGAGACGCAACAATGTTAAAGATTCGATGATAAGAATGGTAGATTTGACCTAGTGTTGATGGATATGACATTACTAAGGTTAGATTTTATAGGTTTAATAAGGTTTGATAGGTTTCCAAGGCATTGAGGGACACAACAATGCCTAGGGTTTGATAGATGATGATCAATTTGAGATATTTGATACATTTTGGGTTGTTCCGGGATGATTCTGATGATGTCAAAATGGTTTTGGGTTGATTATAAAAAGTTTAGATAAAATAGGGATCGATTCCAAAATTATTTGCAATTGATTTGAAAGGGGATACAAATGATGAAGGATATGGTTATAATATTCTTGAATGATAATCAAGTTGGCCAAAAGATTAGAATTAGTGAAATGAGAAAATAGGCCGAGTTATTGTGAGAAAGTGTTTAAATAGTAGACACGAACCATTTTTGAGTGTGTATAGCTACATTCCTCTTTAAATTGCCTCACATAATTCTTGGTATCCTCACGAAAAAGTTGCACTTGTGCCTACATCAAATAGTTGGGTTTATTGTCAAAAGTGTGATTCCTCAATATCATTCTTTGAGTGCAATAATATTTTCCAAGTATATCACCTCTCTTGGGAAGCCACTCCACCATAAGTGAGGTTCATTCTAGGGCATGGGTGATCACCAAATCATACAAAAATGACATATTTTTCTTCCATATTCTCATTCACCTGGCATCTATCCATTTCCCTCTAAAATTCATCTTTGTCTTTCACCATTCTTGAAGGGAAAGATGAGAAAAGAATGATTTTATTCTACCCACCAAATGAATATGAGGAGGTTTATGATTTTTTTTTATTTTATTACATATGAATATATTTGTTATAATTTGTCTTTTATTACAAAACATTAACACGAGGTTTGTTCTTTTTGTTGCCAATAAAAAATTCAAAGCCTTTTGGAGGTAAAATATTTTTAAAAGCAATTTTTGGAAATTGGACTCGAAATGTTAGGAACAAAAAGATCATGGCCCAAACTCTTATTCTTAATTATAGGATGTCTAAAGATTTAATTTAGAGTTTAGGTAAGTGTTTTTATAGAGGTAAAATTCCATAGTTCTTAATATATGTAAATTAGGAATTGCATCTAGGTATGCAATGTGATGTTAAATAGGTATGGAAGATTGATTACGATGACATTTAATAAATGATGTTATTAAATATATTTTAGAAAAAATAATATTTATATATATTTATGAACTATAGTTTTAACTATTAGTATACATTAATAATTATTTTTATTATGAATATTGGAATAAACAACTGAGAATCTAAATGATTAATAAAAATATAAGAGAATTAAATTTAGCAAAAAAATTTCAATCCATCCATTTATTGATATACCTCTTAGAGGAAAATTGTATTAGTTTGCAATATTGATCAAAGAGTCCAAAATGATGAATAAAATCTCTTGGGCTATTTAACAAAGCATCCAATATCTGGGAAGATGCAAAGTGAAATTAAAATTAGTATGAGAAAGAGAAGGTCCAAGGGTCATGAATGAGTTATGGAAAATCAAATAAACCTAATTCATTAATAAAAAATCTTAGAAAAATGGAAGAGAGAAAGTTCAAATGACTTATTATTGGTGACTAATTATCAAGTCACTTATTTAGTCATTTATTAAGTAGTTTATTTAGTGATTTCTATTTGGTTGATCTTGTGATTTTAATTGGTGACTGAATTAGCCAATTATTTATTAACTTATGCCTATAAATTGCAAATAAATAGTGAAATTTGATCAGTTTTACTCATGGGACTAAAATTTTTAGTGCCATGACTAAATTTTTTAGTGGCCTGACTAGAATTTTTAGTCACATAGTCACATATTTTCCAAAATGTACTAGTTGATTTTTATGTTCACTACATCAAAGGGAAAGAGAATGTCATTGTGGGTGCCCTGAGTAGGAGACAACATGAGATATTAGTTTTGTGATTAGAAGTGGATTTGTGAGGCTATATCTTGGAGGTTTTTCCTAGTGAAACATGGTATCAGGAAGTGAGGGTGGAGATTGAGTTTGGATGTATCCTTGAGGGGAGGTTTTCAAGTTATTCACTAGAGTCTATTGGACTGCTGCAACACTTCGGACACATTTATGTGCTAGTGTTTGGTGATCTTCGTACCTAGATTTTTTAAAAAGTACATTGTGCACCATATTCCACACATTTGAGCATCACAAATATGTATGCCACTCTTAGAAAATTGTACTTTTGGGTAGGGATGAGGCATGATGTTGCTAATTTTGTTGTTTGAGGTCTTGAATGCTAGAGAGTAAAGGCAGAACATCAACTTCTAGTGGGTCTTTTGTAGCTACATACCATCCTAGAGTGGAAGTGGATGCTATATCTATTGATTTGATCATAGGTTTGCTTATTTCATCATGATGACATGATTGTATCGTGGTGATAATGGATAAGTTGTCTAAGGTAGCACATTCTTTACCCATGAGAACATCCTATACGACTTCTTCTATAATGCATGTTTTCTTGGAGGAAATTATTTAATTTCATGGAATCCCTTGTTAGATTATATCAGATAGAGATATAGTGTTTAATTCAGCACCATGGACAACTCTCCTATAGGCTTTGGGCACACAACTCAATTTTAGTTCAACATACCAACTAGAGACTGATGGTTAGATAGAGAGAGTCAACTAGGATCTAGAAGACATGCTTTGCATGTATGTGATGGATAGGCAGGTGAAATGGGAAGACTATTTGTACCTTGTTGAGTTTGCCTATAATAATGGGTACCATAGTTCTCTTGGCATGTCACCTTTTTAGGCCTTGTATTGTAGACCATGTCATACCCCTTTGAGTTGGGAATGTTTAGAGGAATGAGTGATTTTAGGTCCAAATATGCTTTAGGATATGGAGTAGTAGGTTGTTAATATTAGAGAAAATTTGGTTATTTCTCAAGATATGAAGTATGCGGATGCCCATAGGTTGGATCACTACTTTTCAGTTTGTGACACAATATTTTTGAGAGTGCATCTATGGAAGAGCCCTATCTATTATGGGAAAGGCTCTAAGTTGGTGCCACATTTTGTTAGACTATTTGAGATCCTTGAGAGGATCAATCATGTTGCCTATTGACTAGCGTTGCCACGTATCTTATCACACATCCGTGATGTTCTACATGTTTATGTTTTGAGGCTGTATATTCTTGATGTGACCCATGTACTTGATTAGGATGCTTTTAGGTGGAGGATAGATAGCTTTCTTTGGAGCCCATTAATACCCTTCAACATTAGAAGCTAACCCTCAGAGGTTAGGACATGGAGTAGGTAAGGGTCTAGTGGGACTCGAATGATGAGACTTCTGCTACTTGGGAAGATGCTATATGGTTGAGATATTTTTACCCTTATCTTTTTGAAGGATTCCAAGAGTAAGCCTATTCCTAGTGGGGGAGGATCCATAGTGCCTCTTGTGTTTTCATTCTATACCTTGTTATATATTTTGATTCCAGAGATACTTTGATACTCGTGTTCGATGACATTTGGGATGACCTGATGGTCAAATACTATATTTTGATTTTCCACTATCATACATGTTAGATGCTATGTTGTTTAGTTTGATTATATATGCATGATGATGCTTATTGATGTGACATGATGCTTTATGATGAAATTTCATTATTTGTATTTGGACATATACTTTGTTATGCTTATATGATGAAGTTATTAGATTATGGATACTTCAATTTGATGTGATGATTATTTACTTCATTCTTGCTTTGAGATGTTTTATGATGCTATGAGTAATTTAAATAGATTATTTTAATGTGATTAAATAAATGGATATTTACATGATTTAATGCATTTATCACTTTGGCTACATTATTATATGCAATTACACTTGATCATGTTGTTTAGTGTGCAAGATTTATATCCCCGACAGTGGCACATGGAGTTAGTGACTCGACTATTCTTACCTAGCCAATGTCATCCTAATACGGTTGACATATCGTATTTAACTATTTAATTAAACCCTCTAGTGATTTAATAAATCTAGACTCATTTGCATTATGTGATTAGACCCGTGAGCATGTCTATGCATTTAGAGGTTCAAATTTGTCATAAAATTTATTAAAGAATAATGTGATTTAATAGTTTATGAGAATTTTATATTTGATTTAATTAACTTAATTCTCAACAGCTTTTTTGTAATTGAATTCCATTTAATTAGAATTACCCAATTTTGTTTGAGTTGAGAAAGGGTTGTTTTAGAGGGATAGTTAATTTCCTAATTTTATATTTCACTTTTAAAAGTAGATATATAATCCAAAAGGGAATTATTCCCTCACTTCTCACTTGTGGAATAAAATATTGTAGAGAAAATTCCAAAATCCTCTTAGAAGGATTTACTATTTTATTCATTGTAGGAGATATGGGAGTGGGATTTTCGTGAGATTGAGATCATTGGATCCAACTTGAGGAGACCTTCATTTGTTAGGATTTTTGGCAATGACCACAAGGAAATTATTTTATCATGTGTGTTCCTATTTCAGCCCTTTTGGTTGTGAGGTAGGGCTATCCCATTTTATTGCTTTCACTCCAATTTGGAATCTTTTTCTAGTAGAGAACTATTTAGAGGCTGAGAACAAGTGTTTCCCTCTATTTCTCTATGCTAGCTCTACCCTGTTAGATGGTTATGAGTGTTTGAAGCTTTTTGGGCTTGGGGTTTTAGGGTTTTAGACCATTATACTCGCCATTTTTGCATACAAACTCCAAATCAAAATTTTACATGATATTTGTAACTTTTGTGCCCAAATGCATAATGGGTTTTAATTTTGAGGTTTTCGCCATTTTTTTGTTTTCACCTCATTTTTCCTGCCACCTGACTTTCTTAAATTTTCTTGGCACTAAAGTTGGTCATGAATTTAGATTATCTATAGGGATATCTATCTAACCTTATATGTGTTTTATTGCTTTGGGATTCATGCCAAATCCATACACCTAGATATAGGTTGATTGAGTGGTTTTGTTATACTTGTGGTTTTTATTTTATTTCTCATCCAACCCTTTTTTTAATGATCTTCATGTATTTGATGTGTCCACACACAAGAATGTGTGCATGAATTAGTTAGGTTCTTATGAGGCATAAACTCTTGGTTGATATTGATGGAGTTACATTCACTGGAGTGGGGTTGGAAAAACTACATTGCCCATAGGCAGTCATTATGTGATGAGCATGGGTATGTAGGGTAAATGTGTGGAGGGGCTTCTCTCATTACCCAAGTTTTATTTTGACAAGGTAGTAGGAAGAAGTTTAAATAAGTGACAACTAAATAAATCATTCGGTAATAAAAATAAGATAATTAAAATTAGAGTACCTAGTAGTTGATCTAAGGGAACAAGCATGGTGGTATATCTGAGGACATGTGTCTATATGGTTACCTTCCAAGGACATAGTGTGATAGCCTCCCGAGGGAGAGTTTCTACATGATGTTTAGCTTGGGCTTCATGATGCCAAGAAATCTACTATCTACTAGAGTCCCTACATATTAGACCCATAGAGTGTTTGACCATGACCTATTGTATTGCATTGTCTCATGATCTTGGTATCAATCCTTTGTACTATTTTGCATGAGTGTTTGCTATGGATGACTATTTTGTGTGTATTTGAGGTCAGATCACTATCTCCATCAACATGATGAGAGTGGGCCTATGGGTTCCACATTGTTGGGAGGCATAGCTAGCTTTATCATTTTTGGGGATTAGCATACAGAGTTGACCTTCCTCCATGTTCAGTTTTGGAGTTGGATGCTCACATTGTTGTCTGTATCTACTAGATTATGTTTTTATGCGATTTATGCTATTATAATTTATTGAGATAGTTTATTTATACACATGTATATTCACTATGATGTTTCTTTCCACATGCTTACATTAGATGCTATTGATTACATGTTATAGTTAGATGTTAGAATTATTGATCTCCCTCTATTTTCTAGTGTTTACTCCTTGACTATTATGGATCTGGTACTCCCTGGTGTGGAGGTTCTAACACTTTCCCCCTTCTAATTGTTCATCTAGTTACCTATAAAAAGAAATATCATTTGATACTAGAAAGTATTGCATGATAATAGTGAGTTATATCATGCAAAATTGGTAAAGTATCACACGATAATAGTAAAGTATATCGTGCAGTACTAGAAAGTATCAAACTGTAGTTGTAAGAAGTATTGCATAATATTGGAAAACTATCACCTGGTATTATTGTATAGTATTGTACCATACTAGAAAGTATCACTTGATTCTATGCAAAAACCTACTGGAGAAAATAATAGGTATCTCTAGACTTGTCGTTTGAGATTCAAAGGGTGATTTGTGTTGACATATTAGTCAAGTTTGTTATTAGTGACATACACTTATTTAGATTGTAAATAACTACCAAGCTTATTGTATAGTTAACAGTGTTTACCAAGCATTTCAGTTACCACTGAGTTCTACAGTTGCTACTGAGTCCTTTGGACAAATTCCAGTATTAATTGGGCAATTATAGTTATAGTAAAGATCAATAGTGTAAATTGTGCATCTTAGTGTATGCCATGTTTACCAGTGCAAACTAAGTTGTTTAGTGCTTACCAAGTTCATAGTTTATGTGATGCAAGTCTAGTATTAACTAAGCTACTTAGTGTTAACTGAGTGACTCAGTTCATATTGAGGTCAATGAGATAATGCTTAGTGAGTCATACAATGTAAACCAAGAGATTCAATTTATATGATGAGTTTCACAGTATCTACCGAGTCACTAGTGCAAATTGAGTTCAAGACTACTTGGAAGTGATTAGTATGGATTGAGCTTCTATGTCTACCAAGTGCACGATGATGTCAATCATTGGTAGTGGATGTCGTGTATTAGAACTTCATCGAGTAGGTCTTCAGAGCTCGAGTGTCTACACTTCAGTCAAATTTGTAATATTTCTATAAACTTGTATAGTGGCTGACTTTATAATTTGCATAATTGGATTGGTATATATGTAGTGTATTGTAATGTAAATGAAATGTAAATCAAATATAATCAGAGAAGAGAAGAAAGAGTGAATTAAAAAGGCTACAATAGTATAAGGAGCAACAAAGACATATCTATCACATCAAGGTGATTAGTACTCAAAGGAATCTCATTTAGAAAACTAAGTTGTAGATCAAAGATTAGCTACTGTGTCATCCTAATAGGTGGATTAGTCAAATCCTTTAACAAGGTAGACCTAACAACCTTTTCTAAATCTCTTTATCGAGTGCATACTTCATTGTATGTTTGTAAATCCTTTCACAAGGTTGACCTAGCAGTCCTTACTGCTCCTAATAGGGTAGATCATTAGAATTGATCAATGTAATTCTTAACAGACCAACTTTATATTGCAAAACTAAAGCTTGTGCGTATCATCCCAACCCCAATTTTACTTTCTATTTGGAAGGTTTCTAGGTCACCAAATCTTTGTGTCAAAGTGTTATGAATGCTTTCACGTTTTTAGTTTCTTATGCATGCAATTAGATTAGATTATATGTAAAGAATTAAATACTAATTGGATTGTTGGATTAAGAGTTAAATTGTTGAAGTTTTAGAAGTTACTAATTCACTCCTCCCCTCTTAGTAACTTAGCATAGTCTAGAATATTTCCAATAATTGGTATCAAAGCATTGTGGTTCTCAGGAAAAATTTTAACAGCTTGAGAAAAAATCAAGGCCATGGAGATATTCAAACTTGACAAAGCTATTGATAATGAAAAGCTAGATAGTGAAATGGCTATTTCCTAACTCAAGAAAGCAACGGAGCAACTCTTCCAATCCCTGAAAAGAAGAAAAGAACTTGTAATTCAAATGAATCATCATCTTTACATTGAATAAATAATTGAAGACCTTCATTCAAGAAATTTAGATGAAGAAAATGAAGCAATCAAAGAACTCCTAGAAAAGAATGGTTCCCTATAAGAAGAAGTAAGAAAAATAAGAAGAGAACAAGAAATTCAATCAGTAAGGCTTTGTGAAGTCATGGAGCAGAAGAACAAGATAAAGAAGAGATAGAAGGAAAGAACAATGAAATCCAACACCAATCCCTTCAACATGTAGACTTCATTGATTAGCTCTCAAATGAAAATGAGGAAATCATGAGTCTAAGATCTAAAAATGAAAGATTTTGAAATGATCTAAACTCTAAAAGGAAAGTCAACAAAAGAATGATGAAATCTCGACTAGAAATGAATCAATTGAATGAGAAAAATCTCTATAGACAAAAAGGAAAAGTAGAAATTGGATATACAGAAGAAGGAGAATCATCCAAGCAAGGAGCTCAAAAGAATCAAAGACCTACTTGCAATCACTATAGTGAGATAGGTCATACATCAAACAAATGTTGGAGCAATGGAAAAGCAAAATTCAATGGAACATGTTACAATTTCAATCAGGATGGTCATAAGGCTAATGAATGCAAAGAGAAATCAAGATTTGAAGGAAAATGTCACGAATGTAAGAAACATGGACACAAGTCATCATAATGCAAACCAAGACATTAAATCCAGTAGAGAAGATTGTGAAAGAAATATTTGGTTGGGACTATGAAAACTGGTGTAGATATCATTATTATGGAGAATTTGGACACATTGGAATGAATTGTTTAAAGCATCATTTGAGGAAAGAGACACTACTAAAAGATGTTTCATTTGTACATAACTTGTTCATCTTGCCAAGAACTATATGAATGCTAGTAGAATTGAAGATGAGAAGAAGGAAAAAGTTGATAAAATTTGAAAATAGATGAGACAACAATGGGTTCTAAAGTTTATCGAGAATGAAAGTCCAAGCAATGGTGATCAATTCACTCAAGAATTGGTTGACAGAATTGGGTGACTACCATTTCTACTTAAGTTCTAAAGGAAGAACTAGAACTAGGATACCAAAGAAGTCATTTGAAATTAGTTCTAGTTGAAAGGTCAAAATGATCCATATCTATATTTAAGATACAAATGGATCATTGAGTAAATGGGTACTAGTGTCTACTGAGTTACCTTCTCTACCGAGTGAGGTTGAGTCACAGACTCTAACTAGTGAGGTCAGGAGTAATGGAGATGCATATGGTTAACAAGTCATGAAGACTTCGTTGAATGTTAAATGCAAAGAAGTGGATGATAGACTTTTAACATGATGCCAATCAATCTACCTTTTGTACTGAGCATTTATGAATTTTTTTTGATAAAAGACATGGAATCAAAGTCTTTCTTACGAAGAAATTCTCGAGTGCTATTGTGAATTGTGATCTTCAGAGCATCCAAATGATTTGAGAGAATTGTCAATGAAATATTTTGAATTCCCTCAAACCCTACCAAGAGAAGATGGCATCTATTAGCAACAAGGCAAAGCAAGGTTTAGAAATGTTGGTTCATGGTGAATGGAAGGCACTGAATTTCAAACTCAACCCTGCAATTGCAAAAACCCTAGATCTCAGTGGAGCCTAGTCAAAAATCCCTCCAAAGGTATTATTGATAAAATATATTCAAACTCATTTTAAATGTGTTATTCAAGAGATTGGCACTTTGGAAATGGATGATTCCCTAGTTAAACTTTGTGTAAATGGAGTTTTGAAACCTGAGCACCAACACCTGGAAACTAAAGGGTTAACTCACATTCCTCACATGCTCCATGAATTTCAAGTAAAATGGATTAGGTTTATCCTTAGTTGGGTGCATAATGGATAGTTGTGGTTGGAGCAACCAGTATTGATCACAAAGAAGATGATTCGTTAAATCACTTGTCTCACAATGCTAAGCAAAGCTAAACTGACCAAAACCCTAGGTTGAGCAAAAATTGAAAAGAAAGCCCTAGAAGAATGGGGTGACAAAGGAATGAAGAGTAGTAGTTCCATGGACATAAAGTTGAAATTTGGCATCCATATTATAGCACACAAGATTTACAACTCAAGCATGTTAAACAACATGTGATGTGAAGTAGTTGACCTTGCATACAAGGTAGTGAAGAATAATCTATCTTTCAACTTTTTGAGCTACTGTTGAAATAGTTCAAAAAGAATATGGATAGCATCAACACATGAAAGAATAATCCCTATAAGTTTGGCTCCTTGTTAGCCTATTTATTCTCTTACGTTCAAAAATTCTTCCCTTCAAAAGACACTATTGTTTGGAGAAAAGATGTGCTTGTGCTATATCAAATTAATGAATTTATTGTTGAGATGGGTGAAAACTATAATAGTATTATGGATAACTATTTTGATCATTCAAGGATAAAATGAACAATAGATATTGAATCCCCAAGAAACTTGTTGAAGATTATAAGGATGATGTATGTCTCATGGTGGATTGTGACAAAGTATACATCTAGGTATTTAAGCCTAGAATTGCATGGGTGAAACCTCTTGGATACAAGGTTAATATTGATGAAACAAAAGACATCATTGAGGCTCTTGTAAATGAACTAGTTGATGCCAAGGCTGCATATTTTGGCACATATGATGAAACAAAAGCCAAGATAGAACTAGAGATAAAGCTCCCTCATGCAATTAACAAAGGAAAGAAAAAGATTGTAAAACTGAAAACAAGTTCTACCCTTTTATTGACCAAAGGAAAAGGTGAGGATGAGAAAGATGAGGATGAGGAAGTAGAGGATGAGGAAGAATTTGAGGAAGAAGAACCATTAATAAAAAAGGGCAAGGTAATTATTACCAAGCCAGCCAAGCCATCCACTGCTCTGTTTATAAGGAGATCAAGGAAGAAAGCTAAAAAGGAAGGAGGAGACAATATATTTAGAAAATCTCCACCCACCTCCCAAGACTGATTGAAAGATATAGAAGTAGGAGATGGTATAACAAAATTTAAGTCATTAAAGTATGAAATCAGGACAACTAAAGAGCAAAAGTAGATAGAAGGTCTAGTGATGGACAAAATGGGCAAATGGAAATACTCACCTGACCAGCTTGCTTCTCAGCTTTGTAGCATTTTGTTGGAGAAAATAAAGCCAAGATGGGAATTTGCCATGCAAAATGTCAAAGACATTTATGGGAAAACTCCAAGGTAGCTTATATGGAGCATATCAAACGTAGAGGTAAAAGAGTCATTGAATAAAAATGAATAAAAATTGACTCTAATATTCAACACCTGTCTAATTTTGATGAAAGATATTGAACATGTTGTAAGAAATGTAATAAAAACTTGGAAAAATATCTTTCTATTACATAAAACAAGTGACTTTCATGTTGATGTAAAAGATTATGATGATGATGATGATAAAGAAGAGAAAGATGAAGAAGAAAATGTTGAATAAGAAACTCATTTTGATAATGTATATGATGAAGATGAATAGGAACAAGTGGCTACTGAGGAAGCAAAACAATATGATGTGGAAATTGATCTAGTTAAGATATCTACAATAGTAATTGCCTCACTTTCTCACTCTACAGGAAAACCAGTGACAACATCAAGCACAGAGAAAACCCAAGCAAGATTGATTATGACCACAAGTGACAACTCAAACATCCAATCACTCTTTGCTCCAACTCAACTTAGCATATCACTTATTGAAGTGATCTCCACTTCATCTACCAAGCTGTAGACTCTCACATCTTCTACCAAGTTGGCTACATTACTTTTGAGCATATCAATTATAGATACATCAATTTTGAATTCTTCAAGTATTTCTATTAGTATTCCTTCAATAAGTGCAATATCAATTTTTTTTTTCTAGTCCTAGTATGTCTACAATTATTTCTATTCTAGTACATGGGCAATAAGTGCCAAGATAGTTGAGACCAACTGAGCACAAAAATTTTGAGCAAAGGAAAAGGGATGGAGGAAGAAATTGACCTTGATGAGAAAATTATAATCCCTAATTGGGACATTTCCAAGCTTACTCTAGACCAAATGTAGTCATTTGGTGAACTCCTCTAGAAGAAGGCTAAACAATAGAGGTCAAGAGAGGAAAGGATAAAGAATTCAAAATTATTAAGGATGCAAAGAACATTTTGGCAAAGGCCATAGGCATTGAGGTTGATTCTTAACAACCAATTTTGTATTAGCTAGCAGAGGAAGTTCAAAGGTTCAATGAATATACTGATGGGTAGGATAAGCTAGTGCAGAAGGTAGAGAAGAAATTTGAGAATAAAGTGTTGGAGCACATTTCCCAACAAATTGCTATCTATCAAGTAGAACTTTCTACACTTTTGGGTTCTTTGGAAATATCTTGTACACATATATCATCACTTTTTGGTAAACTAAGTGGTGTTTCTATTTTTACCAAGGAAATAAAGGAGAATTTGTCCAAAATAGATGAAGACCTCAAGCTAAGCACTCAGTAGTTGCAACTTGACCCTAGTTCAAGTTTTGCACACTTCAAGAAGATAAGATTTTTGATCTATATGCAAGAAGAATTGCTTAGAGAAGAAGCAAGGATTAGATCTATATTGGTAGATATACAAAATATGATTCTTCCCAACATGGATGTACTATAGAAACACATTGTATATTCTA
The DNA here is from genome assembly GCA_028749045.1 of Cupressus sempervirens. NCBI lineage: Eukaryota > Viridiplantae > Streptophyta > Pinopsida > Cupressales > Cupressaceae > Cupressus > Cupressus sempervirens. The sequence continues at coordinate 329,660,410 of CM053788.1, forward strand.
AAAATCTCATCCATGACAATAATTTCTCCATAGCAGACCATATGATAGAGCTATTTGCAGAAGTGCAAATTGCACTACACAAAAGTAAGGTCTTGTAAGAGAACTGGGATAAGACCTTGGCAATCATACACAAGGTACATTCAAAATTTTGGCATTAAAATGTGAATAAATAGAATAAATATTTGGCATTAATGTCAAAAAGGGGGAGAAAGATATATGTATAGAGAATACATATTGTGAATAAGGAGAAAGATATATGTTATGGGGGAGAAGATGTAATAAGTTGTAAAAACATGGGGGAGAAAGGTATGTACAGTAAGTGTATGTTGTATATAGCAAGAATATGTATAGTATATTGTATGGAAGAGCCTTACCATGTACAAATGTCTATCTTACAAAATCAATTTTGAAAAATCTCAGAAATAGTATACTCTACTGAGCTAAGAATCACATGGTGATGGATAAAAGGTATTCAAGAACTCTTTGAATTCAGTTTTGGATGATAATTTTTTTTGTCACTAATGCCATAGGGGGAGATTGTTGACATATCAGTCAATTTTTTTATTAGTGACATACACTTATTCAGGTTATAAATAGCTACTGAGCTTATTCTTTAATTAATAGTGTTTACCAAGCATTTCAATTACCACCAAGTTCTACAATTGCTACCAAGTCCTTTGGACGAATTCCAATTTTTACTAAGTAGTTACAATTACAGTAAAGATCAATAGTGTAAAATGTACATCTTAGTGTATGTCATATTTACCAGTGCAAACTGAGCTGTCCAGTGCTTATGAAGTTCATAGTTTATGTGATGTGAGTCGAGTGTTAACTGAGCTACTCAAAGTTAACTGAGTGACTCAATTCATATTGAGCTTGAGGAGATAGTTCTTACTAAGTCATACAATGTAAACCAAGAGACTTAGTTTATATGATGAGTTTCCTAGTATTTACTGAGTCACCGGTATAGACTAACTTCAAGACTACTTGGAAGTGATTAGTATGGATCGAGCATCTACATCTACCAAGTGCATGATGATGCCAAGCATTGATAGTGGATGTTGTGTATTAGAACTTCATTAAGTTAGTCTTTAGAGTTTGAGTGTCTACACTTGAGTCAACTTTGTAAAAATTTTGTAAACTTGTATAGTGGTCAACTTTGTAATTTTTGTGTAAACTTGTATAGTAGCCAACTTTGTAATTTGTATAATTAGATTGGTATATATGTAGTGTATTGTATCATATCCAAATGTGTGTTGAAGTCTAAATGAAAATACAATGTAATTAAATATAATTAGAGAAGAGAAGAAAGAGTGAATTATAAAGGCTACAATAGTATAAGGAGTAGAAAAGATATATCTATCATGAAAATGTGATTATTACTTAAAGGAATCTCATTTAGCAAACCAAGTTGCAAATTAGAGATCAACTACTACTTCATTCTAATAGGTGGATCAGTCAAATCCTTTAACAAGGTAGACCTAACAGTGTTTTCCAAATTTCTTTACTGAGTGCATACTTCATTATATGTTTGTAAATCCTTTCACAAGGTGGACCTAACAATCCTTATTACTCCTAATAAGGTAGATCATCAGAAGTGATCAATGTAATCCTTAACAAGCCAATTTTATATGCAATATTAAAGCTTGTGGGTAACATCCCACTCTAATTTTACTTTCTATTTGGAAGGTTTCTAGGTCACCAAATCTTTGTGTCAAAGTGTTATGAATGCTTTCATGTTTTCAGTTTCTTATGCATGCAATTAGATCATATTATATGTGAAGAATTAAATGCTAATTGGACTATTGGATTAAGAGTTAAATTACTAAAGTTTTAGAAGTTATTGATTCATCCCTCCCCTCTCAGTAACTTAGAATAGTCTAGAATATTTCCAACATATTTGGATACCCTATTGGGGGTCGCCCCTTCCTAAGTCTTGACCACTCAAAGATTTTGGGGTTCTTGTTTGTTTAACTTTTATAGTTGATTTTTTAAAACCTATTTTAAAGTAGTGATTAAGTCTTCTGTTGCGATCTTTTGAATGGTTGAATGTTGATTTTTTTTTTTAAATCATGCTTGTTACTTTAAAAAAATTGTATTGGCTTTTATTTATCCTTATTTCAAGGATCTTTGGGTGGAGCATTACAAAGTTCCTTAATTAAAATTGTTAATGAAATATGCCTAACTTAACCAATCTAGATTAATAGTAGACTAATGCCTTACACATTTCTTATAATGATTACAATCGTATGTGAAGAGATCCTATGCATAATTTTATGAAAGAGTTTTAAACTTGACCTTTATCAAGACCATCAACTAAATGGTTTCTATATACTTCAAAATTTTTAATTAATGTTATAATTAGTCTTATTGATTTTAGCTTTTCTCAAATAGGCCAATAAGACATAATATATTTGATAACTAATCTTTATCTTGATTTAAACTATAACTTAATCAAATTTTATGTACATAAGATTACACATTTAGCATCTACTTTAGATAGATATCACAAAGAACTTATCAATTCAAAAATATAATTGTACACTTTTGAGAATAAGAGACAAGTGATATTATATTAAAAGTAGAAATGACCTTGTCCATCAAGTACAAATCTTACAAATATGATTTTCAATTGTGCACATTCAAAATGTGAGTTCCATAAGAGAAAATTGCCCTAAAATCTTCTTGTACTATTGTATATGCATGGTGCCAATATGCCTTCTTATAGAAAATGAAGGGATGCAAAATGAACTTTAGACCATTAGGCTGGGGTCCCATGGAAGGGAGCTTCCTATAAAATAGAGTAGAAGTTTCTTGCTATTTTTTACATAATATTTTTAAGCTAGTAGTCCCATGACTTATGCTATATAATCATGTTCAAAATTTCAGCTCCAAAATTTAAGGAAGATATGCATTAAAAATAAGCTAACATTTTATTTTTCTTCTAAAATTATATTTTAACTTAAACTCTAGAATTTAGATGTTTGTCAAGTGGAAAAAAAAATATCCTAAGTTAGTGGGCCTATTTCAAGCCCCACATTTTTTCATCTACTTCCTAAAAATTAGAAGCTTGTCCTTTTTAGGAGAAGATTATGAATAATCCTGTAACAAAATGTAAATGTTCTCATGAGACCACTTTCATCCTAAAAAGTAGACCTAAAGCCCCCCTCATGGGGCCATACCATAGTGAGAATCTTGAATACCCAATTATAGCTAAAAAAAAAATTGTAAAATTCTTAACAGCCTCATAGGATAGAGGGATGCCATTATTTTGAAGTAGGCTAATCAATTTTAGTAACTCATCTTAGAAGTTGGATAAAACCTATCCTTTCCCATTTCCCTACACTTCTTGAAAAAGCTTACACATCTTTTCTATGTCATGTTTTGCTACCAACTCCAACACATCACTTTGGTATGCAACATAGCTTTTCCTAAGATCCCAAGTGGTAGAGAATAGACTAGTGATAATGTCTAATTGATCTTTTGCTTCCTTACTGAGACGAATTTGTTAGAAAGCTTACATCTCTTCATTCCCAAGGCTAGCAATCACTGGAAGTCCTACTTTAGAAATCATATGACATAATTTATTCTATTTGAAACTTCTTATAAAAATTACCATACATTCAATTTCTTTTAAAAGATTCTGAATATATTAAATTCGACAATTTATAAGAAAATTTCATAATGAAATTGTCATGTGCATGTGTATTACTTTACATGATATAAAGTATTTACTAACAATTCTTTTGTCTTAGTTTTTGAAAATTGAACCTATGTGACAATGGTTCCTCATCAGGCTATGTTTTACTACATATATTTTCCCTTGGCATCATCAATGCAATTATTGTTCTACTTCTCTAAGGCTTTTATTATATGTATTGATCAATATAAATAACACCCATTTTTCATTAGGTATCAAAAAAATTATGAAGTCATCATACCAATATCTATTCTTATTCTGATGACATTTTATTGAAATAACTCCTTCCAATCTATCTAGGTTTCATTGGTCTATGTTTATCCAATACATCTTAGAAGTTATATTCGTTATAAGCATAAATAATACTCCTTTTCCACAAGTTGATAGGTTTTACCTTATTATCAACAAAAATCATCCCAATGACATTATTGAGTATGAGGATAACTCAAATTTGGTTACTCCATTGTGTATTATTATACTGATAGGTTCATTAGTATATTGTACCCTAATGCTAGCACTTTACTCTATCACCATATGATGACTCAATCTCTCTTTCTTCATGGTATCTCTTTTTTTTACCTTGTATCACCATAAGTCTTTCTGATGTGCTCATTGAGTATAAGGGAAACTAAACTAATTTTATGTTGACTACTTTGGATATTCCAATGATCATCATTAGCCAAATTTTCACTGATGTGAAATCAACATTCCTTACTCAACTACCATTTTGGATCTCAAATTAGTATTAAAAATTTTGATGTAGTTATTCAGGGTCATTAATACTTATATCAATATACTCTAATTCCTTTAGTTATTTTGATGACATTTGTATGTGTAACTTCTACCGATAATGTATTCCTTTGAATGATCATTAGTAAAGGTCTTACCGATAGCCTCATCAGCTATTGACAAAACACAAAATTTTCTTTGTGGGTAATTTTTTTTCACCAATTATGTTGATCAATATTTGTTATGCCAATCAATGATACTCTACTTATTTCCTAAAGTTATCAACATAACTTGGCCTATACTTTGCTTGCCTTAGACCTTTATTTCTTTATCGATAAAAATTAATTTGACCACCTTCATATCCTTCCTTGTTCACTCTTCATCGAGATGTCTCTTGTTGATATTAAAAATCTTCATCAGTATAGATATGGCTTTGTCCTATCACTTGATTCAAAGTTCAAATATGTCACAACTCAACCTATGGACACCTATTATTTAGGACTTTGACCATGTTTGAGTTAGAATTTTGATTCGACTTGTGTCAAAATATTTTTGGACTTCTATTTGGTCTTGTTAGTTGATATTTCTAGATGATTTGACATGTTATTATCTTTTGATAGATTATGCATTGGTTGACCATTGATTAATTTTTGAATTCATGCTATTTTATTTATGTAGTATAGTGAAATTTATGAAATCATGAACTAATGTCTATTGATATATCTTATTTTATTTAATGATGTAAATCCTTGGATTAGAGTAATTAGGCAATACTGACATATCAACATGTTTCCAAGTTTGTGAGTGTGTAGGAATGAATATGGAAGAGTGGTTGAGGTAGAGGAGGTTAACTCCTTAGTTGAGTTGGTTTGTATCTATTTGATGAATACACACGTACACTTTGTTTTTTTTTTTGTTCATGCCAAATTGCTTACAGATGATAATGTTTCTATTTTAAATCTTAAATAAAAGTTTAAGATATAAATGTTACATGAAGCTGATTTAAATTTGAATCTTATTTTATTTTCATTTAAGATGTTAATGTCTAATTAAAGTAAATTTCTATAGAATGGTCACAAGAAAAATGTACTTCATAAATGGAAAGTAAGTGGAGGAACTTGTGCATTGATTTGGGAAAACTAATTCCTAACCACTATCTTGAGAACTCAGAGTTCTTTTCACTAAATTATGAGGAAACTGTCTATTCTAAGTGTGAATGATGAAATAGGTAATTGATGAATATTAATGAGATGAATGAGTAAGTAATTATTTTTAAAACAAGCACTTAGAGAGAGCGGGGAATTTAAAACTTAAAACAAGAAGAAGTAGAGAAGTGGTGGAAAAATATATAGAATCATTCTCTTTAGATTAAATTTAAGACAAAGCAAAGATAAAAGCTAAATAATATTGGAAATTACATCTCTCTCTAGGTGGATATTCTTACTGGAGCATGCAAGGGGAATAGTTAATTAGTTCCTTAATCAAACAATGAATCTAGGTTCATTTTAATTTTTTTTTTCTCTTAGTGCTTTACCTACCCTTTCACCTTACTTTGTTCCTTATCATATGGTGCACAATTTCTTGTTGAAATAGTTAATGTAGTACGTCAATTTCCCTTGGAGCCAAACACCCACCTACCAACCTGACGACCTGCATAATAGCCAGATAAATTGAATGCATGATAGGTGAGGTCAAATTTGAAATGAGAGGGATTTTTTTTTTCCAAGAGGCAAAAATGAATGAATCTGATCCATTCGATAAGTAAAGGGATTGGATTAGTTATAGAGAAGGGAAGTGCAAGAGCACAGAGTAGAGAAGTAAGTTAATCAATAGATCAAGTTAGAGTTTAGAAGACAAAAGGGTTTCAGTTTCGTGTCTGTAGTTGCACGTGTTTCCTCTTGTTATTCTGTAAGTTTCTTCTTATTGATTCAACCTATAAAGTAGTGATTACTCCAGCCATTTTTGCATGTAGCCATTAGAGCTATAAGTTTAAAGTTTAAAGTTTATTCATTTGACAATTTTAGGGTTTTTTTTTGGTTGAAGCTGAATGCTCCCAAATTTTGTAATAGTTTTTTTGAATAGAATATAAGAAAGAAAAAAAGTAGGCATACTTTTCAATCTATTGTCCTCCTTCTATTTAACTCTACATGCTTTGTATTTAAGATTCCATACTTGCAAGTTTTGAAGTTATCTTCTTTGAGTTTTAATGGCAATTTTCTATATTGTTCACTTGGTCTAGTCTTTGACTGGGTTCTATCTTTGTTGTTATTGCTGAGCTTACTTGGCATCCTCTATTTTTGAGGTCATTCAACATCCCTTTCTGCTAAGCACACTCGACATACACTATATTGAGTTGCCCTAAGTGCATTCTAATTTGGTAGGCCCTATGCAAACTACTTCTATTGGGTGGAGTACTTATTTTGACATTTATAGATGATTTTAGTCATAGTACATGAGTGTATTTTTTGAAGAACAAATCTAAAGTATTTGATAAATTTGTTGAATTTAAAGTTCTGGTTGAAAAAGAATGTCTACACTATGCTAAGGTCCTTAGATTAGATAGAGGAGGGGAATATACCTCCAATATGTTTGTAAATTTTTGTAGGTGGAATGGTATGAAGAAAGAGCTTACAACCAGTTATACTCCACAAAAAAATGGAGTGTTTGAGAGGAAAAATAGGACCATTGTCAAAATGGCTAGAAGCATGATGAAAGCAAAGGAAGTCCCAACTAAATATTGGGGAGAAGCTATAGCAACAATAATATATCTAATTAACAACTATCCCAGAAAATTAGTTCGTGACAAGATAACTCTTAAGGCTTGGTCAAGGAATATATGGATAGTTGGAACTTGAGAGTGTTTGGATGTGTAGCATATGCACATGTACCTAAAGAATAAAGGCAAAAGTTTGATGATAAAGGTGTGAAGTGCATCTTCATAGGGTACAACTCAGAATCAAAGGCCTGTAGGCTATATGATCTAATCGCTAAGAAGATCATCATTTCAAGAGATATGGAATTTCTTAAAAATCAGTCATGTGATGGTTTGGTAGATGAATCCTCAAGCACTTCAAGTGCCTATTATTGAAGAGGAAGAAGATGCCATTGGTGATCAGAAAGAAGATGGAGCAACTAACATGGATTTTAGACAAAGGCAAAAAGGCAAGCAACCCTTAACATGCCGGGCAATAACTTCAAGCACATCAAGACAAACCCAAGCTAGTATGTAAAATAGTAAAAACACTACTAAAAATTCAAACCCCACTCTTGCATCCCTATTGCCAATAAAGATTAAGAGTGTAAGGGAGATATACCAAGATGAAAGGTATGAGGAAGATTATGATGAGTGTAAGTTTCACATTATTTTCTCATAGTGATCCAATTTATTTTGAAGATGTTGTGAATGAAGAGAAATAGTGTAATACTATGGATGAGGAAATAGATTATATTGAGAAAAATGAGAAATGAGAGTTAACTACTTTTCCTTCCAAAAAACAAGTAATTGGAGTGAAATGGGTTTACAAGACTAAGTGCAATGTTGAAGGAAAGATAGATAGGCATAAGGCATGATTAGTGTTCAAGGGGTACAAGTAGCAATATGACAAAGATTATGATGAGACATATGCCATGGTTGCAGGAATGGAAACCATACATGCTATCATAAAAATTACAGCCCAACACAAATGGAAGGTATATCAAATGGATGTGAAGTTCACCTTCTTGAATGGTGTACTAAAGGAAGAGGTTTATGTGAAGTAACCACCTAGTTATGAAGTTGCAGGTGAAGAACATAAAGTTTATAGATTGAAGAGAGATCTTTATGGGATCAAGCAAGTTCCATGAGCATGGTACAATAGGATTGACTCATATTTGATGAGCAATTAGTTTAGCAAAAGCGATGGTGAGCCTACATTGTACATCAAGTTAGTAGATGGAAATGTGTTGATTGTTGTCTTGTATGTTGATGATTTAATCTTCATTGGAAATAATAATTTCCTAATTGGTGAGTTCAAAGAGGCCATGAATAATGAATTTGAAATAATAGACCTAGGTCTCTTGAAGTAGTTTTTAGGGATAAAAGTAAAAAAAATGCATGATGGCATCTTCATCTTTCAAGAAAAATATGCAAGACTAATCTTGAAGAGACTCAAAATGTAGAACAATAAGGCAGCCCCAACACCAAAAATAGTAGGTCTAAAGTTGAGTAAGGAATATTGCAAAAAAAGTGTGAATCAAACACTATACAAGAGTATGGTTGAAAGTTTGATGTATTTGGCTACAGCTTGACTAGACATAATACATGAAGTAAGTTTGATTTACAGATTTATGAAAACATAAATTTTGTTGGTATGCAATTTGTTTCTCAAGACGTTGTTAGTATTCTAGTTGTTGCTTGAGTTGCTCTTGTTGTTTAGCAAACATGGCTTGTTGTTGTTGATACATTGTATAGAAGTCAAGTGGGTTTACATTGGGTTGTGCATTAGGGATGTTGGATCCTTGTACCACTTGAGCTTGTTGCTATTGTGGTTGATGTTGTTGTTGATATGTTGAATGTGTGCTGGAAGCATTAGGTCCTAAGAGTATTGTAGGTTGATGTTGTTGAGGTGGTTGATTGTGTCCTTGCAAATCAACCACCATGTTCATATTGTTGCTTTGGTACCTTTTCATGTTAGAGGTTTTTCATTGGGACATCATATTGACTTGACAATGAGGTGCACTCCTTTTGGGAATAGGTGTAATGTCAATAAGACTTTTCCTTTGTGCATCAATAGGGATTTTTGTAGTTGATGTTTCACATAGTGTACTCATGGGAGGCTCCATAAAATTTGATGTCATAACACTCGGTAGAGTTAGGAGCAAAGGTGCACTTTGTTGATTTGTCTCCAAAGAAGGTATGTCTGGAATCCCTAGAGAACAAGTCCCTTTAGGTGCATCTTGTTGTTGCATCATGTGACTAAAATCAAGTCTTAATGTCCTTTTAGGGTGTTTAGGAATTGGTGGTATTTCATCAAACAAGGGGTTAACATTGATGTGTTCAAATGTACTTTGGAGGATTTCGATGGTTGATTCTTGATGGGACCTTATAGGTGCCATTATCATGTTTGAAAAATCCAAAGGTTTTTTTCCCTTATCTAAGTCCAAATTGATCATGGGTTGTATTTTTTCAATGGTTGTGTTGGTTTGATGTTTGCACTTAGGTCCTTCCACATTTGGGTTGAATTTGACAATTTCTTGGGGTGCCAAAAGTTTGAAGTTTTTATGAAAGCTTTTGTCTTGACATGCCCTAGCCATTCCTTCATTAGTAATGCCATAATTAGTTTCAAAGTCATCACTAAGGTGTAAAATAGCTTGTTGTATGTTTGATGTGTTAGGGTGGAAGGTACTTGTGTTAGGTTGGCTAAATTTGAAGGAATGTGATTGTTCATCTTTGGGTGTGGTTGGTACACTTCCTCCTCCTGGCAGCATCGACACAAATATAGGTTCAAAGTTTGAACTCCATTGAACCATCCCATGTGTAGGGGAAATGTTTGAACAAAACCTCATGGTAGGTGCATTTTTTAAGGTTTTTTGTGTCATATCTTGATTATGATGATCTTGTGGATACATGTTTAACAGGTCCACAAGTAAAGGTTGTGACGCCTCGATTTGGTCTTTGTCAAATGGTTTTTGGGTCTTCTTGCTCTTCTTCTATCATGGATGAGGTTTTGGTTGTACTTGTTCCTGAGAAAACAAAGGTTGATAAAGTTCCTCGATTCTATGAGCGATTGTGTCCTGGTAAGTGTTGGCATGATACCTAAGAATGCAAATGTAATGGGGGAAAACCTAAATGGACTTTCTACCTCCCAAGTGCACACCTAAACTACCAACTACACTTAGATAGTACCAAGTGTGCCCACAACATAGGCGTTGGCCTAAAGTGAGTAGTTGGTAAGTAAGAGGCATGCAATGGGTAAATAGAGGTGCTAGGGTGCCTAAAATGCAAATTTTGAATGTTTTGAGTGATTTAAAGTGTTTCCTAAGGTCTTGGGATGCAATGCAAGGTGTGGAAGTGTAGATTAGGGTTATGAAACCTAGAATGAAACACCTAATTACCAAGTGCACTCTAAAACTACCAAGTGCATCCTAAAAACACCAACTATGCACTTGAAGTGGGCAGTTGGTAAAATAGGGTTGCAATTGGTAAAATAGGGTTGCAGTTGGTAAAAGAGGTCAAAACTTGATAACTAAGATGCGGGTATGCAAGATATGAGTGTTTTTGGGATTTTGAAGTGTTTAGAGAATTTATGAAATGTGAGGAAATGCTAAATGAGCTAGGGTTTTGATGTGCAAAGTGTAAATGTGCTAGGGATGTTATGCAAATGCAAATGCAAGGTGACATTTTGAAGGTATGCAAAATGAAGATTATGGTATGCAAAATGAAGGTTAGGATTATCTTTTGGACTTGGTAAGGATGCTAAAGATTGATGTATGCAAGGTAGACTATGCAAGGGATGGTATCCAAGGGTTGATAATGACATTTGGGATATGCAAATGAGGGTAAATAATTAAGAAGACAATTTGATTGATGGTCAATTTGGTAGGGTTTGATAGTGAAAATGATGCTAGGATTTGAATAATGAAAAATGAAGGGAATATACCACTAGGGTAAGTCAAAATGATGTTTAGGAATATGATTATGTTAATGATAGAGGTATATGCAAGGTTTTGAACTTAGGTGAAATCTTTACAAGGTATTAACCTTAGAGTTTAACATTATGATAATAGACTTTGGATCTTGACCAAAAAAAAGGACAAAAAATGATAAGATCAAAATGAAAAAGCCAAATATACCTTGAAATAGGTAGCGTTTCACCAAAGAAAATGATAAAATTACCATGGTCAAGATCCATCATCCATTGACACAATGTAATACTCTAGAGTTCATACTTTTGTTTAGTTTTTTTACTAAATTCAAAGGTTTTGGGGTTCAAAATGATGTTTAGGGGACTCAAAATGGTGATGATGCTGATTGGATATGCAATATGGATAATGCATATGATGCAAAATGGGATTTTGGGTGCAAGATGTGGTTTTGGGTCAAGTGCAGAACGGGGAGGTACGAAGGCTCCTAGATGCACTTTTAAGGTTCTAAAGTGTAGTTTGGAGCCCGAAAATGGTCATGTAGGTGCCTAAGTGCACCTTGACGATGCCAAGTGTGCTCAAATAGTACCAACTATGCCTATGACATAGTTGGGGCCAGTTTGGGTGCAGTTGGTAAGCTAGGTTGAATGTATGTTGATTTTGAAAGGTAAGGTTACCAAATTGATATGCCAGGAAGCTAAGATGTTGGGGTTGATGTTAGGATGGGTTAGAAGGTGAATAATAGGGGTTATGACCTAAAAAATGATGTCCTAAGTGAAGGCAATGAAGACTAGGAGATGCAAGATGCAAATTAGGGCATGGTAATGCAAGGGGAGCTAACTAGGTACCTAAGGACACTGTTAAAGCCTCAAAATGTTATCTAGAATCCTAAACTAGGTCCTCAGACCACCAAGTGCACTCAGACAGTACCAACTATGCCTATGGTGTGGTTGGTGCTAGTTTGGGTGTAGTTGGTAAATTGGGCTGAAACTAAGGCAATTCTAGGAGCTATGATTTCTAGATTGATGTCACAGAGAGCTAAACAACAAGGGACAATGCTAAGACTAGAATGGAGGTTCAAAATGATTCTTATGGAACCAAGAATGATGGTTAAAGTGGGAAAGATGAGGGTTGGGTAAGCAAAGAAGCAAGATGGGCAATGCAAAGTGTAGGTTTTGAGTGCGAAGTGTGAAGGATGCAAGCTAAACTCTAATGATTGCAATGTGAAAATGAGGGATAATAAGTAAGTGCTAAAAGGTGTAAGATGAAACCTATATGATGCAAGTATGAGGCCTAGACTAGGGTGAATGCAAGTGGAGTCTATGCAAGGATGAAATCTATGTTTTTCCAAGTACGTTTAGGATTACAAGTTGCCATGTTTTCCAATGTTTGAATATATTGGACCAAAGTTTGCAAAGTTTGGACAAAGGTTGTGAAGTTTTGACAATGTGTAATGTTTTGAAAAGGTTTTGCAAGTCAATGTGTAAGTTTAAATGGTGGCTATTATCTTCATTAATGTTTCACACACATGCAAGACACATTAAGACAAGAATAGCTATTCTTAAAAGTGAACAAACATGCCATAACCTAGGCTTTTAGGACTATATCCATTGAATTCCTACTTGAATTGAAGTTCAACCGTGCTTATCCAGAGCAGAAAACCTAGGATCTTAGCACCACAGGCTCCCCCTTATAGCACACTCACTTCTTGGGGCTACCACAATCCACTTCCCAAGGGACTATTTCCTCTTCTAAGGATTGCGAGAATGTAGGATGTCTTCACGGGCATGGGTGACCCCTTGAGCTAGTGGATAGAAAGGATTTTTGCCACTAAAACATGGTTTTTAGTAAGGGCATTCCATTTGGCAAGTGAATGGTAAAATTCCACAGAAGGTCTCCCAGCCCAGAGAATAGGGGTTTGACACACCACAAGGATACTAGTGGAGAGCTATCACGCAACAATACTGCCGACACGACTTTCACCATAATCAAATTTTATATAGTGGTTGGAATGTTGACCTGGCCTTTGGCCTATTACGCTATGAGGTCATCCCCTAGCATATCCAATATCAACTATCTTGGTCCAAGGTAGGCCTCCTATAGAAGTTACATGTATTTCTCTTACACCCAAGATCCATGAATGGCGAAGGGAGAGGATACATCCAATGTAACCCTGAGGGATTAAACACCATAGACATGCGAGGCAGAAAGAAAAAATTCATTTTAAGCACCAAATGAAGTGTTATCTAATCTAGGAAATCCACACACATGGTTTTGACAAACACGCAATGGTCTTCAAAAGCATCCTACAAACAAACATTAGTAGTTTTTGATGATCATGTCTTCATCCAATGAACACCACATGCTACAAAAGAACCATTAGTAACAAAAAATCATCTAACCTATTTCCTAGAGGGTGATAGAAACCTTAGATGCATATTTTGTGTTATGTGTGTGTTTTCTTGTGAACCAGGTGCACTCTAAGATAGAAAATTGCACCTAGAAGGAAAAAATGGCTTAGAATGTCCCCAAGTGTGCCTAGATAGTGCTAACTACATCCATGACACAGTTGGGGCCTAGTTGGGTGTAGTTGGTAGTTTCTGGGCACAGTTGGGAGCCCAAGTGTAAGTTGTGGTGAATTATGCCCTAAATGAAACCTAGAAACTACAAATTTTGACACCTATACTACCAAGTGTGCCCAAATAGTGCAAACTATGTCAATGACATAGTTGGTAAGTTCTAGGCATAGTTGGGAAGTCAAAAATAGCGAAAAAGGGTTTTGGTGGCTTCTAGACTCCTAAAATTGCTCCTAGGGGTCCCAAGTGCGCCCTGATAGAGAAGAGTGCTCTCTAGGACAACAAGCTAACAAAATGCATGAAACAAGAGCATATGCATGTGTTACTAGACCCCCTAATTAATCTAGGTGTGATATGGAAGTGTAGATATCCTTTATACCCTTCCAATTGAGCTCCTTCCTTGCACCTACAAGCACAAAACAAGAAAATCTAAGTTAGCTATGCATGTTCATGTCGGGTTCACCAATTGTAGGACCAAAAAATGGGTTAAATGCATAACATACTATGAGAAATTGCAAACTCAATCAACATACATTAGCACCCACATGCCTATCATGAAAGCCAAACTAATAAAGAAAGAAAACAAAGTTAAAACTCCCTCTTTCATTTGTAGCTCCCATGTCCTTCTTTCTTCTCGAAATGATGTAGCTCCAAAGTTGCCTATAGTGCACACAAAATTGAAGCAAAGTCTATGATAATGGTGATAATGCTATGAAAATACTAGAAGTTATGATTTGAATGCGAGAGATGGAGTGAAAATACTAAAAAGCCAAGGACTAGAAATGAGAGAAAGAGTGCTCATTTTATAATCAACACTCAAATTGAGAGCATTGGATTTGTCACCATGGATATGCGATGTGGCAAGAGATTCATTTGAGAATCCATGACACATATGACACAAGATGCCAAGTATAAGATTCTATGATGCATGGAAGTCAAACTTGGCTAAATGTGAAAGAGAATCTATGATGCATCATAAGATGCCTCAAGCCCACTTAAAGCCAAGAATCTATGACAAATAAACCAAATATAGACATGCATAAGGGAATAATAATATTTTATTATGACATATTTTATCCAAGTGTCATGATGATGTCAATATTCTATGGAATATTTGAATTAAAAATCATTTTATTCAACAAAATAAGAATTAGTAAAAAATGGAATTAATGATGGAAAATGTGACTTAAGAAATTGTGAATTTCCATGGTTTGTGATTGATGAACCAATTAATTAATAAAATTAATTAATTGAGACTGATAATTAGGAAGAATAATTAGTAACAAGAATAGGATTAAATTATGGGTTATTTAATCCTATAGAGAAACTTAGTAGATGGTTGGCCAAAATTGACTAAATAAATGCAATAGTACCCTTTGATGAAAATGTGATGATAATATAGATCGAATAAGATGATGACAAGTAGACCAAAGCCATGGTTAGATTGATTGATTGAAATTGATAACATGCCAAGGACACATGAAATGAATTGATTGATCTATAACATTTAACCAATATTGTAAATGCTACAGGATCGAAATTGATTGAAAAGGTTTGATCATAATAACATTGACAAACATTGTCAATATTATTAAAATGGTTGATAATGCCATGATTCGAAATTGAAAGCCTCAACAATGTCAAAGATTGGATGACATGAATGATAGTTTGACCTAGCATTGAGAGCCATGACAATACTAAGGTCAGATTAATAAGATTGATAGGTTTCCAAGGTTCTGAAAGCCATAACAATGCCTAGGATTGGGCAGATGATGATTGATTTTTGATATTTGATATGTTTTGTGATGATTAGGATTGATTTTTGGTGATTTTGAGTTGATTTGGGGTGATTTTGAGTTGATTTGAAATGATTTTGAGTTGATATGAAATGATTGCGAAATGATATGAAATTGATGTGAAAAAGGATATAAATGATGAAATATGATCAATTTTTGCCAAAAGATCAAAGTTAGTAGAATGAGAAAATGGGATGAATTAGTACGAAGAAGTGATGAAACTATAGATGCAAACCATTTTTGAGCATCTACAGATGGAACCACGATCTTTTGTGACAATATCTCCTCGATTGCACTATCTAAGAATTCACTCTTCCATGGGAGAAGCAAGCATATAGAGATCAGATATCACTTTATCATAGAGTTGGTGGAGAATGGGGATATCAAGATGGATTTTTGCAAGTCTGAGCAATAGCTAGTAGACATATTCACTAAGCCTTTAGGCATTGGAACTTTTGTACACCTAAGAGAAAGTCTTGGTGTAGTTGATTTGGATAAGGAGTGATTCTTGTTTTGTATGGCTCAGGACAAAGGGGAAGTGTTGGAATATTTAATGTAGTAGGTCAGTTGCCCTTGGAGCCAAATGCCCACTTACCACCCTTATGGCTTGCACAACAGTCAAAAACATTGAATGCATGGTAGGTGAGTTCAAATTTGAGATGAGAGGGAAAACATTTTTGCCAAGAGACAAAAATGAATGAATTTGATCTATTCAATAAGTAAAGGGATTTGATCAGTTGTAGAGCAGAGAAGTGCAAGAGGACAAAGCAAAGAAGAAAGTTGATTAGTATATCAAGTTAGAGTTTAGAAGACAGAAGGGTTTTAGTTTTGTGTCTGCAATTGCATGGGTTTCCTCTTGTTATTCTATAAGTTCATTCTTATTTATTCAACCTGTAAAGCAGTGATTGCTCCAGACATTGTTGTATGCAACTAATAGAGCTTTAAGTTTAAAGTTTAAAGTTTATTCGTTGGAAGATTTTAGAAATTTTTTTTGGTTAAAGCTGAATGCTCCCAGATTTTGTAATAGTTTTTTTGAATAGAATATAAGCAAGAAAATAAGCTCACATACTTGGCAATCTTTTGTCCTCCTCCTATTTAATTCTACATGCTTTGCATTTAAGATTTCCATACTTGCAAGTTTTGAAGTTATCTTCTCTTAATGGAAGTTTGTTATATTGCTCACTCAGTCTAGTCTTTGACTGGGTTCTTTCTCTGCTATTATTGCCGAGCTTACTCGACATCCTCTATTGCCGAGCTCACTTGGCATCCCTTGCTGACACACTTGACATACACTATGCCGAGTTGTCCTAAGTGTTGAGCACACTCGGTTCCTTCATGTGCCAAGCTTACTTGACACGATCCTCCTGTCACTCGACACCTTTTGTGCCAAGCATGTCTACCACTTGGCATTGGTTCTTGCTGAGCTAAATTTTAAAGACTTGTGATTTATATTTCACATTTCTTTGATACAAAACAAATTTGCTTAAACAATATAGTGGTATTTCAATTTTACTTCAAACAAAAATATGATGCCACCTCCTTATTAGTGTGTGAAGCAAAATGTGTTTTCTTTCCTTGGAAAACTAATCAATCCATCCTTCTAGAAACTCATGGCTATAGTTTTAGTTATAGTGTGATGAGAAGTTGTGATTTCTTATTTATTTCTACCGTGTTGCTTACTCTTGCTAATTACTCGTGTTAATTCGAATTAGGAATGTAGGAGCTAATTTTAATCTCTCTTTTCTCCTTTAAAGTTACCTAAAAATCTACCTATGGACAGATGGGGATGCTGGTTGTCCAACCAATAGGATTATTTTGAACCATAGTTTCTTTTATAATTTCATCTAATGGTAGCGTAAACCAAGCAAATTGGAATTTTAGAAAATTATGTCCCTCTCGTTCTATAGTCAAGGTTTTATATTATTCTTTGATATTTGTGATCACATTACGTAGAGACATTTTCTATCGTGCTTGCTATATCAATACAGTCTGAATAAGGCACAAATCGTTTGAGAATGTCGTCTTCTTAAATTTGATTTGAAATTGTATTGCTTTGGGCTGTAGTTGCACAATTAACTTTTTGACTAGAATCATATATGGCCTATTCTTGAATTCAAAGATTGTTGTTTTCATATAAATGGAGTGATTGAAAAGTCTTCAAAAACTTCAAGTGATGACAGCTAGGAAGCCTTTAACCAAAGATGCAGATTTCCATTGCATTATAATTGCGAAATGTGTTGGCATGGAGTGTTTTAAATTATTTTACCTGGATATCTTTTGGTTGTTTCTATATATAAAATTGTTTATAAACTCAACAGAATGAAGAAAAAACAAAAACATATACTTAGATGTGGCCATGTTTTAATGGAAGTCTTTCCAATTGTGAATTTCATCTTCTTCATAATATATTTAAAATAAACCAGATCAACAATCGCAGATCAGTTGAGAGTTAGATTCAACGTGAGAATAAAATGGTTGTATTCTAGTATCAAAAATTTGTATAGTTATAAATTAACTAAAATCATGAGTGTATAAAATACATTAGATTTTGGGTAGCAACATTGTTTGAGAAATACGAATTATTTAAATCGGAGAACCATTGTCATTTGCAATAGGAAAATGTGGCTGCAAGATTAGCATGAGCTGCTTGAGATGCGTTTAAGTTTATCCTGAACTAATGTATTTTCCAAAGATTCTTATAATGATTATTTGCATTTAGATTTAGATTTGTATATATCGTCAAGGAGGGGCCGGGAGCTTATTTATTTTTAGTTTTATTTTAGTTTCAAAAGAAAGATTGATGAATATTTATTTTATTTTCCATCTGCTAAATCTATCTTTTCTTATCACAGTATAAAACTAGAACCGCATCTAAGATTAAATCAAATAATTTAGAATAAAAGAATTCAATAATCATTAGGAATCAATAGTGAACCTTGTAGTTCATTTCATATGAAAACTATGTAGAAAAGTGAGTAGTAAAGTTTAACAACCAAATTCGTAACTTGTGAAATACGTTTTTCTTTGTCAAGGTTTGTGAAATACGTTTTTCTTTGTCAAGGTTAGTTATATATATATATATATATATATGAAAAAAGAAAAAAAGTTTTATAATAATACGGTTTCCTCTCTTAATCTTATTTTCTAAAAGGAATGATCCAAATTGATTAAACACAAGAAAGTGATCAATGTAGAAATGGATCATGTGATAGAGAATAGAGAGAAATGAAGTTTAATGGTCTTTCTATTATGCGGAGTATGTTTTTAAATTTTGAAATAGATAAAAGACAAATACTAACCTTGAATATAGAAAATGTTGTTTTCTAATGTTTGTGTATAGTTTTAGAGATCTCTACAATATGTTCCAGACTAGAAATGTCAAGACGGAGAAAACTTAGATATCTTTTATCTTTTTGAAGGGAGGTCAACTTTGAACTTGATAGTGAGGCACAATCTTACTCTAGGACACAATTGTACCCCGAAAAGTTGACCTTCATCTGCACTATTCTGACAAAATTTCTATTCGTGGATCTTAGAAGTTTGACAAAAAGGGTATCTGAATATGCTCTTTAATTTGTTGTTCAACACCTATATCTGTAAGAAAAATTATTTAGTTGTTTGGATGGGGGGTTTGACCAAGTTTGGAATCAACCTTGAAATTTAATTGAAATTGTAATATATGTAAATAAAGTAAATGAAACAATTCACCTTGCTTATATTGAAATCCCTGTAGAGGATTTGAATCCACAAGTACTAATGCTCCAAATGTATGTAGAAATATATGTAGGATGTCTCAAATCAATGATATTAGATCTTCAACACCAATCTTGAATGTATCTTTGCATAGAAAAAGGCTTGAATGAATATGGATAAAGAAATCTTCACCAAGGGGGCTCCATAGAGATTAAATTCTTCACTAGCCAACAATGGATCTCCTTGATGAATTCGATGCTTGATAGATTGTATATGATAACTTTTCTCATAGAATATTGAATAGAAAGTGGATATGTGTGGATATTAAAATAAGGGAAGAAGACTTCCTTATATAGAGATCTAGGGCACTAACTCCTAGAGTAGGCCAACATAGGAATATTATATCCCACTTAACCTTAACCCCTAAGAATAAACCTAGAGTAAATATAATTTAGGAGTCTACCATTCCAAAACCCAAAATAGCCGACCCAGAAGTAGGAAAAGAAACTTTCTAAAGCCTGAGATCCTAAAACGTTTGGAAATCGAAAAATGAACCTAGGGTTAGGGACAAGGTCAAACTTGTCATAGGTTAGGGTTGAAGTTGTCCTTGACCTAGGTCAGGGTCAAGGTCAACCTTGACCTAGAAGTCAAAGTCCTCAATTTCACAGAGCAGGTTGTCAGAAATAGGATGGAAATAGAGAGAGAGAGAGAGAGAGAGAAGCAGAATAGGGGGAAAAGTACCAGATCTATGCAAAGACCACTTACTTAGAGGGCTAAACACTCTTAACATGGAAGTGCTTCCATTTTAAGATGATACAATATATATAGATGTACATCTTTATTTTTTTAAACATATGAGTTAAGTAATGCGAGTTGTGGCTCTATTTTTCTATTTTTCTTTTCGGGAGAAAAATTGTACTTGGAGATGTGCTAAATGTGGGCAAAAAGGGGAGGGTAGAACATTAAAAGTCTTATGATATTTTTTTTCATTGCTACCTATCAGTGCTTTTACATACGCTAGTTATTTGCTTGGCCAAGCTTAAAATTAAATGCATATGATTGAAATGCATGGTTATTTTTTAAATTTCCCTCTTCCACATCCATGTTTAGATGCTACTTAGGCACATATTTCCATAGTAGATTAGTCACATGGCTACACCAGAATCTAATGATCCAATCATCTTGAGTTGCTAGTCTTCTCATGCCAAGGTTAGTGAATTCTTCTTTTAGGAGGAACCTTGTGGAGCTAACCACTCTGTGGTTGGGCGATAAAAGTGTTTGGGACACTCTTTCATCTCAGATAGCATATGGAAAACATTCTAATGGCTTGGAGATAGAATTTATATGTGAATGGACACAGGTCCAATGAAATTATTCTATTAATTGTTTTATATGTTGATATGTACTAATGTTTCCTTATGTCTGACATGCAAGTTGACATATTATATACACATGTTTGATATGTATTCGTACATTATTGTCATATTTATGGTATTGACATGTGGTCGACATACCATATGATTGTATTATGAATTCTAGCTCATTGTTACATGATAATGCACTTGAGAATGTAACAACATTTGATTAGAATATTATGTGTACTTATATGTAAGTGATGAAAATAAGATTCTTATATGTGATCTATGTTGGAAATGATTGAAAAGATCATAAGGAAGATTGTTGGAATGATCATATGGAACTGGTAAAGAATGTTCTCAATCATTGTTTTGTCATTGATGTCAAACTTGCTACTTGCAAGAATGACAATTGCTTTAGTGATCCAAATACTATCAATTAGTTGATTAACAAGGAGGAGAAAATCAATAAGATGTAACTAGAACACCTAGAGAAAGGTTGAAGTTATGATGTTGGAATGAAGTAGAAGGATCAGTCAAGCCATGCCATTGATGAAACAATGTACTGATGACATACTCTAAGACACAGAGAATGGGCACACTGAAACATATCAAAGATATAAGGTTTTAGCTAGGACATCTGTAAAGCCTAACTAAAGTTCATTAGAGAGAAGGAGCCGAGAAGGCTAGTAGGTGCCGAACAGATTCCTAGTTGAAGCCGAGCAAGTTCAACTTCAAGTGCCGAGTGAACTTCAGATGCTGAGTGATACAGAGTTTATCAAGTGCCGAGTGATATCAAGTGCCAAGTAATACAGTTTTATTTAGGTGTCGAGCTATCCAAGAAATAGATGCCGAGCATCAAAAAACCAATATTGTTGAGTAACACAGAGATGTCGAGCATCAAAAAACCAATAGTGCCGAGTAACATAGAGATGCCGAGCATCAGTAAACCAATAATATTGAGTTGCTGCATTATTTTGATAATCGAATATTTTCTAGATCTAAGATGACAAGGTTGTTATCTAGAAGTCTGTGAATTAAATGGAAGATAAGAATGATGAGCTGGTGGCACAGAACACCATGTAGAAAATTTTTGAGGTTACAACTGGAACCTAGATGAAGTCTCTAGATAAGAACAAGATATGAGGTAGATACATTGTATCATACCTAATCCATTTGAAACCCTACAAAATTGGAGAGGGAGAATTGAGCGGAAAAGGAAAATTAGATTTCTATTTAAGGAGTCATAAGGTCATGAAGCAAAGAGAGAGAGGTCGTCAAGCATGAAAGCATAATTGCTGGAGAAGGTGCTAAGGAGAAGAAAGCACAGAAATACTATTTGGATAGACGACCACAAGGATGATTGCATTGGCATGATGAGTAAGAAGACTCAAGGAGATGAAGCTTGAGAGGAAGACAAGCTGTCAGAGCTGAAATGATTAAAGCCAAGCAATAAGACTGAACTGAAAAAGTGATTTGAGATCTACAAAGTATGTTGTAAGTTGTATTAGATCAAAAAGCCATTATTGTTACTCTCTAGCAATTGTAACAAATAGTTTAAACCCTATGGACTTAGGTTGGTTTAATAGCCATGAGGTAAATCCTTTAGCAGGGTGACATTCCAAGTGAATGTTCAGAAGTCATTTAACCAAGCCCATTCCTAATAGTTTGGTGAAATCCTCTAACAAGGTCACATTTAACAGTGTGTTGTAAGCCTTTAACAGGGTAGGCTTTTAACAGGGCATCACTTTAGAAGAGTGAAAATCAAGTAGCATGTTACTAGTGGTTTTTCCCAAATTGGGTTTCCACATAAATCATTGTGTCATGTGTTGATCTTTCATGTTTTATCTTTGCATGTTGATTTACTGTAACTTGTTAATATGGTTGATTTAAGTTTGGATGAATGAAAAGTGTATGGATTCATTAAAAGTAGTGAAAAAGTGTTATTAGGGCATTTGGACCTTGGATAACTGATTCACCCCCCCCTCAGTTATTCTAAAAGAATTATAACAATATGATTTAATGTCAAAATGTATGTTCCAAATATATTGAATAAAGTGAGTTTTATCCAATACGTCTTGTATCTTGACTTTTCAAATCTATCTCTTTGCTTAAATTGGGAATATGTATATGTGGAATTGTTATGAGAATTTGGTCTTTACAAATCTTCATCAGTATAGATATAGTTTTTTCCTATCACTTGATATGGGTTGTCTGAATGATATTTTCTCCTTTAATTCAGTCATGTACATTAACAATCTAGTAGTAATTATTCTCACATCTTAACAATAGTGCATGTATACAGTATTCTTATAATTTTCATACCTAAAAAATAAGCTTGTCTAGCTAAGATTTTCCAAAACATAAGCTCAAAATATTCTATATGAGAGGCAAAATAAAACTGAAAATTTGTGTGCTAAGAGTGGTCATTGGTTCTATCTTGGGACATATGTTCCTTTATGGACACAATGAGATCCTAGTTATCTCTACATAGAAGACCACTAAAAAATATTTAATAACATAACATAAAAGAAAAAGAAACCATAAGCTATTCTGAGAGTAACAAATACTCCCTATCCCTTGAGGAAAATAAACTCTTCAAGTATTAGCCATGTACTAGGAGCTCTTCAATTTCACCCTTAATATCATGCAATAAATTTCCCCCCTCCCTTGGCCATAATAACATAAGGGCTACGTCATAATACTTTCAATTACCCATATTTACCTTTGTCTTGGTCCTTAGCATTACATTTTATTAAACATTCACCTTCCTTGAAAAAAATGTAATGTGTGCTTTTGTCATGTAGGAGTTTGGCTTGTTGTTTCTTCTTGGTGTTTTTCTCTTAAGCTTTCTTCCTTACTCCTCTAGTTCAATTAATTTTTCAATCCTTTCTTCTAAATTAGATATCCTCAAGTCTCTCATCTATGATGAATTTATTTTTTGGAAGAAAGTCAAAGGTAGTTTGGATTTCTTTCTATAAACTAGTTCATACAGAGAGAATCATAAGGGCCTTTTCCCAATTTTCCTAATGACACATAATTATAGATTTGACTTTGAGTCCCAAGCCTTCATGTTATTGTCTAACATTCTTTTTATTATCTTTAGGATGTTCTTTTTACTAGACTCTACACGTCCATTTCCTTTTGGATAGTAAGGTGAAGAGTAGGACAAAAAATTCCACATGATTAATAGAAATTAGAAAATTCCTTTGATCCAAATCACTTATAATTTTTACTAGAACAAGTTTGTAAAGTACTCCAAATATGATTGAATATGTTCTCCATCAAGAATTTTATCACCACCTTGCTAGTAGATAGCATGGTTGGTATTGTTTCTTCCCATTTTCTAAAATAATTTGTCGTCAAGTTAGGATACATTTTTTCCCTCCACTTGACTTATTATTAATTTGTCCAATGAAGTCAATCCCCTGCATTTGAAAAGATTCCTTAATATGTAGAGGTCTAAGAGGTAAGGACCCATCATATTTTAACTTTCTTGAAACTATTTAGCATGACTCATACTATTTGACATGTGAATTATAATCCTTGAAAGGTTGAGGCCAATACTAACTAGTATGTAAGCTCTTATGTGTTGTAGTCTGATTGATAAATGGCCTCCACAAGCTCCGTCATGTATATCTTTAAGCATTTATTTTTCCTAATGTACATATTAAAATAATAATAAAATACAATCTCCATTCGTCCAATATAAGTCACCTTGAGTTAATAAATACCTAGCTTCTTGGAGTTTTTATTGTCTTTTTCTAGATATTAGTTAATCCATCTTGGCATTTAATATTCTTAAATAATGAACAAAATCCTTGTACCATGGGTAGTGTTCTATACATAAATCACTATCCTCCAACCCTAATTGGTACACTTGAGTGACTCTCAAATTTGAATATGCTATAAGATTTGTTTGGCCTTGGCCTCTTACAAGCTTGGTATTTTGAATATCAATGTTAGACTCTTGGATCTGGTTTATCCATTTGCATCTTCAACAATAAATTTTTTTCTTGTCTAAATATATCTTTCACTACTGTATTTGGTATATATGCTATTACACTTACCCCTAATAAATATGTCTTGAATGATTTCACTTCCTTCACCAATGCATATGATTATTTCCCATTGATTTCATAATTTAAGGATTTTTCTTGTAATTTTTTTCTAAAGAATGTCATTGGTTTCTCATGACCTTCTTCATTCTTTTGTTACATGACAATTACGATTGTGTGATAGGAAGCAAAATAGAATATATGAAATGGTTTTGAGAAATATAGGTATTTGAGTACATGAGCTTCTTTATTCCTCTTTTAATATTTTCAAATGCTTCCAAGGTTTCATTTTTCTATTTGACCTACTAACCCATTTTAAGAATATTTACAATTGGTTTTACAATTTTTTAAAAATTAGAGAAAAACCTTCAAATAGTTTGGATAACCTTTATAGTTTTAGATACTTGAACTTATCTATGACAAAAACACTTTCAAGGTCTATTCTTACACCAATATTTGATACAATATGCCCTATTAATTTACTTTCTATAACTCAAAAATGACATTTGTTAGCATTGAGTGGTACACCATACTTCAAGGATCTCAAGAATATTTTCTCCAAGTGATTGCAATAATCTTCTTCTTTATGTAAATATGTAGTTAAATCATCTTAATAAGAAATTAAATGAAATCAATCAAACTTTTAAAGGTTACATCAATGGCTTTGTGGAAAGTGGCTTCAATATTTGTGAGCGCAAAAGGCATTCTTGCACACACATATGTTCCCCACAATATTGTGAAGGTTATCTTATATTTCTCAACTTCTTTGACTAGCACCTAATTATATCTTGAAAAATACATCTATCATGGAGAGCAACTACTTTTTTATAACTTTTTGCAACAAAGCTTCAATTTAAGGAAAAGCATAATTATCTTTTAGTGATGACACCTTTAAGTTTATGAAATTTACACAAAGTCTTATGTCACCATTGTTGTTGTGACAAGTACTAGATTAGATGCCCATTTCAAATGTTTGATTAGTTTTTGGTCCTCACATCTCTTATCTTCATCAATTCTTCTTTCATCTTTGGAGCCAATGTTGGGTTTATAGGCCACTATCTTTTCCTAAATGATTTTGCATCTGGCTTTAAGGGAATTTCAGGTTAAGAAAAAATCTTCTCTAAGTGCTTTAAGGTCATCATCTAACTAAGAAAAAAATGTTTGTATTTCCTTAATAAACTTATTAAATATGATCTAATCTTTTGGGTAAACCTCTCCCCAATACATACTTCATTAGGGATGTGCTCATTTCCAAGTTTTATTTCCCCACATCATCATTATTTACAAGATTTGAATTTATTTTCACTTTATCCCTACTATAATAAATAATTTCTAATGCAACTAACCCCTTATGATTTTTTTTTTAAAATTGAAAAATTTCTTTTCAAAATAGATTATCCTTACCTTCTTCATTTTTTACATATGCATTCTAGTCAATCTATTGATTCTCATATTGGTCTCCACAAGTAATAGATTTCATTACATCATGATCATCTTCAAATACTTTCCAACTCTACATGTTGTCAAGTACTACTAGCCTTCTTTTGATGTCTACTTGATGTATCTCATCAAAAGGGATGTCATTATTTTTGATAACTAGGTATGTCATAAAGTTCTCTAAAATATTCTTTAAACTATCAACCCACTTTATTGTGAATGCATTAGAAGCCTTTATGGAATCCCAAACTTTGTTCTTATAATTCTTTAATTTTGAGTTTTATGGAGAAGCAGAAATGTAGTAACCCTTCTATTACACACCAATGCATTAAAACATGGAAGGATGGGAGCATTCTGGTGGGTAATTAGAGAATGGAGGTTATTGAGGACATCATAGAGGAAGCTACAAGTCTTGACACAAAAGGGGTAAACTTTTAAAGAGATAAGAGGATTTCAGATCAGGTAGTGGAGGAATTTATGGAAATGAAAAATGAATTGAACAAATTGGTGAAAATTGGCAATTCTTATTTTAGCCCTAGTTCTATATCTTTCCCTAGAGGTTTGTCATGTTCATTTTTATTGAATACTTAACTTTGGATGGCCGCTTTACTAAGATATTTGGGTACCACTTTATGCTAGTGAACCATTTTAGGCATAGGGTTAGGCTTAATTTTCCCTTCTACCTCAGGAAATCATTAGGTACTACAATTTTAGCTATTCAAAATGATCTTGAGGGTGACCATGCCTATCACAAGGGTTTAATGGTGCTATTTATGAACCTCCTTAAATAAAAAAAAGTGGATAGACCTTGGTTCAGTAAGAAAACTATGGAATGTGAGATAGAGGGGAGTGACCAGGATGAGGGATTTGATAAAGATAGAGAGGATGAGTTTGAGGAGATTAAGGTTAAGAAGAGAGAAAATTTGGAGCATGGTAGCTCATCTAGGAAGAAAAGGAAGAAAAAGGAGATAGATTCAGATGTGGATATGGACTCTGAAGAGGAGTTGGAAGAGTCGAAAGGGATAAGTGGTATTGCTAGTAAGGTCTCTAAAAACAAGGGGAAGAAAGTGGATAAGACTCCAAACATACCTTATGAAAATGAACCTTTAATTAAGAGGATATAATGAAAAGGAAAAAATGTACTTCACCAAGGGAAGATGGATGCTAATTATGAAAGAGATACTGTTGGCAAGGATGAGGATGACCTTACTTATAAAAAAGGGCAATGATGACCAAGGGTTTTTGAAAGGAATTTTTGGCAATCTGAGGTTGATGAAGGAGATTAGTAGTTTGCAGCTATAGATGTAGGACATCGTTAGAGAATTTGACTAGCTTAGAAAAACTACTAGAAGGGAGAGAACTTTGGGACTTCATATTGATAAAATTTCTTAGGTGATTGTTAATATAGAAGAGGTTAAGAATGTAATGAATGTGTTGCACCCCTCAAATCCAAAAAATAGAGCTTTAGATTAGCTGATAAAATATTTCCAAAAAAAGATAGATGGTATAGATAATAGAGTGGTTAATATGGAGAAGATGGTTAAGAAAGTGGAAAATCAAAATTTCTCTATTTTGAAGATAGTGGTTGACAAAATTAACACTATCCTAAATGCATTTGAACAAGGGAAAGGTCATGGTTCCAAGGAAGTGAAAGATGATGAATGACCTAGCAAGCACATCAGGGCCAACTCGAAGAAGATGGAGGGTGTTTAAGCCAAGGAAATGGATCCTTGTAGATTAGGCAATGGATCTACTGAAGATCTTGTAGTTGGTTTTGTGCTGTCTTTTTGCTTTCTCTCTACTATCTTTTCCAACTCATTATTTTTAGCTACTTGTTTTAGCTTGTACCACTCTTGGTGTTGATGTACAATTCTTCTAGGTTTCTTAGTTTTTATTTCTTTGCTACTGTGTAAAAGGTTTTGGGTCCTTTAAAACCTATTTTTCCTTAATAAAAAATTAACAAAGATTCTTTTAATCTGATATAAAATTAAGTTTGAATCATTATAGATGGTTAGTATTTCTATTCCATGCTTATTTGCAATTCTAAGGCCTAATAAAAGTGATCCATAATCAAATACATTATTTGTACATTAAAAAAAAAAAGGAATGACTATGTAAATGATTTGTAATTAGGATAAATGAAAAAAACTCCAACAACATTACCTTCCTTACTATATGTGCCATCAAACTACATCTTCCATATCATTCCTTATTTTCTTCAACATGTATTTTAGTTCCTTAGTATTTCGCATAGTAGGTTTAGTAATACTCACCTCAAATTTCTCCATATTTTCTTTACATAAAAATTTCACTTGATTTGGATTGAATTCATCAATCATGTATGGGGTGTGGGGCCCATTTTCTGTTGCACCAAAAGCCATGACTATTAGTCAACATGGAACACCACATAATTAACCACCTGTGGGCATGGGAGCACATCGCATCACCCAACAATCTCCCCCTTGACACACATACCAGGTGCTTACGCAGGTCGAGAAGGCACTGGAGAGATTTGAACTCATGACCAGGCCAAAACCAGGCTCTGATACCAATTGTAGGGCCCATTTGTCGTTGCACCAAAAGCCATGACTATTAGTGAACATGGAACACCACATAATTAACCATCTATGGGCAGGGGAGCACGTCGCATCACCCAACATGGGGATCTAGGTTCTTTTTCAATTCTCACATCTTTTCCATTTACCTGGATGGTTGCATATGACAGGTCTATGTCCTCACACCAAGTTAGAGCATTTCCTAGATAAAAGAATTCTATAATTTTTTGGTACTTCCACCACTATAATATCAATCTTATAAGACACATTAGGACATTCTAGAAATTTTAATTATATATTCTCCACGATTCCAACCAAAGGTACTAATCTATTATCCATGGCATATTTTTTCTATTGGTGTCATCTATGTTCATACCAAGTTTCTTTATACCCTCAAAAGGCATAATATTACTAGCTGATCCTAAATCTATCATACGATTCTTAACCAACTAATTGTTAATCAACAATATAAGATAGATAAGATCTACTTGAGTTGGGTTCCTTGTAACATAAGTATGCATGTATACTACTAGTAGATCTTCCATTTTTTTATTAGATTCTTGTTTAGGAATTTCACCAACATTAGATAATATTTTTAGAGTTTCATTTTTATGCTTTGAAATTTTCATCATTTAAAGTAAAGGAACATAAATTTATACCTAAGATAATGCATTATACATAAAAGAATTACTAGTTGAAACAAATTTATTGATTATTTCTTTTTCCATTGGTTTTGTCAATTTTGGAGGTTCAGTATGATCTACCTATTGGTTCTTCTTTTTAATATTGTCATTTGTCTTCTTTATGGTGTTCACTTTTCCATCACTCAATTTTTGTACTTTAGTAAAAATTCATATAGGCTTTTTGTGGCCAACATTTACTATTATTTTCCTCAGTTGGGAGTTACTTTTTGCATGTGCTATTGCTACAATTGTATAAGACTTCTTCTTCTCACTAATTACTTTCTCAAAGTTGGAGCATTCTCATCATCTAAAAATACATTTTTTACATTACATTTTTGCTTCATTCTCTTGGAATCATTATCTAGAATGTTTTCATCTTCAGAAGTACTATATTTGTCATTTCCCTAAAATAATTCAACTGAGATAACATTCACTATGGGTTTTTGATCATCATCTAGATCATCTTCTTCCAAAAAAATTTGGGATATTACACAATTCTCAATTGCATCTGGTAATAAACAAGAATCACACCATGGATTACTTTCTACCATTTGGTTTTTTCTCCTCAATAGATTTTGGGTATCTTTGGTACTACTAATCTTTTCAAGATTGTCATATTTCTAATTTGTATTATATGGAATATCTTGTAATCTTAGCTGGTCATTTCTATTTGCATATGGCTTATCATTTAGAGGTATATTTTTCTCTTCAATGCTTCATTTGTATATTTTGAACCATGCTCATGATTTTATCCATTTTTCTTCCTCTTTGATCTACCTAGGAGCCCTATAATTAAATAACTTTGGATCATATCTCTTCCTTGTCTTCCTATAGTCATTCTATTATTTTCTATGATAAATTTTGCTATGTAAAAGTCAAAAAAAGAGGAACCAACCGGATTCACATCCTTGAGAATTTTATTTAATAATTTATTAGATACCTTATTGAATTATAATACAAACTCATTGTAGTTCTTATTAATAGTTTTCAATTCATGGGAAGAGAAAGACATGCCATTATGATCTCTAAATTCCTCAAAACCATGTTGTAATATATTTCTAGCTAGAAATGGACCTATTTGGTAACTCTTTGTGTTAATCCCCAATATTTTATAATAAAGATTGGACAAATAGTTTCATAAAGACATCTTAATGTCACATCTCAAATTCCAGTTCTCACTAAACTTAGGAATTCTAGTTCTCAACTCATTCTAAATGAGATTAGTGTTATGGCCAAGCTTAATGGACAAAAGACACAAAAGATAGAGCACATTTTTTTCTTATTCTAAAGGTTTGACTACTAGGTTAATTGTTCACATGATTAGGTTGAATTGTAACTACTTTGTTAAATGAATTGTATGTTTGCATTTTACCTCGTGAATGTACAAGAGGAATATCCAAGAGATACTAATTTAGGTTTTAGTCTCCCATTTAATTGTAGCTCACTATCTAGATGTTTCCAAATGATCTACAAGTTTAAAATATGGTTCTCGAGGTTACAAATTTGCTGACTAAGTATTAAACATAAAAAAGGTTACAATTGAAGTTCTCATTTTTTCCAGAGATTCCTCAAAAGTTACCAATTTCATTTTCAAATTATAGTTGACTCAAATTTTAATTTTGTTTAAATGTTTTTGCAACACTTATCTTATAGGTTCAATTATGGTTTTCAGATGAATTTCAAGTTTCATCTCATGTGAGAAATATTACTTATAGCCATTTTGAATTATGTTCACATTCTCAAATAATATTTATATTATTTAATACTTGGACTATAATATATACATTAGTAAACTTTAATACTAGATTAATCAAACAAACTATGTTTATCACCTATAAAAACAATTTAATTATAAAACCATTAAACTTTGTGTATAACTTATTGACTAATTTTTTTTTTGATTTTATTTCATATTTGTTGAATAACTCACATAATATTTATTATAAATAATATACAATTATATTAAATTATAAATATATTAAATATTATATAAAATATAATATTTAATATATTTATAAAATAATATAAAACATTAAATAATACTAAATAATATATATAATATAATATAATATAAAATTATAAATATAGTAAATATTATACATAATTTTTTTTTTAATAATATAATATAAATATTAATTAAAAAGAAAAGAAAAGAAAAAAATTCAAAGTATTTAATCACCCTTACCTCGTCCACTCTCTTAATTAGGGAGGCTTAGTGGGGAGTGCACTGACTTTTCCACATGGGGGCTATGGGTCTGATGGAGATTAATCTCCACTCAAGTGTAGTTCAATTTAGTTTTAAACAAACAACCTTTTGTAATTTTTGCACAATGCTTGGACATGGAAGGAGGATGAGAAGTGCGGCCCACTTAGGGTCCCCTCCAATTCATTTTCAAATTAAAAAAATTCATTATCATGTCTCCACAGAAAATCACACTTCACACACATGGACAAAGGGATTTTGAACAGAAAATCCTTGGGTTTAGGTTTCACCCTTCCTAGCAAGGAAGGACTTGATTATGCAAAAGTGTTAAGAAAGTGAGGATAAAAACCTCTACAAGAATTGCACCCAAAGGATGATCAAACAAACCGTGTTTATCACTTATGGAAAATAATTTAATTTTAAAATCATTAAACTTTTGAGTATAACTTATTGATTAAAATTAATCTTGATTATATTTCATATTTTTTAAATAACTCACATAATAAATATTATAAATAATATATAATCATATTAAATATAGTTATAAAATAATATTAAATATTAAATAATACTAAATTATATATATATATAATATAATATAATATAAAATTTTAAATATAGTAAATATTATACATATAAAAAAAATTAATTTATAATATAATATAAATATTAATAAACAATAAAACAAAAATAAATAAATTGAAAATATATAATCATCCTTACCTTGTTCGCTCCCTTAATAAGGATGAGTGGGTATCTCACCGACCTTCCCATGTGGGGGCTACGGGTATGATGGGGATTAATCCCCACTCCACTTAAGTGTAGTTCAATTTAGTTTTAAAAAAATAACCTTTTGAAATTTGTGCCCAATGCTTGGACTTGGAAGGAGGATGGGAGTGCGACCCATTTAGGGTCCCCTCCAATTCATTTTTAAATTAAAAATTTTCATCATTGTGTCTCCATAGAAAATCACACTTCAGATGCATGGACAAAGGGAGTTTGAATAGAAAAATCCTTAGGTTTAGGTTTCACCCTTCCTAGCAAGGAAGGACTTGATTATAAAAAAGTGTTAAGAAAGTGAGGATAAAAATCTCTACAAGAATTGCACCAAAAGGATGGAATTGCCAAAGTTCAAGTTAAACTAACTGATATTCTTTATTTTGGGAAGGGGAAGGCCCTTCCCATGACATCATGAATGTCTTAACATGGAATGTTAGGGGCCTCAATGCCCCTAACAAGCAACAACTTCTAAAGCATTGCATTTGTAATACTAAAATAAACATATTTCTTCTATAGGAAATGAAATTGAGTAGTGAAGAAATGGGAAAGATTAGAAGGTCTCTAGGATGGAGGGGGATTAAAGACTTCTCAGTGGTAGGGGCATATGGGGACGAGCTTTTATTTGGGACCCAGGGAATGTATGTACTTCATCCTTCAAAATTCATAATAATTCGATGAGTGAAATGCTTAAAGGTATCAAATCTAAATTAAATCGCTACAAGATTTTTAAAGTTTGTGGTCCATTTCATAATAGGGATAAATCAAGGTTGTGGAAAGAATTAGAAGATAGGCTAATACTAGAACAAGAAGGCCTATCCATTTTAGGAGGAAATTTTAATGCTATTCTCCAATCTTTAGAAAAGAAAGGGGGAAAAAACCTCTCATAAGCATATAGAGAGTTCTTCGACTAGGTGAATAGGCTAAGACTACTAGAATTGACTAGTTCTGACAATACATTCACTTGGAACAATAGGAGGAAGTGGTTTAGCAATATTTTTTGAGAGATTAGAAAAGCTTCTTTGTTATGGATATCTGGGTATATGCATCGAGTTGTGATGCCAAAAAGGTGACAACTTTTTTTTTTTTTTTTCCATTTTTGAATAGCGTGTATGCACTATAGTGCATACATGCTATGGCTTGGGTAACCTGAGCCATAGCGTGTACTCGCTATAGTGCATACATGCTTTTTTTTTTTTTTTTAAAATTTATAAATGGGCTGCATACTCACAACCCATTTATTTTATCTCTATTTTTAACCTTATTCCAGTAGCATCGCATATGCGAATTGGAGAAAACAAAGCTTTTCACCACCCGCCTTGCATATATGCCTCCTCGCTGGCAAAATTCAAGATCACGAGCACACCCATGCCGTATGTGATCTAAATTTCATTTTGCGTTGTTTGATATGTTTTTTTATATTGTTTTGTAGGTTTTTTATATTGTTTTGTAGGGTTTTTACAATTTTTCTTTTGATTTGTTTATTTATTTAGATTTCAATTGATTTTTTATCAGGAAATGTCAATAATCAACTACAAAATCCCCAAGAAGCTCAAAACCCTCAAGAAAATCAAAACCAAAACCCTCCTCAAGAAGAACAACAAATTCCACAACCTGAACCAATTGTAAGACCTCTGCCTAGCACACAAGAAAATATAATAAATGAAATAGAAATAGGAAAAATTGAATTAGAAGGACTCATTAGTCGGTTGAAATAATTTGGACAAACCAATCCAATGAGGGCTCAATTGGAATCTTCCATCGAATCCATTAAGACCCAGATAGCTTCAGTTAGTGGTTAGTTAGATGTTTGGCAGGTTAAGAGGGATGAACAAAAATGATTTTATGCAAATAAATTGTCATATCAAGATGTTAAAAAAAAGATATACCAAAAGGTAGAATATGTACATTATTTAGAAAACCTAGTGAACAAAATAATATTAGAGAGGGTACTAAATGGTTCCCCATCCATTGGTGCATACACGATGCTATTAGAAATAGTTTTTGAGATAGATGGTGGATGGTTTTTGATGCCCCTCCTTGCAACAATCATGAGGCCCCCATGTATTTTTTAAAGAAATTTTATTGTGAGTTTGTCCTCCCAATTATTTTGATATATTAGACTCCCAGGGTAGAGGTGGGGGGTCATCATTTGAGAGGCTGGGGGCATGTCGTGATCCTAATGTAGTTAGGGCACCTATGGTCAAGCCATAGGGTGAGCATGTGACTATTCCTTCAGTTGTTAAGGAACATGTAGAGGCCAGCACTCGAGGGACCATTAATGCTTTGACATAGATGCTCATCCATTGCACAAGTCCATTAGTTGAGGGGAAGCCTATAGTGCACCGGGGTCACATGTGCATATCATGCGGATCGTTATGCACATTTGGCACTCATTCTGGAGATGGTGTGGATGATGGGCTCATCACTCATCAATTCCTAAGTGACACATTTGGCATTGA
The DNA here is from genome assembly GCA_028749045.1 of Cupressus sempervirens. NCBI lineage: Eukaryota > Viridiplantae > Streptophyta > Pinopsida > Cupressales > Cupressaceae > Cupressus > Cupressus sempervirens. Next base: position 329,695,055 of record CM053788.1, read on the forward strand.
AACACAAGTAAATTAAAATTATAATTTACTAATTTGATCACATTTCATATCTATGGTGAATGATTAATTAATTAGCATCTATTGACATTGTTCAAAATTTAGGGTCAGAGTGTTGGCGGGCCTAGTAGCGATCCCTTGGCCCCATTTTTTGCCCCGTGCATGAGTCTAGAGGTATGTGTCAATTTAATCATTTAAATTAATACATATATTTTTTAAGTAATCATATTAAGGATTGACAAAAAAAATTATGCATGTGCATCAGTTCTCTACAGGACCGTCAACATTTACTACGGACTCAGAGCATAGACATTATATGAGCTATGTAGAGGTACATTTATTTCATGTTAATTTAATTCATTTGATTATATTTTTTTTCATGTTTCATGTTACATGTAATGTGTATTGTATGACATGTAGTTCATGACATCAAACACTCCTCCTCATCTTTGACACTCCGTCGATTGTGGAGTGGCCGCAACTATGGCTAGCTCACAGCCATTGACTAAGGTATGAAAGAATTTTCTTGGTTTTAGTTGTTGTTTATAATAGTTAGTGTCAAAATTTCTAATGTTATTTATAAGTGATTATATTGATTAAATTTTTGTAAGGTCTCATTATGTCTTATCGTCCACGAGCCTTTGAGGTGGACTTGTAGAGAAACTATTTGATGGTGGTAAGAAAATAATTAATTTTGTGTGTACACATATTTGATTTCAACATATAATAATTATTGATTCATATCTACTTTGTTTGTATCAGCTTGAGTTAGAGAAGAGACTCAACAAGAGGACGAGAGAGCATGTCAAGAGGACCCCATCATCTTCACCGTCTCCCTCCACACAACAATAGATGTCCAGAGATTTGTTTCCTTCCCCTCGTGGGAAGGAAAAGATATAGTTGATAGACATGTATATATATAGGCATCAGTGGACATATTTGATATACATTTGATGTATATATGACATTTTATATTTGATGTATGACATTTATTTGATGCATGACATTATTCAACTTATGACATTATTGGTTAATATATAATATGTTTGTTCATGTATGACATTATTGTTTATTATAACATATTATGTGTTTGTTCATGTATGACATTAAATTAGATATGTTCATGTATGACATTAAATTCAATACCTAATCAGTTTGAAACTTTGATAGAATATTGATTAACAATAAATGTTATCACTATTTAAGCATAAGTTAATCATTTCCAATATGTCATTGTCATATGATTTATGATCTTGTTCATGTTTAAAGTTTTTCTTCTCTGTCATTTGTTTATCAAGTTTAATTCAATACCTAATTAGTTTGAATTTTTGATACAATATTGATCAGCAATAAACTTTATCAATTAATATCGATCTCACAAAGTTTAAGAGGCACTACTTGATAGCTTGACTTGTTTCTGAGGACTTCACAAAAGGATCAAATGCCTTGGAAAGAAATCCATTACTATGATATACCTAACACTTCCCTTAACAAAAATAATATCTGCTACCATTTTATTCCAAATTGAAGCAATCAAGCTCAAAATACACTAAGCATTAGATACAATAGTTGATAATATAATGCAAGCCCCAATAAGCATAGTAACAATGCAAGATCTATAATGGTATTACCTACAAATCAAAATTGCACCAATCCTACCTTTTATAGTATTAACCCAATGCACAAAGTGATATTATAACTATGCTCCTACCCTCTATTTCACGCATATATTTTATGTCTTAAGTTTTCTATGAGGATTAGTGGTATGGAAAATATCTTGGGATGGATCACTAGATTGCAAGAGTTGTGTTATCTTATGTTATCCAAGGTCAAAATCTTCAACTACAAATACTTTGTATTCATACAAAAAAATCAACCATGTAGCTGTCCTAGATTAATGTGTAGATTAGATTCATTTTAGTACAATGCAATGGTCATAAATGATTCTTTCTATGTAAAAAATTTGTAAATTTAATTATTTAGGTTAATCTTAAATATTATCAAATTAATATATTGTATTACCAACATATAACAAATTATTGCACAAACATGCATTGAGTCAACTTTGAAATTTCTATGAGAGAAGAGTGTTAATCAAAAATTTAAATATTTAAAAAAGTTAGAATTGGACTATGTAAGATTTCCCTTGCATGTCATAGAAAGGACTCAAGATGGGGGATGATGTAGAGTATGCACAAGGAAGCACCAAACAAATCAACCTACTACCCAAATTCTCCTAACTCCACAAGGACTAAAAAAGGGTTATGACTCACTTCCAAATGAATACAGCATAGATAATACAACTTTCCAATAGGTTACAAACTCTACTCACCCAATGGAGACAAGAGTCTGACTTTCCCTTATTGGATTAGCAATGACCTTCTTCCCACAAGGTAACAAAGTGGGTTTTGATGTTCCAAGACCTCCCAATACCAAAAGTGGTTTGGGGAAACTTCAATACAACCAAAATAAGGTAAAACAGTAATTGGAGCCCCTGTTAACAACCTACAATGCAAATTGTTGTAACATACCTAGTAGGCTATTAGGTCTCTTATCACTGTTTTCCACTAATAACACAAAACTATTTCAAAGGACTTGGCAAACCAAACATAGTTTTAGATACCCTTTTTAAAGTATTAAATGACTCCAAAGTTACAAGACCCTACTCCATTCCAGCATATCTTAATCCCAACCATGCACTTAGGCCTAATTAGTAAGTTTAGGCATGGTCTACAAGGTAATGATCAAGAAATGGGTTCATGGGATTAGTCTTCCAACTTCAAAGTGTTCTCCTAACAAAAATGAAGGTGTTTCACTATTTCACCAAGTTCTTAACTCCTATTCTTCATATTTCTCCATCAAATTGCACAAACAAGGTCTAATACATGGACAATATTAGACATAGGGCTTGCCTTCATAAACCTCTACTGCAACCTCCTATCTCCAGGCCTTTGAAATATGATAGTACATTTCCCTAGCCTACTCCATGTAAAATTGGAAGAATTTCCAATGGTGGAGTTTCAAACTAGGGCCATTTCTTTGGCTAAACCCTTGTTTTGTGGGTTTCTTAGGCAATGACTAGAAAAATTCTATAAATGAACTCCTAGATTGATGGAACCCTGAAACCAACTCCAAAACTCCACAAATAAATAGTACTATCTAACCAATGCAAAAAAAAATCATCCTATAGTCCTTTCAGGTCGTACTCTATGGAAAAACTAGTTAGAATAACTCAGAAACAATAGATTTTATTAATTCAAAAGGCAAGTAAAATGTTATATCTCATCCATTGGATGCTTAGAGCTTTTATAGGCCTTTAATAGGTAGGTAGAACCACCCCATGGTAGCTTTAACAATTGGAAGTGGTTTTTGATAAAGTTCTCAATTTGTTGCAAAAAGTTGCTAATACAACTTTTGCAATTTTTGCACTTTTTGATATTTAAACTAATTTCAATCCTAAACTGAACCAGATTATTCTTACATATGTATACACTTATAGTATTATTGACCAAATCAAAATTAGCAAAATGATTGTACATAATCTCCATTACAACAGTACAAAAGCTTTGCAATTTTAATAGTTATATTCTTTAGTCCCACTAAGGGACATTATAGATATTGCTCACTAACCCTTTATAATAGAAAATATTTACAAAAAATGGCATGTACTTGTATAAGGACATTATATATTACAAAAATCACACCAAAGCAGCTGGCTAGCCACTCAAAAAATAGTAATTGAAAGCAAGTGGGATCATTAAGATACCTTAATAAACCAGTATCCCCTTTACTCAAGCAACATCTGGGTCATAAACTTGACTGGGATATGTTTGGGAACTGACAATCTCCATTTAAAATCAAGTCTCTGGAAGCAATTATATTTGTCAGTAAAGGAGATACACCCTTTTGATCTACAATAACTTTATATTCATTAGGATCTCCATTTCTCTTTGATTGGGATACTTTTTCAAGAATTGCATCTACCCTTTTGCCAATTTGGGAAATCAGTGGGTCTATTTGTGGACCTCCTAGTAGTTGGTCACCTAAATGAGAACCTTGAGAACTCCATGAAAGAAATTAGTAGCTTGAGAAGCTCTCCATTTATTAGCTAAATTAAAACCTTGGATTGTAGATGGCTGGCCTTCATTGTAAAATGAGTAAGACTGCCTCACCAAAGGCGGAAATTAACTTTTTATTGTTCTATTAAGATCATTAATATATTTTGACAAAAACTATGAGGGATCATGCCCAGCTTGAGTATCCTGGCTTCCCAAGTCCTGTAAATGCAAGGGCATTGATGAATAGACATTTCTAATTGGAACATATGTGGTGCTGGAATGAAGTGCATAACTAGATTCTTTGCCTACTAATGATCCAATCTGAGGCTTCACTTCACATTGCTCAATGGATAATTCTATAGAACTTATTACTTCTCCATCTTTTTTTTTTGTGTTTTTGTACATGTGCATTGAAGAGCTTCTGTCACTACTTGAGCTACTAGCAGATGGTGAGTATTCATCATCATCATTTGACATAGGCTCACATGCATTTGTTACTTCTTTCCTTTGTCATTTTCCCCTTCCTAGATCTTCCTCATTATTTGTAACTTCTTTCATGGGTCCAAGAAGGTCTTCCCACTCTTTCACATTAACTGTAGGTTTTGTCTCTTCATCTTGAGTAATTGACATACCCTGGATGGCACCAAGATAACCATTTTCTTGTGAAATGTCCTTTTCTTTCAGATTAATCTCTCTATTAAGTAGGTTTTCTATATCTTCCTTTGTGTATTTAATAGATGTAACAACAATTCCATACTCATTAAGAAAATTCCTTGCACCATGGATTAATATATCATGCAATTCCTTAATAGTTCCATTCTTATCAGTATTCATAACTAGATTCTCCATGGCCAGTTTTCTTCTTGATCCTTGCAATATTTTTTCCTCAACTAAACATTTTGTAATCAATTGATATACAATCATAGTTTTCTCTTGGCCAATCCTAAGGGCTCGTGATTGAGCCTATAGATCCACAAAAGGGTTGAAATATGGATTTGATAGAAGAATAGTATTAGCAAGAAGTGATTCACTAATATTTGCATCTTTATAACAACTAAATTTAGATGAATGATAAGTATTATTTCTCAAAAATAATTAAATAGTACAGCTTACCATATATGATAACTGAGTCGGCACTAGACTGCATCATATAATAAGTTGAAATTAGATAACCATTAAACACTTTGTAAAGTACTGCCTACATATCATTACAACCATGTCAACTGAGTTCAAATTAATATTTAAAATCTAGGAACACATCAAGAAAGACATACCAAATTGATCCCAAGGCCACCAACTCGAGTTGAAATAAGAAAAGAAAATATGGTGTTGCCTGTACTATCAAAGTTCTTGATCCTTAACTAATTTTAACTAATTAATAACAATAGTTGATACTTTGTACTAGCCAACACTACAAGTTTTAACATCACTCGAGATGGCATTGCAAAATGAAAATGGAGTAAGATCTCCCAAAAGTGAGAGAGGCTACTATAGGTCTCTACAACACAGTCTAATAGAAACTAGAATCACATCCATACCTCATAGGAGCTTTGAGATATGCCTCGTCAAATATCACAACCCTATGGCATTTAGTGACCCTTTGGGACAATTCGGTTTGACATGCTCAAGAATGTTTGAGCGCTAAAGAGGATAGGATGAGGTTAGGGATAGGGTTTACCTGGCCACCCAGAGCTAACAAAGTAGACAGTTTGATCCCATGATGAAAGGTGAGAGAGATTTGGTAGTTGGTAACTTTGTACTAGCCAACACTGCAAGTTTTAGCATCACCCAAGATGGCATCATAAAATTAAAATGCAGTGTGATCTCCAAAAAGTGAGAGAGGTTATTGTAGGTCTCTACAACATAATCCTATAGGAATTGGAATTGCATCCATACCTAGCACGAGCTCTGAGATATGCCTCGCCAAATATCATAGCCCTATGGCATTTAGTGACCCTTAAGGATGTTTTGGTTCGGTGTTCCCAAGAATGTTTGAGCACTGAAGGGGATAGGAAAAGGTTGAGGATAGGGTTTACCCATCCACCCAGAGCTAATAGAGCAGATAGTTGGATCCCACAATGAAAGGTGAGAGAGATTTGGCAGTTGACAACTTTGTACTGGCCAATACTACAAGTTTCAGCATCACCTAAGATGGCATCATAAAATTAAAATGTCGTGTGATCTCTAAAAAGTGAGAGTGGTTATTATAGGTCTCCAAACCACAATCCTATAGGAACTAGAATCACATCAATACCTCACACGAGCTCTGAGATATGCCCTGTCAAAGATCGCAACCCTATGGTATTTAGTGACCCTTAGGGACGTTCTAGTTTGACATACCCGAGAATGTTTGAGCACTGAAGGGGATAGGACAAGGTTGGGGATAGGGTTTACCCACACACTTGGAGCTAATGGAGTAGACAGTTCAATCCCATGATAAAAGGTGAGAGAGATTTGGTAGTTGGCAACTTTGTACTGGCCAACACTACAAGTTTCACCATCACCCAAGATGGCATAGTAAAATTAAAATGGAGAGTGATCTCTGAAAAGAAAGAGAGGTTATTGTAGGACTCTACAACATGGTCTTATAGGAACTGGAATCACATCCATACCTTGCACGAGCTCTAAGATATGCCCTATCAAAGATTGCAGCCCTATGGCATTTAGTGACTCTTAGGGATGTTCTGGTTTGGCATGCCTGAGAATGTTCAAGCACTGAAGGGGACATGATGAGGTTGGGGATAGGGTTTACCCAGCCACCCAGAGCTAATAGAGTAGACAGTTCGATCCCATGACCCTTCTTCAAATAAGTCACAAATTTGTGCAATTTTTACATTTTTCACTTGATTCCAATTCTATGAATTGGAAAAGGTTTGAAAACAGTAAAATAACTTATTTCCAAATTCTTAGCCCTTCACCAATTCCCAAACTCCTAAAAAGTTGTCAGCATTTTTGCAATTTTGCTTTGACAACTTTTGTAATTTTTTGCAATTTTTGACATCTTAACTCCTAGCCACTTAAAACTTAACCTAATGACCCTAAGGAGCTTTATAACCTTCTAAGAAATATACAATTATTTTTTACCTTGAAAAATCACCTATATCGCTCGTTTTTATGCCTGAAAAGTGGCCCATAAGCATATTTGATAGAAAACCCCACAAATACAAATAATGACTAGGGGTGTTTTCCAAGCATGGAAAGGGTCTATTTAGGTCCAAAATAACATGAATCCAACATTAGATTCAAACTATGCAACTTTCATTGGCTAGTTGCTTCACAAACTTAAGACTAGGCTCGTAGCCTTGAACATAAAAAATTACAAACATCTCCTCACAACCCAAAGAAAATAATCATTGATTTGGATACCCTTTTGGGTTTTATAAAAACTACTTAAAGCCTTGGGATCTCAAGAGAAGTATGCAACAACTGAGTTTTTTAAGGCTCACTTAGAAATGTAAGCAATTAGGCATCCAATAACAAAGGAAGTACACTACCCCTTGAGAAAAAATTCAATCTAGAAATTGGAACATGAGGGGGATCATGTAAGATGATCACATACCAATTTTCAAGCCTCAAAACCTTCTCTGTAGTGAGTTATGGAAGATTTTGCTACAAATTTCTAGCATGCACATGGATCTTGCATGCCTAGGGCATCAAGTTTTTCTTTCCAGCCCCATTATTTTGACATAAAACCACAAGGAACATAAAAAAAATTGTCCTAATTGGGGTTCCACCAAGGGTCATTAATTTCCCATGGTGGAATCTCAAGATATGAGGAAAAATAGATGAAACCCTAGGTAATGGCACGAAATGGGGACAATAGTTAGTAAAATGAGAATATCTTGAGTTGTAGAGTGAATTAGAACCTCATTCCAAGTGAAATAGAGAGATGATTCACAAATATATCTAACCATACTTGATATCGATACTTATATGTGATCAAACTTGATCAATGAGGAGTAAAAATTGAATAAAACTTAGAATTTTTGCCTTTTTCTCTATTGTTTCAATTCTGTATGGCCTGTACAGATTAGTAGTAGTGAAATTTTTTAATGGTTGGATAGAGGATTGAGTTAGTGTTCCACTACATTCAATTTTAAGTCTTTATCTTATCTACAACAAAAGTTATATCAGTTTTTGTAGAGGTTGGTCAGATTTACCCTAAATCTGAGGGTCTCTTCAAGATGACCTCCTAATTTGAAATTCCACTATGGGATTTCAATGCCACTTTGGGGAATGCAAGTTATGAGAGGGTACTTCAAGATAGAAAAGATTTAGAATTGTAGGTGTAGGTTACCTATTTTTACCGGCAAGCCCTAAACTGAACATTGCATTATGTCTAGTCTAGATTTGAAGAAGAAAGAAGGTTCAGGCTTCCAAACTGAGTAATTTGACCTGGGTGAAGGGTGTAGGAGCATGAATTGGATTTGAAGAAGAGTTTGAAGGGGTGGAGTCAAGTCTATGCACCCATTTACTCATACTTCCTTTGTAACCTAGCCTAATCTGGCAATTAGGTCTGTGGCTCAAAGTGGGTGTTAGTTGGTACTGGAAAAGAGTCAGAATTTGATCTTTTGGAATCTCTAAGAGGTGCTTAAAGGGTGTCTAAAGAGGTGAAAACACAGTGTGGCCCTTTTCAAAGTTTGGGAGTTTGATCGAGAAATCTAGGATTAGCCCTATTAGAAATGTCGGTAACAATTATGCAAATTAGTTGTTGGGGGTTTGAGAACTTTAAAGTTGGGTGTTTTTGAGATATTAGGTTCATAGAAATCTTTTCTATTAGGAAATTTGAGTTCTAAACCCATATAGGGAGAGTTTTCCTTTTTAGGCCTATTGGAGAAGGGGAGTCCCTAAGAAGTTGTGATTGATCTAAGTCAGTTGAAAACTCTAGTGGTGCAAGGCACCTTAGGCTCTTAGGCATGAATTCAAGGTGTTTAGTAGGTTAGAATCATTAGGAAAGAAGTTTGGTCCATACTTGTAATAAAAGACTCCATTGTAAGGTACGATGGCATATTGGTGTGGTTATAAGCCAAGTGACCATTTGTAACCAAGGAGTCATAATAGGTGTGATTTTGAGTATTTTGATTTTTTAAGGATGTTTTAGGTGGATTTGATTCATTAAGATACCTTTGGATTAAAGGTTTGTAAAAAAGTGAAAAAAATGCAAAAAGTTGCTAAAGAGTAATTTTTGCAATTTTTGTCGTCAAACTAAAAAAAGGAAGTTGTATGATCTTCCAACCATACAAATATAAGTTGTAACTATTGGAAGACACTTAATTAAGGTCTCCACATGTGTGAAAGGCCATTGTATGGATGGGTGGACAACATTTGGTGAATAAAACTCAGAATTTCTACCTTTTAAAACTATTTTTTCAATTTTGTATGGCTTGTATAGATTGGGAGTGGCACAAGTTGCATATGGTTGGATAGAGAGTTGAGTGAGGATTCCATTTAATTTGGTTTGAAGTGTTTATCTTATCTAGAACAAAAGTTATAGTAGATTTTGTAAAGGTTACCTGGATTTACCTTAAATCTGAGGGTTTCAGCAAGATAGCCTCCTAACTTGCAAACCCACCATGGGATTTCAATGCCACTTTGTGGAATGCAAATTAGGAGAGGGTTCTTTAAGATGGAAAAGTTTCAAGGTTGTAGGAGTAGGGCACCTATTTTTACCAGCAAGCCCTAGACTGAACATAGTCTTATGTCTAGTCTAGTTTTGAAGGAAAAAGAAGGATCAGAGTCCCAAGTTGATTGATTTGACCTAGGTGAATGGTATTGCATACCGTGAACTGAAGATGATATTCCTTGGCAATAAGATGAAAAATATGGAATATCACCTACTTGATGTGTTGATGTTGTGCCTTCAACATGACATGATGGAGTGTGTACATTGTTGGGTCTACAAATCAGTGTCTCTTCAACATGAGAGGACGATATGACTCCAACATTGGAAGATGGTATAGCTTCACAATTCAATTGTCTTCTTAAGCAAAATAGTCGCATTCATTCTCATTGTCTTTCCAATTCTTCCTCTTTGTTTCTTTGTACCGGTGGTTCTTGATCCTCTTTGAAAGTCAATTCTTCATTATTGCTTTGCAAATTTCTTTGTTCACATAGTAATTTCATTTTATCTCTTTTAATTTCCAAATCTCTCTCCCTATCTTCATTTGTTTGAGTTTTTGGTTTCTTCCTTGGCATGATGATGATTTCTACATGTCAAATTATTCAAACATCTGAATTACTTACAACATGTGTAAATTACAAATTATTCAAATACATATAAAAATTATAATTATTTGAATGAATACACAATATATATCAAACAACTTGTCAAATTTCTAACCATTTTGAAATAACATTTCATTCAAACATACAATTTTCAATGAATTCACTATATATTAAACAACGTGTCAAATTATAATCAAATTTGTATCTATATGTCAACAAACAATATTTCAAATGGATTGCACTAACCTTTTCTATACAAGGAATATTCAAAAAGTCTTCAAATCACATATCTAATGATTGAATTTGGTGTTTTCTATCTTCAAAAAGTGTTGAAATAGTGTTTTCTATGTTGAAACTCATGATTTCTGTCAAAATAGCAAAGTGCAGAATAGATGAAAAGTAGAGAATGAATGAAATGGGCCCCAAAGTTACTTTTTGACAATTTTTAGGTGATTTCACATAGCATGTATGCACTATAGTGCATATGAACTATGTCAAAACACATCACTCTCCATCCTCCCTACTCTCTCTCCCCTCTCCCATCCCCTACTCTCTCTCTCTTTCTCGCTCTCCCTCTCCCATTGCCTACTCTCTCTCCCTCTCTCACCCTCTCTCTTCTTCCATCCCCTACTCTTTAGATCTCTCACAAACACTCCCATCTTCCCTCTCCCACTACCTACTATCTCTCCCTCTCCCCCATCCCCCTACTCTCTCCCATCCTCCACTCTCTCTCTCACTCTCTCCCATCCCCTACTCTCACACTCTCTCTCCCATCCTATTCTCTCTCTCTTCCACCTCCTACTCTCTCTCACACACTCTCCCATCCCCTACTATCTCTTACACACACTACCATCCCCCCCTCTCCCTCTCCCTCTCCCACCACCTACTCTCTCTCTCCCATCTGCTACTCTCTCTCTCTCTCTCTCTCTCTCTCCCCCCCCCCCTCTCCCATCCCCTAAACTCTCTCTTTTATAGATACACACTCCCATCCCCCCTCTCTCTCTACTCTCCCATCCCCTACTCTCTAGATCTCTCACACACACTCCCATCCCACCTCTCTCTCCCCCTCTCCCACTCCCTCTCCCACCACCTACTATCTCTCTCTCAAGTTTTCTCTCTCCCTCTCTACTCTCTCTCTCCCATCCCCTACTCTTACTCTCTCTCTCCTATCCCTGACTCTCTCTCACACTCTCTCCCATCCCCTACTCTCTCTCACACTCTCTCCCATCCTCTACTGTTTCTCTACCACCCCCTAATCTCTCTAACACTCTTTCCCATTCTTTCACTCTGTCTCTCCCATCTTGTACTCTCTCTCTACCACCCCATACTATCTCTCACTCTATCACACTCTCTCCCATCTCCTACTCTCTCTTTCATAGACACACACACACACTCCAATCCCCCCTCTCTCTTCTCTCCCATCCCCTACTCTCTAGATTTGTCACACACACTCCCATCCCCCTCTCTCTATCCCCCTCTCCCTACCCTCTCTCACACTCTCTCTCCCATTCCTTACTCTCTCTTTCACAATCTCTCACATCCCCTACTCTCTCTTGCACACACTCCCATCCCCTCTCTCTCTCCTTCTCCCACTCCCTCTCCCACCACCTAGTCTCTCTCCCCCATCTGCTACTCTCTCTCTTGGGCTACTCTCTCTCTCCCCTCTCCCATCCCCTAAACTCTCTCTTTTATAGATACACACTCCCCTCTCCCATCCCTTACTCTCTAGATCTTTCACACACACTCCCATCCCTCTCTCTCCTTCTCTCCCACTCCCTCTCCCACTACCTACTATCTCTCTCTCAAGTTCTCTCTCTCCCATCCCCTACTCTTACTCTCTCTCTCTCTCTCCCATCCCCAACTCTCTCTCACACTCTTTCATCCCATAATATCTCTCACACTCTCTCCCATCCTTTCACTCTATCTCTCCCATCCCATACTCTCTCTCTCTACCACCCCCTACTCTCTCTCTCACTCTCTCTCATCCTTTCACTTTGTCTCTCCCATCCCATACTCTCTCTTTACCACCCCCACTCTCTCTCTTACTCTCTCCCATCCTTTCACTCTATCTCTCCCATCCTCTACTCTCTCTCTTTGCCATCCCCTACTCTCTCTCACACTCTCTCCCATCCCATACTCTCTCTCTTTCACACACACACACACACACACACACACACACACACACACACACACACACACACACACTCCCACCCCCCTCTCTCTTCTCTCCCATCCCCTACTCTTTAGATTTGTCACACACACTACCATTCCCCTCTCTCTATCTCCCTTTCCCTACTCTCACTCTCTCTCTTCCACCCCCTACTCTCTCTCTCTCTCTTACTCTCTCCCATCCTCTACTCTCTCTCTCTCCCTCTCTGTCCCCCATCCCATACAAGCTCTCTCTGTCACCCCCTACTCTCTCTCAAACTCTCACACTCTCTCCCATCCCCTACTCTATCTCTCTTATACACATTCCCATTCCCCCCTTGCCCCCCCTCTCTCTTACTCCCTCTCCTATTGCCTACTCTCTCCCATCCCCTAATCTATTTCTCTTACACACTTCCATTCCCCCTCTCTCTCCTTCCCACTCCCTGTCCCATCACCTACTATCTCTCTCTCTCACTCTCTCCCTCTCTCTCCCATCCCCTATTATCACTCTCTCTTTTCCACCCCTACTCTCTCTCACACTCTCATACTCTCTCCCATCCCTTACTTTCTCTCTTACACACACTCCCATCCCCCCTCTCTCTCCCTCTCCCATTCCATCTACCATTGCCTACTCTCTTTCTCTCCCATCCCCTACTCTCTCTCTATCTCTCTCCCCCCTCTAATTCCCTACTCTCTCTCTTTCACACACACACACACACCCATCCCCCCTCTCTCCTTTCCCATCCCCTACTTTGTCTCTCACTCACTCTCCCTCCCCCACTCTCTCTCCCACTACCTACTCACTCTCACTCTCACTCTCACTCTCTCTCTCTCTCCCTCCCTCCCTCCCTCTCTAGTCTCTCTTTGCTACACTCCAATCCCCCCTCTCTCTTCTCTCCCACCTTGTACTCTCTCTCACACTTCCTCTCTCTTCCATCCCCTACTTTCAATCTCTCTCCCTCATCTTGTACTCTCTCTTTTCCACCCCTACTCTCTCTCTCACTTCCTCTCTCTCCCATCTTGTACTCTCTCTGCCACCCCTACTCTCTCACACTTCCTCTCTCTCCCATCCTATACTCTCTTTTCCACCCCTACTCTTTCTCACTTCCTCTCTCCCATCCTATACTCTCTCTGCTACCCCTACTCTTTCTCACTTCCTCTCTATCTCTTTCTCTCTCACACACACATAAGCATTCCCTTGCCACCCCCCTGCTCTCTCTCACTCTTGCTTTGCAACTCTGCACTATTTAGGTCTCAATAGTGTATGTGCACTATAGCACGCACACACTATTGAGAATTCAAATGCTTTCAATAGTGTATATGCACTATAGCACGTGCTATTTAAAGCTCTGCATTAAAACCAAGCCTAAGGCTTGGTTTTTCCTTAGAGATCCAACCCAAAGGTTTGGAGTTTATAAACAGGTCTGAGATGTGTTTTTGAGAAAACATACAAAAAATGATTGATTTTTCTTGTGTGCTCTCTGTCAAGATTCCTCGTGGTTGGGTATGAATAAGATCAGGTTACATGACATTGTAGGTCTTTGTGTTAGCTATCTAACCATATAATTTATTTTTTGAATTGAACTATTTCAAGCCTTTCATCTATAATTTATTTTGAATGTATGTTCATTTTTTGTCAAAATCCACCATGTACTAATTGGGCTATAGATTTTAGCTCATTCATCAAATTTTTCAAAACTTAGTTTTTTAGAAACTAGACTCCATTCTACACACTTTGAAAATAAAAATTTTTGATTTTAGATTAGTTTTCAATTATTTCTAGGGGAAACACACAAATATTTCACATTTTTGGGATGTTTCTAGTTAAAAAATTCATTAAAAAAATAGACATTATAAAATTACCCGTAAAATCTAGGATAAACTGCATAGTGTTAAGTAACTTTTGACCAAAGTGATTAAAGAATTTTTAAAAAAAAGTTAAAATTTTAGAGGGGCCACACTTTGTACCGTGTTATGTTTTTTTGGAATAAACAGTACCACTTTTTGTGACCCCCTTTTTTGAGGACCTAAAACTAAACCATTTTGAAAAAAAAATTATTAGTTTAGAAACTAGATTCAAAGGACTATGACTTTTTTTTTTTGTCATATCTTAAAATTTTGAGCGTAACTATGTTCAAATTCTTGTTGAAGTTCAAAATTTTCTAATTTCAAGAAAAACGTGTCCACTTATGCCCCCTTTTGGGCACCACAACTTGGTGCACTTACCTGTCTATCTATGGTATCCGTATCATTCCAAATAGAAGTTAAACCAATATCAATGTTAGATCACTACCCTATTGAGTTTGATATATTGGATAATAAATGAACTAATATCTTGGATGGAAACCAAGATATCAGGTTCTAAGATATCTATTGAGTTAAAAGAATGGAATTCTCAATTTTTTGGTAATATCTTTGAAGATAAACTTTCCTTTGAGGATAAGGTTTCTTCTTTAAATAAGAAGTTATGAAGAATAAAATGGGAGAGGTTCAATTTCTCAAATAAAAAAGACTAATGCAACAATATGAAGAGGTTCTGAGAAAAGAAGAGTTTTTTTGGAGACAAAAATTGAGGGAGACATTGTTAGAAGTAGGGAATAATAATACCATTTTTTATAGAATAGTTCTAAAAAAAGAAGAACCATTAATGAAATCACCCCCATAAGAGATGTGGATGGGAATTTAAAATTCTCCCTAGAGGATATCAACACAGAAGCCATCTTTTATTTCAAAGGAATCTATAACAATAGAGTTAGTTCTAAACTATTGGCTCAACACATTATTCTCTCTAACATTCCTAGAATGGTCATGGGGGGAAAAAATAAGATACTACTATAGAAGATTACTAAACTAGAGTTAGAAGCAGTTCTTAAATAAATAAACTTGGAAAAAACACTTGGTCATAATGGTTTTACTACCTTCTTCTTCCATAAGTGCTAGGATTTTATTGGAGAAGACATCACAAATTCCTTGGAGGGAGTCATAAACTTGGGTAAATTGTTGAGAGAAGCTAACAACACATAAATTGATTTAATTCTAAAAAAGGACAAAGCAACTTCCTTCAATGATTTTAGACCTATAGCTCTATGTAATACTCTCTACAAGATACTCACAAAGATCCTAGCTTGTAGACTCCAGAAGATTTTCTCAGATCTCATCAGTGACAAACACACAAGCTTCATCCCATGTAGATTGATCTATGATGGATTTATAATAGCCCAAGAAGCTATACAATAATTTCAAATTAACAAGTCTCCTGTTATATTCATCAAACTAGATTGGCATTTTCTATGCAATTTTTTTGATGCTTTAGGCTTTTCTAAGCAATGGGTCAACCTAATTTTTGAGTGTATCTCTACTCTGAAAATGTCTATCTTGATAAACAACTCCCTAGTATTTGTTTTGGCATCTCTCATGGTCTAAGACAAGGAGACCCATTTTAACCCTTTCTCCTCATTTTGATGGAAGATGCTTTTAGTAGATCAACTAAGTGAGCTAGAATGGAAGGAGTCATCAAAGGAATCTCTATAACAAGCAATGAGGAACCATCTATACATTAACACTTGATAGATGCAATAATGTTGCTTGGGGAAAGTACAACAAGTGAGGCCTCAAATTTGAAATCTATCATGTCTAATTAATCTAAGGCATTGGGTTAAGATATTAATAAAGATTAATTTGACATCTTATTCTTTAACTCTTCACTCTACTTGGATGCCAAATCTATTTCATTTTAGACTTCAATAAAGGTAAACTACCTTGCAGATACCTTAGTTTTCCTCTTCATTCGAGTCAGAATGCTTCTAAACTTTGGAATTCCCTAACAGGTAAACTAAAAAAAATGATTGGATGGAAGGGTAAATGACCTTCTTCTATATGAAAGAAAGCTATGGTTTCAGTAGTCTTGGTTGCCCTTCCCATCTACCAAATCGCTTACATGGATCTCTTGAATAGTAAATTGTTAAAGATTTATGGTCATCTCATAACATTTTTTTGGCAAGGGAATGCAGATAGGATTTTTTTTCACTTATTTCTTGGGATCAAGTCCATAGGCCTAAGAGTATGGGTGAAGTTGGCATTAAGAACATTAAGTGCTAAGGATTTCCATTAAAGGCTAGGTTACTATGGAGAATGGTACATTTTCCTAATCTTAAGTGGGCCATAATCCTTTCTCATAAGTACCCATCTTCCCCTAATCCTATCAATATCTTTAGGGAAGCCAATCCTCCTAGAGGATTAAGATTTTGGAACTTCCTCTTGAGATGCATAACTATTATTCATAACAAACTCTATTGGAATCTAGGTGATGGAGGGACAACTCTATTCTAGAATAATATTGAAATAGAATTGGAGGGATCTTGAAGGAGAAGATATCACTATGGAAGAGAGGTCTATTCTTCAAGCTATTCTCTATTCAAGAGTTATCTCTTTCAAAGGAGAAAATGGTATCCTCATTTGGGATGGGAGCAAGGATGGAGGATACAACTCAAAAATGGGCTATCAATATCTTGAATCCCTACAAGGTTTTTCCAAATCTACTTTTCCTCTTCGTCTATGTTGGGATAAGTTCTGCCTTCCCAAGGAATTTTTTTTTTCCATCATTAAATGGATCCAATAGTAGAAGGATTAAAGAGGTTTCATATTTTAGGCCTTAGAAGATGCCTATTATGTGAATCTAAGGAGGATTCTGCTAACCACCTCTTCCTTCATTTCCCTTTCTCTACCTCCTATTGGCAATGGTTATGTGAGCAACTTGGTACTCAACTGGCCTTTCCAAACTATATAAAGGATATCTTATCCTCTTGGCCTCTACTTCGATTATAGAGAATCTTTCATAGTCTTTGGATCTCCTTTCCTTCCATAGTTCCCACATAAGAGTTTTCTAGGCTAAATTAATATCAGTGGATCAACTTAAGAAGAAGATGGAAGGCACTATTATTGAATTGACAAACAATAGAATACTAAGATTGGATATTAGAAATGCTAAGATGTCTTACTGGGATGAAAGGAAGAGAGGGAGACATCATGAATTAGTTTTAAAATTCCACCCTTTTTTGGGGGTAGCGGATAATCAAAATAAACTTAAAAGATTGGAATGTGTGTTGCAAGCTCCAAAGGATGGATGGTTTAAGCTCAAATTTGACAGAGCTTCACAAGGAAACCCAAGCCATGTAAGTATAGTTTTAGTATTCATAATGATTAAGGGAAATAAGTTACAAATTTATTAAAATATATAGGTAAATATACACACAATTGGAAAGAGATCTTGACTCTAGGAGAAGGCCTTGGGTTATGTAAATATATTAGAATACAAAATTTGGAAGTTGAGGGTGACTTGGATATTATCATAAATTCCATGAGAAAAGGTTCTCTCCCAAACTAGAGAATAGATGAAAAAATATCATCAGCCTTAGAACTAGGGAAATATTTTAGTAGTATCATTTTAAACCACATCTATGGGGAGGGAAATAAGTGAGTGGATGAGTTAGCCAATTTATGGGTTAACTCTTCCCTATTGACCAATGTTTAATTACTATCTCAAATTTAACTTAATTGGTGTGAGGATAGAAAGAGAGAAACATAGTACTCTTGCCAATTAGAAACTAGATGTTAAACATGTAAAAACATTAGAACTATGCAGATTTTTTGAAAAGGGATTATTTTCAACTTCATTTACCAAAAATGAAATACACGAGTAGATGAGTTAGAAAACTTTGGTATTTAATTTTGATTAATCACTTCCTCATATTCTTTACATTTATTAGTTGTACAACTAGTAACAATTTCATAAAGCAATAATACTTTCAAATAGAAACTAAGGTTAGTAGTTATTTCTTCCATTTCATGATCTCCCTTACATGTGCTAAATATTTGCATAGTAAGGAAAATGATACCATTAGAGATGAATTTTATTACTATATTTAAGATACCTATCATTTCATCTATTTTGGAAGTACTTTTCCATCATATCTAAGAGTGGGAAGAAATTACTTATTTTTGTTATGAATGGTCTCTACCTTAAAATAGTGCTAGATTCAAGACATAGAAAACCAACAAGAATTGGAAAAGCCTTTGTTGACAACATAAAGATGGACACCATTCTGCATCTATGAGGTAGAAAGAGGAAAACAAACATGAAAGAATAAATTAAGAGGGAGAGACTGAGGGGAATACTTTTTTTTCCCCATTCTTTGGTAATGGATGTTTTAGTGAGGATTTTAGGGGAGAAATACATAGAGAATACTGATAGGACAAGAGTGGATTTTGATATTACACCAATGTTCCTCACCTTGATAATTTTTTTTGAAAGAGATAAGGAGGTAGAAAGGAATCTTTGTAGTAATATGTTTCACAAGAAATATCTTATGAATATGGAAGTGGTTTTGTAGATCATAGATGTAAACTTAACAACCCTGAGGGAAAGAAACTATGACAAGTTAAAGGTAAATGAGAAGACGGTTCCCAAATTCTCAATTATGACCCTTGAGGATTGGGAAACCTTTAAATAAAAAATAGAGATGAGAATGAGAAATCTTAATTTCTCATTAGATTTATTCCATGTTAAAAAACTATAAGAACCTAATTGATTTGCCAAATATCCAAAGGTGAAAGGAGTGAAAGGTTATGAAGATATCCCCAATTATGCTAGCATCACTTGTTTAGAATCAGAGGATGAAGTGAATGATTTTGAAGAATTATTGTGTCCAAGAAAGCTGAAGGTGAAGAAACACATATGAGAAATGTCAACAGGTCAAAGCTCAAGAGGAGAATGCAAAGGGAAGGGTCTGATGTAGGTTCAAAATTCAAGTCAATTTACCATATCTTGAAGATTTTGAACTTATGATTTTTTTTTTTTGAAAGTGTAGTTTTGTATAACTATCTAGTTAGATACTAAATACTCCAGATATATTTAGGTCTAGGTTAAGGTAACAAGAAAATTATAGAAAGGATTTTTGTTTAAAGCAATTTTTTGAGGTTTTGGTATTAATGGTGGTAATATGAATGTTATTTTATTTTATAGCTCAGAAATTTAACTACAAAAATTTCATTAACTATGAAAGGATTCATATCACACACTCTTTTATAAGTCTATGATATGGATAAACTTAATTAATATTAATATTTTTTTCATAATGTGGATATTTAGCAATTGCTTTCTTTCTCAAAACTTCTTTCTTTTTCTTTGATATGGGAGAAGTTTTGAATATTTTTAATATGAAGATTTCTTGAGTCTTTGCTATGAAGGATTAGGGTAGATTCTAAACTAGAAATATCTTAACTTTTCATTTGAAGATTTAGCTAGTTGTAGTTTTGATTTGGATTCAAAGATGCAAAAATTAATTATTATTACTAATCTAAGTATGTTTGCATATTTATTTTATTACATATGGAAACTCTTTTCCCTAATCTAGTTTCAACATCTACAATTTTGAAAATTTGTTTACTCTTATATTTACAACTATGATAGATGTAGAAGTAAGAATAAATTTGGGCTATTTTCTTTGTTGTGTTTAATGAAATAGGCTTGTAAAATTTTGTAGTTAAAGAACCAAGGGAATTTCTAATGGTGAATGGTCTCATCAAATAGGTTTCAAATTACACCCATAGCCCTTCATATTACTGATTGGTATGCCATAAGAGGAATATTAAGAGAAAAAAATTGAGGATTAGGAATATGGCATTTTATTTTCCCAAATTGTTGGTGGGCCTTAGAGAGGTTATAATATCTTGGGAGGTGAACTGTTAGAAGAAATCTGAAAAGTCTAGTTAGGTATATATAAGAAAATATCACATAGGTTTTCTTTAGAAGGACTCAAGATGAATACTATTATAAAGTTAAAAGGACCCCCCTCTCAAGTGAACTTTGATGAACTCATTTTTGGTATTCATCTCAAGTAGGTCCTCCTTAATACACACTTTTTTACTAGTTTGTGTAGTTTTTAGAGTTTTTGGAAAGGAATTTAGAATGACACATACTGATATAAAATCTTTAGTAACATCCCAAAAATGTTCATAGCAATCTCAAATATGGTGGAAATAGATAAGGATAGTTTGAACATGATGATTAGATGTCTTTTCAAGCCAGAGTATTTGGGAAATTTGGAAAAGATTCTAGATAATTTGAGAAAAAGGTCTTTTGGTTTGTAGACCATGTTAGTATGATATTCCTCAACATTGAAGACAACTCATCCCTCTCTATTTGATCTTGTCCTATTTCAATGTAGCCAAGGTTATTGAATGGTTCCCAATCATTAAAATACATGTAGTGATAAATTGGTCAGAGGAATATGTGACTGGGGAATCCATTGGAAACTAGGAAAATGAGAATGAGGTGATCATGGAGTGCTTGGAGCTTTTGATTCATATGGAGGAAGGAGACTTGGAGGTGGAGGATCATCCATCACTAGTTCAATTTTAGGTGGACTAGTAAAGATACCTTTCTATTATTCATAAGACTTTTTATGATTCTTAGCCATTGATTAGATTGTATGTTGGGAACGATGATAGAATAATTAAGTTTGATTGGTAATAACAAAAGCTATATCAATCATTGTCTTTAATGTTGTTCTATATTAGGGTAAATTTCTAATTTCTATGTGGGTAATTTTCTCATTTCTATGTGGTTTGATAATGAACACAACATTTCAATGGGGTAATATAGTATGCAATTAATACTAGACTCGCTCATGAAATATTAAATTTCCCTTTTTTCTTTTCCAAACTCTTGGCCAACACTATAGTCACTTAATGAATATAAGCTTGTCTTCTTCAATACTTTTCAATATTATATTATTGTAAAATAATCAAACTAAAATTACATTATCACTATGTAGCTCATTCAAGTACCCTTTAAATACCATGCTTATCAGTTATGTCTTTAATATAATTTCTTCAAATTCTCATCATAAATCTAATGAGATGGCACTCTACTGAATTGGTATAATGTCTACCCAACTAAGACTTGACATTAATGAAAACAAAATAATGTATATGAATCTTTTACATACATTCATAACATTATCAATTACATTCTTAGTTGAGGTCAACACTAACATGGGTGACATTTGATGGGCTTATTAATAGTCATTTCTTGAAAAAATCTCCTTTGAGAAATGGCTCTTTAAGAAATAGACTTGTTTAGAATATTTTGTTTTTCCTTTACCCCATGATCATCATCTATGCATTGTATATGCCTTGTTTATCCACAACCATACCTTTGGGGTTTGAGCCTTCTTCTTTACATCTTTCATGTTCTATGTTAAATCTATTGCCGAAAACTTCCATAATTATTTCATTTTTCTAATAGATATGTTCCCTCTATATGTATATTTTAATGAAAAATAAACTAGGTATTTTTATTTTTCCATGTTGTACTAGAAGTGCCTCTTCTTGATGTTAACTAAGGGTTTAAACTTATTCTCATTAATTTCGAACAACTATATTATTCCTTCTTTTTAATGAGGGGTCCAAACATATAGTCTTCCATGTATGTTGAAAATAATTTTTTTTATAAGGAGATTCTTCATAACTTCTTTAGTTTCTTGGTGTACCATGAAGGTTTCTTCATGTTATCTCAAAAATTGTTACTAACTCTAACAAACTATTGCATGATGTTCTCTATGTGTAGACTCTTATATTACACTTGTTTTCTTCTGTACCTAACAAAAATATGGACTTATTTATATCTTATTTTTGAGTTTGATACATCGTATATTTTAAATTTTTTTTTGGCAATATGGTTAGGTATATTTCTTGATGGTTGTCATTTATGGAAACATAAACTCAACATTTCATTTATGCATTCAAAGATAGAAAAATGTCTTTATTAGATAGTTTGCAGGTTTAGTGAACAAATCTTAACAATATGGATGATGCATAAAGAGTTAGCTTATGCATAGTTGAAAAAATCATTGTGACACCTTCATTATGATGTGTACCAATGCACATGTGTGTATAGTTAGTATGACACAAGTTATAATAAGTTTAACTATGTTGGTATTTAGCAGTGTAGAATAGAGCATAGCATAAACAGAGCTATACGACTTTAGGTATTATTTTGGTTTCAAAATAATTACTAAGTCATGTTAAGAAAAATATGTGGATATTATTTCATATTATGTGAAGTGTGTGAAGACATGGAAGAAAACTAAGCAATAATTTGTGAATGCACAAGATATAAGTAAAGATCTTATGTCGCACAGTTATAGTGTGAGTTGTGCAGTGAATGTATGTGATGTGCAGATACTGTGGAAGTTGTATGATTAGATGTGACATGAAAAATATTGTGAAAAACTTCTATGAGCCTTATGTGATGTGAAATATAATTTAAGATCAGAGCAAGTGTGAGTTATAGTAGCAAGAAAGTATTGTATGTATACCTATTTTGTGAAAGACTTGAATTGTATAATTGCGTGTTAGGGAAGTGGGCTATTGTTGCATACATTGTAATTGATCTACTAAATCCTAACAAGGTTGAGGCTTCTAAGAATGGCTAGTCCTCTAACAAGGACTTAATACACTATATGTACTTTATAGACTCCTAACAGGGTCAATATCCTTAACTGGACCCTATTGTTTAGTGAATCATCTAATAGGTATCATCCCCACTAGGGTTTTCCCTAGGAAAATGTTTCCCTAGTTAACAAATAATGGTGTTATGAGTTCTCTATGTGTATGGTTATATTTATTGTTCAAAATTTTTGGTTTATTTTCATATGCAAGTTATAGAGTAATTAACAATATACAATTGTGGGAAAAGGTTTGTAGAATAGTAATTCACAACCCCATAGTATTATCTATTTCTAACAATTGGTATCAAAGCATAGTTACTTTGAAGAAGCTTAAAAACTTAAGTAAGATCCCCGTGAATATGGAATAGTTGAAGAAGAATATTGAAGAAGCCCTTGATTAGGTTGACTTTCTTACTAAATAGAGAGATAACCTGAAAGATAGATAGAAAGATGCAAAACTTTACATTGGAAAACTGAAAGATGAAATTGATGATCTTAAATCTGGCAAAGAACCTTTTATGTAGATAAGTGTTAATAATGATACACAAATATTAAGAAAGAGAATGAGATTTTGAAACATGAATTGAAAATTGTTGAACTAAAGTTGAGTCTTAAGACTAGTGACAATAAGAGTGAACCTAATCTAAAATTTAAAAAAGAAAACCTTAGACCCTAGTTAAGTCAAGTGACATCTAAATTAAATTATATTAAGATAGATCATGAAAATTTTGAAAAATACATCATTGTGAAAGGATAATTGACACAAGCAAAATAGCAGTTAGAGAAACTTTATACAAGTTTTGAGAAAATTGATGAACATATATTTTATGAAAGACCTTCTTATGAAAGGGCCGGCCTTGGATATCTTCTTGGAGAGAAGTCAACAAAGAAAGATGAGATTAGGATAGAACTAGATTCTACAACAAAAATCTCTAAAGAATAGTTCAAGTGGTCTGATGAAGTTGAAAAAATTGAATTGATAGAGAAATTTGATGAAATTAGAACAACAAAGCAAGTTGATTCATCCAAAGAGGGAAGACATGCATTCAGAGGTAGATTTTTCATGTGGAATGAAGTTGGACATATGAAGAGAGACTATAAAAGTAAGTCTTTTAAACCTATTACAAATTTATATTGTTATAATTGTCATGGTTATGGACATAAGGTAGTAGAATGTAAGAAAGCTAATTTTTTTAATGATAATAAGAATAATAGAATGTTTAGGAATACTAACCCTATAGGTAATGGAAGAAGTTGATCATAGAGTAGATCTAATGATGGAGAGAAACCTAATTGTGAGAGAAAACGATTTGTTTGTTACAAATGTAACAATCTTGGACACATTGCGAGAAATTGGAGATCACTTGAGGATTAGAATGGAAATAATTAGAGGAGAAATGCACCTATGTGTGAGTTATGCAGTAAATTTGGACACACAACAAGATCTTGTAGAATGAAGAGAGGGAACTTTAATAGGAGCCCTAATCATAAAAGGAACAACAACAGGAATGATGGAAGGAATGAAAATGGAGGCAAGAATAGTAAAAAAGAAATAGTCAAGGAATAGGTTGAGGAATTCAAAGAAGCATTTATGAAGGCTAGTAATCCAAAGAGTTCACATACAACATTAGAAGAGAAATTCTTTGATGCATATGATGGAAATTTGAAGTCATAGATTGTTTGTGACTCAACTTGTCTGAATTAAACTATTGCAGAAGCAATAGAGATTTAGTGGTTAGAATTGATGTTAGAGAATGAGTTAGAGATTGCATAGTTAATAAAGGATATAAGAAATAGAGAGAAACCTATGGTTCAGTGTGCAAGTCTTGATGTGATTGCAGTAAGTGGGAATTGTAAGATCGAGGTCATTGGTAAACATAGACAATATTATGAGTTTGTGATAGATACACATTTAATATACAGTCTATTTTTGAAATGATTTAAGGATCATGAGCAATATTTGATGTACCATTTGTTCATGTGAAGTGTCTTAAGTGAATTAAAGAGAGATTTGACAACAATTGAAATGCAAAGAAAATTTGTGAAGACAAAAGTTGAATAAGCCCTAAAATTATAAATTTGAGGTATTTTACAAAGTATTGGATCCAATTTCTTGAAATATTTACAATTTTAAGGGAATGGCTAGTTAAAGAGTGCATGATGTTAGTGACAAAACAAGGTATGAGTTCAAGAAACACATTTTTTTCTTTATTAGATGATCCTATAGGTGCATTTTTACAACTTCTAGAAAATGTGTTATATGTAGAAGATATAAGGAGTTATATACATTGCAAAATTAAGAGTATAGGTGATAAGGAGATTTACAAGGACTTAGGAATCATGTGTAATAATGACTTATCCCTAAAGTTTGAGTATGTACACCTTAAATATTTGAATTTGGTGAAGTATAAGTTCTACAAAAAATTTGATAATCACGAGTGAACTTGAACTATATTGAGCATAATACATGATGATATGTTCTAGTTAAGTGATGCATAGATTGTCTTTGACAATAACCTAATCCACAAGGTCACAAGATTTAGCAATACAGGTTGTAATCCTATTAATGAGAAATGCATTATGAAAATAGTGGAGACAAAAATAAAAACTAGGTTTGATGAAAGGAATATGAGGGTTGATCCTATTTCGGATAAAGGAGTCAAATTGTTGACCAAAATCTTAGGGTACCAATTGAACCATGAATCAAGGGTAAATTAGTTACTAGCTGGATTCCTTCATACAACATATGTGATGGCCATTGAAAGGAGAAAACTAGATTTGTGTGACATTGTTAGAGTGCAACTATTGGACAATATTGCTAAAGATAAAGAAAACATAGACTATAGTATTTAGATTTGTGTCCCTATTGACTCATTTGTTCTTTTATGTTACAAGGAAGTTTCCCAAAATGATAAATTGGCATAGTAGCAAGTGCACAATGAAGATTATAACTAAAAGGTATAGATCTAAACTTGAGAATGTCAAAGATAGATCTAAACCTGAGAATGTCAAAGACATTGATATTGATAGGATGATGAAGAATTTTTAGTCTAAAATGAAATTGAGGTATAGAATACCTACGTCTTTGTGGAAAAGTATAATAATGATTTTTGCTTCATGGTGGAAATTGACAACACCTACATGGAAATAGTGATACCTAGAGTGAAGTTCATTGAGTCTATGGGCTATGAAATGATCTCATAACTAATTGAAGGGTATATGTAGATTATATTTGAGTCTGAGCAGGACACAAAATGTCCTAGATGAGGAGCATATGATGAAAGATTAAGAATTGTAGAGTCTGAGTTCCACAATAGGAAGAGCAAGAATAAAGTAGAGAAATAAATAGATTCCATCATCAAGGAATCTAACATGTCAAGGCAAGAATTTAATGAGCTAAAGGGAATTGCACTAGAGATGAAGGCTAGTGGGCAATCTGAATTGTTAGCAGTAACACCTATTGTAGTAGTAGGACCTTCAGAAGGAGTAACTGTGGCACAACCATGTGTGCAAGCTCCCATTGTACCATATGCAATAGTTGCACAAGTGCAACCTGTAAGAGTAAGCTATGAGAAAGAAAGAAGGCTATTAGAGGTGGAAACACCTACCACATAGATGAAGTCAAGGAGACTGGTGAAGGTTAAGAAAGAACCTGCACCTCAAGTGAGGAAAAGAGTAAAGTAGATCAATAATGGGCCTAGGAAAAAGAGGAAAACCATGAAAGTGAGTAATTCTAAAAGCTTAGATGATGATGATGAAGATAAACCTATTGAGAAAGATGCATAGGAAGCCAAGACATCCAAAGACAAGAAGGCATGGAAACCAAAAGTAAAGAATCTAAACATGCAGATTATAAATGATGACAATTTTGTTTAGTTGAATAAATTTTATAGAATGTATAGTATTATCGATAGGAGGCAATTAGAGAATGCCATAATAAGAAACATGATTATGAGAAATAAGATATTTGATAACATTCAGAATAAAATTCTTGAAGACCTATACAATAGGTTGATCAATAGGAAGAGAAGAGTAGTTGAAGAAGAATTAAACATAAGGATCACAACCACAACTAAGTTATTTGATGTTGGATCAAAAGAGGAATTTGACAAAATTTTCAAGGGTTTTGAACCCTTGCTAAGGAACAAAATAAGAGCAATTATTCTGATGGGAGGTAATTATGAGGAGGTAAGGCAAGAAATAGAGGAGGCAATAGTGAAATATATGTCCTTAGTATCTAAGGAGAGTGTATAAGAAAAGGATGATAGTCCAGTATATGTATACGAAGATACACCTTCTAGTGAAGAGGAAGAGGTAGAAGGGACACAAAAAGCACTATCTCCACCTCACATTGTTATGGTGCTGAATCCATGCAAGTGGATACTACACACATAACTTTGCAATGTATGAGGCAAATATTGTTGGCAATATCACTATGTATACTAGTTTTGATGATGAAGAGGAAGAGAAAAAGAACAAGAAATAACAAGAAAATAGAAAACATGATGCATAAAATAAGAGGAACATGAGAAGAAACAAAAAGAAGAAGAGGAAAATAAAAAGATAGAAGAAGAGAAGGAAAAGAATAAGGCTGAGGAAAAAAATAATGCAGACAAACATATGATAAAGACTATAGTATCTTTCATAGTAGTAGTAGTTGGAATATCAAAAATAATACCTATTCCATTTGATGATGAATATGAGAAAGATATAATGGGCACATTGAGTAAATTGTTTGAGAAAAAAAATCTATAAAGTCTTTGAAGAAGACCTTTGTTGAAGTCTTGGAGGGCATGCAGAAGACAATTTCCACAACTATAGAAAATCTAGACTTGCAAGCCAAGACAAAAGAGTTGGTGAAGACCTTTGATGGGGAATTCAAATCCTTAGTTGAAGTAGTAGCAATACAAGTACAAAATAATCACGATGCAACCTTATTCAACATAGTGTGCACTAATGTGTGCGATGACTTGAAGGCACTTGATGGAAACATCAAGGAATTGAGAAAATGTATTTATGAAGGTAAGAAGCTATATGCATAGTGTGCAATGTCTTACACTTATCTAACTTTAATGCAAAGATCAAAGGCCATATGAGTGAGCTTCAATCACTTACTACAAGATTGCAGCAACTAGAAATCAGATTTGAAGATTCTAAGAATTAGATTGAGAAGATCCAAAATGCTATAAGAAGAATTTAATGTGACAAGGAGAAGGTAATAAGAATATTATTTTCTCTTAGAGAATATGTGTCACCTAAAGTTTTAATTTTACAAGGCAATTCAAGGAATGTCTTTCAACAAAGAACTCCTACAACAAATTCACCTATACTAACTTGAGCATAGTTGAAGTGTCATCCTATGAATTTTGTAGACTCATCAGTATATTAGATACAATCAAAGACAACTATAAAAAGGACTTTGATAGACTAAAGATTGATTTTACAAATTACATATTGTTGGGCATTTGTTTTGCATGAGGTCAATGGCAGGAATCCATAGTGTAATTCCTCTCTTGAAAAGAAAATCTTTTTTAGGATCCACTCCAACATTCAGTGTTTGTCTTGTGACGTACGAAAATCTACTTAGTGGAAGATAAATGTGAATGTTCATGAGGAGGCCTTTTCTGGTTCTAAAAGCTCTTTTATCTTGGAATAGAAGTAAAATCTATTTGTTGTCTCAAAATATCACACCAAAAAAACAATATTTTTGTATTTTCTATTTTTTTCAATGAATGCAAATCTAATAATGCAACTACTATGAGGTCCTATTTTAATAGGGGGTTAGCATAGCAAATAATGAAATTAAAAGTGAATAAAATCAAATAAAATGACTTGAAATTGAAATTTCTAAATTGACATAAGCTACAGAACACAACACACTATGAGTTAAACCTTCAAAGAAATTGGTAGGAAACCAATGAAAACAGGAGCAGTGCTTCCTAGAATCCACTGATGTAATCGTCAGTAAGAATATTTAACAAATTGAATGATGTTTCAATCTTCATCAAATTGCAAGGCCATGAAAAGTGCACTAATGCGAGACAAAAATCTATGTAGACACAATCGGGTGATCTCTTCTCAAGCTTGTTACGTCAATGGAATTCATATATCTATAGCAAACACCAGAACTAAAAGATCGCACAACTAGAAACAACCCAATAAACCTTTGGCTCAATCACAATCTCATGAATAAAATCCACAAAATAATGACACATTTAGGCAAGAACAACTACACTCTGAATGCTAGCACCAAAAGCATAATTTTATTGCATAATAATGGCGGCCCTTGTTACATTTTACAATGGGATATTTATAAGAAATCGTCTCCTCAATTTGTGTTGAGAGTCAGAGATATCTTGATGCAATAAAATGCTTTTCAAATATTAAAAAGAAATAAATATATACAAACTGGTAATCTAACTAGAGCTTGGAGGGACTCCATCCATATTGTATACATTAATTGGATGCATGAGCCCTTTACATGTCAAAAAGAATGAAAGCATGAGAGGGAAAGTAGGAGGAAGCCATCAGTTGAAGTAGAAGTGCATGGAGACACCAAAAATAGAAGCTGGCCCTTCACTTGATGTGTGTCAGAGTTAACTTGCCATCAAAATGCACTCGAAATGTATGGAAAGTGTTATTTTTGGAACTGGCAGAAACGTGTTGG
The DNA here is from genome assembly GCA_028749045.1 of Cupressus sempervirens. Taxonomy (NCBI): domain Eukaryota; kingdom Viridiplantae; phylum Streptophyta; class Pinopsida; order Cupressales; family Cupressaceae; genus Cupressus; species Cupressus sempervirens. Next base: position 329,724,661 of record CM053788.1, read on the forward strand.
CACACCTGTGAATTATGGACCTATGGACCTGTGGACCTACGGGCCTGTAGAGCTATGGACCTCGACTGGGTCAAAATCTAAAAATTTTACTAAGTGTCAAAATTGAAATTCTGGCATCTAGGTTTTGCTCATCTTTATCCTAAAGATATGTTTGGATGTTTGCCCTTGAATTTCTCTACAATCTTAGTAATCTTAGTAGCATCAGGAAGATCCAAAGCCTTATACTTTTCTTTGACCTTTTGTCTATAGTTGTCCACCTAAATTTGAGTTTTTGCAAAATTTTTTGAGTTTGGTGTCCAACTCTAACAATGCTTCTTCCATCTTGAAGGCTTCTCTGATGTCTTCATCACTCTATGCTTCCTCTAAAGTATTTCTAAAATTCTCCACAACTACCCCAACTAGTAAAAGCTTCTCTCATTCTTCATGTTCAAAAATTTCCAAGCATGCATCACTGCACAACTTTTTTGCTTCCAAAATTCACTCTCAGGCTTGGTCCTTGAGCTTATGTATCTCATCATGCAATGTTTCCATCATTTTATTTCCATCTGCAATCTTTTCTATCCAATCATCTATCATGTCTAACTCTTCTCCGATATATACATCAATTAGAATGTGGTACCTTTGCCCTTTTATGGCCTATAGAGTTTGTAAATCCTTGCTTCATACTTGTACCTCATCCATAATACTGAAGTCCTGCCTCAAAATTGCCACGATCTTATCAACATTTTCTTGTGTAGCATGCAATAACTTTAGACTTCCTATGATTATAGTGACACCCCTATCCTCAAGGCTGTCTCACCAATCCTGACAAGCTCTCAAAAATGGACTGAGCTATACACCTTCCCCTTCTCTAAGAATGGTATTCAAAGTCTCTTCAGGGTGTTCAGAATCAAGAGGACAAATAACTTCAGCTAAATATCCTTTTAAGATCTCAACTTGCCTTCAAAGTGTTTTGATTTCAATCTCATCCTATTCCATATGGTTAAGAACCTCCTTGACTCCCATAGTCATCATCTATTGGGAAGTATCTCGTCTAGGCTTTCCTAACATGATATCCTTCACTTCATAGTCCTTAAGGCTAATAGCTTCTTCATCTATACCTTTTGGAGGGTGAGCCACCTGTGCAAATAAGTCCTAGTTCTGGGTAGTAGTAATGAATGCAAAGGGTGTTGCATCATGTAATGGAGAGTCAAGCTTGTTCAAAATCTTTGTAATGTCACAAATATCATCCTTTGAAGCAAGGAATTAATGCAAAGCACTTTTCATTATTTCTTTCTGGAACCATCTCAGGATTTTCCTTTCTATAACCTTGGCTTTGGATGATGAAGGGATGTGTTCAACTACCTCCTTCCCTTTATCACTCTTTCTCAAAGTCTCCTATTGTGAGGGTTCTTCTTATGTAGTCTCAGTTTCTATAGATCCCATAGTTTGATCCTTAACTTCCTGAGAAGGTTGTTGTATACATTCTAGTACATGTGCCTCTTTTGATAGCTCATTAGTAACCCTTGGTTCTAGTTCTCCTTGTAATAACAATTCCTTCTGAACATGTTCTTCTAAACTTGAAGGTGGAAGTGTTGCTAAAATCTTATCTACCATCATAACCTGAGGTGAAGATGGGGGAGTTGGATGAGAACCTTGCGTCTTGAGTGACATCTACATCCAATCTTGCTATTGAAGTTCACCTGTAGGAGTATCTCTAATCTTATCTCCAACCAATTCTATACCCAGTGGCATGAAATCAAAATCTAGGATGGAGAGAACATCATCAACTAGCTCCCTTTTCTCATTCACCCATCATTGTACTTAATCTTCCAAAGAAATCGGTAGGAAACCAATGAAAATAGGAGCAACACTTCCTAGAATCCACTAATGTAATTGTTGGTGAGAATCTTTAACAAATTGAATGATGTTTCACTCTTCATCAAATCACAAGGCCATGAAAAGTACACTAATGCAAGACAAAAAGCTATGTAGACACAATCGGGTGATCTCTTCTCAAGCTTGTTACATTAATGGAATTCATATATTTGTAGCAAACACCAGAACTAAAAGATCACACAACCAGAAACAATCCAATAAACCTTTGGCTCAATCACAATCTCATGAATAAAATCCACAAAATAATGACACATTTAGGCAAGAACAACTACACTCTGAATGCTAGCACCAAAAGCATAACTTTATTGCATAATAACGGTAGCCCTTATTACATTTTACGATGGGGTATTTATAAGAAATTGTCTCCTCAATTTGTGTTGAGTCAGCGATATCTTGATGCAATAAAATGCTTTTAAAATATTAAAACAAAATAAATATATACAAATTGGTAATCTAACTAGAGCTTAGAGGGACTCCATCCATATTTTATTCATTAATTGGATGCATGAGCCCTTTACATGTCAAAAAAAATGAAAGCATGTGAGATAAAGTAGGAGGAAGCCATCAGTCAAAGTAGAAGTGCATGGAGACACCAACAATAGAAGCTGGCCCTTCACTTGATGTGTGTTGGAGTTAACTAGCCATCAAAATGCACTCGAAATGTATGGAAAGTGCTATTTTTGGAACTGGCAAAAAAGAGTTGGCACACCTCTAAATTATGGACCTACAGACTTATGGACCTATGGGCCTATAGAGCTGCGGACCTCGACTGGGTCAAAATCCCAAAATTTTACTAAGTGTCAAAATTGAAATTCTGGCATCTAGGTTTTGCTCATCTTTATCCTAAAGATATGTTTGGATGTTTGCCCTTGAATTTCTCTATAATCTCAATAATCTTAGCAGCATTAGGAAGATCCAAAGCCTCATGCTTGTCTTTGACCTTCTGTCTATAGTTGTCCACCTAAATTCAGGTTTTTGCCAAAATTTTTGAGTTTGGTGTCCAACTCTAACAATGCTCCTTCTGTCCTGAAGGCTTCTCTGATCTCTTCATCACTCTATGCTTCCTCTAAAGTCTTTCTAAAATTCTCCACAACTACCCCAACTAGTAAAAGCTTCTCTCATTCTTCATCTTCAAAAATGTCCAAGCATGCATCATTGTACAACTTTTTTGCTTCCAAAATTCACTCTCAGGCTTGGTCCTTGAGCTTATGTATCTCATCATGCAATGTTTCCATCATTTTATTTCCATCTGCAATCTTTTCTATCCAATCATCTATCATGTCTAACTCTTCTCCGATATATACATTAATTAGAATGTAGTACATTTGCCCTTTTATGGCCTATAGAGTTTGTAAATCCTTGGTCCATACACGCACCTCATCCATAATACTGAAGTCTTACCTCAAAATTGCCATGATCTTATCAACATTTTCTTGTGTAGCATGAAATAACTTTAGACTTCCTGTGATTATAGTGACACCCCTATCCTCAAGGCTATCTCACCAATCCTGACAAGCTCTCAAAAATGGACCGAGCTATACACCTTCCCCTTCTCTAAGAATGGTATTCAAAGTCTCTTCAGGGTGTTCAAAATCAAGAGGACAAATAACTTCATCTAAATATCCTTTTAAGATCTCAACTTTCCTTTGAAGTGTTCTGATTTCAATTTCATCCTATTCCATATGGTTAAGAGCCTCCTTGACTCCCATAGTCATCATCTATTGGGAAGTATCTCATCTAGGCTTTCCTAACATGATATCCTTCACTTCATAGTCCTGAAGGCTAATAACTTCTTCAGCTATACCTTTTGGAGGGTGAGCCACCTGTGCAAATAAGTCCTAGCTCTGGATAGTAGTAATGAATGCAAAGGGTGTTGCATCATGTAATGGAGATTCAGGCTTGTTCAAAATCACTGCAATGTCACAAATATCATCCTTTGAAGCAAGGAATTAATGCAGATCACTTCTCATTATTTCTTTCTGGAACCATCTCAGGATATGTCTTTCTGTAACCTTGGCTCTGGATTATGAAGGGATGTGTTCAACTACCTCCTTCCCTTTATCACTCTTTCTCGGAGTCTCCTGTTGTAAGGGTTCTTCTTCTGTAGTCTCAGTTTCTATAGATCCCATAGTTTGATCCTTAACTTCTTGAGAAGGTTGTTGTATACAATCTAGTACATGTGCCTCTTTTGATAGCTCATCAGTAACCCTTGGTTCTAGTTCTCCTTGTAATAACAATTCCTTCTAAACACGTTCTTCTAAACTCAAAGGTGGAGGTGTTGCTAAAACCTTATCTACCATCATAACCTGAGGTGAAGATGGGGGAGTTGGATGAGGACCTTGCGTCTCGAGTGACATCTACATCCAATCTTGCCATTGAAGTTCACCTGTAGGAGTATCTCTAATCTTATCTCCAACCAATTTTGTACCCATTGGCATGAAATCAAAATTTGGGATGGAGAGAATATCATCAGCTAGCTCCCTTTTCTCATTCACCCATCATTGTACTTCATCTTCCAAAGAAGAGAGTTCTACCATTTCAACTTGGGTGGGTGGTGGGGTATTTGTGACACTCTTCTTTCTTTCTAATTTTACCGCTTTAGCTAGTCTAGTTCTGCTTTATAGAGGCACTTGCTCCTCCTCCTCATCTGACTCTATTTCCCCCTCATCTAATTCTTCCTTGGGAATGGTTTTAGGAATAGAGGGATAAGGCACTAATCTTTTATGAACTCTTTTCCTCTTGTTCATTCTAACCTTGACCCTCTTTTTCTTCTGTGGAACCATAGGAGAAGCGGGCTCTTCATGCATAAGATGAATGGATGTCTCTAGAATCTCTCCCTCTTCTTGTTGGCTTGAAAAAATAGAAGGCAATCAAAAATCAACCCAGATATGAGAAATTCCAGAGTCTTGGGGCTCTTGGGGAGTAGATTCCTTTTGCTGTAAAGGGGCCTGTTCTTCAACATGCTCTATCTGAATCCTCTGAGGAGATGCTCTCTTCCTCTTTTCCTTCTTCTTTTCTAAAGGATGGTAGTACCCTACTGGACGATCAAGCTGGTAGACTATTTCTAGCCTGATAGGAGACTAGAGTGCAAAGATAGGAATTGTGACTTTCTTCGCCTTTACCCTTTTTGGGTGAGCATGTGCATGAAATATCACTGTATCCAAAATTGGATCAAGTGGAAAGGGTTTCATGATCCAACTCTTTTTCATTCTGATTACATGTCTTGCTCGATGATTAATATCATCTCCTTCCTCTCTATCAATTTTTGCATTCAAGATGGGCCTCTCACCAACTTTCTCTATATTGAATAAGGGATCTAGTAGCTCCTGTGAATCCTATAGCCTTATCTCATTCATGATGGTCAAATGGAGAGCCTTCTCTACTAAATACAAATTCATTGTACAATAGTCCCTGATATTAACATCATAGTCATTTGTGGCATTCATCCAATGATTTTCAAGGGTGTCCTCATGGTAGAACTCTTTTCCTGCTAGGTTTTCCACTTTACCAACATTATCGAAGAATGGCCGAGGAGAGTTATATTCTTTAAGAGGATAATTCTCCCATTCCCACTCGAAAGTTAGGATATCCTGCTTTCTCTTTGCTTGGTATGCTCCTATTACAAAATGCCAATCCCAACAAGGCCTTCATTGTTTTTTAATCCTCTCATAAGTTGACTCAATCTATCAAAAAATTCCCATTAGAACCAACTTGTTACTTGGGTATCTTGGGAGCTTCTTTGGATGGATGGACGCACCACCAACCCAAATGTATGTGAATGTCTAGAATTGGATGAAATATGCATCGAGAGATGTGATCTATGCCTTGGCCTCATCAAACAATCTCTTCCCATAATCCCCTTTGATGAATTGAATGATGGCAAAGATGAAAGCATCATTCACAATTCTATACTCCTTGCTCTATGGTGAGAGCTTCTTCTTAACTAGCTGAGGATAGACTATATACAACCATGCATTAGGATCCTGCATACTGCCCTTCTTGTACAACCCGAGATAGTCAGTGGCTCTCATTACATGTAGATATACCACATAAGAAGTCATATAGAACTTCTTCTTTTCCTTTACTGTCCACAACTTCTCACACAAGTTCTCACTAAGTGTGATGGCTCAATCTAGTGGCATCTTTGCATGTCTGATGGTCTCAATGAAGTTGACCATGAATGGAGCAAGATGATCTACAGGCAATCCCATAACTCTGCTAAGGAGAATGATTGAATATCCAATGTCATCCTTCATGTATCCTCGAGTCATATCTACTTTGTTGATTATCTTTCCTTGAGGTGGCTTCTCCATGAAGTATGAGGAATATATGATGTTGATGGCCTCCTGGTAATGATCCTTATGCCACCCCTTAGCTACTTCATATGAAAGCCTAATAAACTGATCAGCTCTAGGTAGGTGAAAAACCCTCTTGATATTATTAGGTCGTAGATATAAGACCACTTCCCCAGTGATGCTCTTTACCACCCTTTCATTAGGAAATTTTTTTTGAGATAGGGTCATAATCAATTCATCTGACTACATGGTCCCAAGATGTGATGCTGCATTTACCAATCCATAGTGGATTAAGGCATATCTCAAAGATGATCTTTCAGTTGGGTTGTTACAAACTCTCAAGAACTCTCCCAAGTCTATGTGTCCAAGTTCTATGTCTTTGATCTCAGAGTATTCATCGTGCAACCATGCTTTCAACGTTATGCCTTGGAACTTGTACACAACTAATTTTTCTATTGATGTAGATGTGGACACCATCTAATTATATTACCTACATGTCTCAAAAGAGAAAAAAAATGATTAATTATTAGATATATAAAAATGTAAGAAAAAAATGTCCTTCTAGAAAACTTAGTTATTTTGTTGTTTCTTTTTTTAGTTTTTTAATTTTTTAATTTTTTTTTTTAATATATATATATATATATTGGATTTTTTTGACTCTAAAATTCTAACTTATTTAACCGAGTTTTCTTCTCCTGACTCTCGAACTATGAGTCTGGGAGTCAAAAAAAGGTAAGGGTTCCCATTCCTAGTAAGGAATGGGGTGTGTGTTGTGGAGACTACAACAAATAGCCCCACAAAATGGAAGAAATTACCAAGGCATTTCTTCATCAGCAAACATTCTTCTACTGTGTGTCAAACACCAACCAAACTTCGAACACCTAAAGTGTATTTCAGATGACCTTGCAATCAAAATCTTTGAAGTCAAAACCTTCAAACTCAGTGTGTGCATTGTGTATTAATTCCCTTTGATGTGTCAAGATGCCATCAATCAAAGTTCTCTATCAACTCAAAAAAATCTTCCACCCCTCCCAGCTTATTCATTCAGAATTTCCACGAAGGCTCTTTGTCAATCAATTGCTTGACTAGATGAGAGAATCAATTCGAGGGCTCTTGGAAGGATGCCACGTTCTTTTAATTTTTTGGCCTTTTGCATAATTTCTCCATGTCATTCCACATGTTACTTTTGACTGAAAGATGCTTTGTTTTGTAACGTATCTTTAGCCATTTCAAATTGCTAGAATCCTTTAGACTTAACACCGTCTTTTCTTTTCTTTTTCTTCTTTCATTCTCTCTTTTTTTTTTTTGGTTTTTTTTTTGGTGGTTCTTTATCCTGACTATGCTTAGATTGTGTAGCTAAAAAATTGATGTTATTTCTTGGATTTGATCTCTTATGAACATCCCTTGCATTCCTCTTTTAGAACTTTAGGAATCTCTCACGCCAACAATTATCTTAGTAACCTTTCAAGGAGATCCCTCCTGCTTGAACCAGTTGAAGTTTGGATCATTCCACATCATCTTTGACTTTAATTCAACAACACCTAAAACAATCAAATTTTAAAATTTTCAAAGTGTTGAAGGCTTTTTGGTCTAGGCTTCTGATTTCCAGATTGAAAGTCCCCTAATTCCACAAGAAATGTCAATTGCTCAGTTAGTATGAGACACACAACCATCAAAATGTTTTGACAAAGAAATACCTCCTCCTAAAATTGGGACCAAAGAGTGGTTAGTAAAAATCATGAGAAAGATCCCAAGTACACCTTACCCCCTAAGACTGACATAACTTTGAAAACAAACACATGACTAAAAGCAAACACACAACTTGAAAAGAAACACATTTACAGAAATAAACACACTTGCAAAAATGAAAATCTAATCTAGATACAGAAATGAAATCTAACTAATTTTTATTTTTTTTTCTTCTAGGCTTGAAAATAATGTTTCAGATATTGCCCATTTATGGGAAAAGGTAGAAACTCCCCCTATAAAGAATTTAGCCTAAATGTGTTTTCTTTGAGAATTTTTGCAATCTGATATGGGCCTATCCACAAGCATTGAAACTTGGTATGGCTACCCAACTTTTCTTTTGCCTTTTCCCAAAGTAGGATGAGGTCCAAAATCTTAAAGGATTTTATCATGGCCCTCTTGTTGAACCATCTCTTAACAAAAACTTGATGTTTAACCATGTGCTCTAATGTAGTTGTTCATTTCTCATCCATTTCCAAAAGATTCATCAGTCAGATTTGTACTCTGTCAGTGTCATCAGCATACCCAGTCATGAATTTTAAAATAGGAATCTTGAGATTGAGCGGGAATACTAGTTCTTACCCGTAAAAAAGTAGATAGGGAGAAGTACCCAAGGCCTTTTTAACTTTGACCTAATCTTTCCACAAGGCATATTTCAATTATGTATGCCAATCCCTAGGGTTCTCCTTCAACAATCATTTTATCATAGTGATTAAGTTCTTGTTTGTAGACTGTGCTACCCCATTTCCTTGTGGGTAGTAATTTGAGGAGAATCTGATGATGACTTTGTTTTCAAATGCCCATTATGTCAAGAATGCAGATGCAAATGTAGATCCATTGTTGCAGACAAGAGCGAATGGCATTCCAAATCTAGTAACAATATGTTCTTCCAAAAAGTTCGTCACCACCTTAGCAGTGCAATTTATGAAAGTCTCTGCCTCTGTCCATCATGTGCAGTAATCTGTAGTTGTAAGGATGAATGCATGTCTAGTTGATGATGGTGGGTTTACTGGACCAATGAAATCTAGTCCCCATTTTTCCAAAGGGCACACCTCGTATACTGGTTGTAGTGGCATTGTTGGGTGTCTCTCTTTGTTAGCACTAGTTTGGCATATATGACAAGAATGCACATGTTCAAAAGTATCCTTGAATATCGAGGGCCAAAAATAACTTGATCTTAAAATCATGTGAGTTGTTGCTTCTGCTGAACCGTGTCTCATACCATACTTGTCATGAAAATGTTCCAAGACATCCTTAGTTTCTTCATGTCCTAAGCATTTCAAATAAATCCCTTCATAGTTCCTTTTATACAACTTGTTATCAAGTAACTTGTAAGACTCACATTTCATCTTAAGTCCCCTAAGTTGTGAAATGTTCATCCATATGGGGCATTGATCTTGTAAGAGATAATAGACAATATCCTGGTACCACACATCTATCACCACACCTTGATTGATATCCTTTTGATTTCCTTCTTGGTTGTCAGTGATCATTTTGTACAATCCTTGTCCTTTGACTAGTCGCATAGGTTGAATCTCTAGATCGAATTCCTAAAGTATTGCCATCCACTTTCCCCTTCTTTCACCCAGTTCATTCTACATCAAAAGCATCTTTACTACTGGGTTAGGTACAATTGCATACACTTTACTTCTGAGTATGTAGTGATAGAATTTCTTTACTCCCTTGATTAACGCAAAGGATTGTTTATCAAGATTTGAATATTTCAACTCAACATTCTTTAGAGGACAACTCATAAAAGCAATGGGTTTCTCATCTTCCTTCTCTCTTTTTTGCATCAAGATCCTTGTGCAAGAATGTTCAAAAGAAAAGGAATAGATCTTGAATGGTAACTCATAATCTAGACTTACCAAAACTGGGGCTAGGGAAATGGCAACCTTAATATCTTGGAATTATTTCTTTATCTTCTGTACCCATTCTGTTTTAGCCCCCCTTTTGAGTAAATCATTTAGGGGGCAAACTATTTTTGCGAAACCACTTATGAATTTGTGTACAAAGTTTATCTTTCCAAAGAAATATTTCAATTCCTTCTGATTGTGTGGAGGTGCTAACTTCAAAATAGACTCAACTCTATTTGGATCAATGGAAATTCCAACTTCAAAAATGACATGCCCCAGGAGCTTCCCTTTAGTAACACCGAACAGACATTTCTTGGGATTGAGAGATATGCCATACCTACGACATCTATTGAATACCTACCTCAAATCAGCAATATGAGTACTTCAATATTTTGAAAAGACAGTCAAGTCATCCATGTAGATGACTATACACCTATTTATCAATCCTTTGAAAGCTTCATCCATTGCTCATTGAAATGTAGCTCCTGCATTAATCAACCCGAAAGGCATCCTTCTATAAGAAAATGTTCTCCACTTGGTTGTGAAAGTAGTCTTTAGCCTATCTTCTTCATCGACGATCACCTGGTTATATCTTGAGTAACCATCCAAGAATGACATCATCTTTGAACCATTAATGATTTACAACACCTCATCTAGTGTGGGTAGAGGGTATTTATCCTTCTGAGATGCTAAATTCAAGTTAAGAAAGTCCACACAAAGGTGAATCTCTCCGGTCTTCTTCTGTATAGGAACCAAATTTTCCATCCATATGAAATGACGGATAGGAAATATGATCTTAGCATCCAATAGTTTCTTAACTTCTTTCATAATTAGTGGTTCGATTATCAGATTTACTAGTCATTGTCTTTGTCGAAAATGTTTAGCATCTAGTTTCAATGGGATGTCATGTGTGATAATCTCAGGATCATAAGTCTTTAACTCTTCATAGCTCCAAGTAATAACATCTCTATACTTAGTGAGCAATTTGAGCATGTCATCCCTTTCCTTTTGATTGCATGCTTTTCCTATTTGCACCATTTTTGGTTCTTCATCAGTACCTAAATTGTACGAGTCACATTCTTTAATTCCTTTCTCTTGAGTTTCCCTTCTATTGAGTTCTAATTCATCATGGTAAAAGATGTGTTCAAGTTCAACCATTCCTTTTGGAATGATGTTGGTTTTCAAATTAAGGAATCCATCATCGTCCTCAAGCTCATCATCTTCAGGTGTATCATCAATCTCTTGTCCTTGAAAATGGTGGCTACACATAATAAACTCAAGTATATGTTGATCATCTTGAAAGACCTAAAAATTCATGATATTGTCAAGAATGGAAGGAACGACAACTAGTTCGACTAAGAATCTTTTTAACTTTTTTCTTTCAATTGGTTGCAAAGCACTAGCTGAAATAGCAAGGGTGTCTGCTACCACATTCTTTCTTCTTGGAATGGATTTGATGTTCAGAGCTTCAAAGTCATCCATTATATCCCATACCCTTTTCCTGTAAGCGATTAATCTTTTATCGTTGCATGAGTATATGGATTTTACTTGTCATATCACTAGTTGAGAATCCCCTTTGATTTTAAGAGTAGTGACTCCTTTTTCCAATGCAAAGAGAAGTCCTCAAATCAAAGCTTCATATTCTACACCATTGTTAGTGCATCTAAACTCCAATCTATATGCGGCATAGAAAGATCTACCTTTTGGGTTGATTAGTTCAATACCTGCACTGGCTCTTGATTTACATCTAGAACCATCAAAGTAGAGTGTCCAAATTGCATCTTCCTTGGGTTTTCTGACTTTGTACTTATTCGTCCTCAACTTTTATTTTACTTGAGTCTTGAATGACTATTTCTTGGGAATCCATTGTAACTTTTCTCATGTAGGGCTTGATGAATCTCCTTCATATCCTATGGATAGAGGAAGAGTGTGTTTTTCTTGCTTTTCCTAAATTTCCCCTATTAGCTCAGTGATTTGTTCAACTTTAGGTTTAGGATGAATGATTACTGTAGTCCATCCTTTACCTTTGACATATCGTCTTCTTCTTTGAACTTTAATCATCCTGGGAGGAGGAGAAGATAAACCTCCACCATTTGAAGAGGTATCACTGTATGATATATTTAGAGCTTCACTTTCCTCTTCAGTTTGTTCAATAAGGTTGGATGAATTCACTGAATCTTGGCTTTCAAAAATTTCATCATTTGAGGTCTCTGTACTCTTATTTTCCATGATTTGTGTCAAAACCTTTGCTACTGCTTCTTGGCATACTAAACATTCAAACTTTGAATGACTAACTTTGTAGAACTAGAAAAATTCTGGAAGGAGGAGGATACTAGGGTTAGCTTCCTCTCCTAAGCAATGTAGATTAGTCACCATACTTTATATGAATTGTCTCATGGTCTCACTTTTGGGTACTGACACCTTAGGTTCTTCATTTTGATCATGAGGTGTATTGTTTGGAACCATGTTCAATACCATCACTTTGTACGAACCCAAGTCTGATTGTAAGAATGCTATTTCATTCAGGGCATTGTAATCTGTTATCATTGTTTTCAACTTGGGCTCAACATCTATCTTGATTTGATTGTTCAATCCTTTCCATGGAAACCATAATTGAGTGAAGTATGTAGAGAACCATCCTCTAAGACATTTTGTCCATTCTCTACTTAGGAGTAATCCATATGTCTTCGAGATGTCAACCACATGTATGTCAATAATATCTTGGATCTAAGGATCAACTGTTAGCTATATTCGCACATCTTTCAATACTCTAATGACTTTTACATCTATTTTATCCAACTGTATTACCACTTGGTTGGAGGGTTGAGGATTAACTCCTAGCCATTGAGCTATTGATAATGGCATCACATTACATAAGGCTCCTGAATCAATAAGACAATTGTGAAGATTCTTTGCATATATCCTTATGCTCAGCAAAAATGGGGGTACCTCAACTTTTTCCTTGAACATAGTGGGCATTGCTTCTGCAGCATTTACTTGTTGCGACATCGTCTTTTGAGGGACATTATTCATATTATAGGAAACCTTTGTATTATCCAATGTCTTCATGAGTGCTTCTCTTTGTTGTGGACAATTCTGCAATATGTCGAACATGGACATATTGGCTTTCATTTTCTTTAGGTCTTCAACCACATTATACTTTTCAGTAGGCCAAGTAGGACTCTTCAATATTGTTAGTATGTTCACTTGATTTTGATACTGTTATCCTCCTTGGGCTAGCCTTACTGGTGGTGGATTGTTGTTTGCTCTAGGATTAGGTGGAGTTGGTTGCAAACCAAGAGGAATTCCATAGGTCAAGTGATCCTTTTTGTTTCTAAGATTATATGTATTTCGATTATCATTTCGAAAGGCAAACATCTCATCATGTTGAAGATTGGGTTCTTGACTAAAAGGGAATGAGAATTCTTCACTTGCTTGTTGTTCCACTTGTACATTCTGTGTAGAATTGCAAGATTCCAATAGTATTGCATTGAATTGAATAGGAGGAGGATTATCATTCACTTGTGGGTTTTGATTCACATCCTAATTACCATTATAGTACACACCATCATTGCTAGGCATATTTTGGCCATCATCATACTAATTAATATCAGCATACTAAATTTTGTTGTTATTAGTAGGAGTGCTTCCATTATTTGGTCGAGTGTTCCATTGTCAGTTTTGTCTTTGGAAGCCATTGTTGTGATTAGGAAGATTGAAGTTGTTTCCTCCACCATTAATTCCTACATTGTTGTTACTGTTGTTGTTGAAGTTCCTATTGTAATTCTTACCAAAATTGTTGTTGTAGGGGCCAACATTATTTCTTTGGAAGTTATTATTTTATCCTTGTGACAATCTAAGATGAGTCAACTCATTGTTCTTTTGTGACATGGTCTTCTTCATTTGACCAACTTATGAAAGTAGATTGTTATTTGCTTCCATAGGAACCATTGCTTTTTGTTCAAAGAAGGCTATTTTTGGGGGCTCATACCTTGGATATGTTACTGCTTGAGTTTGTGGAGTGGATGCCTATTGCGATGGAACTAGGTTCATAGGTATGAACTGACTAGGCATAATGGGTGCTCCCATGGAAACTATTGGCATTGTAGGGACTGTTTGCATAGGAAGCATCATTCCTCCTCCTTTAGGATTAGCTTGCTTTGTGAACATGATCACTTCTACAAAGACTTTGTCCAATGTGTCAATATTTGTTGTAGGAAGTCTTCTCAGAAAGATCACAGTAAGAGTATCCATAGAATTGAAATAAACTTGGATCATAGCTTCAACTAGTATTGTGTATGGTGTTTCCAACTTGTGGTAGGCCATATGAAAGTGATGATTGAAGTGTGAAACTGTCTCAGCTGGGTCCCTTTTTATTGATATGAATTGTTGATGTATCACTGTTGGATTGATGAATGTTTTGAATTGTTCCAAAAACAATTTTTTGAAAGTGTCCCAGTCTCCAATACATCCTGGTGGTAGGTTCACATACCAATTGAAGGTGATTTCACCCAAAGATTAGGGAAATAAATGAAGAACCACATCTTCATTAGCAATTTGCTTCCTGTTGCAAATTTCCTTAAAAACCTTGACATGATCTTCGGCGGTTCTTGTTTCTTCATAAATGAACCTTGGAAAAAATCTCTTGCAATTCTTAGGGAGGTCATAGAGGGCACTTGTCAAGCTAAGGGGTGAATCAACTGCTTTTGCGAAAAAGGCCATTGGAGGATTTTGTAGACCTAAAGGTGGCTAGGATGGTGATGGGAGTGTTGGAATATGTGGATGTCCACTTGGTGGTTGAATGGGAGGTGGAGTAGAAGAAGATGACAAAATGTCGAATGGAAGTGGTTGAATTTGGGGTATTCCTCTATCACTATGTGGCTTACAAAAATGAGTAAGCTCTAGAAATTCTTGGGCAGTTGGTGAAGATCTTAACGCTCACTGGAATGGGGATCTTGGATCAATATCTTCTAGCTTGTATCAATTCTGGAAAAAGTACACCTTTGTAGAAGTACACTTCCTCACTTCTTCTAAATTTTGTGCACCACAAAGATCTACAGATTTGCAGAGCTGCGAAGCTATAGATCTACGGACCTATGGACTTATGGACCTACAAATCTGTGGACCTGCAAACTTGTGTACTTGCAGATCTATGGACCTGTCGACCAATGTACTTGCAAACCTACGGACCTGAATTTCTAAAAATTTTAGAAGTGATTTCTCAACTTTTACGAAGTGCAGATTATTGCAAGGGTGCAAAACTTTTGAAACTTTATCAAATCTTTTTTATTTCCTATAGTAGGTTCTTTGTATTGGGCCCTCCTTCTAGCACCACTTCTGTTGGGCATTCATTTTGCATAAAGTCAACAATAGGAATCCATAGTGTAATTCCTCTCTTGAAAAGCAGCTCTTTTTAAGGATCCACTCCAAGGTTTAGTGTTTGTCTTGCAACGTACGAAAATCCACTCAGTAGAAGATAAATGTGAATGTTCATGAGGAGGCCTTTGCTGGTTCTAAAAACTCTTTTATCTTGGAATTAAAGTAAAATCTATTTGCTGTCTCAAAATATCACACCAAAAGAACAATATTTTTGTATTTTCTATTTTTTTCAATGAATGCAACTCTAATAATGTAGCTACTATGAGCTCCAATTCTAACAGGGGGTTAGCAAAGCAAATCACAAAACTAAAAGAAAATAACATGAAATCAAATGACTTGAAATTGAAATTCCTAAATGGACATAAGCTACAGAACACAACATGCTGCAAGTTAAACTTTCAAAGAAATCAGTAGGAAACTAATGAAAACAAGAGCAACACTTCCTAGAATCCACTGATGCAATCGTCAGTGAGAATCTTTAACAAATCAAATGATGTTTCACTCTTCATCAAATCACAAGGCCACGAAAAGTGCACTCATGCGAGACAAAAAGCTATGTAGACACAATTGGGTGATCTGTTCTCAACCTCGTTACGTTAATGAAATTCATATATCTGTAGCAAACACTAGAACTAAAAGATCGCACAACCAAAAACAACACAATAAACCTTTGGCTCAATCAAAATCTCATGAATAAAATCTACAAAATAATGACACATTCAGGAAAGAATAACTCCACTCCGAATGCTAGCACCAAAAGAATAACTTTATTGCATAATAATGGCAGCCCTTGTTACATTTTACAATGGGGTATTTATAAGAAATCATCTCCTCAATTTGTCTTGAAAGTGAGAGATATCTTGATGCAATAAAATGCTTTTAAAATATTAAAACAAACTAAATATATACAAACTGGTAATCTAATTGGTGCTTAGAGGGACTCCATCCATATTTTATTCATTAATTGGATGCATGAGCCCTTTACATGTCAAAAACAATGAAAGCATGAGAGAGAAAGTAGGAGGAAGCCGTCAGTCAAAGTAGAAGTGCATGGAGACACCAAAAATAGAAGTTGGCCCTTCACTTGATGTGTGTCAGAGTTAACTTGCCATCAAAATGCACTCCCAATAAATGGAAAGTGCTATTTTTGTAACTGGCAGTCAACTGTTAGTGCACCTCTGAATAGTAGACCTATGGAGCTGTAGAGCTATGGACCTCGACTGGGTCAAAATCTCAAAATTTTGCTAAGTATCAAAATTGAAATTTTGGCATCTGGGTTTTGCTCACCTTTATCCTAAAGATATGTTCGGATGTTTGCCCTTGAATTTGTCTATAATCTTTGTAATCTTAGAAGAATTAGGAAGATCCAAAGCCTTATACTTGTCTTTGACCTTTTGTCTATAGTTGTCCACCTCAATTCAAGTTTTTGCCAAAATCTCTGAGTTTGGTGTTCAACTCTAACAATGCTTCTTCTAGCCTGAAGGCTTGTCTAATGTCTTCATCACTGGATGCTTCCTCTAAAGTCTTTCTAAAATTCTCCACAACTACCTCAACTGGTAAAAGCTTCTCTCATTCTTCATCTTCAAAAATGTCCAAGCATGCATCACGATAAAACTTTTTTGCTTCCAAAATTCACTCTTGACCTTGGTCCCTGAGCCTATGTATCTCATCATGTAATGTTTCCATCACTTTATTTCCATCTGCAATCTTTTCTATCCAATCATCTATCATGTGTAACTATTCTTCGATATATACATCAATTAGAATGCGGTACCTTTTTCCTTTTATGGCCTATAGAGTTTGTAAATCCTTGCTCCATACCCCTACCTCATCCATAATACTGAAGTCCTGCCTCAAAATTGCCACGATCTTATCAATATTTTCTTGTGTAGCATGCAATAACTTCAGACTTCTTGTGATTATAGTGACACCCCTATCCTCAAGGTTGTCTCACCAATCCTAAAAAGCTCTCAAAAATGGACTGAGTTGTACACCTTCCCCTTCTCTAAGAATGGTATTCAAAATCTCCTCAGGGTGTTCAAAATCAAGAGGATCAATAACTTTAGCTAAATATCCTTTTAAGATCTCAACTTGCCTTTGAAGTGTTTTGATTTCAATCTCATCCTGTTCCATATGGTTAAGAACCTCCTTGACTCCCATAGTCATCATCTATCAGGAATTATCCCATGTAGGCTTTCTTAACATGATATCCTTCACTTCATAGTCTTGAAGGCTAACAACTTCTTCATCTATACCTTTCGAAGGGTGAGCCACCTATGTAAATAAGTCCTTGTTCTAGGTAGTAGTAATGAATGCAAAGGGTGTTGCATCATGTAATGGATAGTCAAGCTTGTTCAAAATCTCTGCAATGTCACAAATATCATCCTCTAAAGCAAGGAATTGATACTTAGCACTTCTCATTATTTCTTTCCAGAACCATCTCAGGATATGTCTTTCTATAACCTTGTCTTTGGATGATGAAGGGATGTGTTCAAATACCTCCTTCCCTTTATCACTCTTTCTTGGAGTCTCTTGTTGTGAGGGTTCTTCTTCTGTAGTCTCAGTTTCTATAGATCCTATAGTTTGATCCTCAACTTTCGGATAAGGTTGTCATATACATTCTACTACCCATGCCTCTTTTAATGGCTCATTAGTAACCCTTGGTTCTAGTTCTCCTTGTAATAATGATTCCTTTTGAACATGTTCTTCTATACTCAGAGGTGGAGGTGTCACTGAAACCTTATCTACCATCATAACCTGAGGTGAAGATGGAGGAGTTGGATGAGGACCTTGCGTCTCGGGTGGCATCTGCATCCAATCTTGCTATTTAAGTTCACCTATAGGAGTATCTTTAATCTTATCTCCAACTAATTCTGTACCCAATGGCATGAAATCAAAATATGGGATGGAGAGAACATCATCACCTAGCTCCCTTTGCTCATTCACCCATTGTTGTACTTTGTCTTCCAAAGAAGAGAGTTCTACCATTTCAGCTTGGGTGGGTGGTGGGGTATTTGTGACACTCTTCTTTCTTTCCAATTTTGTGGCTTTGGCCAGTCAAATTCTCCTTTGTAGAGGCACTTGCTCCTCCTCATCTGACTCTGTTTCCCCCTCATTTGATTCTTCCTTGGTAATGGTTTCAAGAACAGAGGGATTATGCACTAATCTTTTATGAACTCTTTACCTCTTGTTCATTCTAACCTTGACCCTCTTTTGCTTCTGTGGAACCATAGGAGAAGCAGGCTCTTCATGCATCAGATGAATGGATGTCTCTAGAATCTCTCCCTCTTCTTGTTGGCTTAACAAAATAGGAGGCAATGGAAAATCAACCTAGATATGAGAAATTCTAAAGTCTTGGGGCTCTTGGGGAGTAGATTCCTATTGCTGCAAAGGGGCCTATTCTGCAACATGCTCTATCTAAATCCTTTGAGGAGAGGCTCTCTTCCTCTTTTCCTTCTTCTTTTCTAAAGAATGGTAGTATCCTACTAGATGATCAAGCTGGTAGACTTTTTCTAGCCTGATAGGAGACTAGAGTGCAAAGATAGGAACTATGACTTTCTTCCCCTTTACCCTTTTTGGGTGAGCATGTGCATGGAATATCACTATATCTAGAATTGGATCAAGTGGAAAGGTTTTCTTGATCCAACTCTTTATCACTCTGATGACAGGTGTCACTCGATGATTAATATCATCTCCTTCCTCTCTATCAATTTTTGCATTTAGGATGGGCCTCTCGCCAACTTTATTTGTATTGAATAAGGGATCCAGTAGCTCCTGTGAATCCTATAGCCTTATCTCATCTGGGATGGTCAAATGGAGAGCCTTCTCCACTAAATACAAAGTCATTCTACAATAGTCCCTGATACAAACATCATAGTCATTTGTGAAATTCATCCAATGATCTTCAATGGCATCCTCATGGTAGAACTCTTTTCTTGCCAGGTTTTCCACTTTACCAACATTGTCAAAGAATGGCCGAGGAGAGTTATATTCTTCAAGAGGATAATTCTCCCATTCCCACTCGAAAGTTGAGATATCTTGCTTTCTCTTTACCTGGTATGCTCCTATTACAAAAGGCCAATCCCAACAAGGCCTTCATTGTTTTTTAATCCTCTCATAAGCTAACTCAATCTACCAAGAAATTTCCATTAGAAAAAACTTGTCACTTGGGTATCTTGGGAGCTTCTTTGGATGGATGGATGCACCAGCAACCCAAATGTATGTGAATGTTCAAAACTAGATGAAATATCCATCAAGAGCTATGATCTATAGCTTGGCCTCATCATAAAATCTCTTCCCATGATCCCCTTCAATGAATTGAATGATGGCAAAGATGAAAGCATCATTCACAATTCTATACTCCTTGCTCTGTAGTGAGAGCTTCTTCTTAACTAGTTGAGGATAGACTATATACAGCCATGCATTAGGATCCTACATACTACCCTTCTTGTACAACCCAAGATAGTCAGTGGCTCTCGTTGCAAGTAGATATACCACATAAGAAGTCATATAGAGCTTCATCTTGTCCGTTACTGTCCACAACTAGTCACACAAGTTATCATGAAGTGTGATGGCCCAATCTAGTATCATCTTTGTGTGTTTGATGGTCTCAATGAAGTTGATCATGAATGGAGTGAGATGACCTAGTGCAAGCAATCCCATAACTCTGCTTAGGAGAATGATTGAATATCCAATGTCATCCTTCATCTATCCTCGAGTCATATCTACTTTACTAATTGACTTTCCCTGAGGTGGCTTCTTTATGAAGTACGAGGAATATATGATGTCGATGGCCTCTTGGTAATGATCCTTATGCCACCTCTCAGCTGCTTCATATGAAAGCTTGATAAACTAATCGACTCTAGGTAGGTGAGAAACCCTCTCGATATTATCAGGTCATAGATGTAAGACCACTTACCCAGTGACACTCTTTACCACCCTTTCATTAGGAAAAAAATGTCGAGATAGGGTCATAATCAATTTAGCTGACTGCATGGTCCCAGGATGTGATGCTGCATTTACCAATCCACAACAGATTAAGGCGGATCTCAAAGATGATCTTTTGGTTGGGTTGTTACAAACTCTCAAGAACTCTCCCAAGTCTGTGTGTCCAAGTTCTCTTTCTTTAATCTCAGAGTATTCATTGTGCAATTGTGATTTCGGAGTTATGCCTTGGAACTTGTACACAACTAGTTTTGTTGCTGATCTGGATCTGGAGGCCATTTGATTATATTACCTGCACGTCTCAAAAGAGAAAAAATAAATGATTAATTATTGGATATATAAAAATGTAAGAAAAAAAAAGTCCTAGAAAACTTATTTATTTTGTTGTTTCTTTTTATTATTATTATTATTATTATTATTATTATTATTATTTTGGGTTTTCTTGACTCTAAAACTCTAACTTATTTAACCAAGTTTTCTTCTCCTAACTCCCAAACTATGAGTCTGGGAGTTGAAAAAAGGTAGCAGGTTCCCATTCCTAGTAAGGAATGGGGCATTTGTTGTGGAGACCATAACACATATGTAGAATGATGAGCTGATCAATAGTAGGCAACAAGTTTTTGTGATACAGTTTTTGACAACTTTGCCATTGATGTCAAAGGGGGAGTGTTGTATTATTGTATAGATGTAAATGTATATGTAAGAGATATCTTATGTATTTATTAATGTAAAGGAGTGATAAGGAATGTAATGATCAATCCAAACATGAATAAAATTGTTATGTTTTGAAGGCAATTTTTGTGTAGTTATTTTATTTGTTTTTGTTATGTATGACATCATTTTGGGACTTAGAAATTTTTTCCAAAGGTTTCCATCAATGCCAATGGGGGAGATTTTTGGAGATATGGTCAAATAGATGTCTTGATGGTTGTCATTTATGGCATATACTCAACATTTCATTTATGCATTCAGATATAGAAAATTGTCAAAGTATTAGACATTTTGTAGTAGTATAGTGAACATATCTTAACGGTATAGACAATGCATAGAGATTTGGGTTATGTATAGTTTAGGAAAGCATTATGATACCTTCATTATGATGTGTACCAGTGCACATGTGTTTATGGTCAATACAACACAAGTTACAATAAGTTTAACTATGATGGTATTTAACTATACAAAATAGAGCATAGTAGAAAATAGAGTTGTACAACTAAATGAATTATTTTGATTTCAAAATAATTTCTAAGTCATGCTAAGATAACTATGTGGATATTATTTTATATTATGTTAAGCTTGTGAAGACATGGAAGCTGACTAAGTAACAATTTGTGAATGCACAACATATAAGTAAAGATCTTATGTTGCACAGTTATAGTGTGAGTTGTGCAGTGAATGTATGTGATGCACAAATATTATGGAAGTTGCATGATTATATGTGACATACAAACTATTGTGAGAATTATCTACAAGTGTCATGTGATCTGAAATCTGATGTAAGATCAGAGTAAGTGTAAGTTACAACAACCAGAAAGTATTGTATGTATAACTATTTTGTGAAGGAATTAAATTGTATAATTGCATGTTAGGACTCAAGAAACTATATGTACTTCATAGACTCCTAATAGGGTTAGTATTCTTAACTAGATCCTATTGTTTAGTTAATCATCTAGTGGGTATCATCCCCACTAGTGCTTTCCCTTGGCTAGGGTTTCCCTAGTTAATAAATAATGATGTTATGAGTTCTCTATTTGTATGGTTATATTTACTCTTTTATTAAATTTTATTATTGGCTTAGACTTTGGACATCCATCTTGTTATAAATATGAGCTTAAAATTCAATCTCCTTGAAAGCCTATTTGTTCAATATAGAAAATATTATAGATTCTTTTCTTTATAGGATCTTATTGGTATTCAAAAGTGGGCTTCTTCTTTTATTAGCTAGATGGATTTTTTTTTGTGAAACATATACTTCTCTTTCATTAATGAACTTCCTTCTTGTTAGAGCTCAATAACTTCAATCCATTGCCAATTTATTTTCCAAATTCAATTAAATGTTATTTGAAGTCTCTTTGAATTGTCTAGACATACCTTTGTATAGTTGGAGCTCTTGACATCATCTTTTCAAAATTCAAATTAGAGAACATAATGTTTCTATATATATATATAGGCTTAATTAATTGGAAAATAGTATACTACTCTATAAATATTTGGATCTCCATATAATTTTGTTGTTATTCTACCATTTATAAAAATGATCTTTCATAGTTTTTACTCTGAAAAATAATAAGGATCTATTTATTATTTGAAAGCATTTAGCTCCCTTTTGCATAATGATCAGACTTGATTTTGTACTTTTCTTGAGAGATAGTGGCAAATTTATTCTAAAATATATGTTATGTATGTTGATCCCTAAGTCATGTTGTTTGTTAGTGTCAAACGCTTAAAAATTCAAAAGGTATGATTATTCTATCATCACCATGACCAAGTCATCCTATATAGATTGAGCTAAGTATTGAATACTTGTATATACTTCAAGTTATGTGCTGAGAAGTATTTATTGCCAAGAAAGCTAATGGTTGCCAAGTACTTTAGTAATTTATAATTTTTTTATGGATAAAATTAATGCCAAATGATATAGAGGAAAATTAATTTAGTTCATCTCAATTGCAACTAAGGCCAAGGGACAATATGATGAAACAAGTTATGTTGAGTGTCAGTGTAATGTAAGTACCAAGTAACATAGTTTCGCATATTACTTTGGAATGAAACTAAATATTATGTAAACCATTTTTATTGAGTTGGAAACATGTTTTGAAGATCAAGGAGGTTATTACATGTCAAATGGAAGAACATTAATCCATATGTGAGGTGATCCACCAATCAAAAAATTATAAGGACTAAGCAGCAAATGAAATGAATCTAGATCATTGATTGGATCTAGAAGGTTCACCCAAGAATCCATTTAAGGAGGATCTATTAGCTAGTTCATCTGTGTGAGTATGCATGAATGACGACTTCTTTGCATGTGAATTTTAGAAGGTGAATCAGAGTGTTAAGTTAGAATAGACCAAGTAGTGTAGTAAATAGTTTAAGCAAAGACATAGAAGATCAATCAGAGTAAGGTGATATTATATTACATAGAGGAGATCCATTATCAAGTATTGAATTTCCAATTGAATGATAAGGTACTATACATTCTAACATTTTTTTTGGAGTTTAAGTCTCTTAATAGAGTAGCTTTAATAGGATTTTGTAAATCTCCTAACAAAGTACTCACTTGTTTGTGATAAAAAATTCTCTAACCAAGTTAGAACCTAGAAGTTCTTTTAGACTTTAACAGTGAAGACCCCTTACAAGGTAGATCATCAAAAGTGATCAAACATTGTAGCCTTAATAGGCACGGTTTAATTTCTATAGTAGTAAAGACTTTGTGGTTGTCATCCCTACCATAGTTTTACCTTCATCTTGGAGGGATTCTACATTACCAAATCTATGTGTTAATGTGTTATGTGTTTATGATATTTCATTCATGCAGTTAAATAGTAGATTTGATAAATTATTACAATAAATGGTTGATGTGATTCATGGTAATATTTAGATAAGGGTTTATGTGGGTATATCAAATATGTTTCATTGTTGAAGTAGGAAAAGTTTTTATAGATCTTGATTCACCTTCCCCCTCTCAGTATCATACTTTCCTTAGTAGATTTCCAATAATTGGTATCAAAGCAGTATACTCTTGGCACAAGTATAACCACTTAGGAGTTAAAGATATTGAAGATGGAAGCCTACAAATTGGGAAGATTATTGAGAAGAAAATATTGATGTTCACCTTGTATATGAACAGGTAAAGGCTACAAAAGAGACATTAAGGTAATTCTTGAAAAGAAGGAATGAGATGGAAATACAACAAAGTGACACCAAATACAAAGAAGCAACTATTGAATAACTATTTGATAAGATTAAGTTATAAAGAATCTTCAGTAGGGCTAGATTTTTACCCCAAGTGACATCAACTGTTTCCCAAATTAGGATGATCCCAGACTGCTCCTATCTCCAAAGTTCCAAGATCAACACCTGCACACGCCTAGGTAGTTAGCACAAACACAATATATATCTTGCACAAAAGAATGATTCAAAACAATTATGAATATAATATTTTGGGAAAGCAAGTAGCTTTATTTATTTCAACAAATAGTTGTTGACCCAGTCTACATAAATCTCAACTATGTCATTGATCATTACTCGAGAACTTCGCTAGAACTCTATACAAATTCCCACTCCTAGATATGCATCCACTCTTTGAACACTGGAACACACCTCATGTACCTCACCTCCTTGTTTTAGTTATTCATGTAGACTCCACACCCTCAACACCCTGTGTCATTGGAACTTTCCAAGGCAACCCTAGCTTAGATTAAACCCAATCAACTTACACAAATAACACCCAAGTCACTCTACACTTCTCACCAATTCTACTAATACTATACTACTCTCTTCACTCTACTGTGCACGCCTCCTAAAATCATTTTTTGCTAAATGATGTTTAGTGTCTCCTTGGATTTCTCCACCATGATACTTTGACTTGTGAACAAAAGAAATCATTGTAGAATGTTCATCTTTGAACAATTTGGTTACTCTTATTTACCCATATTAGCTTCTAGGGTGAGGCTAAGTTCACAATAGAAATTAGTCATTCTTTAGAAAACTCCCTAAGAAACATTTCTTATACCCAAGAGCAACCCTTCCCCTTATGCAAATCAATCACCCATTATATTCCCCCCCACTCAAAAATAGGTGACATTCTTGACACCATAAATACTGACCATACAGTATTTGCCATGCTAGATGTTTAAAGAAGTAGGATGGAGTCCCTATTCAAGAACTCCAAAACCTTGTCTTCATATTTCTACATGTTATCAACTTCTTCCCAAGTCACTACCTCCCTAGTCTAGCCCTTCCAATGAACTAAGAATTCCTTCC
Organism: Cupressus sempervirens; assembly: GCA_028749045.1. Lineage (NCBI taxonomy): Eukaryota > Viridiplantae > Streptophyta > Pinopsida > Cupressales > Cupressaceae > Cupressus > Cupressus sempervirens. The sequence goes on from CM053788.1 coordinate 329,749,745, forward strand.
ACTTTTTATTACCATATCCCTAATCTCTTAACAACAATCACCTCTTCCACCTCCTAACTTGGTCTATCCTTGAAAAATACTAGTGCTCAAGTTGGGACATTCTTTCTATCCTCCTCCTTATCATGGTGATATAGGTGGAGCTAGCTAGCATGTATGTCAAATTCTTGATCTTTTAAACCACTATTAATATCCCACCAAAATGATGATCGAGTGCTATATTCATCCCTTTGGATGGTTTAAATTGAATCATATCCATCTTCAAAAAGACCTTGTCAAAAAATTTAAATTTCACATTGCTCCTCCTCGAGTCTGCATAGTACTTCATTCTTTCTACAACCTTAATCTAGTTTTTCTAACAAGATAAAACTTCGTCATGCCAATCCTATAAAATTTTCTTTTTATCTAGATATTATCCCATGTATCCACTCAAAACTATATGAGGAGTCAACAATTGTTGGCCTGTTGCCAACTAAAATGGTGAGAATTGACTCAATATACTCTTTTGCATGTTGTAGCTAAACTGAGTTAAGTCCAATAGCTTTGGTCAATTTGATTGGTCTAACTAAACAAAGTGCCTCAAATATTTTTCTAAAATCCTATTTATCCTTTAATTCTATCCATCTATCTCTAGGTGATGACTCATTGACATGAGAAACCTTGTCCCAATTAGTTTGAACAACTCTTTCAAAAAATTGTTGGTAAAGAAAGTGTCTTGATCGCTTATGATACTTAGTGGAACACCCCAATACTTCACCACATTCTTGAAAAAGTAGTTAGAAAATTCCTCCACTTTGCATGATGCCTTGTACGGTACAAATATGACATATTTCAAGAATCTGTCAACCATAATTAATATAATTGTATACCCATCCACATCAAGAAAACCATTGGTAAAGTCCATACTTACACTTTCCCATGGTCTTATCAGCATGGGTAGCAGCTGTAACAAGCCTCCTGAAGAATTTTTTAACACCTTGTCCTACTAGCAGATGAGATAAATCCTAACATACTTATGTACATCCTTTGTCATATTCTTCCAATATAAATCTCTTCCCAAAAATGCAAGGGTCCTCTTCTACCTTAGGTTCCCTACCTAAGGACTATCATGAAATTCATGTAGGATTTCCTTCCTGAAATTATTTCACTTAGGAAGGTAGGCTCAATCTTGGGTGAAGACCAATAATCCATCCTTGATACTAAACTTGGTAGTCCTACCCTATGATGATTTCTTGAATAGTTATGTAGCTTGAGTATCCATTAGATACCCTTCTTTGATAATCTCCAAGACCTCCTTAGATTGTTAGGATTAAACCATAGACATAATAACAATTACATACAAATATAACCAATAATAGAAAATAATAGATCACATAGAAAAGAACACAAGACACCAAAATTTAACGTGGTTCACCCAATCCTTGGGCTACATCCACCAAATAGCAAGTCCAATATTTTTATGATCCAGTGATTACAACTTGATTACAATCTATAATCCCTTATAGCTCAATACTGCCGCAAGAACCAATTTTGCATCACACCTTATGAAACAATCCCTAACCCTAAGCCCTTTTATACAAGTATTTCAACCACTTTAGGGTTATAATTAATAATTATATGTTAGCCCAAAATCTCGATAAAATAAAGCCCAATTTGTTTTTGAGGTGATGCCCCCAAACCTAAAGAATTTATGAAGTATGTACAATACTTTCTTGATAAATCACCACAATCTAACAATCTCCCACTTGGGGATTAATTAGGCTCCACACTAAACAAAAATCTCCCACTTGGAGACTGATCCTATAGCTATAACACTACCACATGGGGCTCCCACTGGATCAAACTACCCTAGAATCTGCTATTCTTTTATTCATATTCAATATAGAAGACAAACTGAAGCTGAAGAGGAGTTCAACTTCTCACTTGTTACTACCTTTTTCAACATATCTACTAGATTGTCACTAGTATGTATCTTCTCCAACTTTAACTGTCCATCCTCCAAAAATGACTGAATGAAATGGTACCACAATTGTATGTGTTTGGTCTTTGAATGCAGAGCTGAATTCTTTGCAAGACGAATGCACTCTGACTATCTGTGAACAAGTAATTATCCTTCTGAGGATGTCCAAATTCTTGCAAGAAGAACTGAGGCCATATCATCTCCTTTGCTTCCTTTATAGCAGCTACATTCTTTGCCTCTATAGTGGATAAAGCATTAACCTTTTGTAACCTAAAAACCCAACTCACAGTTGCCGCACTAATAGTAAAGATGTAACCTGTAGTACTCTACCTAGTATCAATATCCTGTACCAAATCTAAGTCAACAAAGCTCTATAAATCAATAGTAGAGCCCCCAAAGTGTAAACACTTATTGGATGTTCCTCTCAAATATCTAAGAATCCATTTGACTACATTCTAATGCTCAATTCCTAGATGACTCATATACCTACTAACAACTCCCACTGCATGTGCAATATCTGGCCTAGTACATACCATAGTATACATAAAGCTTCCTATAGCTAAAGCATAGGGTACCTTGGACATCTTATCCTCCTCTTCTTGTGTCTTGGGAAACATCTCCTTAGTCAACTTCAAATGACCAGGTAAAGGTGTGCTAATAGCTTTAGCATTCTCCATAGAGAAACATTACAACACCTTCTCAACATAATCAGCTTGAGATAACATCAATGATCTATTTTTCCTATCTCTACAAATCTTCATACCAAGGATTTGTTTGGCTGTCCCCAAATCCTTCATAGAAAATGCATGTGCTAATTAGTTTTTAAGCCCCTTAATGTGATCCATGTTAGACCCAGCTACAAGCATATCATCAACATATAAACATAAAATAATGTAGCTATCATCATCCAACCTCTTAAAGTAGACACAATGATCTAAATGGCACCAACTATAACCATGCTCATGCATAAAACTATCAAATTTTAGATACCATTGCCGAGGTGCTTGCTTCAAGCAATATAAAATTTTCTTCAATTTGCACACTAAGTTCTCCTTACCTTCGACTGCAAATCCTTGTGGCTGAGCCATATATATCTCTTTATCCAAATCACCATGAAGGAAGGTTGTTTTAACATCTAGCTGCTCTAAATGCAAATCTTTAGTAGCCACTAGACTTAAAATAGTATGGATAAAGTCATTTTAACAATAGGAGAAAATATCTCATCAAAATCAATTCCCTTTTTCTATGCAAATCCTTTTACAACTAACCAGGCTGTAAATCTTTTCTTACCTCCAGCCTATTCTTTTAACCTATAAACCCACTTATTTTGTAAAGCCTTTTTACTTGTAGGAAGCTTTCATAAATCCCATGTCTTATTCTTTAGCAAAGAGTCCATTTCATCTTTCATTGTTTTCCCCACTGAATCTTAGTATCCACTTGCATAGCTTCATCATAACTTTTAGGTTCACCAGCGTCAGTAAGTAAAATAGAATACAAAGAGGAAGAGAATCCTTCTAGAGGTCTAATTTGCCTTGTTGACCATCTAACACTCACTAGTGTATGTGGTATTTGTTGTTGTAATTTTTGCACATCATGAGGAATGGCTGTAAGATTAGCTTTTGGAGTCTCATCCAACAATACATAATCATCTTCTTTCTTCTCATGTTGCTACAATAGATCTTTGTACAACACTTTCTCATTGAATATGACATCCCTGCTTCTTACAATTTTATGATTTTCAAAATCCCAAAGCCTATAACCAAACTCATTAATTCCATATCCAAAAACTACACATTTCTTTGACTTAGCTTCTAGCTTGGTTCTATTTTCAGAATTTATATGAGCAAATGCTTCACAACCAAAGGTTTTGAGAAAAGAATAACTCACCTGCTTACCAGTCCATGTCTCCTTTGGAACACTACAACCCAAAGGAGTATAGGGACCTCTATTAATCAAATATATAATAGTATTGATAGCCTCCACCCACATGTGTAAGGGAAACTCAACATGCAACCTCATGCTCCTTGTACATTTGATTATATTCTTATTCATGCGTTTAGCCACTCCATTTTCCTGTGGAGTCCTTGGAATAGTTTTTTGTCTATGAATACCATTAGTGGAGCAATAATCTTCAAATTGATGACTACAATACTCACCACCATTATAAGATCTAAGACATTTTAATTTTTTACCAGTTTCATTTTCAACCAAGTATTTCCATTTCTTAAAAGTTTGAAATACATTAGATTTTTGTCTAAGAAAATAAACCCATACTTTTCTAGTTGCATCATCAATAAATGCAACATAGTAATGAGATCCACCAAAGGAAGATACCTGAGCCAATCCCCATACATTGGTATGCACAAGCTCTAATTTCTTCTTTTTATTTTCCTTCCTAGTCTTTGCAAAACTCACTCTCTATTATTTTCCATACACACAACTTTTAAAAAAAATTCATACTAACACATTTTAGACCTAGTAAAACTTTCTTTGAATGAAATACTTTCATACCTTTCTCACTCATGTGCCCAATTCTATTATGCCACAATGTTGTATCAAAATCTACAATAGCTATTTGTTCTCCCTGCTCAACTGCAACAATTGTTCCTGAGCATTCATTTTTCTTTGAAACAATTAAAGTAGAAGGAACAATATGATATATACAAAGATATAAGGTACCTACTTTTACACCTTTTGCTACTACAATGGAACCTTTTGAAACCTTCCAATCTTTATCATTAAAAGTAACTACACAACCCTCATCACTTAGTTACCCTACTAAAATTAAATTCTTACTCAGCCTTGGAACATGTCTTAGCTCATGTAGTATCCAATGATTCCCATTCTACAACTTAATCTTAATTTTTCCCTTTCCAACAATCTGATAGGGTTCATTATCCCCCAAATAAACAAGCCTAGAATCCCCTTGGACATAATCAATGAAATAACCTCAATGAGGTGTAGCATGAAATGAAGCACCAGAATCTAAAACCCATGAATCATCAAAACTTTCTAAAGCTAGAAACAAAGAGTCCTCTTCGGATTTGTTACTTACCACATTTTCCTTCTTGTCTCCATCTGATTTATCTCCTTCATTTTTCTTTCAATTCTAGCAATCTTTCTTTTTGTGCCCTAGTTTCCCATAGTACTAGCAATCATTCGGTCCTCTCAATTGAGAACTCCTCCCCTTTGACTTTCCTCTTGATTTCTCATGATTTCTAGAATTACTTCCTCTCTCAGTCATTCTACCCCTACTTTGTGCATTCAAAGCACTTCTTAATGTAGATCCACCTGAGGTTTTCCTATGAGTTTCCTCACTCAAAATAACATCGATCACATCATCATATTCTAAGATACTAGATCCAAGAAAATAATTACTCACAGCCATTACCAAGCCATTCCAGCTTTCAGGAAAAGAACACAAAATCAAGAGAGCCCTAATTTCTTCTTCAAAATTGATACCCATAGAAGATAACTAACTAGTAATAGTATTAAACTCATTTAAATGATCTATAATAGATCCACCTTCTTCCATTTTCATATTAAATAAACGCTTCATGAGAAATGCCTTGTTTGAAGCAGAGGGCTTTTCATATAGTGTTGCTAGGGTTTTCATCAATTCTTCTGTCATCTTTTCTTTTGTAATATTAAATGCCATTGACGGTACTAGGCATAATCAAATGCTTCCAAGTGCCTTTCTATCCAAAATATCCCATTCATCATTTGACATAGATCCTTGATTCTTGGCTTTGCCTTCCAATGGCTTCCATAAATCCTTTTAATACAGAGTTTTCCATTTGCATCTTCCATAACTAAAAGTTCTACCCATTAAACCTATCAACCCTCAGCTTAACCTCATCTTCCATTTCTCCCACTCAACCATGAGACTCTCACTCAACTATGAAACTTTCCTATAGAGGATTACTAAAAAATAACTAGGCTCTGATACCACTTGTTAGGATTAAACCACAAATAGAACTAACAATTACATGCAAATATAACCAATAACAAAAAATAATAGATCACACAAAAAAGAACACAAGGCACCAAGATTTAACATGGTTCACCTAATCCTTGGGCTATGTCTACCAAATAGAAAATCCAATATTTTTATGATCTAATGATTACAAACTGATTACAATCTGTAATCCCTTACAGCTCAATACCACCACAAGAACCAATTTTGTGTCACACCTTATGAAACAATCCCTAACCCTAAGCTCTTTTATACAAGTATTTTAACCACTTTAGGGTTATAATTAATAATTACATGTTATCCCAAAATCTTGATAAAATAGGCCCAAAGAATTTATGAAATATGTACAATACTTTCTTGATCAATCACCACAATCTAACATAGATAATATCACTTGAGTAACCCCTGACTAAACCTCACTATCCTCCTCCACTACAACCAATTATCCCTTTCAACTTAGAGAATCCATCACCACATTTTTCTTTCCTGGATTGTATAGGATCTCAAAGTCAAACTCAACTAGGAACTCTTTTCACCTCGGTTGCTTTAGTCTCAACTTGTCTTGATTCTTAAAGTAAGTTGAGGAGACGTTGTTTGTGTTTATAATGAACTATGTCACCAAGAGATAATGTCTCCAAGTAATGAGATAATGTATGATCCATGTCATTTTCTTCTCATGGATAGAGTAGTCGTTTGCCATGCCCTAGGACTTCCTAGACTCATATGCAACTGGATGTCCATCCTACACCAACACTCCCTCAACTGTATAATCCAAATCATCACTTTGGGCTTTGAATGACCTTGTGAAATTAGGAAATACTATTACATGTGATAATGTAAGTTTCTCTTTTAGTCCCTCAAATATTATCTAACAATTATTTGACCACTTCCACCTTTTGTCCTTCTTCAAGAGATTTGTCAAGGGGGAACAAGCTTGGAATACCCCTCAACAAACTTTCTGTAGTAGTTTGCAAAATTGAGAGACTACCTTACTTCATGCACATTCATCAAAAGCTCCCAATCCTTGATTTCTTGTAGCTTCTCTAGTTCAAGATGTTTTAGAACTTTGCCAACAATGTGACCTAAGAAGTGCACCTCTTCTTATGAAAATAGACACTTTTCCTTCACAAAAACTTGTTCTCACTAAGAAACTCAAATACCTCTACCAAATATTTATTGTGCTCCTCCATATTCTTGATGTAGGCCAATATTTCATCCTAATGCACCACCATAGACTTATCTATTAAAGGACATAACACATCATCCATGAGTGTCCAAAATGTTTTTGGTGCATTGCATAGTCTAAATGACATCACCATGAACTCATATGACCTATATATTGTCACACATGCAACATTCTCTTCATCCCTAGTAGAAATCCTCACTTGATGATAGCCCTACTTTAGAACAATAGTTTTGAACACTCTCACTCCTGATAAGAGATGAAAACAATCTGCAATGAGAGGTAGGGGATATTTTTTCTTGATGTAGGCAATAGTATGAATAAGTAAGGCCAAAAGCTCACCCAGCTATCCAAACCACCCTACAAGAGTAAACACAATAGAAGCAAACACAAGGAAAAAAAACCAAAGGAGGAATAAGAGAAAATACTTTTATTGATTCATCAAAGTATCTTCATACATGCCCAGCTATAAGGCCTTCTAGGTTATGACCAATTACAAATACATTCACATTCAAAGATCCAACTATAAATTTGCACTTTTAGTTCTGCTCTCCAATCTACTCTCCAAAAAATTACCTAACTCTAAGTCTAAACACTTTATATATATACTTGGCAAAATGGCTTATAGGTTATTTTAGAACATTACATAATAGCAAGGCTAACTCAATAACAGTCTAGAGAAATTGCAAGAAAAGATCTTAACATAAATGTTGCGATCAAAATAAATCTTACAACTAAGCTCGTAGAAATCATGTCCAAATACTAACACTTGGCATACAATGGGTAAATTAGCACATGAAGGAGTGCTATAGTAACTCGGCACCAACTAAGTGCTACAATAACTTGGCACATAAAGGAGTGCTATAGTAACTCGACACCAACTAAGTGCTACAGTAAATTGACACATGAAGGAGTGCTACAGTAACTCGACACCAACTAAGTGCTAACTCGACACCAACTAAGTGCTATAGTAACATGGCACCAACTAAGTGCTATAGTAATTTAGGAATAACTTGCAAATGAACAAAAAATGAGCAGGATAACCAAGCAACCCAGGATGCTCCTACATCAAGCAACTGAGGTTGAAAGAAATGATTCTCTTGAATCATTGAGATATTGTAATCTCAGTTGAATTCAACTTAGATTGAGAAATTCATGAAGCATCTTCAATAGGCCTGTTCTTCCACTTCACCAATATTCATAGTAATCTTTTCCTCTTGTGCTCTTTCCAACTCTTTGATCCAATATCTGTTCAACTTCTTCAATTTGCTTCCTAGGATAATCTTCTAATACAACAACTTCATCCTTTGACTCATGATAGTTATACAAATAAAAAATAATGAATATAGGAGATATATCCATGTCATCAGGTAACTCAACTTCAAAAGCATTACCACTATCAAACTTCTTCAAGATCTCACAAGGTCCAAATTTCTTCATCTTCAGCTTACTGTATGTTCCAACTAGGAATCTTCCTTTCTTCAGATGAACCATCACCTCATCACCAATTTGAAAATCATGGTGTCTTCTAGACCGATCAACATTCTCCTTATACTTATGATTACTTTGTTCCAACCTCAACTTCACTTCCTTATGCAAAGACTGCATAAAATCAAGAAATTCTTCTCCTATAATGCTTCTCTTTTCTTCACTAGCAACATCTCTCAAATTAGATATACCTCTAGGATGCATTCCAGTAACAATCTCAGAAGGTGTCTTCCCTATACTCCTATTCACATAATTATTATGTACAAATTCAACTTGTGTCGATACCATCTCCCAATTATTAGCTTATTCTCAACTAAACATCTCAATAAATCACCCAAGCTTCTATTCACAACCTTTGTTTGACCATCTATTTGTGGATGGAAGGTAGAACTAAACTTCAATTTAGTACCCATCTTCTTCCACCAAGTCTTCCAAAAGTAGCCAACAAACTTATTATCTCTATTAGAAATAATACTTCTTGGTAATCCATGCAATCTCACAATCTCCTTAAAGAAAAGTTCAGCAACATGCTCATCATCTGATGTCTTCTTACCTGGTATGAAATGAGCCATCTTCAAAAATCTGTCCACTACAACAAATATGGAATCATACCCTTTCACTATCTTAGGAAAGCAAGGAACAAAATCCATACTGATATTAGTCCAAGGTTTCTCAGGAACAATAATAGGTGTATAAAAACTAGTATTTTGACTCACCCCTTTTGCAATTTGACAAACTCCACATCTCTTTACAAATTTCTGAACATCCTTATACATTTATGGCCAATAATACTTCTCTTTCAGAAAACTCATTATTTTGTCAATTCCAAAATGTCCAGTCAATCCACCACTATGCTTTTCCTTAATCAAATTCAATCTCATAGAACTTCTAGGAATACACAAATAAATGCCTTTAAATGACATACCTTCTTGAATGAAATACTCATCATACTTACTTATGTGATCTATCAAATTTGGTGCTCTACACTTTCTCCACACCTCAAAAAAATTAGAATTTGTATTATACAACTCCTTCATAAAACCAAGAACTTCAACCTTCATTTCAACCAACAAAGAACATCTTCTACTCAATGCATCAACAACTCTATTAGTAATTCCACTCTTATGCTTAATGACAAATATGAAACTCTGCAAGTACTCAACCCACTTCATATGTCTCTGATTCAATTTTTGTTGACTTCCCAAGTATTGGAAAGCTTTATAATTAGTATACAAGACAAACTCCATAGGCATCAAATAATGTCTCCACTTCTTCAATGCTTGAACAATAGCATAAAACTCTTGATCATACACAAAATATTTCCTTTTAGCATCATTCAACTTTTCACTAAAGAAAGTAACAGGCTTACCTTCTTGACTTAGTACAACTCCTATTGCATTACCACTTGCATCACATTCAACTTGAAATACTTTGTTAAAATTAGGCAAATCCAATATAGGTAATTCAACAACCTTTTGTTTCAAATTTTCAAAACCCTTATCAGCTTCATGTGTCCTCTTGAATTCCTTTTTATCTCCCCTCAGTGTTTCAGTCATAGCATTACAAATAGCACTGAAATTCTTTATAAACTTTTTGTAAAAACTAGCCAAATCATGAAATGATCTTACTTCACACACATTCTTAGGTGTAGGCCATTCCAAATTTCTTTAACCTTCTCAAGATCCATATTCAATCCATTACCTGAAATCACAAATCCCAAATACACAATCTCCTCTTGCATAAAAGAACACTTTTTTAGATTAACCAACAACTTTTCCTCTTTCAACCTCTGCAATACTTGTCTAATATGCTCAAGATGTTGTTCCTTAGTCTTTTTGAATATCATAATATCATCCAAATAAACAATCATAAACTTATGCAAGAATCTTTTTAGAACTCATTCATCAACCTCATGAGAGTAGTAGGTGCATTAGTCAAACCAAAAGGCATAACCAACCATTCATACAAACTATCTTTTGTCTTGAAAGCAATATTCCATTCATCACCTTCTCTGATTCTGATATGATGATAGCCACTCTTCAAATCAATCTTGGTAAAATACTTTGCTCCACTCAAAAAATCCATTATGTCATCCATCCTTGGCATAGGAAACTTATATTTCACTATGATTTTGTTCATAGCTCTAGAATCAGTACACATTCTCCATTCTCCATTCTTTTTAGGTGCTAATAAAGTAGGTATAGCACATTGACTCAAGCTTTCTCTAATTAGACCTTTCTACAACAACTCATGCACTTGTTTGTTAAGTTCTTCATTCTTTACAGGTGTTAATCTATATGGTGCTTTGTTTGGAAAACTAGCTCTAGGAATAAGATCCATTCAATGACTTATACTTCTTATTAGATGTAAGCCATCAAGAATATCATCTGCAATAATTTCTTTATACTTGTTCAACAATTCGATAATTTCTACTAGCACTAGGCTATCACTATCTATTGTCACTCAATCATTGCTGGCTTTTGTTGCTCGATCATTACTATCGAAACTCGGTGCTCTAGGAACTATGGAAAAATAGACTTGATTCTTTTTCATTTCCTTTTCAAATTGTTTCCCATTAACCATGCAAATTTTTACAATAGTACAATTAACCTCTTCTGGACATTCAATCAAAGGTAGCAATGTTTCTTTCTTCCCATTTACCCAAAGAGTATATTGATTCAATCTTCCATCATGTATAGCATATCTATCATATTGCTAAGGTCTACCCAACAAAATATGACAACAATCCATGGACATAATATCACACAAAACTTCATCAAAGTAATGTCCAATTTTGAACTTCACAAGGCATTGCTCACTTACCAATATCTCATGCTCATCTTTGATCCATGAAACATGATAGGGTTTAGGATGCTTCAGCCTCTACAATTGCAACTTGGTAAGTAGCTCTTCTGATGCCAAATTTGTAGAACTTCCACTTTCAATGATCACTTTGCAGCATTTTCCAGCCATCTTACATCTTGTCTTGAAAAGACTTCTCCCTAAAATAGATTCCTCATCACTTCCTTTATTACATAAGGTTCTTCTCACCATCAAATTTTCTCTAGCCTCAAGTCCACTTGGTGAACTCTCAATGTCTCCTTGAATCACAACATTTCAATTATTCTACCCACTTTTAGAGGATCTACATTCAAAAGATCTATGCCCTTCTTTGCCACATCTAAAACAAATACAATGAAATCCACATCTAGAGTAAGGATTACCTCTTCTTCGGTAAGAATTAGTGCCTCCTCGGTAAGAATTACCACTTTTCCTTTCAGTCTTGCCTTTGTCATCATTCTTCCATTCAAATTTGCCTTTATCCTGCATAGGACTATTAGAGCTACCACTTTCTCCATAAAATCTACTTCTGCCTCTCTAGAATCTACCACCTCTACCTCTTTGTCTTTGTTCATGCTTCTTTGTCAAGATTTTCTTAGCTTTCAAGGCATATTGATATGCTTCTTCTATGCTTTTCAGCTTCACAAAAATTATTTCATCTTGTATTCTAGATCTCAATCCATTAATGTACCTTGCAATTTTCTCAACGTCATCATCCACATGTCCAAATATGATGCCTCGATATATTCTTTCACAGTCATGTCCTTTTGTTTTAAATTCTACATCTTTCTTAACAAGCTAACTTGGTAATCAACAAGAAGGAATTTTTCCTTTACCTTGTTCACCATCTTTGGCCAAGTTTTGATCTTCTCCTTTCCTCTCCTTTGTCTATTAGTTTGCAAGTGCTCCCACCATAGTGATGCATGACCTTTTAGCCTAGTGACTACAATCTTCACATTGTTGTTATCAGGAGTGTTTTCATACTCAAAAAACTTCTCCATATCAGAGATCCAATCCAACATAGCATTGGTATCCAATTTTCCATCATAGAGAACAAATTCTACAGTAGGCTTTGAATTTTCCCTAGACAATACTTGCAATAATCTTTCCTCATCTTGATCTTCTTCAAGTTTTGGATTATGATTTGTCATTGCTACTTCATCATCACTCACATCTTCAAGATACACTCCTCTCCTCAAGGCTATCTTTACAACATATAATCTGGCTACAATTTGTCTCAATTGATCTAATATAGCATTATCAACATTATTTCCTCTTCCATGAACCATCTTTAGGTTCCTACAAGATCATAACTCTCTACAAGTTATAGGTCAAATCCATAGATCTACCACCCTACAACCAAATCTAAATCAGGGTTCTACACAATCCAATCTCGACAAGGATGAACCTCAAGCTCTAATACCAACTGACAAAAGCAATAGTATGAATAACTAGGGCCAAAGGCTCACCCAACTATCCAAACCACCCTACAAGAGTAAACACAATGGAAGCAAACACAAGGAACAACAACCAAAGGAGGAATAAGAGTGAATACTTTTATTGATTCATCAAAATATCTTCATACATGCCTAGTTGTAAGGCCTTCTGGGTTACAACCAATTACAAATGCATTCACTTTCAAAGATCCAACTGCAAATTCACACTTTAAGTTCTGCTCTCCAATCTACTCTCCAAAAACTTACCTAACTCTAAGCCTAAACACTCTATATACACTTACCAAAATGGCTTATAGATCATTCTAGAACATTATATAATAGCAAGGCTAACTCAATAATAGTTTGGAGAAATCCCAAGAAAAGATCTTAACATAAATGTTGTGATCAAAATAAATCTCACAAGTTGGCTCACAAAAATCACGTCCAAATACTAACACTCGACATACATTGGGTAACTTAGCACATGGAGTGCTACAGTAACTCGACACCAACTAAGTGCTACAATAACTCAGCACATGAAGGAGTGTTATAGTAACTCAACACATGAAGGAGTGCTACAGTAACTTGGCACCAACTAAGTGCTCTAGTAACTCAACACATGAAGGAGTGCTATAGTAACTGAGCACCAACTAAGTGCTACAATAACTCAGCACATGAAGGAGTGCTATAGTAACTCGGTACCAACTAAGTGCTATAGTAACTCAACACCAACTAAGTGCTATAGTAACTTGGCACCAACTTACAAATGAACCAAAAATGAGCAGGATAACAAAGAAAACTAGGATGCTCCTACATTAGTTCTTGATGGTCAACTTTTTTAGAGCCCTAAAGTCAAGGCATAACCTTAATGTTCCATCTTTATTTTTCTAAAATAATACTAAAGCTCCATAGGGAGAAAATGATGGTATTATATATCTTTCCTCAAGAATTTCCTCCAATTACCTCTTAATTTCAACCATCTTAGGCCAAGACAACCAATATGGTTCCTAAGCTGGAGGCCTTGCCCCTGATACTAACCCAATTTTGTGTCTGAACAAAAGAAAAAGATTGAGGAAGATAAATAAAAAGTTGAAATGAAAAGGAAATGGTAAAATATGACCAAAAAAATATGACTACAAGACTTGATTAAAGGATTAATAAAGTGTAGAAGCTAACCCACAATCCATTTGACATGATTAATCAATATCAGAGTGCAAATCATGACATTGCAAGAAAAAGGATAGAGATTGCAAATCTGAAATTTGAAAATGTTAGAGTGATTAATGTGTTTAAAGCTAAAAATAATTTGTTGAAAGGTTAAACAAAGCCAAAGAGGCTATTAGGTTTATTAATAAATAGATGAATGTGCCAAGGAGACCTCATGAAACATCTAGACTAGGCTATGTCAAGTTCCTATATGTTGTCGAGCAAGGAGAATAAAGGAATGTGAATGAAAAACCAAAGGACAAGAAGCCTACATGCTATTATTATGGAAAACCATGCCATACAAAAAATATTTTTAGTAGAAATATTGGTAAGTCAAACCCTAAACCCAAATTCAATGGTTATTATTTCACTTGCAATAAACAAGATCATCAAGAACATGAGTGTAGATCAAAGCTCAATAAGACAAAAACTACATCTAAAATTGTAGGTTACTATTACACATGTTAGAAGTATGGTCATAAGGCACAAGAATGTAGATCTAAAGAAAATAACAAATGGTCACCAAGAGGTCAAGGAAAAGCACCTAAGAAAGGTAATACCATAAATTGGGATTACAATATTTGGGGTAAATTGTAAATGTTGTAGAAAGTATAGAAACATTGCCAAAAATTATGCTAGGATACATTTCAAAGGAAGATCTAGGAACTCGAGAAATTTTGGACCAGTATGTTTCAATTGTCAAAAGGTCAGTCATCTAAGAAAGGACTATATGAACTAAGCACCAACACCCAATGTTGAGAAAAAAAATAGAAATGAAAAGGTCAATGCTGAATAAATTAGGAATGAAATGAATCAGACATGAAGAAAGAAGTTAGATGGAAGAAATAGTGAAAATGGAGAAGTTGTGATGACTAAATCCAATGGATTAGGTCATTCCCTGATCTCAAAATAAATGATAATTTATGTATGGGGCTATGTTTCAATTTGATAGATCATACATTAGTTCCTAATACTATATGCATGTAAGTCCAAAATTAGTATAATGATAGATGCATAAGTATATAACTAAATATTTTAGCTAAGATGAGTTGTGGTACAGTGGTGAAAATTTTGTAGAAATCAAGTGCTAGTGTTGTACGTCATTATGAGCCGAGTTATGATACTAACCGAGAAAAGTTGAAGGAAGTGTGTATCTGTGATGAGTTTCATTGAATAAGCTAATAAAAATGTTATGCACTTAGTATGCACACAATAAATGTATTAATTATTTAATGGAGACCCATTTTGATCATTTGAAGCTACATTATGTATTTTGAAGGTCATTTCAACTCACCAAGTTTTCAAGAATGTGTAGAGCAAAGAAAGCAATCGATTACAAAGTGAGTTTGTGTGAAGACTCTAAACATTCAAGTGTATGTCATAAACTTCACAAGTAAGTTGTTTAATGTTTTGTTTGAGCTGAGTTTTGAAGTTATTTGATTTTGAAACCCTAGATTGTGAAGATGGCATCATTTGTTCTTGCTAGTGAGAAGAAGGGGGAATTGAAGGATAGCAATGCACAAATTATTAAAAAAGAGATATATCCGCCACCAAAATTTAAGGCATATATAGATATAACATTGACTAGAGATTCTTCAGGAGCATTGTCTATGATTCCACCTAGAGTAATCATGGTTCACGATATTAAGTTGTGCTATCTATAAAAGATCAGTGATTTTAAGCTGAGAAGTTCTAATGGTAAGCTATGTGATAATGAATTATTAAGAGACAAGAACAAAGTCTTGCCCAAGAAAGGGTTAACTCTTTCCCAAGACTTTCCAAAGGTATTTCAGGTAGAGTAGATAAATATTGTGTTGAGCAATATACATGACATGAAATTATGGTTGGGGAATGGACCAATGAGGATACTAAAGTCAATTATTGATCACATGAATAGATATCCTATTCTAGATAGAGTGAAGACCATTCAATGTTAAGGAAGGGATGTAATTGATAATAAAATGAAGGCAAAATAGAATAGAAGAGGCATGTTGATCAACACCATTGAAGATCCTATGATCGAGTTATTGCACAAAAGTTTTATCAGCTAAGTTGAATAAATAATGTGTCATGTATAGTTATTGATATTGGTTACAAACTTGTTAAGAAATATCATAGTTATGATTTGGCCTAGCTACTGTTAGCCATTTCTACCCGTGCGCCCCCCCCCAAAAAAAAAAAAAAAAAAAAAAAAATTGAATTTTGAGAGTGCTAGCCATGTCTTTGTTCTTGCCTATTCATTTATTGCCATGAAAAATTAAGAGGGATACACAAAAATCTCAGCCATATCTTTTATGACCTTTATTCCCTAGGCCTTCAAATTTTTTATATTTTCATGATATAACCTTTTGAAGTTTTAAGTTCCACCCTAGTGACTACCTTATAACCTGGTCACTGTGGTTTAGGCTTTAACCATCATTTTTCCTATGATAGTGTGAAATAGTTACCTCAAAAACTAGTCACATGATCATGAACACCTTTAGGTTCAGACATATTCAGGTATGACCTTACGAATTAAATTCCAACGGTCTACCTTTACATTATTCACCTAGTTGTAGGTAGTGAGGAGTAGATGATGGTTAAAGTTATGACCTAGAGATTTCTTTGATCGCTCAATAGCATGGTTAGCACTAGGGTTCCAATTTCATGTCACGAATGAGTGAAGGATCAAATTCATGTTGGTCAAATAGTCAAGCCATTCTTTCCAACTGCAACATCTTATGCTGTGACTCAAGAAAGAGACTAATTTCCCTTTTGTTCACTGAGTCATGGTAGTTAAAACCTAAATGCTCTCTATATTATGACTGAGTGAAGCTATCAGCATGCCCTTCGTCACATAGTCACCTAATAAATGATGTTCCAAAGTATTGTGATTGCACAGTTAGGGGCTTAAAGAATAGAAGGTTAAAGATAGCTAAGAGTGGGCAAAGTGATTAGTTTTTCCTAACATAACCCTTGTTCATAGGGTCGTAGGCATTTGTTTTTGGCCAAGAATTTGACTACAAAGTAGTGATTATGGTAGTCATTGGGTGACTATGGTTAAGGGAGTAATGTAATAATATGTTGTGAAATGATGAACTAGAGAGTATTGCAATTAAATTCCTTGGTCACTTGGTCACTAGGTTTAAATGCTAAAAAGGAAAATTGGTTGTGATACAACCATCAAGATGAGATTAAGATAGTTATGGTTTTTCAAGGCTAGATGGTTAAGTTGAAAATCAAGTTGTAAAGTTGTAAATGAAGGTAGACCTAGGTCAACAAACAAAAAGAAAGAAATGGTGGTAGAATGTTGAAAGGACTATTCATGTGGTAGGATTCAATTATTGACTTTAGTTGACTAATGATATGGCTGATTTGTAATAAAACACACTATCTGATGTAGTTCTTTAATGGTGAACTAATTTCTAAAGTGTCTACAACTTCCCTTTGTTTCTCTCCATGCCTCTTCGATGCAAAGGACATTCAATCATTTCTCTGGGTTATCCTTTTATCTAACCATGTAGTTATGAGCCTTTTTATGTTTCTTCAAAGTCATAAATTGTATGAAAGATATGATTTTATGCATAGGGACATGCACATGACAAAATATTCTTTGGATGACTAGTGATTATTCTCTGAGAACTTAATGGCGGTAGTGGAGCTTTGGCTTAGAGCAGAAGTTTCTTAGTTATCCTTGAGCTATAAAAGAAAGTTTTGTAAACCCTCTAACAGTCAATCTTGTCTTTGATTATATAGTAGTAGTATTTTATGCTCTATTACTATAATTACCCTTTTTCCTACGAATGAATATAATTCTCATTGTATCTCCTTCTTCCATTAATATATTGTGCAACATCTTTTGCCTTGTATTAATTATTTTCTTTCATTCTTTGGTTATATGATGTGTCTATTGTCTTTGAATGATACAAATTGAAGTCCCTTCCTTATATCATTTCATTGATTTATAATTTGTGCATGATTATGGAGTCAAATATAAGATAGAATCTATGTATCTAAGGATTATATTAATGAACCGTGCTTGCTTGGGAAGGGATAAGGTTGAAAAATACTATTTGGTGTATTACCTAGTTGGAGTTTCAAAACTATAAAAATTGGTCTAAGGGTTAGCAACCTCCTATATTTAGCTAAGAAAACTTTAGATTTGGACCCAACTTTAGTAGAATCAAAAGGATTCTCTACTCTTTAGGCTCTACAAAACCAAGGTGGGTTCACTTGAGGGATATATGGAATATAACTAGTTTATGGTTCTTGATTTCAACATATGCTCTTTAACATCATTCTCTATTTCACTTCTATCCCTTTTAGCAAAAAATGGTCACAATTATTCTATACTTCACAACTAATCCTTGATAACAATAGCTAAAAATGACTTACAAGGGATTATTGCAAACAAGTGCGGAGCGTCATTTTAACTCTTCATATGATAAAGTAAAGATTAATTTGATTTGTATATGTTCTATATGCAACTTCATGAACTCAAAAATTTGCATTCTAACTAGTGCTCAGTGCCTTATCCATTTGTACAGAGAAAATCACACCAACAAAACTAGATCTATTCAATTGCCTTATAATTGAAACTATCAACAATTAACTCTAAATTCTCTTCTTATGAATATCCTCCCATACACCTAGAAAAACCTATCAATTTAATGAACACATTTATTTAATTCTTTGAATTAAGGGCAACCAATGAACATACATACAACCTATCCAAGCTACATTAAAATGAAAGAACATTATTCATTCATTTTAAAATCTTCAGATATATGAAATAGGAGACAAAATTCAGAGACACATATACCTATAGAACCTTTCTTTGTATTTATTTTCCTTGAAAATAATACATTACTAGCATCAAGTTAAAAATAACTCAAGACTAGACACTTAATCCTTTTATGTTCTTATTACTCGTAGATATGAAAAGATGAATACATCAAAAATTCACATAGAGATTACTAGACCAACTGCAAAAATATCCTAAGACTCAAAATTATATAGACTTCAAACCCCTTTCTCTAGCAAGTGAGATCTCATTTATATAGCATGAGATGCAACAAGCTTCAAGCTTAAAGAAGAATGACAACTATCCTTAAGACATAAAGATACTACAAATAGAAATGTTACTACCATAATATGAAAAAAATTTGTGCAACAGAATCTCTACATCATAAATCTTCTTGTTGTGGGGCCATTTCTATTCTAAGATTTTTTTGTTGTTTCTCTTTCAACTATGGGACAACTTGATTTGCATATGAGGTGTCTCATTCTAATATCTAGAAACTTAATACAAGTCATGGATCTCCCTTGAAATCATCATGAACTAACAAGCCAATAGTTACAATTGGTTTTTCTGCTGCCAAATCATCAATTTGACTAACCCCCTCAGTTTTTGAAGTTAGTTGATCTTCTCTTTTTTCCTCTAGTGCATCTATTATTTTAATGCATCTAGGCACACACAACTTTCATTGGTTTCTTTAGCTATTAATTGATTTGATTGGGTAATATTTTCCATCCATTTTTTGAATAGTGAGTCTCTTGGCCAATTAAAATTCAACATTCCCCATTGTTTCTTCACAACATCTTCTCCCAATTTCTTAATTTCATCAAACTCCCTTTTGAAAATCGAAGAATATCTAAACTTGAAAAACTTCTTTAGTTAATGTGGCCATTTTCATTGATGACTTTATTCAATCTAATGCACATTAATTCATCCAACTCTTTAGCCCACTATGCATTTTCTTTTAATTTATCCACAACCACAAGTTCATGAGGGAAAAAGGTCAAAAATATTACCAAGATATTTTGAAAAATAATTAATAATTCTCCTTTGTAACATAATTCCATGATTATCAAAATTAGATAAGCCACTTTTTATATAAAAAGTTTTCTCTACCCATTCACAAGAGAGACTGATAACTGAACAACACAAAAATGTTATGTCACTATCCCTATTATTCCAAAATTTCATAATTTGTTTTAAAGTATCATCTTTACTTTTTAACACATTCTATATATCCGTTAGTTCTAACAACTTATCATAGAAAGTAGGCTAGCCTATCCTATCAACCAAATAAATAATAGAGTCTCTTACTTTATTTTCATATTGAACACCTATCTCAACATGTAATGACCATATTTTATTCCTTTCTTCTTTAAGTTCTTCTATTGTATATGATAAGAATCCTTGTGGGGTACTTGGTATTTCTATTAGAGGAACTATGTTGAAGGGTGTAATTGGAGGACAAGGAGGATAAGTAATCCTAGGTGTTCTAGATTGTCCTTTATAGCCTACCATCTTATTTTCAAGTTCAATCCTCTTTTGCACTTCTTTTTTGTAAGCATCTAGAACTTATTCATACTTTTCTTGCAATTCTAGTTTTTTTCTTTTCTCCTTCTTGGTAGTGGCTAATGTGAGGTTAGCTATTTCAACATTGAATTCTATGGCCTCATCATTTGGAGTATCTTTAGCCCTCTTAACAATCAAATTTCCCACCAATCCAATATCATCAAATTGAGAAAAAATGGCTCTAGATCCTCAGATGACAGATTACTAAAGCAACATGATCTTCACCAAAGTTACACTCTTTTCACTTTTTCTCAGCATTTAGCTTCTTGGTGACAGCATTAAAAACCATGGCATCTACAATATCCCAATTTGGCAAAAGTAGGACTCTAGATGATATAACCATTCTTCTTCCTTCTTCTGGAGTCAAACTTTTAAATTCTTGCATCATTTCATCCTTTATTTCATCTTGTATAACTACATCCTCCTTTTATAAATGATTGACCTTCCTCTTATTACACCTTTCTTCAAAATTATCAAAATTAGTTCTCCAAGAAAATTGGTAGAAAGCTCTTGATTTGAGAAAATTGTCATCCAATAGAAATTCATGATTGGATTGTTCAACTAAAGGATGTAATTCTTTGCCTCTATAATCAACAACAATTTGTTCAAGGCTAGGCATGGGAGGAACCTGGAGATTTCCTTCCTCCAATTCTACAATACTAATAAACACTTCCCCATTGGGATCCAAATTGTTCAATTTTCTCTCCAGTAAGTTGTTCCTCTCCTATATACAAGGGAGATTGAGAAGGCATGTAATCTTCTACTTGTGACATATGCTTCTCTTCTATATTCTACCTCTTAGGCCTTGGCTCTTTAGGCCTTTCTCCCAAAGAAACACAAGTTGATTCAACTATTTTCTTTCCTTTATCAACTATATGCTCTTTGTTCCTAATTATGTTGTAGCCAAACTTGTTTTGGATAACCAATTGTCTTGATCCTAAAGCAGGAGTAAAAGATAACTTATTCATTACCTCCCTTGGTTTGTTAGGATTAGTATTGATGAGAAGAGTCTTCTTTTCATTCATTGCATCCATGATCTCTAAGAAGATGATCATCAATTTTCTTATTTTTTCTGCTGATGTCTTTGTATTTTTTAATGGACTACAATCTTTCTCAAAAAAATTAATGAATTCTAAAACCCTATAATAGAGTCTCCACTTTTCTTTCTTGATTTCTTGTTCTTAGAGAGAAAATTAATAGCTTATTACATCCTCATGGAAATAGAATTGATGCTTGTGAGCACTAGTCTTGGCCCTTTGTCTAAATATCTCAAAAAATCCCTCACTACGAGTAAATCTAGCATGGGAGACTATCATTTTGTATTGGTCTAAAATATTGTACAAAAATAACCAACCACCCTTTGTGATTATAAATTGATGAGCTACTATGCAAGATGGAGAAATATAGCCTCTTAATCTACCAATCAGTTCTGTTTCTTCTAAACCACATAATTGCCACAACATCTCAGCTATTCCTACCTTAAGAGGTACCTGGCAGGGAAGCACATGTGGAGTTCCTTGGAATCCATATGCTATGAATACTATTGACATTGGATATGGTATAATTTTTGGCCAATTATGGGAAACTTTCAAATTTCTAGGGTTATCCATAGGCCTGATGAAGTCTAACAATGCCTTGGGTATATTAGAATTTTCTTTCAATAATGGGTTCCTCAATCTAGATGCAAAATATCTATTATAAAACTAGCCTCCTGTACATCCCAATTCATATCTGTGCTCCATAATTAGACTGGTAGAGATTCTCCATCATGTTTTCTTGTTAACATCATCTCTTTCTCAAAAAATGTGACTCCTCTATATAGAAACATGTGCATTAAAAAAGAATAAAAACCAAAATTTTTCTCAATTTTCCCTTTTACAATTCCAATTAAACCTACATGAGTTTATTCTGCTAGAAAATATGCAAAATCAAAAATAATATCAACTCCAAAGGAAGAAATCTATGCGATTATATACATGAACATTATTGGCATACATTCTTGTTCATCTTCACCAAAAACCTTACACAAAGCCATATATATTTGTATAGCCCTAGAATTGAAAAATTATTTCTTAAAAGGCTCTTTGGTTGAAGTTGTGACAAAGGTTAGGTTTCCAACTGTGGCCAAATGTCCTCTTAGTGCTCCTTGCCTATTTTGATCCTTGTGGGGAAAATTTTCTTTTTCCAATCCTCGAAAATTAGTAACCTCATGATAATCTATTGTAGGGTCCATTCTAAAAACTCCTTGAATTTATTCAACAATAATCTTCACCAAGCATTCCCCATTTATTCCCCTCACCATCCTATCTAATGGATCATAATTTTGAGATATAACAATGAGGAGGTTTGAATCCATGAAGACTATGGGAACTACTAACTTTCCTAGGTCAAAATTCCAAATATTTCCATGGTGGGAATAACATTCTCTCTAAAAACCATTTTTTGAATAATTTTAATCTCATTTAAGAAGTCATGCCATCTCAAATCTAATTCCATTTGTCAAATAAACCATTTGCGACTCATAGTTTAAGCTTTACATGAACTAATTTCTTTATTTGGGTGAACTCATTGGCAGATTAACTCAATTGCTCTAAGAAAGCATCATGAATATTCCTACTAGCATTCTCAACCTTCCCAGAAAAACCCTTCTTTGGAGGCATATTGAACAAAAATGAGGAAAATGCGAGAATTCTTTAATTATATGTAGATGAAGGTACTTACTTGGCCTTTTCACTTCTTCTCTGAAACTGCAATGGATTCTTGTCACAGGAAAGTTTCTCAGCTGAACAAGGAAAAATAATGGTTTTTTGACAAGCACCAAGCTCCATGAATTCAAAAAATCTATTTGTAGGATAAATTTCTCAACCTTCTTCACTACATTCCTTGCATTAGCTCACACAAGAAGATTTTAATCCCCATAAATGGTCACACAGAAGAAACAGAGTGGTATTCCCTTTTGAGTTTGAAAATAGGTCTTCAATTTACAAAATTATGACGATCAGGAAATAAAAAAAATATGATTCAACTTCAGACTTCTGGCCTAGAAATCAACCCAATTAAAACTTGACATATGTACCTTTCTTCACCTTTCTAACAACATGCATATTATTCATTCATATAGCTAAACATGTTTCAAGATCTCACTATGTCACTATAGATAAAGGTTGAGTAGTTTCCCTTAGTGACATAATGACAACCCTTGACCTATTGTGCATTTAATGATTGAAGGTAATACTTCAAAATTCCTTTAAAAGTCAGCCACCATGCTATGTGTCAATCTCTCTCTCTATCACCAAGAGTAAATACCTTGCAACTCTCATTGGTGACATCTATTGATCAACCTATAATTCGATGATAAGAACGTCAAAAAAAATTACAATTGAGATAGGCCCACTAGACATGTGTCTTGCTATCAATATGTCACCAAGACTAAAACCTATGTAACTTTCTATGGTGACAAAGTGACCTTCGTCGATCTTGAAAAGATCTAATGGTGGGATCAAACACCTTTTCTCCATAAATATTATCTCTGTAGTGAATTGAATTTTGACAACTAGAAACTTATTCTAATTGGAACATGCAACAACTTCCTATAAGGGCTAGAACCACTGTATTCCACATGTAAATCTATCACTATGTCACCAAGGATAAAGACTGACCAATTTTGGAGAATGACATAACAACAACCCTAGATTTAATTTGAGATCAATGGTGGATATAAGTATATTGAAAAACTAGCCTACTATAATAAAGCACAAATGTGACACAAACAATTGTCATCTCATTCTGAGACACCCATTAGCCACAAGGAGGAATGTCACACATAACCGCATGTCCTAATGTTTCTATGTAGCCAAGGATAACAACCTTGCAACTTCATTTGGCTACAAAGAGAG
Organism: Cupressus sempervirens; assembly: GCA_028749045.1. Lineage (NCBI taxonomy): Eukaryota > Viridiplantae > Streptophyta > Pinopsida > Cupressales > Cupressaceae > Cupressus > Cupressus sempervirens. Next base: position 329,774,074 of record CM053788.1, read on the forward strand.
GTTTATTGATCTTAAATCTTTTTGACATTGATGATCTTGTTTTTGAAAACCTTGCGACTGACTGGGTCTCATGGATAGATGTCACGTTGTTGCTATGTCACCAAGGGTAAAGTCCTTGCAACTTTTTAAGGTGACAAAGTGACACCCCTTGATACGAAGGAAGATCAAGGGCTATCATGAATTGTTTAATAAAATAGTATAAAATGTAACCTCTATAAGGTTAAAGGTTTAGAATAAAAGCTTGGGTTACAATTTCAAAAGGGACCTAAGGTAAAGTAAAGGTAATGCAAATAGATTTGAAAGGTACGTAGGAAAAGATAAAAAAGGCTTTTAAAAGATTATTTTGAAATTTCACCTATATTTCATTAAAATGCATACCATATAAGCCTTAGCTTAAAGATTTAAGGAAAAATTATTACATTGGAAAAATGATACTAGATTAAGGGTTTTCTAGGGCAAACAATGATTCTTACGAATGTGACCCTCATTTTGAAAGTAAATTGAATTTTTAGTAATAGGATTTTTAACATACAAAAAAGTAGGCCAATACACCCCTCTTAGATTAGAATAGGTAGTTTGTGATGTCCCCATTTTGACATATAATTTTATTAAATAAGTATTATATACAAATTTTATAATATTAAAATAATCGATAATGTATATAAAATATTATAATTATACTAAGATGAAAATATAAATTATTATATATCATAATAATATAATTATAAATATTATTATATAAATGCACGTGCGCACGCACACACACACACACATAACATTATATATTTATATATAATAAGATATTTATGTCATAGATAATTAATAATATCTATATGACAATAGTATATTATATATTTGTTACATATTAAAATAATATAATATATAATTATATACTATTATAATATATAATTAATATTAATATAAAAATATATAATCATATATATTCATAATATAATTCTTTATTAATGTAATTAATGAAAGGGCATGACTCTTGGAAATATGCCTATAAATATAGGTCACTAAATAATGAAACGTATCATATAAGAAGATTATTAAGAAATGGATACAAAATAGAAGAAAAATTCAAAATGTCCTAAAACGGGACATTACAAGTGGTATCAGAGCTCAACGTCCTACCAGCCTGTGAATGCAAAATGGGGATATTACAGAAGTTATCCAAAATACAATGCAAAGTACAAATGTTGAGAATGACTAATAACTAAAACTAAACTCCATGGAATAGAAGATTTAAGCTAATTTGGTTGGAAATTAAGCTAACATAAAACTGTACCATATTGCTACAATTCTGGAATTATTGATGCCATACTAGGGATGAAGAAAAACTTTAGTAACTTCTTACATCTATGCATTTTTTCTACCTCCAAATGTACTGTCCAAGTCTAGGTGAAATCTGGAACCAATATGAGGTGATACAGTTGTGTGTAGTTAGACCTCCTTCCTGCTGGGAGTAAATCATCCAAGCCCAAGTTGTATGGTTGTTATGAGGAATCAAGGAATGAACAATGTCAGACGTTGAAGCAAGTGTATAGTCAAAATAAGAAAAAGACATAGGATAGCCATAAAATCTCCACAAACAAGTCACCCTATTGTGGAGAGAGTGATAAATAAAAAGTACAGTTCATATCTGGCTAGGGAGACATAAGAACCACATGCTAAGTGTTAATAAAACAATATTATTGAACCAATAAGAGACATCAGATTCCATATAGACATCACAAGAGTTGATGCCTTGCACAAATGATTTAGTCAAATTGATAATCAAACACTCATCCAATTATAGAAGTGTATAAACATATCAATAAAGACCATCTCAGAGCTAGGGTCCTACCAGCCTTAGGGAACTAATGAGTAATAGAGATTAACCCAGCCAATATAGAGAGATTATAATCCATACAAAATAAATATAAGAGAAGGAAAACATCACCAATACAGACCAAGAAATCCCTGAACCTATGCAAGTGTTTTAGATGCATTAGGTTAAGATTTATTATAGAGAGAGGGGAATGAAAACAAGAAAGAAAAGTACAACCAGTTACTAAAGTCTCTACATGAGAGGACCAATCTGGGAGGATGGACGTGGGTACTGTCTGTTACATGTAGGTGATTGCAAAATTTAGGTATGAATATCTATCAACTTTCAAATCTATACTTAATAGTATAAGGTAGTTAAGAGAAAGTGATCAATGAGATTAAATGGAAAAAGCGATTAATATTAGCTTTATTCTAGAGAATATACATTAAATTGATAAGTGAATCAATATTAATTTATTTATTAAAATAATACACATTAAAATTGGTAATTGAATCAATATTGATTAAAAGAATATACACTTAAGTTGATAATGGAATTAACATTAATTTCTCTATTAAGGGAGGTATTAGAATAGTAATTGAATAAAACTTAAATCTAATAAGATCATAATTCTCCAAGTTGAGATAAGGCTTGTGGTGGAATGGACTGGGTGACATCACTCAGGGTACCGAATAAAGCCTACGGGTACTAGGTAAGGCCTATGGTGATGGGATATCCCAAGGTACATCATACAAAGGCACCTTCTTGGAAATAATGATTAGAGAGAGGTAATGATAATGAGGGTGAACGGTAAGGCCCACTAATTGGGTAATAGGGCATCCTATTATGGTTTTTCCTCCTATATTTTAAATAATAAACTAAGTTTTTGACACTACAAAAACTATGTCTTGATTGTAGAATAGTTTGATAAGATTATCCTAAGGTTAAATCTGTTGTATGAATTTTAAAACTAAGAATATGAATACTTTTTTCAAGATTTGTTATAAGGAGTTCCTTAAGAAGAATAAATATTACCTCCTAAGTAGATCACCTTGATGGATGTTAATGGCTGCCATCAAGGCCAAGAGGGTCAAAGTTTCGCTCTTGGGCTTAGGTAGGATATTTAACAAGAATAAGATTACCTCCTAAGTAGACCACCTTGATGGATGTCATTGGCTACCATCAAGGCCAAGAGGGCCAAAGTTTCACTCTTGGGCTTAGGTAGGAAGAATAAGATTACCATCTAAGTAGGCCACCTTGATGGTTGCCAAAGGCTGCCATCAAGGCCAAGAGGGCCAAAGTTCTACTCCTGGGCTTAGATTCGGTTATGTTAAGATTGACATCATGTCAACTTAATTCAATTAAGAATCTACCAAGTAGACCACCTTGATGGATGTTAATGGCTGCCATTAAGGCCAAGAGGGCCAAAATTCTGCTCTTAGGCTTGGTAGGATATTGGTTCAAACCTAATTTATCATGACTAATATTTTCTTTGAAGCTATTATATATATGTACATGCTAATAATTACTTATGTGTGCAGGATCCATAATCAACAGTGTACTGGGGAACTATATGTTACAAATCATTCCCTTTACTCTACTTCGTTGTGTAAAATTATAAAGAGTGCATGATGTGTCTACATTGTGTTTGCTTCATGTCTTCATCTATCTACATTGTGTCTACTTCGTGTTTTCATGATCTATCTACATCGTGTATACTTCGCATTTTCATTCAATGTACATTTCATAAATCTTTTGGGTCTTTTGAATGCAAGTATGATTTGTGTCTATGACAAAGCTTGTGTATGAAAGATTTTGCTTGAGGGCAAGCAAATTCGAGAAGGAAGGACTATGATGTCCCCATTTTGACATATAATTTTATTAAATAAGTATTATATATAAATTTTATAATATTAAAATAATCAATATGTTGGTCTGATTTTTCACAATGCAGAAATTATAGAAAAATTTAGTGAAAAATCATTTAAGTCTTTAAAATATTGCAGATTTGGGCTTTGTTCCTTGTATTTTCAAATCCTTAGATTTTCCCTAGTTTTGGAAAACCCTTAAAGTATTTTTAGAGAAATGTTTTAATGATATATCTTTTCACCTAAGGAAGGGCTTGCACAAGCATGAGTTCATTATAATTTTGTTTAAACCTTACATGGCCTTGGTTTGAAAATTGCTTAATTATTTTATTAAGGAAATACCGCTGGTAACACAAAATCTTTATAATCGTTGATCTTGTTCAAAACAACGAGTAGCACATGCCCACAATTATAAGTTGCAAGTCATTTAAATAATGTGAGCATGTGACTTGGTGACATGTAGCCCTCGCCTTTCTAAGTTTCTAATGAACTGTAAAAGGAGTTATAAATTGTCAAAAACTTTTACAGGTTTGTCAGTTTCCTTTTGTGCATGTTCTGGGTTTCCTACCATGTCATTAGCTAAATTACCAATAGAGAATATGTCTTTATCATGAGGAAGCATTAGCCATTGATTTCTTTTAAATCAAGGGCTAACGCTTTCCTGCAAGAAGGAGATGCTCGTCATTTAAATAATGCGAGGAAGCGATAATTGGACAAGTGGCACAGTCTGACAAGATGGGCCCACCATTCTTAAAATGATGATGAGATGTCCTCCATGGTGTGTGTCAAATGAGATAGAATAGATGGAGGTACTTCATTTGTTACTACAACCAACATGGTATTCAAACTGCCCGATTTTATAACCATTGATCTGTCAGAGATTAAAGGCCAGCGCATGCCCACATCTTGAAGACGCACAAGAGATAAATAATGAAGGCAAGTAGAAATTGGACAAGTGGCAAGGTGGGGTTGGATAACTTTTAATTGTATGCTACAATGTGCCACACTAAAAAATGATTGTTGATGTGTATTGCCAGATGTGCCACTGAAGAGGTTTGACTGCTGAATGGAAGTGAACTTTTATTAGGTGTAGATCTTTCAAAGATATGCAGTTAGTGCAATACCACATTATGAAGCTGCAAGTCAAATAAGAAAAGTGGAAATGTGCCTTTGCGACACATGTCATAGTGGGGCCAAATTATGGAAGAATGCTGAGAGTCATGCCATGTGGTCTGCCACTTGTGCTTAGATGGAACTACTTATGATGTGTGTGTGAAAGGTGTCAGAAATAAATGCAATAGTCAGAACACATGGATTAAAAGCAGTCATGTCATTAGCCCAAGTGGATGACGCAAGCATAGAATGTAGATTTTTTTCTAATCGTTGATCTAATCCTGATCAACGAAAGGTGCTTGCCCACAATTTGAATTTGAGTGAAGTTTAAACAAAGCAAGAATGCACCATGCCGACATGTGTCCATGGTGACATCTAAAGTTTTAACTCAAAAGCTCCGTAGGTTATAATCAGTGTCGTCGTAGATCTTTTGAAGATCGACGATTAGCACAAGCTTGCAATTTGAAAATGTTCGTTAGATAAGAAAAGCAGGAATGCACTAGCACGACATGTGGACTGAATGATGTCAAGTACTTGCTCACTCAGAAGAAGATATAGGATCTACGAGTGTGGAATGTTGTCAGAAGGTGCAAACTCATATGGAGGTTTCTCATTGGTTAGTATAACTAACTAGATTCTGTTCAAAACTTAATTAACCTGACCGTCGATCTTATCTTGACCAATGAATGGTGCTTCCTTGCAATTCTAAGGTGTGAGGAATTTAAATAATGTGGGAAAGCACTATTGTGACATGTAGCCTTATTTTTAAAAGTCATAAAGCTTGTTGCTTTTCAAATTAGAGTTGTTTGATCTAATGAAAATCTATGGATGCAATCCAAACTTGCCTACAAATTGGAGGTAATGGTTACTGAGAGTAAATATGATTCAGATTTTATGCATGCAATTTCAATGTATGAAAAGAACCCACAATCTCACCATTAATGAATCACCAAAGTGCAGAAAGAACATAAGGGCATACAAAAATTTTAGGATACAGAAATTCTTAGCTAGCACTCTAGTAAAATTATAGAAGATATCACATAGTGCAGAAGTGCGAGTTTTGGTGGGTAAGTACTCTGTGACTTCCTAAGAAATTCAAAGTATCTACTGTTGTGAAATTTCTAGGGTTTTATTCAAAATGCCTCCCCGAAAAGAATTCATCAGGAAAATGGATTATTTGAAATTTTTTGTGCACGATAACTTTCTTGAACAATTCCCCTTGTCAGTGCATGAAATAACTAAGGGGAGGGACCTCATTCCAAAACATCCAAGAGTAGTTGTAGCATAAGGTTTTTACGATAAAGCTAATTGGGTAAGAGATGCCCAAGTTTCTATGGGGGGTCTAGAGTTGTTTAAGAAATGTTTTTTAGAGTGAAAACTAGACAGTCCTATGAGAAATGTTTGGGAGTTCGATATTGGTAAATTAACAGTCCCCACAATTTTCTTTGATAGTGATTTATTGATGGATCTGGCAAAGAAATATGATCCAATTACAGGGTGGGTCAAAAACCATGCTGGAGTGAATCTGTTTAGGGTTTGTCCTGAATTATTTAGTGAGGTATTCAACCTCAATCCTAACCATGATGTGCATGAAAATATTGATATGGATGACCTTCAAGCAAGGTATGATGCACAAAGAATTAACCTAAGAATAGGGCCACTACAGGAGCATGCTGCTAAAATTGGCACCTTGTCTGTGATTATACCCAGTACCCCAGAGCCATTGTTGAGAAGACATTTCAACTTGAGAGCTCAAGCACTATATTTTTCTCTTTGCAATATTTTTGGGATAGATGAAGTTGATCAAATTCTAGGCTCTATTTTCCTTATAATGGCTCAAACCCTTCAATTTGGAATGAGTACTATTCTAGATTTTGTTACTTTTCTTGCAAAAGAAATTCACAATGGCCTGGTGGGGATAGCAAGGGGAAAAGTGGACAAATCATTCTGTTGGTATTCATTTCTTATGCATATATGCATGTACAAGGGATTCACCTTTGTCTCCAAGGGTATGGAGCTAGAAACAACTAGAGATGGGGAGAGAAATCCAATATAGCTGTGGAGTGTAGATATGACTTCAGAAGCTACAGATGCTAGCTATGTGAGATTTGATAGATGCTTTTCTTTGAAGCTTAGGTTTCTTTTGAAAGGTAACCAACCTAGAATTACACAAGCATTGTTGGAATTGGTTAGACCCAAAGACCATGCACAAGGACTATTGGTTAGTCATAATTGGGGGGATATAATCCCTTATAATGTTTCAACTGTGATAAGAGTATATGGTTTTTTGGGAAAGCCACATGTGTTGCCCTTTCATGTGCCCTTGAAGATAGGGATTGCTAAGCTCTTATGGTAGATAGGAACTATAGATGAGAGGGAATTGTCTAAGAAAGGCACCTTCTTTCCAATTATTACTGTAGTGCATGATTTTGTCTTTGTCAAAAAAGGGTGGAAGCACCTTAATTTATTTTTGGATAAATATAACATGGCAGAGTCTCATGCTAGATTCATTGATCTAGAAGGATTCTATGACCTCTTAAAAGATAGGGTGAAAGCTTTTCATATGGTACATCAAGCGTACTATCCAAAAGATATAATAAGAAATATTTTCACATTGTAGGAACAAGAAGTGAGAAAAGAGAAATGGATAGTTTTCCATAAGACCTTAGAATTCATTAATGCTTTTGACCCCTAGTATGACCCATTGAAAGATAAGAAATATTAGGGAGCTAAAATGAAAGCATTAATGAATAATTTTGCTGTAATAATTCAAACCATGAATGAGAAGAAAGCTACGTATGTTGAGACACATCTAGACAAGGCTGCAAAAGTACAAAGAAGGATAAGCAGTAGAAATGTGGTTGCTCCTAGCCAATATACATTATAGAGAAGGTTAAGTTATGTCATGATTAAAAATGTACAAAAGGCACCCCCTCATCAGAAGCCAAGGTCAAGAAGTCCATCTGCAGCCAGCTCTCCAAAAAGGAAAAAATTAGAGTAAGGGTCTTCTTCTTCTCAAAAGGAACAATAATCCCCAAGCCAGTCCCTAATCTGGATAGATGATGAAGCATCTCTAAGGGAGCAACTTAGACAAATGGGTGGAGAAGGGGATGTGATTTTTACTTCTACAGATTTGGATGTTGGAGAACCACAAGAATCTCCTACACCTTCCTTGGACCTAACCATTGCTAATTACCAAGGTAAGGAAATTGACCCAATAGTTGCCCAAGCTTCTGAAAGATTTTTTAATGATGAAAATTTTGTAAAATCTAGGGCTTTTGCTCAGTTTTTGTGGAGATTAAATATGGGAAATTTTGAGAAAGCCTGTGAGAAAATCAAGTCCAAGCAACTAGATAAACTTGATCCAGTTATTAAGGAAGAGGTGAAATCAAATTTTTTGAATGATTTTACTCAGTTTACTCTTGAAGCTGGGAGGCAAATAGTTAGATAGTTAGGAGTCCTCCTTCTACTGGAAATGGATATAGCAAATGCCATTATTTTTGATTCAGTGAGGAAACAGAAGGATGTTCAACTAAGGACTACTAAAGAAATACTACAGGCTCATAGAGGAGTCAAATTTAGTGATGACCACCAAGCCCTTGTTATATTGTCCATGGAAAAGAGGGAAAATACTAGGATGCATGAGATTCCCACTGTAGAGCATACTGGTACATTGACAGTGTTCAGGGCTGGTGAGGTAAGTAGTAAGCAAGTAATTGGGATGGCATCAGAGATGCTAAAATTTGGTGGCATGGTGTCTGGCCAGGAAGAAGAAAAATTTTCCGAACTCAATGCTAGATTTGAGGAGGTGTTGAAAGCATATGAGGAGAGGGGTATGCAAATACAATCATTGGAAAATAAAGTAGCCCAAATGGAGAAGATTCTTGGGAAAAGAAAATTAGGAGAGATTGGTAAACCCAGGATTACATATCCCCCAAGGCCACCTATTGAACCCTTCAAGTCCACTCTGATTATTGAGATACCTGATACACCAGAGAGGCCTCAGTTCTATACTGCAGATGATTTTGAAGAGGAGAAGAATAAGTTGTGTGCAATGTATGTAGAGCTTAACAATCAGCATGAAGAAAAATTGAGGCAGGGTATTATGTATTTAATAGACAGGATAGAATGGCCCATTTGTTTTGATCAATTATCAAGGATTTCAGCAATCAGGGATGAATTAAAGCAAAATGAAGCTATATTCAGACCCATTGTATAGAAGTGGACAAAGAGAAGTTCAGATATCACTGCTATGTGTATATCTGTTATTCATCTAACATATCATCAGATAGAAGGAATTTTTGATTTACTAAATAATTCACAATATTTTGATGATAAACAAGATTCTTTCTATAGAAGATTAACTATTTGTCTTTCCAAGTATTTTTTGGAAAAATTTGATTTATTCCCTTGTGCTCTAAAGTCAGTTGATAAAATAAAGGAAAAGGAGGAATGGAAGAGGGAGCTAGATGAAGTTTTTAGTGAGAGAATAAATAAGGTTATAAATGAAGTGAGCCATCTATTGTGGGCAATAAAAAATGAGGAGTTGGTTAAAGTGCAGATATATTATAGCTCCATCCGAAAAGAATTGGTTAATATGGAGGCAATTGCAAACTCCCTGATAATTGTACAAAAGAAGTCCTGAATTTTGAATGGCCAGATGACATTGTTTATAATAAGTGGAAAGATAAATTGATGTTTGCAGAGCAAATGTCAGAAGATGACGAGGCAAAAGATCATGCAAGTGTAACTATTACTTTAATAGTCGATGATAAAGATAGAGAAAATCCCCAAGTTAAAGTAAACTTGCAGGTAACTAAAGAAGACACATCACTTTCAAGCCTCATGGTCACTTATTTTGAGGAATCAAATGGATAAAACAACCAAATTATTGTGTTCTACCAATTCCAAAGGATGTAACAAAAAGGGCCCACAAAAGGAATGTTTGATGTAAAACTGTTTTTGTTACTCACATTTTGTCTTTTTATGAGTAGGTGCGTGTAAATATTTCTTTAAAAAAGGACACCTATCATTTTCTCTTAGCCTGAAGCTTGTTGCATTTTACACTATATAAGTGAGATTCCAGGGCTAGAGAAAGGGTCCAAATTCTATTTTTCTAAGTGATACTTAGTCTATTTTTGGTCCATTGTTTTGAGCAAATTGGTGGTGTATTTTCTTTGTTAGATCTTGAGAATACATGAATATAGGATTATCTGTGTTTCTTCTGAAGGTCATTCTGAGTCTACTATAAATTGTATACAATTTTCAAGGAAAATGAATACAAATTATGAACTATCCCCATAACAGTTCTTTCTGAATCTTGTCTCCTTTTGATTACTTGGTTATCTTGATATTGTATAAGTAAAGGCTTGTGCAATTGAATGCAATCCAGTTAGGTTGTATATCTATTTATCACTGTTGTTAATTCAATGGATTAGGTAAAAGCTTTGATGAATGTGATAAGGTTGTTGTAGTAGTGGAAAGGATTTTGAATGATGAATTCTGATAAGAATTGTTGATAAAAATTTGTGTAAGGCAACAAATTAGATCCAAGAATTTGCTGTAGACTTTGAACCCCAATGGACTAGGCACTGATCAAATTTGATCCAGCTAAAAGAGAAATGTGTCACAAATGGTTGTCAAAAATGTAGAATTTAATCAATTTTAATTTTATTTCCTATAGATCTTCAAAGTTGGCCAGTACTTGTTTGCATGGAATGTTTTAGCTTCAGTTAGCCACTATTGCTGAGAACACCTACAGATCTATAGAAGAATTTTGGCCATATTTGTTATATGGGATGTGTTTATCAAATTATCAAGAATTGTACATGTATTTGAGGATATGAGATGAGAATCACAATGAAACAAAAATAATCCTCATACAATTTTTCCCAATCTTGAATCATCCCTAGGTATACCCACCCTAGTTTTGCAGAGCCATAAGAGTAGAAAACCACCCTTGGTTTTGTTGAAGTTGGGCCTAAATGCTGTGCATATACAATTGATAATAAGAATTGGCTAGTCTTTAGATTGTGTGAGTATTGTCATCTTGGTATTAAGCATTTTGTTGCTTAGTATTTTTTAAAACACCAACACAATAATGTATATAAAATATTATAATTATACTAAGATGAAAATATAAATTATTATATATCATAATAATATAATTATAAATATTATTATATAAATGTACACATACATACATACATACATACATACATACATACATACATATATATATATTTATATATTTATATATAATAAGATATTTACATCATAGATAATTAATAATATCTATATGAAAATAGCATATTATATATTTTTTACATATTAAAATAATATAATATATAATTATATACTATTATAATATATAATTAATATTAATATATATTATTAATATAAAAATATATAATCATATATATTCATAATATAATTCTTTATTAATGTAATTAATGAAAGGGCATGACTCTTGGAAATATGCCTATAAATATAGGTCACTAAATAATGAAATGTATCAGATAAGCAAATTATTAAGAAATGGATACAAAATAGAAGAAAAATTCAAAATGTCCTAAAACAGGACATTACATAGTTTTCTTTTATGCATTCCTTCTCCCTTTTCCTCTCAAGGAATAGCTAGGTGCACCCTAATATTAAGGAAGCTGACCTTCTCTAGAGACTCAATCTCTAATTGAAAAGTCCCACACTTTTGAGATTGTTTCCATGTTACACAAGGTTTCCTTTAGGTAAAAACTTTAGGCAAGGGTGAAAATTTTCATGTCAATAGTTTTTGGCATGCTCAGTGGGACACCTATTGAAGCATTCTATGTCTATTGGTTTACTAGTGTCAACAGAAGAACTTCAAATTCATGCTAAGCAGATAGTGTTGATTCTTAGCATTCTAGGCCTTCAAGAGGCTCACATTCAAGCACTTGGTGACTCTACTTTACTTCTACATCTTGGTTTTAGACTAGAATTGTTGTGATTCATGCCCAAAGCTCATACAAGGGAATCTTCTAGAGGTAACTTTCAATATATTGATCCCTCATTTGCAAATCCTAGAAGAAAGTGAAATGAATTATCTCTATCACTAGTTAGGAGTGCAAAAGTAATGCATACAACTACAAGATCTCTCTCTACCTCTCCTGTCAAAAGGTCACAACCTAGGATACCATATGTCCATTTAAATCTATCATTATTTATAGCCCAAAGACATGATATTCTAGTTGCCACACTTAAAATCCTACCTAAATTTATTGGTGAAACATCCATCTCTCCCTTAGAGATCATTCAAGAAATATCAAATATCTATAATATCCATGATATTATAGAAGATGATATTGCTATTAGGCTTCTAGATTTATCTCTAAAAGGAAAAGCCTTATAATGGTATAGGGGATTACCTCATAATTCAATCACTAACTAAACCTACTAAACCTTAGAGGCAAGATATAGGCAACAAGAAGTCTACTGAACCTCAGACTACTCACTTTCAGTCATTGGTCTATGTAGCTCCCAAGGCTCCAACCAATGTAATAAGTTCTCCTCTCAAAATTGTAGATCAAATGAAGAATACTACAATTAATATCTCCATATGGGATGTTTTTGTTGCTATACCATCATAGAAGAAGCTACTATAGTAGGAGTTAGAAGGATTGAAGAGTATAAAGATGAAAAATAAGTTATCCATAGAGGAAAATGCAACAATCCTGGTGCAGCCAACAAAAGAAGGAGAAACAAGTAAGAAAAAATTACCTCCTCTCTTTTATTTATCTTTGATCATAGGAGACAAGCTAGTCCATAATTGCATCATTGATTTAGGGGCTAGTAGTTCTATAATGCCTAGGTGTATAGCTGACCTCCTTGGTATTAAATATGAGCCAATGGATAGGCATGTGCTCCATTTTGATTGTAGCTCTATCAAAATAATAAGAATATTAAATAATGTAGAAATGACACTACATGTATGCCCTGGTTATACTATTACACAAGACATATTAATAGCTAAGGTCAAGCCACATTTTGCCATCTGTCTCTCTAGGGATTTCTCTACATAAAAGGTGGATATATTGCATTTGATTGGTCCTACATGTTTTTTAGAAAAAGGTATGGAACAAAAGCATCCATAAGGGAAAAACCCTTAGCCCTCAATCATATAGAGACCTATGCTCCTAGTCCCATAAATAAGAATTGCACAATTCATGAAGTTGAAGACACAATACATGAGCCTACTACTTCTTTGACAAAAGTGACTAATTATATTTTGGATGAGTGGGCCACTGCTTATCAATTTGATCTAATACATGAAGCTAGGTAGACATGTCTTGAAACATATTGCATATTTGAGGAGAATGTCCCTATTCACAATCTTACAAAAACAAAAGAAAACACAAGTGGATTATGGAATATGTTCTTTGATGGCTCAAAGAACAAAAATGGCTTGGGTTTTTTTGTCATGCTCATTTCCCCTGATCTCTAGCACTCTTGATTCTAAAGGAAGAGGTTAAAAAAGAAGAAGGTGAAGTCACCTTGGAATCCATTGACATTAGATGAAATTATTTTGATTCCTAATTAGGACACTAATAACCTAATGTATGAGAAAATTAAAACTTTGCAAGATCTATTGGCAAAGAAGACAAGAAAATAAGAGTTAAAGGGATAGAAACAACAAAAATAGGTATTACATGAGACTAAGGATATTTTCCTAGAAACTTTTGATGTGGAAAGCCTCAATGAGAAAGCACCTATAAGAGCTCTATTAGTTCAAATTATAGAGAAGACAAATGACCTTGTTGATGATGCAAATGAAAAATTAATGCAATGAATAAAAAATTAGTTTGAGAAGAGAGTCGTAGAAAAGGTAGTGGAAAATATTTTTGTAGGATATGTTGAACTATCAAAACTTGTGACCAATTTGGAACAAGTTTCAAATAATGTAAGTATAATGTTTAGAAAGTTATGTGATAGCTCAACTTATACAAAGGACATAAGAGAGAGAGAATGGACAAGTTAGAAGTTGATTTGTAGTATAGTTCCACTATACTAACCATTGATGCTAGTTCCAGTATTGGGCACTTATCCAAGATCAATTTTCAACAAGCAAGGCTTACTAAGTTTACTATTTAATGTAGAAGAATGAGAGAAAAATGTATCTCCATAAAATCCATGATGATACCTCATCTTAAGGTTATGCAAATGCATTTGAAGAAAACAAAATCTTTAGTCCAATTAGATCCAAATTTATCATTTGTTAATAGTCAAGTGGATCTTATATAAAAATTGGAAATACAAATTCATGCCATTGAATTCATAAGGACTAACTGGGATAATACATTAAGAAAAATTTTACAAATTCAAAAATATTTTTTGGATAAGTTTGGCTTGACTTCCCCACCTCGATAAAAGTGACAAAAACAAGGGGGAATCTAATTATTATGATTCATGAGGAGAATGAATAAGGATGATCAAGGGGAGCTTGCAAGTTTTTTATGTATATAATGAGTGTACAATCAAACGATGTATAGTGTATATCAAGTTAAGGTATGGATTATATTCCTAGGGGGAGTGCTTGTGTTTTAGTTTTGTAATGAATATTTTTTAATCATGACAAAGTATTTTTTCCACTATTGTTAAAGGGGGATATTTTTTATCCCTGAGTTGTGGTTTTGTCTATTAGTGTCAAAAAATTAGTCATTCACAGGGCTTGATTATTGTGTCATCACTATGACTGGGTCATCCTATAGAGTCCAAACTAAGTATTGAATACTTATATATATTTCAAATTATGTGCTGATAAGTAGTTACTATCAAGCAATATAATAGTCATCAGGTACTCTAGTGATTACCAAGTTTTTCAGGGATAGAGTTGATGGCAAATGATATAGAGGTCAAGTAATTTAGTTCATGTTGAGTATAGTTAAGGCTAATGGACAAAATGATAAAATGGTTGTCGAAAATCTGATTGAAAAGATCATTATTGAAAGAGGAAGATTGTTTGCAAAGAGGGAGATTGTTGATAAAGAATGTTTTCAATCATTATTTTGTCACTAACATCAAACTTTCTATTTGCTAGAATTAAAATTGCTTATAAGATCTAAGTACTATCACTTAGTTGATTGATGAAGAGGATTTAATCAACAAGGTGTAACAAAAGTACCTAAGGGAGAGGTTGAGTTATGGTTTTTTAATGAAGTGCAAGGATCAATTTAGATAATGGTAAAATGGTGTATTGATAATACACTTGAAGATACAAAGGTTGACCACACTTAGAAACTTTAGAAGTATAAGTTGTAACAAGGTTGTCTGCAAAGCTTGACTAAGTTCACTAGTGAGTGCCAAGCAGATTTTTAGTTAGTGCTGAGCAAATACAAAATGTAGTGTGTGCTGAGTGAAATAGGAGGAGCCAAGAAAGTTTAGGTTTCGAGCAAGTAATAGGTGCCAAGCATTAGAAAAACTTAGTGGATGCCAAGTAAATCCATAATAGGTACCAAATATTAGTAAAATGTAGTTGGTGCCGAGTAACATAGTAGGTATTGAGCACCAAAATTTCAATAGTGCCGAGCTGCTACATTATTTGAAAAGTCAAAGATTTGCCAGATCTAAGTTGAAAAGTTTATTACTTTGAATTTCGTAAACTAGATGGAGGATAAGGATGATGAGCTGGTGGCACAAAATTTTAGGTAAACTATTTTTGAGTGAATTTAGGAGGATTCTTCATGATGTTTCTAGAAGAAATAAGATATAGGGTAGATTAATTGAATCCTACCTAATCCATTCAAACTAAAAGGAGTAGGAATATTTGAGTGGGAAAAGGATGATAGACTACTATTTAAGGAGTCATAGGCTAAAAAGAAAGAGTTGTTGGGATGCCAAGTTGTGAAGTTGTTGAAAGGTGTCAAGGAGAAGGCATTGTAAAGGAAGATCAAAGTACAGAGACTCTGCTTTGATAAGTGGCCATATAGGAGATTGTACTAGTATATCGAGCATGGAGAATCAAAGAGAGAAATCTTGAAAGGAGGAAAAGCTATCAGAGCTGAAGAGACTAAAAGCTAGGCAATGTTATGAGCTGAATAGAGATCTAAAATTTGCAAGTTAAGTAGTGAGTTGTATCAGGTCAAAAGCCCTTGTTGTTACTCTCTAACAATTGTATCAGTCAAAGAAAAAATTCTATGGACTTAGGTTGATTTAACAACAATTTGTAAATCCTTTAACAAGGTGGCATTCTAAGTGAATTTCCTAAAGTCCTTTAACTAGGCCCACTTCTAATAAGGTGGTTAAATCCTTTAACTAGGTCACATTTAACAGTGTGTTGTAGCCTTTAACAGGGTAGGCCTTTCACAAGGCATCACTTCAAAAGAGTGAGAATTGAGTAGCATGTTACTGGTGGTTTTTTTCAAATTAGGTTTCCATGTAAATCACTGTGTTATGTGTTGATTCTTCATGTGTTATTCTTGCATGTTGATCTTTAGTAACTTGCTAAGTAGGAAAGCTTAAGCTTGGATGCATGGTTAGTTTAAATGGGCTCACTTTACCTAGTGAAAAAAAGTTTTATTAGGACATTTGGACCTTGAATAATTGATTCATCCCCCCTCTTAGTTATTCTAAAGCATTTCTAACAATTGGTATTAGAGCCATCTGTTAAGCTAGTTTAAAGGTACTAGAAGTAGGAAGATCAAGATGTCCAAAAGAGAAGTTCCCAAGATCAATAGAGATAACTTCACTTGATGGCAATGTCTGATGAAGCTACACCTTGGATCAATAAGTGACCATGCATAAACCTCAATTGAAGTAGAACATGTTGATCCAGCTATACCCATTGCATAAGATATGAATAAAAAGAAGGAGCACAAACAAGCAATGATGGAGATTGCCTCTACCCTCAATTATGCTAAATTTGATGACATCAAGGGATGTGACTCTACATTCAAAATGTGGAATTCCTTGACTGATATCTATGGAGGAGATCAAAATGTTCAAAGAGAAAAAAGAGAAATCCTCAAAGGAAATTTTAATGACATGAAAATGGAGGAAGGTGAGAATGCTTCTACATATGCCTCTAGAATGAAAGAAGTAGTAAGTGCAATAAGAAGTTTGGATGGTCATTTAGAAGATGATGCCATCAATAGAAAATTCTTAAGAACTTTTCTCGCCATCTATGCTATTAGAGTTTCAACCATCCAAGAGTTAAGGAGTATACCAGGAAACCAACTAACTTTTAAAGGAATAGTAGGAAGATTCATTGCATTTGAGTTGTCCAACTTTGACAACTATAGACCTAAGAATATTTAATTTTCTTTCAAGGCCAAGCTATCATTGAAAGACACTAAGGAGGTGAAACCAAAGAAGAAGAAGAAAGAGATAAAGTATGCATCCAGTGACAGTAGCATAGATAAAGAAGATGTGGAACAATTGGAAGCATTGTTAGCTAGAAGATTTCATAGAGGCAAAGGTAAATTCAAAGGTAAGCTTCCTATCATATGTTTTAATTGCAATGAAGTAGGACATATTGCTGCAGATGCACATAGAAGAATAATTATAGAGAAGGCAACAAGAACAAGAATAGAATAGAAGATGATAGTAGAGATTACAAAGACAGGCAAAAAGTTCTACATTGTTGAAGAAGAGGATTCTAATAAAAATGATGATGAGGTAGTCTATGTAGCCATGAAGGATGAGTCAGATGAAGATGAGGCAACAAAACTGGTAATCTGTGTGAAAGAAAATGACAAATGGATCATAGATAGTGGATGCTCACATCACATGATAGGAGACAAAAGTAAGTTTGTTACCTTTATTTAGTATGATGGAAATAGTGTTAGATTTGGAAATGATGCTCCATATCTAATCAAAGGAAAACGTTCAATTAAAATTACAGAGATAATTTCATGTGATAATGCATACTATGTTGAAGTATTGAAATATAATCTATTGAGTGTGTTATAATTAGGCAATATAGGTTGCAAAGTAGAATTTGCAAACAAATCTACCAAAATCTATGACACTGATGGAAATCTAATAGGAAAAGGAGAACAAACTAGGAGTAATTTTTTTTTACCTAGATATGGGAAATGCATCATATTTTGTTGTTATATTTGATGATGTGTGGCTATGGCATAAAAGGCTATGTCATGTTAACTTTGATAATTTGATTAGCATCAGAAAAATGAAGAAAGTTAGAGGTTTTCCTAAGTTGAAGAAGCTTGAAAATACAATGTGCAAACAATGTCAACTAGGAAAGATGACCAAGTCAAGTTTCAAAAGAAAAACCTACACTTCCAAAGAAGTACTAGAGTTAGTGCATATTGATTTATGTGGCACAATAGAAGTGCAAATATACCAAGGAGACATATACATAAATTTTTTTTGGATGACTACTCCAGGATGATGGCTGCCATGTTCTTAAAACAAAAATATGATGCATTTCAAATGTTTAAGTGGTATTTGGCTAGGGTTGAGAAACAAATAGGAAAGAGTCTAAAGTGCCTAAGATTAGACAAAGGAGGAGAACTCACATCAAAAGAGTCACCAAGAACTCCACCTCAGAATGGCATTGTAGAGAGAAGGAATAGATCAGTGATAGACTATGCCAGAATATTAATGATGGAGAAAAATGTTGCTCTAAAGTACTAGAGAGAAGTTATAAGTACAACTATCTACACCCTGAATCGAGTACAAGTCAAGAAAGGTAAAAATACAACACGTTTTGGATTATGATATGGTTACTCACCCAATGTAAAACATTTCAAAGCATTTGGTTGTAAATGTTGTATTCTTAAAGATTCTAGAAATGACAAGTTTGATGCAAAAAGTGATGAAGGCATATTTCTTGGATACTCCACTAGAAGTAAGACATATAAGTGTTTGAATACTAACACTAAAAAGATTGTGGAGAGTGCAAATGTAAAGTTTGATGAGCATGCAGAAGCTTAGGTTGATGAAATCAAGAAACTAGTAGAATACAAATCCTTTATATACTTCTATGAAGGAGTGCCTACTGAAGATGAAGTTGCCAATCAAGTTGGGAATCAACAAAAAATTTCAATATCAGCTAAATCACAACCAATGAATGCCAAGCTACATTTAAAAGCTAAGTTGTAGAATGAAGAGAATGCACATTTTGATTCTAAAATCAATACACATAAGAGAAATGTGCACAGTGACTCCAAAGCTAAAAGATCAAACATGGAAAGAAGGAGAGAACCGAGACTATCCAAGTATGTATGAAGACATCACCCTGTTGAAAAAATCATTGGAGACAAGGAAGCTAGACCAACGACAAGGAACAAACTAAGAAATGAATCATGTCTACTAAGCAAGATTTAACCCAAAATAGTGAAAGATGCATTGCAAGATGATAGTTGGCATAAAACTACGAAAGAAGATATTGAGCAGATAGAGAAGAACAAAACCTAGACCTTAGTTTCAAGATTAGCTGATAAGAATGTGATTGGTACCAAATGGGTATTTAGAAACAATCTAGATGAGAATGGTGATATCACAAGAAATAAGGCCAGACTAGTCTGCAAAGGTTATGCACAAGAAGAAGGACTAGATTATGGGGAAAAATTTGCCCCTGTTGTAAGGATGGAAGGAGTGAGAACACTACTTGCATATGTTGCTTACAAATGTTTCAAAGTCTGATGCAAAATCTACTTTTCTAAATGGTACATTGGAAGAAGAAGTCTACATAGAACAACTAGAGGGATTTGTTGATGGCAACAAGGATATGGTTTGTAAATTGCTTAAAGCACTCTATGGTTTGAAGCAAGCACCTAGAACATGGTATGAGAGACTACACAAATATCTTGTGAAGATTGGATTTGAGAGAATAGATGACAACAACAACATGTATATCAAGGTAGAAAAGGTTAAAGATATTCTAATATCTAAAATCTTTGTTGATGACATAATATTTGGAGGAAAAGATGCCCTTTGCAAAGATTTTTCTGATCAAATGAAATATGAATTTGAAATGTCAATGTTTAGAGAAATCAAATTCTTTGTTGGATTGCAAGTACATCAATTGAAGAATGGCATATTTGTGACCCAATCAAAATATATCATGGAAATACTCAAGATATTTGGCTTAGAAGATTCAAAGCTAGTCAATACACCAATGGTAGTAGGACATAAGTTATCCAAAAATGATGAGTCAGTTGAGGCAAATCAGACAATGTATAGATCAATAATTGGAAAGTTGTAGTATGTTGTGCATAGTAGACCAAACATTACATTAGCTATTGGAATAGTGGCTAGATTTTCAGAAAACCCAAGAGAAAATCATCTTATGGCAGTAAAGAGAATACTGAGGTACCTAAAAGGAACAAATGAGTTTGGCTTATATTACAAGAGGAGTGAAAATTTTGAATTGAAATCCTACACTGATGTAGATTGGAGAGGTAATATTGATGATAGAAAAAGCACCAGTGAAGGAGAACTTTTATTAGGTAAAAGATTGGTCATCTAGACCAGAAAACAAAAAAGTTATACCTCACAGTCCACAGTAGAAGCTAAGTATGTTGTTGTTGCTATCAACTGCACCAATATTGTATGGATCAAACACTTTCTGCAAGGTATAAAGGAAGAGGTAACTAAACTTGTAATACTCTATTGTGATAACACAAGTGCCATCAACATATCAAAGAATCCTCTAATACATGTCAAAATAAAGCATATTGCAATTAAGTATCACTATGTAAGAGAATTGGCGGAAGACAAGCAAGGATAGAATATGTTAACTCAAAGGAATAAATTGCTGACATCTTCACAAAAGCACTACCTAAAGGAGGACCAACAAGATTTCCCTGCATCAAATGAATTGAATGATGAAATATTACAAATTGATGCAGAGGATACTTACTTTAGGATTTTTCCTGAAGTAATCAAAGTACTAGAAATCTAAACAAGTCATAAGCAAGGTGATTGGAGTACCTAAAAATGCTACACTTGCATGTTAAGATGCTGAAATAGTATGTCTTTGGAATTCTTTTCAAAGAGGGAGAAATAGCAAAAACTGATTAAATCTATAGAATCAAATGGACAAAGGGAAAAGTAGCTGATACTAGAATAGTAGAAATTGATCAATGCATACAGAGGAAGAAATAATGTGTAGAGAGAGAAATGGCATGGCACATTTAAAGGAACAAAATGTAAGAGGGAGAAATAGTAGTTAAGAAGAAAAAAGATGATCAAAGTAGTAAGCTACAAAAAAGAGGGAGTCATATAGGAACTAATTAGACATGTAGAGGGAGAAGAAATATCAACAAGGAAATAACAACTAAGAGGGAGAAGCAAAATCAAAGAAATCATGATAGAAGATTAGAGAGGAAGATGTGAAAACTGATGAAAATAGCAATGGTAAAGCACTTTCTTTTTGGCATTTATTTTACTGTTTTAACCTAGTTAGCATTTTGATAACTTGGTTGACTAGTTTGGTTTGTCATCAATTCCAAAGAGGGAGATTGTTGGAAATCTGATTGAAAAAATCATTTTTGAAAGAGGAAGACTATTTGCAAAGAGGGAGATTGTTGATAGAGAATTTTTTTAATCATTGTTTTGTCACAAATGTCAAACCTGCTATTTGCTAGAATGACAATTACTTATAAGATCCAAGTACTATTACCTAGTTGATTGATGAGGAGGATTTAATCAACATGATGTAACAAAAGTATCTAAGGGAAAGGTTGAATTGTGGTTTTGTAATAAAGTGCAAGGATCATTTAAGACAATGGTAAAATGATGTATTGATAATACACTTGAAGATATAGAGTTTGGCCACGCTTAGAAACTTTAGAAGTTGTAACAAGTCTATTTGCAAAGCTTGACTAAGTTCATTAGTGAGTGTTAAGCAAGCTAGTTCATGCTAAGTAGATATTTAATAAGTGCCGAGTGAATGAAAAATTTAGTGTGTGCTAAGTGAAACAGAAGGAGCTGAGCAAGTTCAAGTGTTGAGAAATTAATAGGTGTCGAGCATTAGAAAAACTTAGTGGATGCTAAGTGAATCCATAGTAGGTGCCAAGTATTACTAAAATGCAGTTGATGTCAAGTAAGACAATAGTTGCCAAGCTACTACATTATTTGAAAAGTCAAAGATTCGAAACATCCGAGCCAACAAATTTGTTACCTTGAATTTTGGGAACTAGATGGAGGATAAGGAAGATGATCTGGTGGCATAGAATATTAGGTAAACCATTTTTGAATGAATTTAAGAGAATCCTTCATGATGTTTCTAGAAGAAACAAGATATGGGGTAGATTCATTGAATCCTACCTAATCCATTTGAACTAAAAGAAAGAGCAAGAAGTTTGGAGTGGGAAAAGGATTACAAACTTCTATTTAAGGAGTCACATGCCAAGAGGCAAGAGTTTTTGGGATGCCAAGTTGCAAATTTTTTGAAAGGTTTCAAGGAGAAGGCATTGTGAAGGAAGAATAGAGCACAAAGACTCTACTTCGATAAGTGGCCATATAGGAGATTGTACTAGTATATTGAGCATGGAGACTCAAGGAGAGAAAGCTTGAAAGGAGGACAAGCTATCAAAGCTGAAGAGATTGAAAGCTAGGCAATGTTGTGAGTTGAACAGAGATCTAAAATTTGCAAGTTGATTTGTGAGTTTTATTAGGTCAAAAGCCCTTGTTGTTACTCTGTAACAATTGTATCCATTAGGATAAAAATCCTATGGACTTAGGTTGGTTTAACAACCATTTGTAAATCATTTAATAGGGTGGCATTCCAAGTGAATGTCCTAAAGTCCTCTAAGTAGGTCCACTTCTAACAGGGTTGTTAAATCCTTTAACTAGGTCACATTTAATAGTGTGTTGTAGCCTTTAACAATGCAGGTCTTTCATAGGGAATCACTTCAGAAGAGTGAGAATTGAGTAGCATGTTATTGGTGGTTTTTCCAAAATTATATTTCTACATAAATAACTATGTTATGTGTTGATTCTTCATGTGTTATTCTTGCATGTTGATTTTTAGTAACTTGCTAAGTAGGAAAGCTTAAGCTTGGATGCATGGTTAGTTTAAATGGGCTCACTTTACTTGGTGAAATAAGTTTTATTAGGAAATTTGGACCTTGAATAATTGATTCACCCCTCCTCTTAGTTATTCTAAAGCATTTCTAACAATAGTTTATGTTAATTGTTAGTGTGATATAAGTGTTGAGTAACACAATTTTAATTTTTTTTTAGAATGGGGTAGTAAATCTTATGTAAACCATTTTTATCAAGATGGAGGTATTTTTTTAAGATCAAGGAGGTAATCAAGGAGGTGATTACATGTTAAATGGAAGATCATTAGTCCCTATGAGAGGAAATCCACCAATCAAAAAATTGAAAGGAATAAGCAACAAAAGAAATAAATCTAGATCACTGACTTGGATGTAGAAGCTTCACCTAAGAATCTATTTATGGAGGTTCTATGACCTTGTTTATTTATGTGTGAATATGTACAAATGAAGATCTTATTTTCATGCAAAGGTTAGGAGGTGAATCAAAGTGTCAAGTTAGAAGAGACTGAGAAGTGTAGTGAATAGTTTTTAGTAGAGACATAAAATATCAATCACAGTAAGGTGATATTATATTGCATAGAGATCTTTTATCAAGCATTGAAGTTCTAGCCAAAGGATCAAGTACTAAACATTTTAAAAGGTGTTTCAAGGTTTAAATATCTTAACAAATTATCTTAACCATATTTCATAAATATCTTAATAGAGTACTCACTTAGTTGTGATTTAAAATCCTTTAACAAAGGTAGAACCTAGTAGTTCTTTTAGCCTTTAACAGGGAAGACCCCTCATAGGGTAGATCATTTGAAGTGTAGCCTTTATAGACACACTTTATTTCTATAGGAGTGAAGATTTTCTGGGTATCATACCCACCAAAATTTTACCTTCACCTTGGAGGGTTCCCACATTACCAAATCTATGTGTTAATGCATTATGTGCTTATGATTTTTTAGTCACATAGTTAGATACTAGATCTAATAATTTATTGTAGTAAATGGTTGATGTGATTTATGGTAATATTGAGATAAGGGTTTATGTGAAAATATAAAATATGTTTCATGATTGAAGTAGATTTCATGATTGAAGTAGAAAAAGTTTTATAGATCCTAATACATCCCCCCTCTTAGTATCATGCTTTCCCTATTTTGCTTCCAATAATATATTCACTATCATGTATGAATCAATGAACTTCTCATATTACATCTTTCATAAATGAATTGATTGAATAAAAATTTGTGGTCATATTGACATTCACTGAGGTTGAAAGGTATGTACATTGCCATTTTGAATAAGTGAATACCTTTGTACATGCCATCTCCCACGGAGTCAAACACTCTACTATGTTTCATTGGAAATATATGCATTCTTATTTTGTAGATCCCTATAATATATGTTGCTTTACACTCCATATGTTACACTTCTATTGATCATGTATATCATCAGGAATAACCCTCTATTTTATTTGTATTGGTATAAATACTTAAAATTTGAAGCTTTCAATACCTCATATTTATTTTACTCAAATTGGGCCTTTTTGATTTTAATGCAAGCTTTCTATTATTTGAATAAGAGCATCTCTACTTGATTGGGTATTCTATTAACATTGTATCCTCTCATTAGTTGATTATAGAACTCTTGTCGATGATCAAAGGTCTCAACTGGGATATTATAACTCATAGTTTTTTGTATATACATTTTCCATTTGTGTTGTTGTATTAGACATGGACTTCTCATGATAAATCTATACATTGGTAGATTATATGCTTTATGGTTGAGAACCATTTGGTATCTACAAGCATGTCTCTCTAATACTTATGTATACTGGAACAACTACCTTGATTTTACATAATTCCATGCTATTAAACTTGAATAAATTTCACTATATGTACTTGAACCTTATATTTTATTTTAGCTGAAATGAACAATCAAATTTCTAAAATATATTTTCATTCTATTGTACTTATTATTCATATCTTTTTATTTTTAAAGACTAGTAAAAAGAAAAATATTAATGTATCAAAATCATATTTCAATTATAGTAATAATATTCAAATGTTGTTTCCCTTTCAACATTATTACATCATTTGACATTGATGGTCTCTTAGTATTTCATAGTATGTTTCTTTGATTATGAAATATATTTATCCAACTTTTGAAGAGATCTTCCACTAGAGACTACAACAACAATGGTTATTCTTTTATAGATATTAATTCTATATTTTTAACTGGTCAACTATAAATTCTCTATCTAATGATAATCATTATAGTTATAGATATAGAAATATTATTAACCTTTCATGTCAATATGTATAACCAACTATAAAATAAAAATTTATTATGCTCATAAAATCATTGATATATCTTTGATCAACCATCTTCTAAAAAATTTTCTCACATTGGAACCAAATTTTCCCTATCATGGACAAAACCCAAAATGTATTTTTTGAGATTCCTCTTTGTTTTCTCAGAAAAATCGACACAAAAATCAGTGTTTTGATTTCATGATTTCTAA
This sequence comes from Cupressus sempervirens, assembly GCA_028749045.1. NCBI lineage: Eukaryota > Viridiplantae > Streptophyta > Pinopsida > Cupressales > Cupressaceae > Cupressus > Cupressus sempervirens. The sequence continues at coordinate 329,799,382 of CM053788.1, forward strand.
ATATGTAGCTTACTATGAAAAATTTGATCACACCATTTTTTTTTTCTTTAAATATTTTTTACTCTCACTTGATTATATATTTTTCCTTTGTCAAAAATATCAAGTGTTGATTTGGTCTTAATGTGTTATTTTCATCTTGCATGTTAATACCACTCTGTAATTTTGAATCTCGTAAATCTTAATTCCTATCATTTATTAACACAAGACTTATGTAAACTTTCTCATTATATCTCATCCATAATATTGACATTAATAACTAGATCTTATTCTTTATTATGAGGATGATGATCATGTCTGATTATCTATTATCTTATAGGTACTTGAATCTTTTCCTCTATATCTAATGACACGCATCCCAAATTTATGGATCATATCTATAAGGAAGATTTTTTATGATATCATTTGATAACATTAGTGACTTCATATTTCTTTTTAAATATTTTCCCTTTTAACATATGATAATTTTCACTTAATACTGAAGTAGTGTAGTTGAATAGTATCACAAGAATAAAACTCTTTTAAAATAAAGAAGAATGCCTCAATAAATCCTCCATGGAAACCTTAAGTTTATATGAGAGTATATCAATAACTAGAAATTCTTGTAACCCTTTGAATATCAAAAAATGTTCTTATCATCTAAAATCTGTAACTCTTAATGGCTAAAAGGTTTCAAAATGAAAGTTTTGTCCCTTTAACAACCTTAACTACAATCATGTGTCTTCAATAGCTCCATGAATCAATCAAAAGGTTTCATACCTAAACTTGTGTATGTCACTTTGATAATCTCCTCATTGTCTTCTATCTTCACTTCTTCTTGATTTAGTAGTTTATGCATGTCCCTACAATAGTCTCCTTAATATCTTCAAAGAACTAATTTGGATCAACCAAATGATCCTATACCTATAATGAATGTATGCCCCCTCAATAGTCTTCCCAAAATATTTGGTCTTCACATGATCCTTCAATAACCTCAAAACTTCATACTTGTACCTACACACTCAAGAATTAGTTAGCATAAAATATTGGATTCTTGTTGCACTCTTATTTTTGTTCCTTTCTAATTTCTCTTCATCTAATGTATGTATGATGTTTAATTATGATAAACTAATTAGGAATAGTCTAGACAAGTATTCTTGAGCTCAATCGTTCATATGACTGAACCATTTTCTTTTGTCTTTTCTATAGGTGGCTACAATAATGTGAAGACTTGGGGACTTAGTTAATTACTACAAGTTAGCGAATTGCAATAAGGAAATGATAGAAAACACTCTCTCTGTTTTGATTTCAGCTCTCCATGATTGAAAAATGTACAAATGTCTTTATGTTTTGAACTTCAAACTTTCTGAAAATGATTTCAAAAGTAAAGTTCTAGTTTATCAAAGTATTATATTTTGAAAGTTTCCACAACTTTTTGTACTTGTATTTTCTTATTTATTTTTCTAGACTTACAACTTTGAGTCTCTTATTATCAATGTTGAAATTCACCCATTATGTATCTCAACTCAACGCATAATATTCTTGATGATCTACAATGTTAAACCAATAATGAACCTTCTTTAATGAACTAATTTCCACATAATTAGTAATGATAAGAAAATTAGGAAAATTTTGCATAGGCAATGGAAAATAGTTAACATTTTTGGCGACCTCTCAAGGGTTTTTTCTTTCTAAATAGAAATAGACTAGATACCTTATGCATATCCATTGGACACAGAGTCCTCTTCAACATTAGAAAAATTGAACCTTCTCAACCTTTTAGAAAACTAAAAAAATCTTTTAAAAATAAACACACCTCATCAAACTAGATTGAAATTAAAATCTAGAAACTCAAGAAAACCACCAAATTTGTAATCCATAATGAAATCCTACATCTTTTCATCATGATTAGTATGATGTAGATAGTGCATTTAGGAACTTTTTCTCCTCCTTTGCTCCTTTTTTATGAGATGTATCATCTATTGTTGGAATTAAAATAGAAAAGGTAAACTTCTTGGGGGGGGGGTGATGGTGAATTAGTAGTTTAAACTTGGACCCATAAAACTTTCACCACACATCCATCTCATACATTTAATAAGTAAACTAAAATATCATATAAAGCATGTATATCTAAATCATGTAAACATATAAGCAATCACACACATATGGCACTAGATATGATTACTTAGAAACCTATTAGGATTAAACCATGGATAGAAATAAAAATTACATGCAAATATAACCAATATCAAAAAATAATAGATCACACAGAAAAGAATACAAGACACCAAAATTTAATGTGGTTCACCCAATCCTTGGTCTACATCCACCAAACTACAAGTCTGATATTATTATGATCTAGTGATTACAACCTGATTACAATCTGTAATCCTTTATAGGTCAATATCACCGCAAGAACCAATTTTTACATCGCCACTATGAAACAATCCTTAACCCTAAGCTCTTTTATACAAGTTTTTTTACCATTTTAGGGTTATAATTAATAATTACATGTTAGCCCAAAATATTGATAAAATTGGGCCAATTTTTTTTGAGGAGATGCCTCAAGCCCCAAAGAATTTATGAAGTATGTATAATACTTTTCTGATCAGTTACCGCAATCTAACAATCTACCACTTGGGGATTGATCAAGCTCCACACTAAAAGAAAAAACCCTCTAATGAGAAGGTAAAACTAGGGTGGGGATGACACCCAAAAATCTTCACTACTATAGTAATAGATTGTATCCAATGACAATTACAATGTTTTGATCATGAGACATGATCTACCATATGAAAAGGTCTAACCTGTTAAAGGTTTAGAAAGACTATTAGGTCTCACCCTGTTAAAGGATTTCAACACCTTGTTAGAATTGTTCCTTTCTAAAGGACTTTAACTCACTTTTAAGTAAGCACCTTGTTAAATGATTTCAATACAACCTATTAGGACTACTTTGTTAAGAGATTTTGACTAAAATCACTTGTTAGAATGTCTCAGCATTGATCTTGTAGTTAGCACTTCCTTTCTTGATGACAGATCACCTCTAAACTAATGTATTCTCAACCCTTCTTGATTAGATGTCTCTTTGTTGTATACTCTTCTCTTTCCTTTGTTCTACTCTAACTAATTCTGCAATGCAATCTCAAATTAGAACTCCTTAGCCACCATGAATTCTCTATTTTCACATGAAAACTTCTCTCTTTTCTCCTTCATACACCCTACACATGCTAGAGAGTTTAGGGTTTGTCCTCTTTAAGAAGACTTTGGTGACTTAGGGTTAGGTATGAGTCAATGGCTGTGTTTCATCCATTTTTTTATTTAATCCTTACCATTTTCTAATTGGTTGCATGTAATTCATTGGGAATCCAACTAAATATTCTTTCTTATCTCTAAAATATTGTAATTCAATCTTAAGGTTGGCTCAAAAATGGTTTAGATAGTTGTTTGTGCCTTTGCAAACAAGTATGGAAAAATTGTGTCACTCAGCATCTGAAGTCTTTGATGCTTGACATACTAATTATTCTACTATGACTTGGCATTTGCATCACTTAGCATCCTCTATTTACTTGGCTCTTGAATCACTAGGCATATATTGTTTTCTTGGCACTTGAGTAACTTGGCACATGAGTGACTCGACACTCACTATTCACTAGACATGCTCTATAATATACATATTATGGTCAACATGTACTACTTGTTTGGCATGAACTAAGTAAATAACTTAAGTGTGCTGACACTCACTTGTCAAAATCAATCTGAGATCAACATCTATATGATGGAAATGTTGATTGGTAGATGTTGGATTTTACTAGTACTTGTAGATTTTTGTACACAAAATAATAATTTTTGCAATATGTCATAAGGATGTGTGTGTATGTTTCTTCAAGGTTATTTTATGAATGGTATGTCTACAGTGAACAAAACCTCCTTATATTTTTGCTATGAGGCATATGATTGATAGAATAAATTTTAAGGGAAGCATATAAATATCTTTATGGAAATTCTCAAGAATGTGTGTAGCACACTTATTGAAAACAACTAAAATACACATTTAGAAGTACGAACCTAAAAGAATCTTGCTATTTTATGATAATATAATTGATTAAAACTAGCTTTTAATATATAATAGGGGAATAGATTCCATGCTCATTACTAAATGTGAATGAACTAATCTTACTCAATGATGAAGTATACCAATAATAACATTCAATATCTCTACTCTTTAACCATTTAAAGTTGTCAAGTATGATGTGGTGAAATTATTGTGAAGTGTAAATATTGTACATAATTGAGAGTATCAAAAAGTGTTCCATATTTTGGATTATGTATGATATGTACATTTTATAATAGCTTGAATATGATGTATGGTATCTTGTAACTTTAATTTGTACTTGAATAGGGTAAAAATGTATCTCTTAACAATGCATAAGACATTCACCACTATTCATATATATTTTTTTCTTTAGAGTTGATATAGAATAAGTAATGGAAATGCTTGAAATAACACAAGATAAGACAAATACCTTGAAGTAGCACCAATATGGAAATACCTATTTTCTAATGTCTATGCTTAGTTTTTGGAAAATCTACAAACCATTTTGTACTAGAAATGATGAGATGGAGAAAACCCAAATTTTTTTTATCAATCTAAGAGTAGGTCAAACTTGACCTAGTTGGTGGGGCACTATCTTACCCCATGGCACAATTGTATCCCAAAAAGTTGACCTTGACCTATACTAATACGATGACAATATTGTTTGCATATCTCATAAGTTTTTCAAAAAGGGTATCCAAAAATCTATACTCCAATCTTCAAAACAAAACCTACGTATACTTGAAAATGGGGTTTTGGGGTGGCTATATAGGGTTTTGCCTTAGTCAAACCCCCCATTTTGGTGATTCCCACCTCCACGAATAGCTAGATATGATAGAATGTGTGTGTATTGAATGTGTAATGCCAAGATCTAATATTCTAGATGGAAACACTAGCATGAATATATATGTATGAGAAATCAATGCATAGACTTTAATAAGATAAGAAATCATACCAAGCCCCCAAGGCTAAAGTACTCGTACTAAACTCATAATCTATAATTACTACCCCATGATTGTATCTTTGAATGCTTGAATATCAATAATGGTAGATCAAAGAAGATTGGATCTCTCTTACTCCAAATATATTTTCATAATGGTATAAAAATTATTGATGTCCACAATAGCTTGATCTTCTATATCATTCTCTTGTAATCTTGCATCTTCATATTATCACCTCTTGATTCTAGTTTCTCTTCTAGTTATCGCATTCATTTTCTAGTTGTAGAAAGATGCAAATGTGAGTCTTTATATAGAGGCTTCAATGTGAGGCTCCTAGAGTAATTTGAGGAACCATAATTGAAATTTCACCTTGAATTATTGTCCAATCAACTAACTAAGTAGCAAGGGAAAAGAATTGATTGAATCTCAAATTAAACCCTTTTTGAATTTGAATATGAAGATTAGAACCCTTTGGGACCAAAATTTGAAAAGGGGGATTCAAATCCTAAAGAAGATCAAGGTAAACCTCAACCATGACCTAGGTTATGGAAGACCTTGACCCTAGCCTAGGTCAGGGTTAACCTAGTTGACCATTTCCTAGGTTAGGGTTGACTTAGGAGTCAAAACCCAACTAGAGTATAAAGCAGAAAGTCTTGAGTATACCCAAAAACCTAGAAATGATATTAGAAAAAGAATAAATGCAAAGAATAGGGGGAAAAAAATCCTATAATGAATATGATGAAGGCTAGGAGGACATATTCCTAAATTCTTCCTAGAAAATAGAGCCTTAGAGGGAAAATAAGGAGAATCTTTAAGATCCTACCCCTAATTTCACCTAAAACAAAGGAATCAAGTGCAGATTGCATCCTAAATATAGATATATCATGATAAATGTACTAAAAGAGGGTGCTAAACCTACCAAGATGGAAGTGCTACTGTTTTAAGATGATAGTGCTACCATTTTAAGATGATACATTTATCCTCCACTTTATCTCAAATATGAAGCTATGTGAATATGCAAGCTAAAGTAAGAAAACATCATAGTAAATAAAAAGGATATAACCAAGTCCTCAATGTAGTGATCCTACAAAAAAAGTTAGAATCTACAACATGCAAGGTTAATGAAAATACATAAACCACCTAAAGCTTACTAAATGATAGTTGAGAAGTGCATATAGCCCCTTATGTCCCCTTTGTTTTGGCTTTCTATTTTTGAGGGTGAAATAGGGTGATAACTCTAGACATTGAATATGCAATTTATTGAAAAGATCTTCCTTAAACCAATTAGGAAAATTCATAATCTTCCTAAATTGATTCAAGGAATTAGGTATCTGAATCACATTTCCAATGCCATTGACAAAACTAAAAATGGAGTTATCGAGCTCAAGTTATGATAAAAAAGAGTAAATGTCTATCTAAATGCATGAGACAATAGTAATCTAAGTTTACCATGAGTAAACCCTAATAGAAGCCCTAATTTTACCTATAAATAATGAAAATTAAGTCATACTTACTTATTCTTACCTTTTGTAGATTCAAAAAGAGAAAGTAGTATGCCAAGGAGAGAAGAACATTGAGAAACATGCATGGAGATGTTGATATAGTGACTAGCTATGAGACAACCACTTCCTGAGGTGAGTTTTCTGTCATTTTGATTCTATACTTCCAAATATGTGATTTTTGTAGGCAAGGTCAACCCTATCCTAGAACTGTCAACATAGATTTTTAGATTTCCACTCATTCTGGGATGAGGTTGTCCTTGACCCAACAAGGTTGACCTAACCCAAAAAGGTTGACCTTGACCTACTAAGATAAACCTTGACCTAGTTAAAGTAAGTTTACAGATTTGATGATACAAAAGATATGTGATTACATGATATGATTCATCTCCAAGAGCATCCCTTTGGAGAGTTTCTTTTTACCATTAGAGAGAGATTGGCCAAGCTATATGAGGAGGATATATAATTGCTAAGAGATGTAGGGCTATATTGGGTAGCAATCCTACCATAGATCAAACTACATGGATCCATTTTAGCGACTCTTATAGAGAGGTGGGATGAGGATACATGCCCCTTTCATCTTCCCTAAGGAGATGTCATAATTACATTAGAGGATGCCTAAAAGATCCTGTAGTTTCCAATCTAAGGTGAGACCATCAAACCTAGAGCTCAACGTATCTAGGAGGATGTCCTTGCTGATAAGGAGCGTTGCATGGGACATGTTCCTCAGATGTGGACCCAATCAGACCATGTCCTTCTATCATCCATACTATCAGGCCCAACTCCTCTAGTATGGAGAGTGATGCTTGGTATAGTATCATTGGTTTTGTTGCCCAACTCAAAGGGTACCATATTTTTGACACCTATTACCCATGTTATACTGAGGATGGAGAGCGAGAGGACTTTATTCTTATGGGGTCACAACATGCTTTCTTAGCTATAACATGAGCTATGTTAGTTAGTTATATATCAAAGAGAGAGCCTATTAATATGCACTCTCCTTTATATTTGGTTGTTCAAGCACTTTATATGTACACATCCACATGGAATCCCAGTAATGGTAGATGCAAGAATAGTGAGAGTCTTTTCCTATCCATTGAAGAATGTCTAACAGGTTGAAGATATCTTGTTTTGGAGTGTATCTCTAGACCCCATTCTTTGTGTATCTAATATGGAGACCCTATTGTTGGATGAAAGAGTGGCCTAATACTAGATTCTAGATGAGATACTCATAGTGGAAAAAGATGCTAGAGAGTTATCTAAATCACATAGTTGTGCCATACTACTATGATTGGGTGATGACATAGTTCAAGCTAGTATAGGGAGTCCCTATATTAGTACTTTACTATGTACATTTGATGAGGTATTATTAGAGATCTAGCACCATAAGCTAATCATTGACAATAGATATAGAGATACCATTAGATGTGACCTACTTAGGCATGAGCTAAGATTACATTAGGTACTAGAGTCTGCAGGGATCTCATCCCGTCTTCCTTGAGGATTATCCCATGAGTGATCCAAGTGCTTTAGAGAGGACACACCATGATGATGGTACAATAGAGGAGGATGAAGATATCAAAGATGAGGAGGATCACATCTCTGAGGGGGATCCCATGGAGGACGAGAGAGGAGGAGACAATAGAGACTAGAGTAGAGGAGATGCCCCCATCTAGTGATATTAGTATAGATGTACACATTTATCACATATTAGCATTGAGATCATAATGGCCCCCACAAACCCACATAGAGATACCACTAGTGAGGCCTAGACATAGTGAGCATAAAGAGAGTAGTCACTCTCTGCCTCCACTATCTAGACCTTGTAGTGGCATCTAGGAGGGAAACCTAGGAGGGATATCCTATTTGGAAAGAGCATAAACGATTTTAGTATTTGGGGTTTTTATCTTATTGGAAAAATCTCACCACCTTCTTCTCAAGAGCATACTTATATTCTCGCTTCTACAAATTATTCCACAAAGTGGGTTGAAGTTGTCCCTCTTTGTTCAACAACTATGGATGTTATTTGTAATACACAAGTCTTTCATACCTTCATCATCATTTTAAGCTAACAAGGAACTCATATCCTTCAAAATCGCTAAAGTATACAAATAAAATGGCTTATCAAATTTAGTTGGTTGCAAGATAGGAAGATTTGCAAGGTACTCCTTAAATTTTGCAAAAGTTTTCTTGAATTCATCATTCCAAGAGAAAGTAGTATCCTTTATAAGCAAGGAAGTAAAAGGAATTGTTCGATCAACCAACTTGGAAATAACATGACAAATAACTTGTATGTTCCTTGTAAATTGTGTAGCTAAGAAATATTCTTAGGAAGAGGCATATTAATAATAGCATCAATCTTTTCAATATCAAACTCTATGTCTCACTTAGAGATTATAAATCCTAATAATTTACTAGAGTATATGCCAAAAACACACTTCTTAGGATTCAATCTCATGTTGTAACTTCTAATCCTTTCAAATATTTGTCATAAAATAGTAAAATTATCTTCTCTTTGTATAGACTTTTCTAATATATCATCCACATAATCTTCAAGAATCTTATGGATGTAATCATGAAAAATCAAATTCATAACACATTAATAAGTTGCTCTTGTATTCTTCAATCTAAAAGGCATCATGACTCAAAAAAATGTTCTCCAAGGTGTTATATATGAAGTTTTAAATTGATCTTTAGGAGGAATAAATATTTGATTATATCCAAAAAAACCATCCATAAAAGATAGCAAAGCATGACCTACCATTGAATCCACAATCATATCAATATTGGGTAATGGGAAATCATCCTTTAAGTATGTCAAGTTTGAATCTCTAAAATTAGTACACATCCTTATCTTATTTTATCCTTTTGAAATAGGCATGGTGGTTGAAATCCTATCAAAGTAATCAATAGAATGAATAAATCTAGAATCCAATAATTTTACAATTTCACTTTTGACTAATAAAGCAATTATGGATTCATCTTTCAAATTTTTTGCTTCATAGGTTTCATATTTGGTTTTAAACTAACATTATAAAAATATTAGAATACATATTTGACATATCCAAATCTCTCCAAGCAAAAATATCCTTAAATTGAAGTAAAAGGGAATTCAACTGATCATGTTCATCTTGATTGAATAATTTCCCAATCTTTATTATATTCTTAGGATTATTCTCATCCATTTGTACATCAATAGTCTCAGTTATTAACAAATCACTTCATATTGGAGGATCCATTAGTAAAGGAACAATATCTTGATTATCATGTTCCCAAAATAAGCATCCGTATTTAAACAAAAATGCTTCCTTCATTTGTGATGAAACTTAGGTAAATCTTCATAAACTCATAAAAATTCAATTAAAGTTTCATCCTTAGGAAAAATATCACAAGTAGGCACTTGATTCATGTCAATAAGTAGTGGGTTTACCACCATATATATGATTAACATTAAGAGGAAAAGTTGATGTTTATTTATATGGATTAAACCCTAATCCATACGTATGATCATAAATTTCATTATCCAAAGGTACTTGTATACCTTGCTCATATTAACCACATCCTTTCCCATTAAATCCTATTTTTTAAAGAAAATGATAACCATAACGATACCAATGAGTCATTTCAAATCGAGTCCAAGGAGCAACATACATCACAATATCAGAATAATTAGGTATTATTGTTTCAATTGTTTCTTGTACTGAAGTAGCAAAAAAATTACTTTTTAGTTCCTAAGAAAGAAGAGAAGGAATAAATTTTTTTTCCTCAAATTTAGTTTGTTGCTTCATGAATTCCAAATCCTAGACCTAATATTCTCCAATAAAAGTAGGATTAAAATCCAATGCCTCCCAATCATCCTTAGACAAAGAAGAAGACAAAGCCTCTAGCTATTGAATCTTAGGTTGTTTTTCAATTTCTTTACTTAATTGAAGAGGCTTAGAGATCTTAACATATTCTACATTTAGGCAAGGATTTGGTGCATCATCTACATGTAATGTATACATTAAATTGTTATAAATAAACTAAACCTTACAGAAGAGTAAAAGGAACTACATGCATAGTATATAACCAATGTCTTCCTAACAAAAGATTATAATTGAGAGGTCTAGGCATAACATGAATAGGCATATTCAGGATGTTTGGACCTACTTCAATAGGTAGAGTAGTAATGCCAAAAGTTCTTTTCACAATATTATCAAATCCACATATAGGAACATTATCATGTTAAATAGTAGTAAGATCAGCTTTAATCACTTTAGGCATCTCCTATTGGAATTCTTTAAAATAACTGAGAGGGGGGTTAAATCACCTATCCAAGGCCAAGATGTACAAATAAACTTTTTCACATCTTAGTGAACCCATAAAACGTTTACTATCATGCATGCATCCATATGATTATGCAATCACTTAAAACTTGTAGGTTATTATCAAATCAATTTGTAGAAATGTAAACATGAAACATAACAGATTCAATAACACACTTGACACAATGATTTACATTGAAACCCAATTTGGAAAAAACCACCAATAACATGCTACTCTTTCTCACTCTTCTAGGGTGATGCCCTATGGAAGGCCAACCCTATTAAAGGTTATATTGCACTCTGTTAAATATGACCTAGTTAAAATATTTCAATCACCCTATTAGGAGTGAGCCTTGTTAGAGGACTTTAGACCATTCACTAAGAATGTCACTCTATTAAAGGATTTACAAATGACTATTAGGTCAACCTTAATCCAAAGAATTTATCCTAAATTGATACAATTATTAGAGAGTAATAGTAAGGCTTGATCTAGTAACAACTTACAACTCCATTTGTAGATTATAGATCTCTATTTTAGTCCTCCATTCTGCTTGGCTTTCTCACACTTTAAATCTAATAACTTGTTCACCCTTTAAGAATCCATACCATTAAGCATTCTTTCTTAAATTTCCAATGCAGACTCTTCACTTAGGTCACTGAAAGAAGCAATACCCTAGATTCCTTATCTTCTTTAGGTTCTCACACATTACAACCTTTTCTTCTAACAAGACATCCCTATAAATAGAGAATTAAGATATTTTTTCATTCATTCTCCATCATCCAATTTAGGGTTAGGATAGATTTGTTAGGATTTAATGAATCTACCCCATATTTCATTTCATTCCTTTCTAGAAACTTCTCCTTCAATCTTCTTTGAATTCACTTCGAAATGGTTTACCATGAATTATTTGCCATGAGCTCATCAATCTTATCTTCCACATGGTTCACACAATCTAAGAAAAAAATTCGTCAGCTTAGATCTATTGAATTCATGATCTTTCTAATAATGTTAACACATGACATTAACTTGCTTCTAATGCTTGGCACACACTGCATTTCTTGGCATCCTCTATAAAATCACTCGGCATGAACTAAAGTTTACTAGTGCTTGATATTAACTAAATTTTACTTGGCATCAACTATTTTACTTGGCATATACTAAAATATACTTTTACTTGGCTCCAGTTGATTTTTAGGTTGGCTTGCACTAACTTTTCTTGGCACCCCTATCCACTTGGTCAAGCTTGGCAAAAAAACTTTGTTTAACTTGTTCTTCTAAACTTGCTTAGTGTAACCAACCTTTTCAAGCTTAAGTAGATTATCAATGCACTATGATATCACTATCTTAGTTGATTCTTGTACTCCTTTTCATATCATAATTTAACTTTTCCTCTAGGTGCTATTGTTACATCATTTGATCAAATCCTCTTCATCAATCAAAAAAGTGATAGTACTCAAATCATATAAGTAGTTGTCTTATCAAAAAATAGTAGGTTTGACATTAGTGAAAAAATAATGATTGAAACACATTTATCATACTTTTATCAATCCATTTTCAACAATCTACCTCTTTGGCATTGATGACAAACCAAACTGATGAACCAAACTGGCTTGGTTTAAACAATAAGACCAACAAAATACCAAAAAGAAAATAATTCCTTGTATTGAAATATCTCCCTCTATCAACGACTTACATCTTCTAAATATGTTACAAAATTTGTTTACAAATTTTGGAATTACTTCTTATATCTCCTTCTACATTATCTTCCTCTTACTAGGTAGATGTAATCAACAAATACACTTTCTCTCTTAGCAGTCAAAATTTTCTCCCTCATACTATGTGTTAGGATTTCTCCCTCTTTCTATAGTTCCTTAAACAATTTCTAACTTCAATATCTCTTTTGATCAATTACTAATCTCCCTTATCCTATTTATATCTCCCTCTTTGACAACAATGCCAAAGACTACTCATCTTAATATGTAGATATGAACTTCTTTAGTTTCTCCCTTTATTACCTTTCTTGTGACTGATTTGTAGTTTATTTCTTTGATTACTTTAAGCAACCCATAAATTAAGATCCATTGCATAAATTTGTAACATATGTCAATCAACTTATTTGATGCAAGGCACTCCTCTTGTTTCATAGATAGCCTTTCATAGGGTTATCACACCTAGTTTACCTCTTAGATACTCATGAGAATCCTTAGGTAATGCTTTTGTGAAGATATCAATAATTTTCTCTTTTATGTTAACATATTCCATCTTCACCTCTTTATCTTGAACTAATTCTCTCAAGTAACGATACTTGATTGCAATATGCTTAGTCTTTGTGTGCATCATAGGACTCGTTGATATATTTATAGAACTTTTATTATCGCAATGAAGTATCATTGGTTCATTAATCTCTTCTTTCATTCCTTTGAGTAGCTATTTTAGCCATACAATGTTTGTACAATTTACTACAATAGCAACATACTTAGCTTCAATAGTAGATTGAGAAGTGTAGTTCTATTTCTTGCTAGTCCATATAACTAGCCTCTTGCCTAAGAAAAATTCTCCTCCACTAGTGGTCTATTTGTTATCAATATTTCTAGCCTAATCAACATTAGTATAGGCTCTTAATTCAAATTTTTCATTTTTCTTGTAATATAGGCCATATTCCTCTATTCCTTCCAAATATCTCATTATTCTCTTTACAATCATCAAATAATTATGCCTAGGATTAGCAAAGAATCTTGCAACTATTCTTATAGATAATTCAATATTAGGTCTATTTTGTACTACATATTGCAATTTTCCAATCATAGACATGTATAATGTTTAATTCATCTCAGTTGTATCATCATTCTTTAACAATTTATGTCCTGTCACCATAGGTGTACTTACTAGCTTGGAATTTTCCAATCCAAAAGTTTTTTGTATCTCCTTAACATACTTTGACTGAGTGATGCATATACCATATTTCATCTAATGTACTTTCAAACCTACAAAGAACTTGATCTCTCCAAACATAGACATCTCAAATTCTTGCTTTATTTCATTTGCAAAAGCCTTATGTAAAGTATCTTGACCTCCAAATATGATATCATCAACATAGATTTTAGATAACAGAATACCTTTGCCTTTCTCTGTCTTCAAGTCAAGGTTATTGTTATCATCAATCTTTTGAAATCTAATCTTCACAAGATAATTATGAAGTGTCTTATGCCATGCTTTTGGTGCTTGCTTCAAACCATATAAAGCTTTGTGTAATCTACATACCATGTTTTTATTGTTAACATCAACAAATCCTTCTGGCTATTCTATAAAAAATTCTTCATCTAATATGCCATTTAGAAATGTAGATTTAACATCCATTTCATAAACTTTGAAACCTTTGTATACAAAATAAGTAAGTAGAGTTCTTACTCCTTCTAATCCATCAATAGGGACAAATGTTTCTCAATAGTTAATTCCTTCTTCTTGTGCATATCCTGAATAGACTAATCTCTCCTTATTTCCTATGACTTCATTCTCATCTAGCTTATTTTTGTATACCCACTTGGTGCCAATCACATTTTTATGTTATGGTCTACGAACTAGAGTCCATGTCTTATTTTTCTTAATTTGTTCAATCTCTTCTTCCATGGATTTACTCTAGTCCACATTTTCTAAGGCATCTTTCATTATTTTGGGTTCTTTCATGCTCAAAAAACATGTATCATTTCTTAACGTGTTCCTTGGCATTGGTCTAGCATCTTTATCTCTAATGATTTGTGTAGCAGGATGATGTCTCTTGACATATTTAGATAATCTTGGTTCAACTCTGGTTTCTTCATTTGGTCTTTTAATTTCTAAATCACTATGTACATCTCTGTTAGGTATTTTAGCATCTCTTTCATGTACACTAATCTCAGAAACAAAATGTACCTCAACTTCATTCTACGACTTGGCACATGAATGTTGCTCAGTTCCTGAATGCAACTTGACATTCATAGTATGTGACTCAATAGTTACTAAAACTTGTTGTTAGTTTGTAACTTGATTTTCAATATCTTCTTTAGTAAGCATACCTTCATAAAAGTATACAAATGAGTTGTATTCTTTTGGTTCCTTCATAGGTTCAGCCTCATATACTTCTATATATTCATCAAATTTCACATTTGCACTTTCCACAATTTTGTTAGTGTCAGTATTTAGACACTTGTAAGATTTACTTCTTTTTGAATAACCTAAGAATATACCTTCTTGACTTTTTCATCTAGTTTACCATTCCTGAAATCTTTGAGAATATAGCATTTTCTTCCAAATACCTTAAAATATTTTACATTAGGTGAGTATCCATACCATAGTTCAAAAAGTGTTGAATGAGTACCTTTCTTAACTTGTACATGGTTCAAGTTATAAATAGTTGTACTTATAGCTTCTTTCTAGTATTTCAAAGCAACATTTTTCTCCATCACGAGTGTCCTAGCACAATCCATTACAGACATGTTCCTCCTTCAACAATTCCATTTTATGGAGGGTTTCTAGGAGTAGATGCCTAGCTTTTGATTCCTTTGTCATTACAAAACATCTCAAACTCATTTGATGTAAATTCTCCTCCTCCGTAAGATTTCAAACATTTCAGACTTTTACCTATTTCCTTTTCAACTCTTTCTACGTACCACTTAAACATTTGGAAAGCATCAAATTTTCATTTTAGAAACATAACTATCATCATTCTAGAATAATCATCAACAAGTAGCATAATGTACTTATCTCCTTTGTAGCTTTGCACTTCAATTGGTCCACACAAGTCAGTATGAACAATCTCTAGTATTCCTTTAGAGGTATGAGATTTACTCTTAAAACTTGACTTTGTCATTTTCCCTAACTAACATTATTTGCACATTATATTATTAGATTTCTTCAACTTGGAAAACCTCTAACTTTTCTCATTTTATTTATTTTTGGTCGGTAATATACTTTTCTTGTTTTATTGATACTAACCAAGTTATCAAAATCAATATGACAACCTTTTGTGCCATTGCCACACATCATCAAATTTTACAACTAAACAAGTGGCATCCTCTATATCAAGGTACAAGAAATTACTTCTAGTTTGATCACCCTTTTCAATTAGTTTTCCATCACTATCATATATCTTAGCAATCTTGTTTTCAAACTCAACCTTACATCCTGAATTATTCAGTTGTGACACACTCAGATTATAGTTAAGTCCTACCACATAGTAAATATTGTCACATAATTTTTTTTTTGTGAGTTTGATAGAACCTTTTCCTTTTATCAAACATGGTGCATCATTACTAAATCTTACACTATTTCCATCATAACAATTTAAGGTAATGAACTTACTTTTATATCCAGTCATGTGATGTGAACACCCACTATCAATGATTCATCTTTCATTCTTGTTCACACAAGGTACAAGTGTAGTTGCCTCATCTTTATTAGATCCACCCTTCATTTCAACATACACCACTTCATCATCATGTTCATCAGATTCATCTCTTGTTTCCTCTTTAAAAATGTAGCAAGACTTATTTCCTTTTTCTTTGTAATCTTTGTTGTCTTCATCTCTTCTACTTTTATACTTGTCACACCTTTGTAGTTCTTCTTCTTTGGATATCTAGCAGCAATATGACCAACCTCATTGCAATTGAAACAAATGATGGGTAGTTTACCTTTAATCTTACCTTTACCCCTATGAAATCTCCTTGCTAGTAGTGATTCAAGTTGATCTACATCCTCCTCATCTATCTCATTGTCACTAGATACATATTTTGTCTTTTTATTCTTTACATTAGGTTATTTTAATGATAGCTTAGCTTTGAAAGAAAATTCAATATTTTTAGGTTTGTAATTATCAAAGTTAGATAGCTCAAAAGTAGTGAGTCTACCTACCAGACATCTAAGAGTTAGAACATTCCCTAGTATACATCTCAATTCTTGTATTATAGAAAATCTAATAGCATATATAGGTAGTAGTGTTATCAAAACTTTCTTATTACTTTATCATCATCTATTGTACCAGTAGCTCTTCTTATTGTATTAACATCTTTTATCGTTTAGCAATATTGAGCCATATTTTCACCTTCTTGCATTCTCATATCATCAAACTTACCTCTGAGACTCTCATATTTAGCTCTTAGAACATTCTTGTCTCCTTCATAGATGGTGTGTAAAGCATCCCACATTTTCTTTGCACTATCAAGACTTTTAATATCATCAAACTTAGCATAGCTTAGGGTAGAGGAAATCTCAAACATGGCTTGGTTGTGTTCTTTCTTCCTTTTTAGATCCTCAGTAGTTAGGGCTCTAGTAGGATCAGCATGCTCAACAATTTTAGTAGATTGTGCATGATCTCTAAGTCCTCCAAGGTGTAGCTTCATTAGACTTTTCCATGCAAGAAATTAATCTCTATTAAGCTTGGGTACTTCTCTTTTTGACATCATGATCTTTGTGCTTCTAGTAACTTCAATCTAGTCCTCTTAAGTAAATGACTCTGATCCCAATTATTGGAATTATTTAGAATAAATGAGGGGGGTTGAATCACTTATCCAAGGTCTAGATGTACAAATAAAATTTTTTATAGCTTAGTGAATCCATAAAACATTTATTATCATGCATGCATTCATATGATTATGCAAGCACTTAAAACTTGTAGGTTACTACCAAATCAATTTGTAAAAATTTAAACATGAAACCTAGAAAATTCAATAACACAATTGACACAATGATTTATGTGGAAACCCAATTTGGGAAAAACCACTAGTAACATGCTACTCTTTCTCACTCTTTTGAAGTGATGCCCTATGAAAGGCTAACCATATTAAAGCTTACAATGCACATTGTTAAATGTGACATAGTTAAAGGATTCTAATTATCATGTTAGAAGTGAGCCTTGTTAGATGACTTTAGACCATTCACTTGGAATGCCACCTAGTTAAAGGATTTAAAAATTATTGTTAGATCAACCTTAATCCAAAAGATTTACCCTAGACTGATATAATTATTAGAGAGTAACGGTAAGACTTGATCTGATAACAACTTACAACTCCATTTGCAGATTATAGATCTTTGTTTTAGTCCTCCATTATGCTTGGCTTTCTCACCCTTCAGCTTTGATAGCTTGTCCACCCTTCAAAAATCAATACCATTAAGCCTTCTTTCTTAATTTTTCAATGTAGACTCTTCACTTAGGTCACTGAATGAATCAATAACCTAGACTCCTTGTCTTCCTTAGGTTCTCACACATGACAATATTTTCTTTTGACCATCCATCCCTATAAATAGAGAATTAAGATATTTTTTCATTTATTCTCCATCATCCAATTTAGGTTTAGGATAGATTAGGTAGGATTCAATGAATATATCCCTTATTTTATTTCATCCCTTTTTAGAAACTTCTCCTTCAATCTTCTTTGAATTCACCTCAAAATGGTTTACCATGAATTCTATTCCACTAGCTCATCAATCTTATCTTCCACATGGTTCACATAATCAAAGAAAACAAACTTGTTAGCTCAAATATATCAAATTCATGATCTTTCTAATAATGCTAAAACTCGGCATTAACTTGCTTTTGATGCTCAACATATATTGCATTTCTTGAAATCCTCTATAAAATCACTCAACATGAATTAAAGTTTACTTATGATCAACATCAACTAAAATTTACTTGACATCAACTATTTTACTCTGCATACACTAAAATAGACTTTTACTCAGCTCTAGTTAATTTTCTACTCAGCTTGTACTAACTTTTCTCGGGACATACTATCCACTTAGTTAAGCTTAGTAGACAAACTTTGTTTAACTTGCTTAGTGTAACCAAACTTTGCAACCTTAAGTAGATTATCAATGCACCATGATATTACTATCTTAGTTGATTCTTGTACTCCTTTTCTTATCATAACTCAACCTTTCCTCTGGGTACCATGGTTACATCATTTCATCAAATCCTCTTCATCAATCAAATAAGTGATAGTGCTTAAATCATATAAGCAATTATCTTACCATAAAATAGAAAATTTGACATCTATCAAATAACAATGATTGAAACACATTTATCATACTTGTATCAATCTATTTTCAACAATATCCATGCTACTCCATTATCAATTATCAATTAATTTTCTTTGAATGATACTTTGATTAATATAAACAACAACCATAAGAGCATCATATTGATTGTGCACCTCAAGAGAAGGTAAATCATTATCAGAAAACACATTAGGAGGTACAGAAGGCATAGCATGCATGTAGTCCAAAAAAAAATATATGTTGTCTTGATTAGGAGGTGAAGCAAGAAGAGTAGATAAAGATTTTTTTAATTCCTCACAATATTTTGGAGAAGTTTGAAGTAACTCCCATAAAAATATCTTAGTAGGAGTAGCACATAATTGATCTACTAAGTTATACTCCTTAAAGGTAGAACAAAACTTAGGAGCTTGAGGAAGAATATATTGAGAAGGTGGTAAAGAATCTAGAATATTAGGCTAAGGGTTATTCCATGTGCAATAAACATGTGAAAAAAAATTAGTGTTATCAAAGAAATGCAAAGGATCTCCATGTTTACACTTAATTGTTAGTCGAGGACATCCTTTTATCATCATCAAAGGTTTAGGATATATTATCTTAGGTTTATCCATGTTACATATAGTGGAACATGAAGGTAACCATTCACACACCCTATGGTAAAGGTCAATTGGAGAGGTTATGGAGGAGAGTGAAATAGGAATAGGATCAACGAAAATCTTATCTAGACCATTTTCAGTCTCACTTCCATGTATCTCATTAGGGAATCTATCCTTTTTTACAATAAAAACCTCATCAAAGTATTCCAAAGAAGAATAATACATATTGAAATAAGAAAAGAATAAAAATGTAAATGTTTTGTGTATTTTTAAAGAAATTTTTCAATTTTTATTTATTTATTTTTGAAACATATAAATAAAATAAATCTAATTAAAATGTAAGATCTAACACAAGATACAAATCTAACACCAAAAAGAAAGAGTTTTTTATCACAAATTCACCAAAATGAATAGCGTAAAAATGGATCTCTTAACAATGTGTAAGACATTCACCACTATTCATATATTATATTCTGCTTTATAGTTGATATAGAATAAGTAATGGAAATTCTTGAAATTAGACAAGATAAGATAAATACGTTGAAGTAGCACCAATTTGGAAATATCTTTTTTCTGATGTCTATGCTCAATTATTGGAAAATCTACAAACCATTTCAGATTGGAAATGTTGAGATGGAAAAAACCTAGAATTTTCTTATCAATCTAAGAGTAGTTTGACCTTGACCCAATTGGAAGGGCACAATCTTACCCTAGGGCACAATTGTGCTCCAAAAAGTATACCTTGACCTATACTGCTTCAATGAAAATTGTGTTCATAGATGTTAGAAGTTTGCAAAAATGGGTATCCAAATCTATACTCCAATCTTTGAAATGGCACCTATATATATATATAAGTTGGGTTTTGGGGTGGCTATATAGGTATTTTCCTTAGTCAAAGCCCCATTTTGATTATTTCCACCTCCAAAAATAGCCAGATATGATAGAATGTGTGTGTATTGAATGTGTAATGCCAAGATCTAATCTACTAGATTGAAACCCTAGCATGAATATATATGTATTAGAGAGCAATACATAGACTTGAATAAGATAAGAAAGTGTACCAACCCCCCAAGGATAAATTACTCATACAAAACTCATAATCTATAACTGCTAACCCATGATTGTATCTTTGAATGCTTGAATATTGATAATGATGGATCAAGGAAGATTTGATATCTCTTGCTCCAAATATATTTTCATAATGGTATAAAAATGCTTGATATCCACAATAGCTTGGTATTCTATATCATTCTCTTACAATCTTTCATCTTTATAGCATCATCTCTTGATTCTAGTTGTCCTTCTAGTTACCATGTTCATTTTCTAGTTGTAGAAAGATGCAAATGAGAGTTTTTATATAGATGCTTCAAAGTGAGTCTCCTAGAGTATTATGAGGACCCATAATTCAAATTTTACCTTGAATTATGATACAATCACAATAACAAAATAAGGATGGAAAATAATTAAAACAATCTTGAATTAAATGTTTTCTACATTTGAATCTAAAACTTCAACATTGATATTAGGACCTTCTAGGACCAAAATCTTAAAAGGGGGGATAAATCCCAAAGAGGGTCAAGGTTGACCTTTACCTTATCCTAGGTTAGGGATTACCTCAACCCTACCCTAGGTTGGGGTCAACTTGGTTGACCTTTCCCTAGGTCAAGGTTGAGTAGGAGTTAAAACCCAACTAGAGTAGAAAGAAAAAAGTCTTGAGGATACCCACAAACATAAAAAAGATGTCAGAATAGGATTGAATTCCAAGAATAGGCACAAAATATTATAATGAATATGAAAAAGGCTAGGAGGACTTATTCCTAAATCCTACCCATAAAATAGAGTTGTAGAAGAGGGAAATTAAGGAGAATCTTCAAGATCCTAACCCTAATTTCACCTAAACTAAAGGAATCAAGTGTAGAATGCAACCTAAATGCAAATATATCATGGTAAATATACTAAAAGAGGGTGCTAAACCTACCAAGATGGAAGTGATTCTATTTTAAGATGATACAATACTAAAAATTCTCTACTAACATACTAAAACTTGAAACTGAATGTGTTGAAACAAAATTTATTGAAATCTAAAAACTAATAAAACTTCAAATCTAATGTGCAATTACAATTATTTGAAAATATGAGAAATACCTCAAAAGAAATTTTTGAGGTGAATCCTATTCATTGATATTTCTATCTACTCTCCTTGAAGTGTAGACAGATAAAAAAAATTGTGTGGTTTTCTAGCCATTATGATATATAAACTAGCTCACATGGTATCAAACTTAGTATGCATCCTTGGCTCACTTTTTAATTCATCCCATTTCAATACAATGTCTCCTAGCTGAATTTTTTTGGGAGATTCTTTCTTGCCAAATGTTCTCTTCAATTGAGCTTGATGAAGCTCAACTTTTTGTAAGGTATTCATCCTTTTCTTTTCTAATCAATTGAGTTGGGCCAACCTTGTTGGCATAGGCTCCTAATCAATCATGTCCAATTGATGCATAAACTAAAGTACTTAAAACTCAACTAAATAGGTAATCTAGCTTCCATACCATAGACCATCATAAAAGGAGGCATATAAGTTGACTTTTTAGGAGTTATTCTCTTAGCCCATAGTTTTGATTTTAACTTCTCATGCCAAGAACATTGATTCCCTTCTAATTTCCTCTTTATAATCCAAATTAGATTATTGTTAGTGGATTCAACTTTCCTATTACCCAATGGGTAATAATTTGACAAAGTATTTAGGAACACACCTTTCTTAACAACCCACTTTGTAATTTTATTTCCTATAAATGCAAGTGCATTATTTGAAATAATTGAATCTAGTATGCCAAATATGCAAACTAAATCATCATAAAAATTTAAAACAATAGTCTCATTTCCATCTTTGAGAGAAACTACTTCTGTCCACTTTATAAAATAATCAGTGGCTATCAATACCCACTTATGACCTACACTTGAAGGTGGGTTAATAATGCCAATAAATTCTAGACCCCATTTCATAAATGGTTGGTCTACTTGATTAGGTTGCAAGGGAACTGCTACTAATTTCTCTTTACCAACAAAAAATATACTTTTTTATACTTGCTTACCCAAGACTAAGAATGTGATTCCTTAAACACCCTTAGCTAATAATAGAACACCTTCATCACTTTAAGAGTTGTATCTCTTGGTGAAAAGTGGCCTCCAACTAGCCCTTCATGAAAATTATGTAAAAATTATTCAATTTGATTTGGTAAATACATCTAAGCAAAACACCTTGCATGTCCTTTTTAAATAAAATTCCATTCATTAAAAAATAAGGAACAGCCTGTAATCTATAATAACTTCATTTTTACTTTTCCAAACCTTTAGTACAACATTATGTTTACAGGAATATGATCATATCATCCACCCAATCATTCTAAATATTGGGAATAATAGGTTATTCATCATCAAGTGAAGCTAAAACAACATTAGCATCATCATTTAAATAATTATTTCAATTTCCAACTAGCTATTCACGCAAACCTCTACCTCTATTTAGCTTAGTCACATTGATTTCAATATCATATTCCATATTATTGGTAATCCAACTTGTTCTTTTAGTATTTAAAGTCTTATTTAACAAGAAATCCTTAACAAAAGGATGTGCACCCATTAGTTTAAGCTTATTATTTGAAAGCATGTGCATGAATTTTTCACTTTTCTTATAATAGAAAGGACATGCTTTTCTACAAATGTATAAAGTAGTTCGTAATATTTAAGTACTTGAATGAAAAATGTTAATGGCTATTCAAAACCTCCACCATTTTTTTGTACCAAAATTACAACAATAATATCTATCTTTCCATAAGAATATAAACTGAAATATTTTGAAAAACCGGGATTTAATAATGTGGGAGCAATAACAAATGCTTCTTTCATTAGGTTAAAATTATGTTTACCTTCTTTAGTACAATTGAATTTCATATTTTTTCTAAGCATAGTTGTTACTAGAATTAATAAATCAACAGTATTTGGAATGAATCTCACAAAATTAACCCTACCCAAGAGACTTTTAAGTTCTTTCTTATGAGTAGGTAATGGTAGAATAAGAATGACTCTTACTCTTTTAGGTTCAATTGAAATACCATCTCTAGAAATAAAAAATCCCAACAATTTACCTTCATGAATAGAAAACACACTTTCTTTGGACTTAAAGAAATGTCATATTCCCTACCTCTTTCAAATATAGCTCTTTAAGTGTTGAAAATGTTCTAATGCATCCTTCGAAAAAGTAGTGATACCATCAAGATAAATAAGTACAAACCTATACATCAAGTTTAAGAAATGCTTATCCATTTCTTTCTAAAAGGTCACTCCTACATTTGATAAACAAAATGACATCTTTTGATATGTCAAATGACATCTTTTGATATTTCATAGTTCCCCATTTGGTTATTAATTTTATTTCTATTCTATCCTCTCCTTTTACTAAAATTTAATTATAACTAGAGAAACCATCAAGTAATCAAAACCGTTCTGAATCTAAAACCACTTGTAAAATCTATTAGAAACAATACTCCACCAAGATAACTAATGGGGGGGGAGTGTGAATCAACTATCCAATAATTAAAATATTTATCAACTTTAAACAATCTTATCCATTCAACCTGAGTAAACAACAACCATAACAAGATGCACATAGACAATTACACTAGATATGTTACTAGGGAAACCATTGATCAGAGGGAAAACCCTAGTGAGAATGATGCCTACAAGATGATGTACTACTATAAATATTCCTTGTTAGAGGATGGACCCTATTAGGAGTCTATTAAAATATTTAGTACATATGAGTCCCTTTTAGGAGACTTTGAGTCCTCATTATAAGATTCCAACCTTATTAGTAGCTATGCCAACCCTGTTAGGAGTTGTAGAAGATAGAAAGACCTACTATCCAAATAGCTTCTAGGGAAAGATCACCAAACTCACTGTCCAACTAATCTATCAAATATTCCTTGTAGAATAATCATATATACTATACTTTAACTTCTTTCCTCTATCATATCAACTAGACCAATCACTATCAGACCTTGTAGACCAGGTCACAAATCTTAGATCCAATTATCCAACTTTGGATCACGTAATAAAACCTTGGCAATGAAGTTTCCTTCACTTTTGCTCTACACTGCTCAACTTTGCATTCTACTCTTCGTGTTGCTTACAATCACTTCATCCATCTCATCATCTCTTTTTCTTGATAAAGTAAAATGTCCTTCCTTTATATTGAATCCATACAACAATTCCCTAAGTTGGTTGTTACACCTCAATAAATTATTATAGGACCACATTAAGAATGCATTACACTTAGTGATAATCATTAATTTTTCACCGTGTAACTTGAATATCTTTTTGTACATGTATTATTATGATGAGTGAGCTTAGCTATATCATCACCAACATGTATTCTTCATATATTTAACTTTGGCTTCTCAGAATAACAACTCTGCTAAGAGATATAATGAGTTTACCAGAACATGCCTCTGTAAACTCTATCTTAGAATAATCTACACCAAAACTACATAACTTCTTCCAAACTTAATATCTTATGCTTCCAAGGTTAGCTACATATACTAGACACTTAGTAGTATCTCCTTGTAACCTTTCTTGGTAAAAATGCTCAAGTTTCTATCCATACCAACTTGATCTTTCCATTGTTCTTCTATCAAATGCCATAAAAAATGGCTATGTTGACATCAATGACAAACATAGTCATGAATATAAAATATCATCATGCTAATGATCTAATCATGTTTCTATAATACCCCCCATAGGAATATCATTAGTGTACATTTTTCTAATAGAATCTATTCCACTTAAGGAAAATTAGGTATGTCCTTCAATGAAGCTTTGTTTGAATCATGGAAATCAACACACAATCTAATTTTCCCATTATTTTTCCTAGCTGGAACAAATTTGATACCTAAGAAATATTTTTGATTGGGAATATTATGTTTCTCTCAATTATCTTATTGAATCCTTTGACCATAAGAGGCTCTAACTTAGGATTTACTGGCCTTTATTTTTTTTCTAATTGGTTTTGCATTGGGTTATAACTCAATGGTGTCGTAAGAAATACTACGATCAAATCCTTTTAATCTAAATAATCTGAATCAATAATATCATGAAACTCATGGCATAAATTAACAAAAGTTTGATGCTCTTCAAGGGTACATACCTTTTCAAGTTTCAACATTTTATCTTTTGTAGCTTCATTCTCTTCATAATATTATTCTTTTATGTACAAGATAGATTTATCTTTTTTTGGCTAATTATTAGTGCAAAAAATGGATTCTAAGGTCACTAAACCTTTGGGTATCTTTTTTTCCTTAATTGAAAGATTTGATCCTCATCTTGGTCATGTAATTTGGGATGGTTTGGCTAAGAAAATTTAGCTTCTTCTCTTACAAAGTTAACAATATGTTGATCAGATTCAAATATTTGTGAACTTTCAACATTATTTGGTATATAAGGTCTAACAATAAATTTTACATAATTTTATCCTTTATCTTTTTAGTGATTTCATTTGGTATGCCATATTGTGCACCAATTGTAGCAAGTCTATCAGCATATTTATTCTGATTTCTAGGAATAGATTGTAAGTTAAAAGCTTCCAAATTTTTCAATTAAATCTCATAGAACATGCTTATAATTTTTCAAAAGATAATTTTTAGTTGTATAAGTGCCTCTAACTTGGTTAACAATGAGTTCTGAATCACCAAAAACTTGTAAACAATTGATACCTCTTTTTATGACCCATTTTAATCCATGCACAAGAGCTTCATATTCAATAATATTATTGGTATAGTTGAAAGTAAATTTGAATGACTTATAATACCTTTCATTTTCTAGTAAAATCATCATACAACCTCCTCTTGAACCTATATTATCATGTGACCCATAAAAAAACAATTTGTAAGGAACATTATCTTATTGTTCTAAACTTAAATCTGCACACTCCATGACACTTGGAAACAAATTAGTAGTTTCATGAATAAGATAATTTCCCAAACTTGGTTCCTCAACATGTTCCTCTTCAATTTTCAAATTTTTAGTAGTCCACACATCTAATAATATATTAGTAACATGGTCTATTTATTTTTTGGGATCATGAATAATCATAATTTCCTATTGATAAAAAACAACATACGTGGGTTCATTTTTTTTTTGAACAATGTGATTTTTAATGTAATCCTTTGCAATAGGTTTAGAGGAATAGTGACCTTAGTCTTGTACCTAGTGTGAAAAATTATATGTGACCAATCTATAGATAAATATCCTCCTATTTTGGCATTGAAATCATATGATAGGAAAATGGAAAAATAGGGAGGCAAGTTAATGATGTAAGTATCCATAGTGTACACTCAAAAGGTGTCACACTCTAAAGCATTCTATCCAAGTGATTACATGAGTTCAAAATGCTTGGATGCTAGCTTAGAGCTCCCTATCCATGGAGTGCAAGATAATATGTTTCAATAATAAGAAGGCTCTTAGCTAAGCCTTATAGATACTCTTCTTGCTAGTAAACCATGTAATGGGAGGTTCCAAAGATGAGATGCAAGAATGCAAATTTTTGTAAGGAGTTTCTCATAGATGAAATGAAAATATGGAGATTAAGTTACATGAATATGCAAAATGTAGCTATTCTAAACAATGATGAGAGTGTTACAATCCAACTATTATGCTATGTGATTTAAGCTATTACAAAGAAACTACATTAAAATTCTATATGATCCTAAGCTAATATGTGATGGATGAGAGAATGAGACAAGATATGAGAAGTTCTCCACAAAGCTCCAAGGAAACCTATTAGAAAGCCTACATCATAACAATAATCAAAAGATGGATGGATCCTTTGAGGGGAGAAGATCTCTCCCTTTTAAATTCATACAGACAATAGAGATCAAGGTCAAGATGATGGAAGATCAATGGTGGAGTTCGAAAATAGGAGTGATCCATGTGCACAAAAAAGTCAACTAATAAAATAGAAGTTGACTTCCCATATAAGACAAAAGTCACAAAGCCTTTTCTTTTAATTTAAAAATTAGAAAAAGGACTTTATGTGTGCACTTTAAGTGGGTTATAAGAAAGGGGGCTTTCATTCAATTAAAATGGGATATGTTATTTTAATCAAATAATTAATTTAGGATAGCATAGTTAAACTATAGGTTATAATTAGATTAATTGATTATTAGCAATTTGGTCTATGTAAATGATTAATTAAATTAGCCAAAATGTTGAGAATGGGGCTAATAGTCTAGATGACCATTTTTAGGTGATTGCATTTGCCTCTTTTTGACTAATGTGTGATCGATTTGGGAACACATTATGTCAAAGAAAATAGAAGCAAAGGAAGCATCAATAGATAGAGATATTTGATTCTAAAGAACAAAATGCAAAAGTAGATAGAAAATCTTGTATGTACAACCTGATAGTGATAGTATTGAACATTAGGAAAAAGATAATCTCATAATTCAAGAAGAATTCTAACACCTAGCATAGAAGATAGATTGAGAGCAAATGAAAAGATCAATCATATGCTCCTGAGAAATAGATAGTTGTAGCAAGTGATGATAGAGTATTTTTGCCCCATCAGGATCAAAATCAAAATGAGGTAAGGGGATGCAAAAATGAGGTAGATATGAGAAAATTGAGATATAGAAAAGTCCATGATGATAGATAGATGATTAAGACTAAAGAGTGATTATAGGAAATGATAGAATGCCTTAGTTTGACCAAAGTTGACCATGAAGGATAAAGTATGAAAATTAGGTCAAATTAAGTAGAAAGGTGATTTTAGAGACAAAAAATTGAAGTAGATATGAAGTGTAGAAATGATGAAGACATGAAGAAATGAAGATGCCCCAATGATGATTCGAAGATTAGACCTTAAGGGGTTAGCTAACTACATAGAAGAAGGTATAATTTTAAAATGCAATTTTGACTATCAAGATGAACTTGGATTTCAATTTTGATCCCAAAAATGAATCTAGGATGTTAAAATTATGTAAGAGGAATTTTTTTTATATATAGATGTGACAATAGCAAAGAGATGAAGTGAAAGATCAAGAAGATGAAAAAAATGATGAAGAAGAAAGCAAAGAAG
Source organism: Cupressus sempervirens (assembly GCA_028749045.1). NCBI lineage: Eukaryota > Viridiplantae > Streptophyta > Pinopsida > Cupressales > Cupressaceae > Cupressus > Cupressus sempervirens. The sequence goes on from CM053788.1 coordinate 329,827,947, forward strand.
GTATGAAAGTAGTTAGCCAACATGTATGAAAAAAATGAAGAGAGGGCTCTCCCCATATGTAGGAATGCAAGACTAAGCTAGAAAATGAACCTAAAATGCAAACTAAAATTGAAAGTGGTTTACTAGCAAGAAACACATAACATTTAGACTCTAATTTCATCATTGAGAATTTATTAGGGACATCATGAGATCATATAATCATCACTAGTATAACTATGAAGATATGAATATGATCAATATCAAATAGGCATGTGAAAATCCAATCTAAGCATTAGAGACATGTAAGTCAACATAACTACGTGATTAGATTCCTAAGTTTGATTTAGCAAGATTACACATATATCAAAGCATAAGCACCAGGAAAACCCCTAAGTGTGGTCTTGAAAAAAAAATCAAGGATAATACATTGTAAGTCAAACTATTAAGTAGGACAAGCATGAATGCTTAAAAACACCATAGACAAACAAAGTATACCCACAAGAAAAAATCAAGAAAACATGTCCTATGCCTCCCAATCTTCTAGTCCATGACATCTTCAAAGGACTATTAGGGAGGGAACATATAGAAAACAATTTTTCATAGACATCACACAAAGAAAATAAAGATCAGTATAGCTCAGTCGTTTAAATGTTTAAGTGCATGTGTGTAAATCACTCGGCCATTTCTTCAAAATTTGATTCTAATAGTGAGTAATATCACAAGACATTAGAGACTATAGATAAACTATGTGAGAAGTGTTGAAAAACACTTGATGTCAAGTTGGGGGTAGTGTTGAGAAACATTATTTTGTGAGTTGCCAAAGAAACTCTAATGCACAAGGAAACCACAAATAGACTAAGTAGTTGTGCCCCTGAGACAAGAACAAGAAACAATTTCAAGCTAGGAAATATGTTGCAAAGTGGGTAATTGAGACTAATAGACATAGATGCAAGGGTCTCAAGTAGCACTTGTTTCCAGGTTTTCACCACTTGATAGATTTTTTCAGGAATTTTTTCAATTTTTTTTATATTTTGTATTTTAAATTTTTTTTTGGTGATACATCAAAGCACTTATTGCTAGGTTTTGACTAAGATGGTCATTTTTTCAAGACATTTTTTTATTTTTAAGATTTTTTTAGCATCATATATGATTTTTTTGAATTTTTTAGAATGATTTAGAGATTACTAGTTCTCGAGAAAGATCACATAAATTGTCCCTATGTATAGCAAGGTGTAGGACATTATGGAGCAAAAATTTCATGGATAAGAAAAGACATACAAGAAAGGAGTATGAAGCAAGTGAAAGTGATCCTCAAGGACACACTCCTCAAGAGTACTCAAGCTAGGGAAAGATATCCATATAAAGTAGGTTTTGGATTAGCAATGGAAGCAATGAGAAAGATAGTGTATAGGATAAGTGGTGAAACCAACAAGAAAGATATCATATGGGATAAGAAATGGAATCCAATAAGTGAGATAGCATAAAAGTGTGTAGTCGAAAAGAGTAGACATGTCAAGAGGCCTAAGAACCATCTTTTTCTTTGTTATGATCAAGAGCAAGGGGTCAACTAGATAGGATAGTGATAGGATAGAGCAATAAGAATGAAGATAGAAATGAAGGCTATGAATGAATGAGTGAGAAAAATAGGAAAGATGATGGATTCAACATTGCCAAGATCAAAGAGGGAGAAAAGAGGATAGATGGAATATGAAAAAATTATGCATGATGCCTATTTACCAAGTTTTCATCATGGTACTTATCTAAGGCACCACAAGAATTGGTTTTCACCATAGGATGAATTTATATCTCTTTACTTTTTCTACAAAGGTGCTACAAGAAGTGGTTTTCACCAAGGCACATTTTCTTTTATTTTTCTATTTTTTTTATTTCTATTGTTTTGTTGAATTTTTAGAAAGAGCTCAAGCCTTTTTTTGATTTAGATAATGCTCTTATAGGAAGGATAAGTCAAGATAAGACAAGACCATAGAAAGGTATGCTCAAAGATGTTGATAGGGTGATGAAAGGGAGATGGTAATAGGATAAGTATATGAAGGATAAGAGTTGATGTATAGAAAGAACTGAACAAGCATGGATAGCAAGTAAGTATAAGTTTTAGAGGATTTCATGAGGGTAGCTAAAATATTGGGAAAGATCAACATTGACACACACCTTGAAGGGTGTTGGAATGATATAGGAATCATGGAGGAAATAGCTTGAGGTTTAGATGTATGAAGTAGTAGAGAAATTTTCGAAGAAGATGGAGTGGAAGGCTTTGAAATAGTTTTAGGAAGATGTTTGGAAGAAGATGAAGTAGAAGCCTTTGGGAACTTGAATGTCAACTTTGATTTGTTTTCAATATTAAAGTCTTTCAAAAGGGACTTGGGAATCCATATAGCTTTAGATTTTTCTTTTTCTTTAGATGTTTGAGAGCTCATTTCTTCAATGATGGATTTAGGAACCCATATTTTCTTTGGTTTCACTTTTTGAATAGTGGACCTTTGTGGTCTCTTGAATGTTTTTTCTTTCTTTGCATTCACATGTCAGTTAGATAAAAAATAGTGATCTTCATTTCTAAATGGATTCATGTGTTTATTCTTGAGTTGAAAATCCAAATTTCTTCCAAAATACTTGGGATTTGTGGATAAATAAGGCTGATATGACTAGTTTAGGTGGATAGATGTGTGGAAATTCATTGAGGATGAGTGTCTTTGTTGATCTTGAGGTATGATGGGAGAGTTAGGAGTGGAAAATGTAAGACATGAAAGAACATAAGGTCCCAATATGGATGGAAGGTTTGAAGGCTTTCGCTTTGATGGATAAGGACCAATGATAGACATAGGAGATGCAAATGGATATTGGAAAGGGATATCAACATATTTAGAGTGGGCAACATGATCAAAGCCATCAATAGACTCATGAGTAGCTTTGATAGGAGAAACATTTTTAATAGGAGAACTTGGAGCTTGATCACAATTTTGAAGTAGATATGGAGAAGTAGAACATGAGGGGATGATTTGATCTTGACAAGTAGCTTTGGATAGCATAGGAAGAGAACTTTTCTCATAATTTTTAGTAAGTTCAAGGGAAATAGTGGAAGTGGTATCTTCATCATATTTAGGAGGTGGATAAGATATAGGATATGGAGGGGGGAAATCTTGAAAGAGATGAAAGGGTGCTTGATCTTGATCTTTCTTGACATTTATAGCTTTTTCTTTTTGAGAGTCCTCTTGACATGAAGTCACTTCTAAGGAAAAGGGAGAATGCAGAATGAATGGAGTAGAACTCAGAGTAAGCATAGTAGTATATGAAGGTTGAGGATCTTTGTTTTTAGTAGCATGAAAAATGTTTGTAGCCAAGTGAAGGTTAGCTTGAGTTTCTTTTAGAGGTAGCCCTTGAGGATACGCATAGTCAATGTGGAAAGCATTAGGTTCATTTTTTGATAGAGTCACATTGGAAAGCTTTGAAGTGTTGGGAGATGCATGAGTGTTAGAAGAAGTGGAAGATGTAATGGCACCACTACTAGACATAGGTTATCAACATAATCTTTCTCAAGAGAAGTATCATCACCACATGAGTCACTAGAGGTTCCAAGATCAACAATCTCATCCTCAATGAGATCTTGCACTTTATGTTTTAACTCTATACAGTTAAAAGTATTGTGGTCATTAGATCGATGATAAGAACAATAATCATCTAAGAAAGGATTTACATAGGAACTAGACTTAGGCAATGTGATGAGCTTGGTGTCAAGAAGTGTTCTCAAAATGTCATCATAAGAATTTTCTATGGGAGTAAAAGTTCTCTCAAAAATATGTCAAGAATCATTTTGTTGTTTCTCAAGAAAATAACAAGTTGTCATATCTTCATCATATTAGTCAAAGATATGCTTGTTGTGAAATTTTGGTTTATTCTCCAAGGATGTATCATTTTATTGCTCTCTAAAAAGGCCTTTAGATCTAGTAGGCAAAGATAATTGAAATCTTGAAGTAGAGCATGAACTAGAAAGAGAATCATCTAATGATGTTGTTTTTTCCTTGAGCATTTTCTCAAATCTAGCATATTTTTTTATCATGCCCTTAGTGAGACTAGTGTAAGTAGGGTTTGGGGTCTCTTCAAGTTTATTGTATTGAGTGTGAAAGCTTTGCAATTCTATGAGTAGCTCAAACAACTTGGGATCATCCAGACTCAATTGAGATATGTGTACAATTTCATAATAGATGAAGATAATCACACCATTGCCTTTCTCAAGGATATTATATCTATTCTAAAGACTACCTATTCCATCATGAAATACACTTGAATTTTCAACCCAGGGACATAAGACTTGAAATGGGTTAGCACGGTATGTGCACTAAGTTCCTTTAAGAGTCTTAACACCTATGCTACAGGAAACTAAAATGCATGAAAAGAATCTATACTACTATTACAAAATAGTAAAAAACACTTGGGCTAACAAAAAATAATCGTAGAAAGCTTTTGAAAATGAACCTAGACTAGTTAACAACTCAAAACATCCACCATGATCATTTTTTGCAAGTGCTACAAGAACTTTCGCAATAACAATGTTGTAGGACTAATACAGTAAATCTATCTTGAAGATAGGAAATTGTAAAGAATGAATCTACTCTACCTAAATCTATTCTACCTCCCAAGTGGGCCCCCGTGGTTAGTTTCAAATAACTATGAACACAACAAGTATTCCAAAATCACTCTTTCATTAAGATCCTTCTTTGATTACATCAACTGAATAATTCATGAAGAATGAAAAAAGAATAACTTTCGAATCCTAAATCAGCATTGTCTATTTTCTTCTTATCTTACTAAGATGATCCCAATACATTATATAGAGGATTGGATACTTATTAAAAAAAATGACATAAAAGTCTTGAACAAACATCACTGGAAAAGAAGGTAGAAGATCAACCATGACATAGTATATTTATTACTAAGCATCCAAATAAGAACTTTCAAGAAATATAGAAAGTTGTGTCTCCTAGATTTTCTAGAATAGTAACTCCCCTACAAGTGTGGCTTATTCATAGGAACTAAACTACACTTTCCTTTCCATGATTAGTCTCCATCATCCTCTTCCTTTAATGTAGTAATCACCACCTTTTTTTTTGCTCTTCATTTTCCTTAAAGTTAGAAACATCCAGAACATATATGCAAGATAACATTCCTACTCTTATTCAGATATTAGAACATAGCTTAAGGTATTTATATGAAATACTGCATTCTATGTATAATATTAAACAAAATATGTCATAGACACTACCCATAGGTTTAGTAAGTTCTAGATGTCTTTAGCATAAGTTTACAAGATATTTATATAAGTGTTTTGGAAATGTTTTTGACAAAGCACAAAGAGTAAGTCCAACTATGAAAACTATATCAAAATTAAGACATTAATATGCCTCATCATCTGGCCCCCACTATTCAAGTGCTTGTCCTCAAGCATTATACTTCCTTACCATAGTTCTAAAGTCTCCCACTATAGTTTTCCCTTCCTTCCCACTTCTAAAAGTGTACAATAATCCTTTGGTGTACTTCCAATGTTCACCCATGTGTTCCTTAACCAATGGATCTAGTCTAGTAGCATCATTACCATAAAGAGGCCAAAGAAGGGTAGGAGGCTAAAAATTCAATGGCATCCATAGTTCCTTTCTGATTTGTCTTCCCAATTGTATATACTTGGCCACCCTATTAGTAGCTACCTCATAATTGATAGGACTATGTGGTTCTATCTTTTTGAAAGCTTTTGGTAATTGGTTCCATCAGTTCCTAAGCCCTACAATAGCTCTTTACTGTGTAAAAGTTTGGAAGTATTTGGTAATCTCTATAAACATTTTCACTTTTTGCAAATACTTTTTCCCTAATCTCTAGTTTTAGTTTCCCATAGGTTAGTCTAAACCAGTCTCTTAGAAGGCCATTAGGTTTGCATGATTTAGCCCATAGTGGTAATGGTTCAGATTTCTTAAGATCTCTATAGGTATTTAACTGCCTATCATAGTCTATTGCATTGTGCATCTAGGACATTAAATATCTAAGGTGAAAATCCCCTATGTCAAATAGAGGGTTCCACTCTATCTCATGTGGAATTATGAAATTATTTAAATAAAGTTCAAACAACAAATTCTTCTACCATGAAGGCAAAATCTGATACACATTGTAGAAATCTTGATCATTTTTAAATTCACAATCAACATTTGTTATTGTCATCATCAGTTGAAATAGCAAAAATTACTCCTACAAAAAAATGGAATACACCCTTGGTGGTGGCCTACAGGACATTATATGGCTAGCTAACATTAAATCCTTATTCATTCATTGTTTCTATTTGTCAAGTTGCTCTTTTTGTGACTCAATTTCCTTATCTTTGTCAAATATTACTTTCTACATTTGGTCTCTTTCTTTCATCCACAAGGTCTTTTGAAAAATGAAGTGATTGTATAGACCAAATAATATAGATTGAATTGTAGATAAAGGGAATTCTTGAGCCATAGATTTCTTCTTTTGTTCCTTAGAAACTTACTAGAAGTAATGGGTATACCAAGAGGATCTATAAGGCATGATAGAAAAATTAGAATATACAAGGATTGGTGGTGAAGTAGGTTGATCATTTTCATGGGATTTTTTCGAGACAATAGTAGGGTTTGACTCACACATTTCCTAATTTCCCTATGGCATTTCATTGATAGGATCATTTTCATCTATTTCCACATTTTGGGAGTTTCAACCACTAATTGTGTATGAGATTTTGAGATTGAAGCATTTCGGATTTTAGTGGAAACTGGGGATACTTGACCTTGCATATGAGGGCTTTGACGCACAGGAAACTCTTTAACTTCTATTATTTTGTGGGTCCACTTTGGTTTAGATGCTACTAGGGTAGATGTTGCAGGAGTGGTTATTGTAGGAATGAACCTTTTTCTCTATGTCACTTTAACATAAGGGTTTTGGGCTTCCTTTTCAAGATTAGGGCTCTCTTTAACAACCTTATGCTTGCCTTTGTCTTTGGAAGAGCTAGGTATATCACCCTCTAAAATATGCTTAATAGATTTATCAGGAGAGGGTAATGTTGGTTCTTTTTCTATTTCAACCATATTCTAACTAGGCTCTACAATTTCTTCCTCACTCCCTAAATTTTTCAAAACTGAGTTGGCTTGAGGCTGCAAGGTTTTAAATTCAACAAATTCTACCCATGATACATGGGATGAATCTCTAAGAGACCTTTCATCTAACATTTTGATGAGGGCATGATGAGAAATAGAATTTTCATTTCCTTTTTGAGTTTCTTTGGTACTAATACACAACATATTATAAAGGAAATTCGGGACATGAACTTGAATATTATGTCTTATGCAACTAAGCAACTTAAAATGGTGAGCATGCAAGTTTGAAAACCTGCCTTCACAGGTCAAATACCTGATGATATGGGTTGCCAATTCTAGATATAGATATGGGAGAAAGAGTCTTTTATAGCCTTGAAATTTCTAGTAGAGGGTCACTTGATTGAGAGAACTATGCTCGCAATGACATGACATCATGTCTATTCAGATAATGTTCCCCATTAGCTAGTAGTCTTATGACTTCTACTATTTTCTCCTCAATAGAAATTATCATTAATCCTCATACTATGACTTCCCCTTCATCAAATATCCTCATAAACTCCATTTATACTTCTTCATTGAGCTCAGTTAATTGTAGGATATCCAAGCCATCCACATGCATTAAATCATCAGACTGCTTCCACATCTACAAGTAGAATACTATGAACAACTGGCTCATGTCTCAGCAATTTTCCTCCCATCTTCAAAATGCCTAGCCTCAAATTTGTCTATTCTCAACACCCTAATATTTTTTACCACTTTAACACTTCTACAAATACCCTCTTCTCAGAATTTCAAATTGATCTTTCTGTGAAATGTCAATACCATATTCTCTTAACAAGACTCCATTGACAAAATTTGTAGATACTATTGAAAAATCCCAAAGGAATTTTCTTTGGTCTAGCATTGAGGAAAGGAGGAGAATGGCTCTAATAGCTTGGGATTAAATTTGTAAGCCTATCAGGGAAGGTGGTCTAGAAATTAGGTTAGTGGAAAGTATGAATAAAGCTCTTCTTGCTAAGTAGGGATGGAGAGTGTATCATGATGATAAAGACTAGAGCACTATATGGAAACATAAATACCTTTTTAATACTTCCTCTTTATCTAACTTTCTTTCATATTCTAATGTTCTCTCCCCTTCTACTATCTAGGGGTTGTGCAAGAAGCTAAGAACATTTTAAGTAAAGGATGCTCTTGGAAAGTTGGAAATGGGTAGAAGGTTAGATTATGGGAAGATGCTTGGATCTTGGACCATCCTCTAATTGAGGATTTTGATGATAGGACTCAGATTGATAAATGTAAGTAATTGTATGGAACTCTTGTGGAACATTACTAGTTTAATAATATTTGGGTTAGCCTTGTTGATATTAACTAGGACTTTCATAATATTCAAATTATGTTGAATGCCTTTTGTTTGTATCCACATAAGGAAGATAAAATGATATGGAGTGTTGATGTAAGTGGCTATTTCAAAGTTTCATCTATGTTCAAATCTAAGGAGAAAGGTGTTTTCCCTTTGTGGACTCAAGCTTGGATAAAAGGTCTTACTCCAAAAATAAATATCTTCTATTGGATATTGCTTCAAAATAAATTTTTTACTTAGGACAATATGCAAAAGAGAGGCATCAATGTGGTTAATCAGTGCAACCTATGTAAAAAAGTTTATGAAGATAGAGATCACTTGTTCTTAAATTGTACTTATAGTAAAAATGGATGGAGCACTATCCTCAACTTTTGGAACATTGCTTGGGTCCATCATAACAACATTGAACAATGTTTTCAGAGCTGGAATTTCCCATCTAAGGATAGTGATGTTGGTTTCCTATGGAAAATTACTCTTCCCCATCTCTAGTGGGGAATCTAGAAAGAAAGAAATAATAGAATCTTTAGAAACAAAAAAATGCCTGAGTGGGTGCTTGGCCAAAACATTGTTAGAGCTATAAAGGAAAACTTTAATTCCCAGAGAAAGTGCAATGAAGATTTCCAAATTGACAATCCAATAGAAACTAAAGGTTCTAATATGAAGAAAGAAGATCAAAGACTAAATACTAAATGGAAGGCTTCTCCTATGGGATAGATCAAAGGAAATTTTGATGGGGCAGCTAAAGGAAATCCTAGAAAAGTGGGCTGAGGAGGGGTTTTGAGGGATCACACTTGTAATATTATAGATTCTATTGCCATACCTATTGGTGTCTCTACTAGTCATAAAGTTGAGGCTACTACAGCTCTTTGTATGATGAGGGTAGCAGTGGAAACTAGTTACCAATACCTTTGGATGGAAGGAGACTCCTTAAATATCATAAATATGATTAATGGTAAAATCCTGATTACATGGTCTATTGAAGCTAGTGTAACAAAAATCAAAACCTTAATTGATAAATTTTACAAAGTCATTTTCTGTCACTCCTACCATGAAGGAAATGTTGTGGCTCACTAGATTACCAATCAAGTTGTCCAACAGGAAAGTAAGATGAGTTGGCATGATGACCTAAGTAGGAGCATGGATTTGAAAGCACTAACTAATTATGATAGAACTCACACAATGGAAGGTAATATTTTCTAAGATTGGCAATTTAATGATAAGTGGGGGTGGTATTATAGAGGACAATGTTGTATTCCCTTGATTATTACCTCTTCTTGGCACATAAGTGTTTTAATGAGCTCCTTGGTTGTTTTAATAAGCACCTTAGATTTTCTCAAATATTTATTTCTCCTAGTCTACTCTACTTTGGCATTTCACAAAGAAACACAATTTTTAGATATGGACGAGGAACCAAGAAAACAAGAACCAAAGAATTGTAAATCATGGATGGCCAAAGCATCTATTTGGTAGATTCTAGAGAAGGGTAATGTTATTGCTTACTTAGAGCACCTTCATGGCTACAAAGCACATATCATGGAAGCCTTCTTTAAAAATTGGTTTGAAGATAAGGTTTTCATGCATGGTGTTACGATTCACTTGACTAAAGATTTCATTGTCGAATTCACGAGGCTTCCTAAGGAGGGCATAAAGTTCAACAAGGAAACTAGTATCTCTAATGTTGCATTCAAGAATTTTTTGAAGATAGAAGAGCAAGAAAAAAATTTGAAGAAAAATGGTGACTTTTATGACCTAAGTCAAATAAAAGTTATTTGGCAAGACATCCTCTCTTGCATTCGTGAATACTTTATTCTAGATGGTAGGGCAAAAAGAGTTCATAAATTTCATTTTTCTTTCCTGAATCATTTTTAGTATAAGGATAGGATTTATTTTCCATTTTATCTAAGGTACTCCTTTCTTTAAAGCCTTCAAGCCCATAGGAAAAAAGAATCTCATTAGACTTTACATGAAGGGCTAATCCTTTTATTTGAAAATTATTGTAAGAGTAAGGCTATTGTATCTTCCCCATCCTCTAAGAAAAAGAGAGGTTCTATTAGTGAAACCCATTCAAGGAAGAGTAAGGGAGATGAAGGGGTAAGTGTGAAAAAGAAGAGTTTGAAGTAGGACATACCTTAGAAAAAAGCTGAGGAAATTACTAAGTCTAAAAATTTAGACAAAAATGATGAAATGAATATGGAGAATGAGGAGAATATAGATATGGGGGACTTTAGTTCAAACCTAGAGTGGTACCCTAGTAGAAAAGGTAGTATGAAAAGGATGAGGCTAAGGAAAGTTATGCCAAAAATATAGGGTCAAAAAATATTGGAGAAGAGGAAAAAAACTAGATTGAGTAACCCCAAAAAGCTAGGGAGGAAAATCTGGAGGAAGCCAAGGGGAAGGAGAAGGATGAACTAACTAGTAAGGGTGTTATGATTATGGAGGAAGATATGGGGAAGGAGAAGGATGACTCAACTGGTAATGGTGCTACATTTTCTTTCCTCTACACTACTAAGCTCAAGGTATACTCCTCTCTCCAAGGTGATTCTTGGATGTACAATGAGTTAATGACTCTGAAAAATAATAATGGGAAAGATGCAACAGGACTAGGAAACTGACTAGGCTAAGATCATCTAGCTGGAAGTTTAGGTTGGCAATATCCTAGAAAAGTTAAAGGAATATGAACATGAGCTCTATCTTTTGATCAAAGAGAGTAGTAAAAAGATGGAATAGGTCACTTCAAGCATTTATGTGGCTGTTATCAGCTTAGGTAACAAAAATAATGAGGAAATCATGTCTCCCAATAAGGCAAGAAAAAGAACAAGACATAGTTCAAGGAAGAAGGTGGCTAAGACAACTGAGGGATATGGTTTCTCTATTGCTAACATTATCCAAAACACTATGGAGGTGGGCAAGGAGGTGGTGAAAATGATTAAGGATTTGCAATAGCTATTGGTGAAGGTTCTAGTAATTGGTCTCTGGTTTGGGTTTTTAAACTAATTTTTCTTCCTTTTGTTTAAACTATAGGTTCTAGGTCCTTGTAAAACCTGGTTTTATTTTCTATTCCTTTTTTCTCATTTCAAGTCCCTATAAAACCTAGTTTTGTAACTTTCATACTACAGGTTTCAGGTCCTTGTCAAACCTAGTTGTTCTTATTTGAACATCTTTTTTTTTTCTATTAAGGGTTTTGGGTCCCTTCAAAACCTATTTTTACTATAATCTAAAACAAGACTCTATTATGTTTGACATGTAAGATAATGATGCAATTAATTATAAAGAACAATAAGGTTTAACTAAAAGTGTTCTCATAATAAATCATAGTCCTTTTTAGTCATGCCAAACATAGGAGATCTTTCCCAAAATCACAATGAAAAGGTATGACAAATACAAAAAAAATTTAAAATTAAAATCAAACCACCACCAAAGTGCAACCTATAATGTGGACATGACTGAGGTTGCATGGAGATGACATTAGGAAATTAATACACTTTCTTGGCCCCCCACTAAATTTTGAAAAGTGTCCACACATAAAAATTTTGGCATAGGAATGAGAAACTGGTTTAAGGCTTATATGATACATTTAATGTAGTATTATATATAAATATCAAAATCCATGTGCTAAAAATGAATAAAGAGTAAAAATGTTGTACCTAAAAATTTTAGAGCATACTTCCACATGAAAATTGATGAGGTGGCAAAGTCTGGTGACCATAGAAAAGATGTTGACAATATATTTTATTGAAAGTAGTAAAAACAGAATTTGTGGGTGATGTGGAGTGTGAGTAGATGATAGATAAAGAAATGAGATGAGTTGATATGAAGAAAAAGAAAAATGAATGTAAGAATGGACCTTAGATTTAATAAGGTTTTATTATGAGTGCTCATTGAAGTTTTGTCATGGTATGACTACAAGAAGACAGTTTGCACCCTCTACTATAGCAACTATGTCCATACAAGCTAGTAAACTATTTGGTTGGAACTACCATAGGAACTCATCTTTGGTATATGGTTTATGATAGAGGTGCAACCTATGTCCATTTACAAGAAGTTTGAACTAGACAAGATCAATGGCTGTCAACTAGACTACTCCATTGTTGAATACATATTGAATTTCATAAGGCCCTAGCCACCGAGTATGTAACTTTCCTAGATTCTCTTTAAAATGAGAATTGTATAGGAGAGCCCAATCTCCCACTTGGAATTATTTATTACTAATATGTGTGTCATGCCACTTTTTTCTCTCCTACTAGATGATCTCTATTCTTTCCAAAGCTATCTTTCTCATCTCATCTAGTGAGCTCAAGTGGAGAAATCTCTCTTCTTGTGTTGTAGAAAGACCGATGTTCAATTCCAAAGTAGTCCATAGTGTTTTATGTGTTCAAATTCAATAAGAAACATTGCTACTTTTCCATACATAAGTTCAAATGGACTGAATCTAGTTGTTGTCTTCCATTTAGTTCAATATGCCTAGACAACTTCAGTTAGCCTATGGCTCCAATCCTTCCTATGTATTTGCATTGTCTTGGTCAGAATGGCCTCAATTTCTCTATTGGTGACTTCCACTTGCCCATTTGCTTGAGGGTGATAAGGATCAGATTTTTTATGCCTTGGGATGTATTCTTTCATAAGTTTAGTGATCATGTTTGATGTGAATTGGGTGCCTTGATTAGTGAAAAGCTCTCTGGGCACTTTGTAGCATGTGAATATTTCCTCATATAAGAATTTAGCTACTTTCTCATCTTTTTCATTTTTCATTGCCATGACTTCCACTCATTTAGTTAAATAATTTTTACATACTAAGATGTAGGATTTTCCATTTGATGGTGGGTCAATTGGACCTATGAAGTCCATAACCCACTAGTCAAAGGGTGCTACAACAATCTGTGGATTGAGTGGCATCTCATCTAACTTGGTTGGTTGACCCATCCTCTAGCATTTGTCACACTTGGTTGTATACTTTTTTGCATCCTTATGTAATGTTGGCCAATAATATCTAGTTATAAGTACCTTTAGTGCTATTCTTTTTCCTACAAAATGGCCTCAACATGGTTCATCATGGTAGGCATGTAGTGTCATATATCTCATCCTCCCTGACACATCTCCTAATGATTTGATCTAGTCTATTATAGAAGAGATTTTTATCTATCCATGAATAATGAAAACTTTTATTTGCTAGCTTCTTCCTCTTGTCTTTGTCACAGAAGTGTGGGGGCATTCTATTTGTAGAAAGATAGTTTTCTATGTCTGCATACCGTGGTGTATGAGTTGCTATTTGGAAAAAATGCTCATTTGGAAGGGTATCCTTAATTGGAGTCAGATCTTCATTAGCAATGTGTAGTCTGGACAAATAATCATTAGGTATGTTGGACTTTCTTAGCTTATCAACAATGATAATATCAAACTCCTACAACAAAAAGAGCCATCTTACCAATCTACTAGTTATAGTAGGTTTGTTCATTAAGTACTTTATAGCTAAGTGGTCAGTATGAACAAAAATAGGATATCTAGTTACATAATTTCTAAATTTGTTTAATGCATAAACTATAGCTAAATGTTCTTTCGCAATTATTGTATAGTTTAGTTTAGGACCATGGAGGCTTTTACTAATATTGTAGATTGCATTTTCAAGATTAGCAGACTTTTGTCCTAATATAGCACCTATAGCATAGTCTGATACATCAGTATGGATATGAAATGGAATTGACCAATCTAGTCCCTTAAGAACTAGTGATGTGGTGAGGAGTTTCTTAAGCTATAGGAAGGCTTCATTACATGTGGGTGTCAAAATGAATTCAGCTTCTTTAGTCAACAATGTACATAAAGGACTAGCAATTTTACTGAAATCTTTTATGAAATGCCTATAGTAGCCAGCATGACCTAAAAAAGATCTTACATCCTTTGGTTTTGTAGGTATGGGAAATATTAGAATTACCTCTATCTTAGCTAGGTCCACTTGTATCCTTGTAGCTGATATAAAATGACCAAGCACCACTCCTTCTTGCATGAGTATGAAACATTTCTCACTATTGAGTGATAGATTATGTTCTTTGCATTGGACAAGAACCTTTTCAAGATCCATCAAGGTTCCTCAAAGGTGACTCCAAATGTTGTGAAATCATCCATGTATATTTTCTTGTAGTCATGTAATATATCAGCAAAAATGATGATTAAAACTCTTTGAAATGTCATTGGAGCATTACATAAGCCAAATGGAAAGATAGAATATGAAAAAGTACCCCATGGACATGTAAATGTGGTTTTATCCTAATCTTCTAGAGCTACACTTATCTAATTATAACCACTGTACCCATCAAGAAAAGAAAAATATTTCTTACCAACTAGAGTATCTAGAACTTGATCAATAAAGGGCAAAGGAAAATGATCCTTCTTGGTTACCTTATTCAATTCTTTGTAATCTACACAAATCTATCATTTCCCTCCCTTTTTAGGTACTATAACTAGAGGTGAGACCCATCTACTATCAGATATAGGGTACATAAAACCAACATCAAGAAAATTTTGTAGCTTTTAGCAAACAAACTAATATGAAAATAAAGGACTCATGAAGGTTCCTAGTTTGACACCGTCCCTAGCAATAGTACCAAAAATGTATGATTTCATAATAGATGAAGACAATCACACCATTTTCTCTCTCAAGGATACTATATCTATTTTGAAGACTACCTATTCCATCATGAAATACACTTGAATTATCAACCCAAGGATGTAGGACTTGAAATGGGTTTCAAATAAATATGAACACAAAAAGTATTTTAAAATCACTCTTTCATTAAAATCCTTCTTTGATTACATCAACTGAATAATTCATGAAGAATAGAAAAAGAGTAAATTTTGAATCTTAAACCAAAATTGTCTATTTTATCCTTAGCTTACTAAGACGATCCCAATCCATTATATAGAGGATTAGATACTTATTAAAAACATGACATAAAAGTCTTGAACAAACATCACTAGAAAAGAAGGTGGAAGATTAACCATGACATAGTACATTTATTACTAAGAAATAGAATAATAACTTGCAAGAAATATAGCAAATTGTGTCTCTTAGATTTTTTGGAATATTAACTCCTCTTCAGGTGTATCTCATCCATAGGAACTAAACTACACTTTCCTTGCCATGATTAGTCTCCACCATCTTCTTCCTTTAATGTAGTAATCACCACCCTTTGCATTAGTCTTCATTTTCCTGAAAGTTAGAAACATCTGGAACATATATGCAAGATAACATTCCTACTCTTATTTAAATATTAGAACATAGCTTAAGATATTTATATGAAATACTACATTCTATGTATAATATTAAGCAAAATATGTCATACACACTACCCATAAGTTTAGTAAGTTTTAGCTATCTCTAGCATAAGTTCACAAGATATTTACATAAAGCTTTTTGGAAATGTTTTTGACAAAGCATAAAGAGTAATTCCAACTATGAAAACTATATCAAAATTAAGACATTAATATTGCTAATGAATATGATAGCACAATATTTAGACCCCATAATTGTAGATGCAAAGCCAAGCATAAAGGAGACTAGAAGATAACTTGATGTTCAAACTATAGGAAGTAGAGTGTCAACTTGTCAAATAGAGGGCAGCAATGATAAAATGACTTGTCAAACAACATGTCCAATAAACTTACGACATGAATGACTCAAGTCAATAGCTAGGCTAGAATCCCAAATAGCCAAGTAGATAGAGAAAGAAAGAAAAAAGTGAACAAACTTCCCAACCCAAGAGTGTAGTCAAGAAATCAAGGTAACCATTTTAGAATAAAGATAACTAGCAAGCGAATATAGACCATGAAGATAGAAATATCAAGAGCACTAAGACCAAGGAGCCTTTTTAAGTATGTTAAAAAACTAGAGATGTAGCAAATCAAATTCCAATGATAAAACTCCCCTTAGTAAGAAACACAAGAAAATGTTTGCACTTGACGTTTTGACTTGGTTGATAAAGTTGATGGCATAGAAAGTTCAATTTTCAAAAGCAAGATGTGACACATGGAGTAGTCTTCAAACAATCAAGCAAGGGAAAAAATAACCTTGTAAGATACATGCATATGTGAGGTCTCAAAATAAATCCTTAAAACTATCATCATGTGTATGTTCAAAAGGTTTCCATAGGTATAGCACATTCGAGAATACTTCAAAAAATATCTACCTAAATGTCATGATTCATTACTCAATAGCTTGGCCCACACTAAGTGTTCCTTCACCTCACACCAAGTGGTTTCCCACAAGAGATATTGTATTTTTCATAGAAATTATATAAGCATTACCAAAGGAATATAGATGGTGAGTTTAAAATCTTGGGGTGATCCAAGTAGTCCACTAGGATTGATTCTTGCACCAAGAAGTTGAGTAGAAAAATAAGGTAGCTATAACTTAAGGAATTTAGAAAGGGCTTCCATTTGTAATGTTCCTTTTGCACCCAATTAAGGGTAACAAACCTTGTAGCCATAAGAGTAACTTAAGTGTTCTTACCTAGTGATCTTATTATGGTTGAAATCCCATAAGTGATCACACTAAGTGAAGACAAACACTATGTCTACCAAGGTTTTGTGTCTATGATAGCCTTGAGTTTATAGTGGGTTGGAAGAGTTGGGTATTAGCTTGTCCCCACTTGGGTTTTTCCTCTTAGGTTGTCCAAGAGCAAGCCCTCTAAAAGATTTTAACAAAGACAAATTGGATCCACTTTCAAGAGTCAAGATTTTTGATTCACCATGAGGGTGAAGAGCATACTCTTGTATCTTGATTGTTTCCCCCAAGTATGCCAAAAGTATTCAATTAATCCTCTTTTTTCTCAAAATTCAAAGGTATGTTAAGATTTTTGATTCATGCAAGGGTGAAGAGCATACTCTCCTATCACTAAAGAATCTCAATCACAAGTTTAATGTGCCTATGAGATGAAAGAAACTAGTAGAGTTCCACACATTGAATAAAATAAATACAAGAAATTTTGATTTTTTATGCATTGGGCAGCCCTACAAACAATCGTTAGTAGCCCTTGTGCATTTGAAGCTTTTACATGCATTCCTTTATGTTAGGTTTTTATTTTATTTTTTCTTTGACATGCATTCCTTACAAAACCACAAGTTAGAGCCTATAAAAGTAGATAACAAACATGAGTTATTAAGATGTTAACACCTTAGCATGAGTTATGATGTCTACCATCCTACATGAAAGCTTGATTATGGGAACAATTTTTTTTTTCAAACTTTTTTTGTCAATTTTTATACACTTAAAACAACTTAGAAAAGGCCAAATCCTAAGGAACCATCAAAAGTCAAAATAGTAGCCAAAAAAAAAATAGAAACCTCTATCAAATAGTCATAGACCTGTAGAAACCAATAATTAGTAAGCAATAATTGAAAAACTAACAAAATCACCAAAACAAAAAGCAAATTCAAATTCGGAAATAGTTTTTGCTAGAAGACTATCATACAATACTTCTTAGTACACCCATGTGATATTTTTCTTTCATGCAATATTTTTGCTTAAGCCAGGTGATAAAACTTACTATAGAGGAGTGATAGAGTTCAATACTATTGTGTGACACTTTTACTAGAAAAGTATAGCACTATAGTTATAAGAAATATTGTAAAAAAAATGGCAAAATATCACTTGAAAGTTGTGACTAAAAAAAAGAAAAGTGTAAACAACAAGTAGAAAATGTGACAAAAATAGTGAGATAAAGGACAAAACCAAGTGTTTTTCCCCATGGTAGGCACCAAAAATATACACTCAAATGGTGTCACACTCTAAACCATTCTATCCAAATGATTCCATGAGTTTGAAATGCTTGGATGTTGGCTTAGAGCTCCCTATCCATAGAGTGCAAGAGAGTATGTTTGAAGAATAAGAATACTCTTAGCTAAGTCTTAGAGATACTCTTCTTACTAGTAAACCCTGCAATGGGAGGTTCCAAAGATGAGATGCAAGAATGCAAATGTCCACAAGGAGTTCCTCAAGGATGTAATATAAATATGGAGATTAGGCTATATGAATATGCAAAATGAAACTATTCTAAACAATGATGAGAGTGTTACAATTCAGCTATTATGCTATGTGATTTAAGCTATTGCAAAGAAACTACATTAACATGCAACTATGCTAAAATGCTCTAGATCCTAAGCTAATATGTGATGGATGAGAAAATAAGACAAGATATGAGAAGTTCTCCACAAAGCTCCAAGGAAACCTATTAGAAAACCTATAGAATAACAATACTCAAAAGATGGATGGATTCTTTGAGGGAGAAGATCTCTCCCTTTTAAAGTCATATAGATGATAGAGATCAAGGTCAAGATGATGGAAGATTAATGGTGGAGTTCAAAAATAGGAGTGATCCATGTGCGCAAACAAGTCAACCAATAAAATGGAAGTTGACTTCCCATTTAAGAAATAAGTCACAATGCCTTTTCTTTTAATTTCCAAATTAGAAAAAGGACTTTATCTGTGCACTTTAAATGGGTTAGAAGAAAGGGAACTTTTATTTATTTAAAAGAGAACATGTTCTTGTAATCAAATAATGAACTTATGATAGCATAGTCAAACTATAGGTTATAATCAAATTAATTGATTATTAGCAATTTGCTCTAGGTAAATGATTAATTAAATTAGCCAAAATGCTGAGAAGGGGGGCTAATAGTCTAGATGACCATTTTTAGGTGATTATACATAGGCATTGAAAAGATAGGACAAGAGTATAAGGTCAAATATAGGTTTTTTATAACTCTAAAAATCTCAATAGCTATTCCATCTAGTTGAACTACCCTTTCTCAAGTGGTTCATATTTCAGACCTAGTTGATCTACAATTTTCTTTGGCATAACTAAGCTAGTAGCACCCAAATATCATGCAAGTATGAACAAGATGTTTATCTATTATAATAATAACATAAAAAGGTGGTGATTTAAATAATTTGGATGACTATTGGGTTATGTTGGAGTTCACAACTATTACAACTTTAGGAGTTTGTTGTGCCAAATCATAACCAAATAAGGTAAATTATTGTAATTCTTCATATAGCATATCTTTTTGACCTGGAAGTGCTAAAAAATCCCACATAGAAAAAGGAAAATGTGTTTTCTTTAAATGTTCAATAATATTGAAATTTCTCATTCTAACCTTGGACTAGTGTTTTGGTACAACAAGATCCTTTGCTAGTTGTGATGCATGTACTATCACCTTTTGAGCATGTACTATCATTTTTAGCTCCGACAACTATAACAAATACACTAGAAAATGTATTTTCTCCCATGAATTGTGTCATAACTAAAATGTCATTATTAAAATCCTTAAAATAAAATAAGAATACATAATCATTAGAAGGTTTAAGAGATGTTGGAATTTTGTCCCAAGTTTGCTAAAAATAAAAATGAAAATTAGAAATATGCTCATTAGGATGCTTTTTTATAGTAGTCAATTGCTCAACCAATGAAAGATTATCTCATTTATCCTCAAACCTACTGATAAATATGGTTCCTAAATCATCCCATGTGGCAATAGAATTTACCACTAAACCTTGGAACCAAATTAATGCTTTAGCTTTGAAAGAAGTTGCCAACAACTTTAATGCTACATCCTCATGGGTAACTTGATGTAATCCACAAAGTGTGGCTACATCCCTGATATGTTCAACTGTTAAAACATGATTTTCGATAGTAAAAAATGGTAAACTTTAAATGTTGGTGGTGTAATATTATGATGAGTAGTAATCCATAAAGGACTCCCCGCATCAAAAGCTACAAATGGAAAATTTTGGATCATTTGATGAACTTGTGGTACTTGCTGTTGAATTAAAGGTGGTAGTTGTATGCACCCTAAAATGGTCGCCTAGACTATGGGCTCCGATTATTCAATTTATCAACTTATCAATTTCTTGAATGGTTTGCAATATTTTATTAAATCAATTTAAATCAATGTCCTTGATCAAATTCGATTATTTCATTTCTAAGGTTGATTATTTTATCCTAAGTCTTATTTAATTAAAAGAAAAACTCCTTTTTAATTAAATAAAATAAGTCCCTATTTAATTAAAAGAAAACCTCTCTTTTAATTAAATAATTCGTCCACATTTAATTAATTAAGGGAAAAAACCCTCTTTTAATTTAATTAAATATTTCCTCTCTATTAAAAGAACTTGCTCCCTTTTAATTAAATAAATCCCCACTTAAAGAGGAAATAAAATAAATTAAAATTAAAAAAATTTCTTCACTTAAATGCACATATTTCTAAGTGGGATTCCATTTAATTTTTTTCCTATTTTCTCATTGGTGGAACTTTATTTCAAATGAATCATTCTTTCTCTACCCTTGATTAAATCTTTTTGTCTCTTAATCTTAATCATCTATTGTTCTTTATAAGGGAGAGCCCTCTCCTCATTTTACATACACACACTCTAGGCTATTGTTATGGTATAGGTTTAGAGAGCAATTTTTTAAGGAGTTTGAAATCTAAAGCTTTTTTTTGGAGAACTTCTATCTTCTTGTGTTCTTCTCTCATGCATTCATGGATTCCATCATCATGTACCATCCTTGCATTTTCATATTAGCTTAGGTCTTGCTTTTATAGATTAGATCTTGCTTTCATAGATTAGATCTTGCATTGATAGATTAGATATTGCATTGGTTTTTATTGTTATCATATAGATTAGCTTTTATCCCCATTTGTATGCATATTAGACCTTTGAATCTCTCTTTTTATGGTGTACTTGCATGGGCACAAACTATGTCAAAACTAAGGGCTTTCATCACAAATCCTTGCACTCCATAAATAGAGAGCTATGAGTCATCATTCAAGATCTCATACTTGATCAATCATCGATATAATGACTCATAGAAGTGTGTTCACATTTTAAGAACACATTTTTGTGGCCCACTGTGGCATAACCCACCTTTACTTTCTAGTTTTGGACATTTTTAAATCTAACCCCCCTTTGTATAGATTTGTTTGGAGATGAAAAACCTTAGATCTTAAATATTTGATCATATTTCCAAAACAACTTGGTTTATTGGTCTAAATTTATTTTTTCAGGTTGGAAACACATCAAATTAGTTTTAGTCCAATTTTCATATTTTTCCAAGTTAATTTCAATTTTTTATAATTTTTCTTAATTTTTTATGAAAAATCATTTTAGGACAAAAATTAGCACTTTTTTTAGAAAAAAATGCATTTTTGGAAAAGGTCTCTAAATTCTAAATAGGGTTGGTTCTTTGTGTTTTGATTTTAGAGATCACATTAAGGCTCAATAATTCAATTTGCAAAAAATGGTGTATTTTGACAAAATGGCTCCCTAGGACACAAATGAAAAGATATTTTCAAAATTCTAATATTTTTGGAAAGCTCTCTAATTTTTGACAAGGGTCTCTTTTTTGAATTTATGGTTTTGGATCTGAATTCATATCATATAGGTCTTATCTTGATGACTAGGTCAAAAACCAATAAAAAGAGGTATTTAATGAATAGCTTGCATTTAATTTTCACAATGGATCAATACATGATGTGAGCTTTCATTTGGGTAATTTTTAAATTATTATCACTTTAAAAAATTATATTTTCAAATCTAACCCTATTTTTGCATCAGTTGGATATATATTGCATATCTTGTGTTTGCTTATTTTTCTTGTTGCTTTGTTCATTGTGAGTGAGCGTTCAAGTGTAAATGAAAGGTACAACAAAGAAAATATGTGTTGCAAGGATTATCAGGTATTTTTTTGGATCTCTATAACATTTGGATTTGGAACTAAAATAAACATCTCATGTATTTGGTTTGAGTACTTTTATATGCTTTCATAGATTCACACATCATTTGGTGCTCTAAAATTGAATCTAGATTTACTTTCACACAACTGTGTTTCACATAATAATTAGGCCCTATGAACACTATTTGGGAGATCTTGAGAGACTAAGATTCATTTTCTTTCTTTACATGTGAAGCTCCTCTTGATAACGGATCCCCTTGTAGGTAGGGAAGGATATTTGTTATTATCTCACTATTCTACTTGGATTTGTCCTCAACATCCATTACTTTTGAGATTGGTGGTGTTTGTTGTTGGATTTTTCAGAAAAATTGGTAAGGTGATTCCAAATTAGTGTGTCAAAGAATCTTTTTTGCTATGTTTGGGTAAGGTGAAGAGGCTAGAGGAGTTTGGGCACATCAAAAACTTAGAATCCTTGAATCCAAACCAAGTCCCCATGTGGTACAACTTTGTGAGTCTTCCTTGCTTAGAGAGGGTTAACCATAGTGGACATTCTCTCTATTGGGTCAACTAGATGGACCAAACTTCAAGTGGTAATATTCATTTTTAATGTAGTAGTAGTAACCGCTATATAAATGTCTTTGTGGAGAAAATCCTCATGGGTGTAGTCTTTTGTTGGGCTATTAGATCTCCTTAATGTCTCTAATTGATTAAATTCTCAAAATATGTCAAAACCTTGGTGCACTGGGATTGGACTATTCTCACTCTAGATTGCAAAAGCTATAGATTTGAACATTACTAAGAACCATAGTGCTAAAAAAAATTCTTTTCTAAGACTATGCGCATGATTGGAAAATATTTTGAGAACATACATAGTAGTGGTTCTAGGGATTAGATTAATAGTATGACACTATTTTTGTTCATGTGCAAGGTTGCTTTGTCCCTTGCTCATTTTTTGAAGACATTTTCTTGAAATCCCTGATTTTTGACTTGCATGCTTGGTTTATGATTAAAAATCTATTGATACACCTAGTTGGGCATTTAAAACAAACAAAATCTGAGTTCTTGAGTCAAGACTTTATGATCAAATTGCTTCGTTGTCCTATTATTTCCAATCTCCCTAAGTTGATCTAGTTTAGATTAGGCTACTTACCCCATTGTTAGAAGCTTGTTTGCACCTTGGGTTATTATGCTTTGACCTCTTGAATTAGTAATCATTCATTTCATAAGTGACCTTGTTTGGAGTTGGTGAGCTAGAGACCATCCTTGTTGAGAAAGATATACCTTTAGATCCTTTGATATTACACTTCGAGAGTCTTAGTAATCTCTTGTCCATCCACTTTCATCAAAATTCAATTTCAATTAATTATAATTTGAGTAAATCATCCTCCTGATCTATATATGCTAGATTATTCACCCAAATTTGTGGGCACCTCTGTGGCAGTGTTGGTTTACACCTATTGCAATATTTTATCTTATCAATTCTCTTTTGGACAAGTGAGTGCTTTTCTATCCTAGTTTGGTACCAATGTTTCTTAGGGTTATCCTATCAACTAGTACATTTTTCTTTCATGTTGGTTATAAGTGCTATTACATGTTGCTCAACATTTGAATGAACTCAAATTGTATCAAATTTCACAAAATGACTCTTGGTATTCTTTCTTCTTCATCTTCCATGTCTTTCTAGTCTCTCATTTCCATTCTTCCTCTTCTTCATGTCTTCTTGATTCTTTTCCTCCTATT
The DNA here is from genome assembly GCA_028749045.1 of Cupressus sempervirens. Classification (NCBI taxonomy): domain Eukaryota; kingdom Viridiplantae; phylum Streptophyta; class Pinopsida; order Cupressales; family Cupressaceae; genus Cupressus; species Cupressus sempervirens. The sequence continues at coordinate 329,851,859 of CM053788.1, forward strand.
ATCATATGGTCTATCTTCTTCTGTTCATCTTTTCTCTTTTTCCATACGTGATTCTTCTTCTTCTAGAACCATGGATCTTGAATATCTTGTTAGGGACCTTTGTTTGAGCAGAGATGAACTCGACCTCCTTATTGAATTTTAGAAGTGTTGTTACTTCAATAGATATATGGATGCTAACCTTGTGACGAAAATGATGGAAAAAGGAAAGAAATTAGATGTTCTTGCTAGGATCATATGTAAGATCATATCACAATATCATTCTTCCAATTATTCCTTATCTTCCAAGTCTCACCATGATTCTTCTAGATATCATTCACATTCTTCATCTTCTATGTCTTATCATGATTGTTCTAAATATCATTCACATTCTTCATCTTCCTTTACATTCTTCATCTTCCAAGTCTTATCATGATTCTTTTGAATATCATTCACATTCTTCATATTCCAATTCTTACCATGATTCTTCTAAATATCATTTGTGTAGGTATTCACCTACCTCTTCTTCATGATATAATTCTTCTTCTACTTCTACCAAGAGTCTTATTCCTCTTATTGAGACATACCATAATGAACAACATGAAAAGTCTTGTGATATGCCTATATATAATGCCTATAGTGACAATGATTATGATGACGATGACTATTATATTCCTACGAGTCCTAAAAGTCCTCCTTGTCCTATGCATGTGCTTAAAGGGGATGAGTCATATATAGATATTGATGGTAATCCATATGACTCAAATTTTGAAAACGACATTGATAAATTTTGTGAACAATATCTAAATGATAAATTTCCATTTTTTTGAGGAAGAGAAAGCATTTTTTGTACTAAAATAAAACATCAATGCCATAAGATTTCCTCTTCTAAGAACCATCATGCTGAAAATAAAGATCACACTCTTGAGCAAGATCATGTTAATGTCAAACCTTTATCTTCTAATGCTCCCCTTCCATCTTCTACTTCCTCCACTATCCATACATCCCCTAAAGATTCTAAGTCTCTCAAATCTTCTACTAATCCTTCATCCAAAAAAGATCCTAGTGCTTTTCATGTGGTTCCCTATAGTTATCCTCAAAGGCTACCTCTTAAAGAAACTCAAGCTCACCTTCACTTGGCTGCAAATACTTTTGATAATGCTAAACCTAAATATCCTAAGCCTTCATGTGCTATAATGCCTACTTTAGCTAGTCCTTCATCACCTACTTCAAGGTCTTCCATACAATTCCAACATGTTTCCTTCTCCTTAGGAGTGGTGTCATTTCAATAGGACTCCATAAATGATAAAGAAAAGAAGATCAAGAACCCTCCATGTCATCCAATTTTTTTCATGATGTCTCTGATCCATTTCATGGTCCTTTTGATCCTCTATAGCCTTCCTCATTCATTCCATCATGTCTTAAGTCTTCTCCTAAGAAAGATCAAACTACTACTTACAACACTAAGCTTATTGACAATCAAAATGACCTTAATACAATTGCACCTTCCAAAGATGATACTTCCATTAAGGTTATTAAAAATAGTGTTGTTACTTCCAATGTTGAGCCTATTGAAAATCAAGAGAAAAACTCTACACTTATGCTATCTACAGATCCTTGTCAAGATCAAAGTCTTCCATCTTCTTGTTCTACCACTTCATGTTCCCTTCCACTTTCTACTCTTCCTAAGTCTTCTCAAGCTTCAAGTACTCCTATCAAAGAAATTGCTCCTATTCAAGATGTTCATGATCCTATTGAAAATCCTAATGCTCACTTTAAAGATGCTAATGTCCTTGATTGTCACATAGATGTTGATGAACTTATTGATTACCCTTTTGCATCTTCCACATCCATCCTTGGACCTCCCCCACCAATAATAAATTCTTCACATCTTCCTTTCATCGTGGGTCCTTATGTCCCTTCACTTTCCCCTCCCAACTCTCCTAATTCGTCACCTCTCAATTCTAGCATGGACCCTACAATTTTATAGGACCCCACATTATATAGGGAAGAAGGCAACTATATCTTCTTGGGGCCCCTCTTGCCCAACCCAATTCCTAACATCTTGGGTCTTTACATCTCACCCTCCCCTATCTTTCAGCAAGATCAATGTACATGAATATCCTTGAATCCTTTTCATCCACCCACTCTCATAATCCAATCATATCATCCTTCTTCTTCTACAAGTCCCAAGTCTTTTGGAAGTAACCTCAATGTTCAATACAAGAAAAAGAAGCAATTCAAGGATCCATATAAAAAAGAAGACCACCATGTCTCCTCTAATCAACATGGGGCATAAAGTTAAAAGATATATCTAAGAAAAAAATTATAAGACAAGTATGGGTTCTAAAATCCATCATTGAATATATTATCTCTAAATCATTAGAATGAAATGAAAAGAGGCCTACAACTATATGGATTCCAAAGTCTCTCTTGAGAGAGTTTAATGTTGAACAACAATTGAAGTTGACATTCAAGCTTCCAAAGAATTCCACTTCATCTTCTTCCAAAAGCATTCTTCCATTCCATGCACCTAAACTGCAACCTTTTCAATCCACTCACCATATTCCTTCATGTATTCCTTCATTCACATTTTCTCCATCCTCTCACCACCCTTCAAGGTGTGTGTTGACATTGATCTTGCCTTCATTTCCATCATCCAATCTCACTCAATTTGCATAAAGCCATATCTTCCATTTTTTTCTTCCATCTTCCTTTCCCTATCAGCATGTTTGAGCATATCATTTCAACTCCTTTGCATGTCATGCTTTAAACTTTCAAGGAGTATTACCTAAAAATATTGACTTTTTCCAATAGAATTCAAAAAAAAATTGCAAAAAAAAAAAAGAAAGAGAAAACTAAAAAAATTGAAAATGTGCCTTGGTGAAAACTTGGTAATTAGGCACCTTGGTAGTAAAAGTAAAGAGAAATAAATTTGTCCTATGGTGAAAACCACTCCCTTGTGGCACCTTGGATAAGTACCATGATGAAAACCTAACAATCAGGCATCATGTGTAGTTCTTCTACATCTTTCATCCATTTCATCTTTTGTCTTTGATCTTGACAATGTTGACCTATATACAAACATTTGGCTATCTTGTGAGCTATCTTATGATGATCTTATTTTCATTCCTTTCATGTTTAGCCTTCATATCTATTTTCCTCCATTTAATCTAGTCTGTCTCTATCCTTTTCCCATTTACCCCTTTGATCTTGATCTAATAAAAAAAAGTAAGATATGATGATATGAAGCCTCTTGACATGTCTACTCCTTTAGATTGCATCTTTCTGACTTTTACATTATGCTTTCATGAATTATCTTATGATGGTCTTTCATTTCTTTCCCAAATATGCTTTACATGATAGTTTTTCCCTAGCTTTAGTACTATGGAGGAGTTTTCCCTTGAGGATTTCTTCCACCAGTTTGCTAATCACTCTTGTCCTCTACCTTGCTAGACATTAGGACTGCACAATGTGATTTTGCTTGAGAGTTTGGTCCTTGTTTCTATCTGGGGGAATTGTATATTATTTGTATATATTTATTGATCCTAAAAAATACAAAAAAATGATATATTGTGAAAGTTCTAAAAATTGGAAAATGTCTTAAAAAAATGATCATCCTAGTGAAAGCCTAGCAATAGGCACTTTGATGTATCTCCAAAAAACATTATATATTCCAAAAATATAAAAAAATTTAAAAAATTCAAAAGATAAATAAATAGAAAAAGTGCCTTGGTGAAAATCTAGAAACAAGTGCCTTTATAGCAAAATAAAAATAAAAATAAAAACTAGCTAATATATATATATATATATATATATATATATATATATATATATATATATATATATATATATATATATATATATATATATATATATATATATATATATATATATATATATATATATATATATATATATATATATAAAATAAGCCGAGAGATATCCTTCTCAAGGCGTCTATTTTCATAATCTCATAATTTTCATCATCGCATATTTATGTGAGTCTAAGAGGTGTGAGGAAATGATTCAAGACTCTTGATCTATCTCATTTTTACTTCCATTTCCTCTCTATAATTTTCACAATTTTAATTATAATTATATTTAATATATTTCTATTTTGCTTTTTTGACATGTAAACGAACGTCAAGTTTTTTCCAAAATGGAAAATGTTTACATTGAAGATTGTTTCCATTGTAGAAAGCCTCTTGGGTTAATAAATTAAAAAATTCAAGTGGTGAATACCTAGAAATGGGTTCTACTTGAGGCCTTTGCATCCCTATTTCTTAGCATGATTCCTTGACACTTAGCCTTTCTCCATCATGCCTTGTCCTTTTTGCCTTGGTTTGGAATTGGTCTTTGTCTAGGGGACATAACTATGTTAGCTTTGGTCTCTTGGATGCATTAGTCTTTAGGACACCCTGCAAATGGTGTTTTTCAACACCACCCCAATTGTATTTTTCAATACAACCCCTAACATCAAGTGCTTTTCACCACTTGTTGGTTTGGTCTTAACTAGTTTTGTCATATAATCTTACCTATTTACAAGAATTCAATCCTTATTCTTGGAATTCGATATTAGTTAATATACTTAAATTTTAAAACATAAACACTTAATGTTTGAACTATGTCATGATCTTTTCTTTGTGTGCTAATTGCTATTGATTTTCGTTGAGTGTCATTGTTCCCAACTCTATCTAGGATGCATAGCTAGAGGACTTGGGGCATGAGGCATATGTTTTATTTGCTACATTAAATTGCATAAGCTAATATCGAAGTCATCTTGACCTTTATGACTTTAATTCTTATGTTAGAATCTTTTCACATTCCAATCTGATATAAATCACATTCATATCTTCATAGTTGCACTTGTGACTAGTGATGATTGTGTAATTTTTTGATGTCCATTAATAATGACCCAATGATGAAAATAAGTTCTTTAACATTCTATAATGAATGATGAACACAAAATCCTATGTTACAGTTGTTCAATTGCATGTACACCTTTGCATTTTCATGTAGCTTGCATTGTTAGGCTTCATGTTAGTTTGCATTTTTAGGTTGCATTATGAGTTTGAGAAGGTTTTCCCTTCATCTTTATTTTGGACTTGTAATCAACTTTGGTCAATTTTGATCTTCATTTCCTTATCTTCTTTTGTGATCTCAATTGAAATTTCTATCTTAAATAGTTGATTGATTTTGGAGCATTCTATTTCTTACGAAATTTTTTATATTCTTCTTTCTGTTTCTTTCCATATCTTCCAAATTTCTACCTTCCATTCACTTTCACCCCACTTATTTCCTTCCAATTCAACTTTGGGGCATAATATTTCATGCTTGACAATCTACCTTGGTCCTATGATTCTTATATCTTTCATCTTACATCAAGAACTTTATCTTTTGTTTGATTTGATCAAATTTATCAATTTGGTGTTTCTCCTCTATTTCATTTTGATTTCAATCACGAGGGGGTAGTACTTATCAAAATTCAATCTTTGATTCAGTTTTATAAATTTTATCTTCAACTTTTTTTTTCAAGTCAAAATTTATTTGTATTCTTTGTCTTGATGTGTTCCCGAATTGACCACACGTATGGGTTTTTTTGTGATCCTGAATCAACCTCACACTTCAATTTCTTTCTTTGACTACATGTGTTCCCAAATTAATCACACATTAGTCAAAGAGGGAAAAATGTATGCACCCTAAAATGGTCACCTAGACTATGGGCCCCCATTATTCAATTTATCAATTTATCATTTTTTTGAATCAATGGTTTGCAATATTTTATTAAATCAATTTCCTTGATCAAATTTGATTATTTCATTTCTAAGATTGATCATTTTATTCTAAGTCTTATTTGATTAAAAGAAAATCTGCCTTTTAATTAAATAAAATAAGTCTCTATTTAATTAAAAGAAAACCTCTCTTTTAATTAAATAATTCATCCACATTTAATTAATTAAGAGAAAAACCCCTCTTTTAATTTAATTAAATATTTCCTATTTAATTAAGAGAACTTGCTCCCTTTTAATTAAATAAATCCCCACTTAAAGAGGAAATAAAATAATTAAAAATTAAAAATTCCTCTACACTTAAATGCAAATATTTCTAAGTGTGATTCCATTTAATTCTTTTCCTATTTTCTCATTGGGGGATCTTTATTTCACACGGATCATTATTTCTCCACCCTTGATTAAATTTGTTTGCCTCTTAATCTTAAGTGTCTATTCTTCTTTATAAGGGAGAGCCCTCTCCTCATTTTACATACATACACTCTAGGCTATTGTTATGCTATAGGTTTGGAGAGCAATTTTTGAAGAAGAAAATTGAATGCTAAAAATTTTTGTGGAGGACTTCTATCTTCTTGTCTTATTCTCTCATACATTCATGGCTTTCATCATCATTATCCATTCTAAATTTTTTGTATAAGCTTAGATCTTTCTTTCATAGATTAGATCTTGCCTTTATAGATTAGATCTTGCACTGATAGTTCATATCTTGCATTATTTTGTATTGTTATCATATAGTTTAGCTTTCATCTCCATTTGCATGCATATTGGATCTTTGAATATCTCATTTTATGGTGTACTTGCATGGGCACAAACTAGGTTAGAACTGAGGGCCTCCATCACAAACACTTGCACTCCATGAATAGAGAGCTATGAGCCATCATTCAAGACCTCATTCTTGAGCAATCTTGGGTATAATGATTCGTAAAAGTGTGTTCACATTTTAAGCACATAAGAGTAAGGCTAGTTAGGTTGATTTACCTTTCCCTAATATGTTTCCAGACCTTGAACACCACCTATAATACCACTTGTAGATGCTATAGAAGCTAATTGATCCCTCGCTAATTCCTCAAAAATGGGTAATTCCAATTCAAAATTATCAGAAACACTAGAATCTTTAAGAAAGATGATTTTTAAATAATTACCTCAGCTTATTAGAAATCTCTAGCCTAATATCCAAATATAGGAATATCAAATGATGAGAAACAAAAAACAAATAATGAAGAATACTTTCCTTTTGAAGCCTATGGTGTTCTTCCTCCTCTTGCTAATATGTTTCCTCTTCTATCTAGCTGCAATTCCTAATATGTAAATCCTTCTTTGTTTGATCTTTTTAGAGTCCTTCTCATTTAAAAAAATTACTAAATATACAAGTGAATCTACAAGAAACCTTCAAAATCGAGTCATCAAGTGTTGTAAAATACCTTTAAAGGGCTAGAATATTGTTGTTTACACCAAAGCAATGATATGGTAATTTAGAGAATTATGAAGTAGTTCATGCACCGTTAGGTTTGCCAAAAAATGTTGCCAATTATGATTAAACCTTTAGAAAGATGAAATACCTAGCTATCCTATTGGAACATTGAAACTCTCTTGGGTGATGGGTTATCCTAAAACAAGAGATGAATCTTTAGAATCTAGCTAGTTCCTAAATGGTGATCACATAAACCTCGATTGTATATGAGAAAGTTGATAAGAAGATGAATGTTAAAATGAATACTAAATCCTAAATGAGGTGATACACTAATTATTCATATGAAACTTAAATTAAATGAACATCAATTACCCAATATATTAATGATTCATAATACCCAAACAAGCATACAATTACAAAAGTGATTCTATGCAAGGACTTACAATTTACTGCTTTGAAATGAAAACCTAGGGTACCAATTTTCTACACAAAGAATGAGGAAAAAAAGAAAGACCTCCAATTACAAGTATATATATTTGAATATGCTATTATTGGCACCAACTAATATTGTAATTATTGATGCTAGAATGTATGTAAAAGAGTCATATTAGTTGTTATATTGTCATTGATGTCAAAGTCTTAATTGACTAGAGATTATGCTAACTTAGGAAAGTACCATATCATTTGATTGAGAAAGAGGATTTGATTGATAAATAAGATTTGAAGAAAGTATGATGAAGATAGAGTTGATATGTAAGGTATTCAAAGAGTACTTAAATGAGCTAGATGGTGATAATGTAATATTGGTTTTGATTGTTTTACAATCATGTACTATTGTAATATGTTGAAGATCACAAGCTTAAATGAGTCACAAGGTTAACAAAGGGAGACTAGTGTTGGAAATATAGGATAGGCTAGGTTACTAAGAGGGGAGGGGTAAATCAGGAACCAATAAAACATATTCTTATTTCACCAATTAATCCTTCATATATTCTAATCTAATTGCATACATGAAAAAATGAAAGCATTAAAACATTGATAACACTTTGACATAGGATTATGGTGACCCAAAACCTTTGAAATAGAAAGTAAAACTCGGATGGGAATAATACCCACAAGCTTGAGTACTGCAATATAAAGTTGACCTATTAAGGCTTATAATTGATCACTTATGATGATCTTCCCTATTAGGAACAATAAGGATTGCTAGGTCCACCTTGCTAAAATATTTACAAAACATACAATGAAGTATGCACATGGTAAAGATATTTTCAAAAGACTATTAATTCTATTTTATGAAAGGATTTAACCATTCCACCTATTAGGATGAACTAGTGGATGATCTCTAATTTGCAACTCTAATTTGATGATTGAGATTCCTTTGAAGTGTAATGATCACCTTGGTGTGATAGATAAGTATTTGTTGCACCTTATACTATTTGTAGCCTTCTTAATTCACACTTTTTCTCTTATTATATTTGCATCATATGTTCTTCTATCTCTATTTTGGATGTGATACAATACACTATATATATACCAATCTAAATTATAATTCATCAAAGTTGGATATAATACAAGTTTCACCAAAATAGACATAGTTAGCCCAACTGTTGGTACTCAGGTTCTAAAGAAAAACTTGGTGAGGTTTTGATACTCGGCAATCATTGTCAACACTCAACATTGTCATGCTCTAGGTAGACATTGAAGCTTAGTTTATACTAATCACTTCCAAGTAGTTTGAACTTGGTCAACGCTAGTGACTCGATGAACACTATGAAACTCAAAATATAAATTGAATCACTTGGTTGATGCTACAAGACTTGGTCAATACTAACACTACAAGCTCAGTATAAATTGAATCACTTGGTTGACACTTCCAAAATCAGTCAACACTTGATTCATATCATTGATGTTGCAAACTCAGTAAACACTAGAGACCACAGTTTGTACCATGCAACTCGGTAAATACTATGAAGCTTAGTTTGCACTGATACTCATCAACTCGATAGATACTACTTAGTGTGAACTGAATACTAATTCTAGAACTTGGTAGAACTTAAATTACTCAGTTAAAATTGTAAACTATAAGATGGGATTGGTAGCTACTAACCATTTGACTTAGTGTGAGTCACTAATAAAAAAACTTATGTCAATAATATCCCTCTTTGGCATTAGTGACAAAAACACTTATTAATCAAAAATTGAATTCTCAAAATTTCAAGTTCAAAACATTCTTTAGACTCCATCTTGTATCTTCAACTCAATAAGAGATGTTTTCTAATTATTTTTAATGTATATGTATAATATTATGCTACTCCCCCTTACATATATACACTTATTATACTTACTATATATCTCATATCTTTATATCACATCTTCTCCACCTTTTCATCTTACCTCATCTTCTCCCCCTTTTTGACATAAATGAAAAAGGTGTATGCTACATGGTAATGCCAAAATGTGACATAAAGCTAGAATGTACCTTCAAAATTAATGGCATTGTCTTGTCTCAATTTTCCTATGACACCTTGCTTGCATGTAATGCAATCTGTACTTCTATTGATAACTCAATCATGTGATTATCTATGGAGAAGTTATTATCATAAATGAGAGTTTTGGCATGTGCAATGTGTTTTTGCAATGCATCCATGTTTGGGAGAATCATGCCTTGGATGTCTACAAGTGTGGCCCTGATCTTGGCTTCTTCCCTTAATAATTATGCTTTTATTTTAGTCATAAATCTTATTTTTGAATAGTGAGTAGAACTGTAGCTCGAGTCAAGTAACAACTGGTGTGCAGTTGCCTTCAAGTCATCATCTATCTTAGATAGTTTATCTTTGATTTCCTAAGTGAAGATAGATGTATCACATAACTTGCTAAATAATGAAGTAACATTATTTGTATATGTTTCTAATGAGTTGAGAATAGTAGATAGGTCTACTTGATATATTGCAATTTTTTGTGCAACTTGCTCCAATGTTTTGTTCTCAAATTTCCTCTCTACTCTTTGTAACAAAATTTCTTTCCCATTCAGATCTTTATTGAATTCATGAACCACTTCTACTATGTGAACTAAAATAGGTTATGTACTATCAATCTTAGTACTTAGTGCATCTATAAGTATGTTCTTCACATCTTCAAGTACTCAATTTTATCTATTTTTCTCTTCTCTAAGCTTCAACTGCTTAGCTTTCTTCTACAATAGTTCATCTACAATGTTCATTTAATAAGGATTTAGAGTAGAGATATCCCAATTTGGAATAACTATATCCTCATCAAGATCAATGTCTTCTTATTTACCTTTGTTCTTACTTGAAACTTTAGTACTTGGTTGAGGCTTTCTCTCAACTATATTTGTACTTACTATTTGCTTCTTGGAAATTGTAACATTAGTACAAATAGAAAGGCTAGCAAAAAATGTAGATATTGCACCAAAAATAGAAATACCTAGTTTTTTTGAAACCAAATCTGATGATGGAGAAAGCACTAGTTGCTTGATAGATGAAGTGTTGATCATTTTAGTCAATATGGTACTCAGTTGAATATGCATAGAGATAGGTTGGGTGCATAGTGTTGTAGTGGTTGCCACAACCAGCTTGACAAAATCTTTCTCTGAGCTTGGTGGAATAAAAAAAATTCTCAGAGTGAGGAAATGAGGCCATAATTGTTGCTCCAATCTTCTCTAGGTTGGTTTCCTCAATACTCTAAATCTCAAGGAGATTCTCCTCGATAGCTTCCTATTCTTATTCATCATCATCTATTTCTATATCTTCCTCATCTATGTCACAAACATGAACAAAAAAATGACTTTGTTGATGAAGTTTTTAGATATTCTTCCATGTAGTTGTAGCAGTCTTCAACACATGTTCAATGTCATTAACCAATATCATGCAGGTGTTGAATTTCAGAGTGAGTTTTTCCTCATTTTTCTTCATGGATTCTTTTACCTCTTTATCACTAAGAATCAACATGAATTTCCTCAGAGTCTATTCAAATATATCTTTTGTAGTTTTCCTAGCATTTTCCCACCTAGGCTTGATTATTTCCATAAGCTCATTGAGAATTTGTTGTGCTAGTTAATTAGGTAAGTATTTCCATTTACCTATTTTTGACATTATCATGTATTTAACTTTCTTCTTCTCATCTACATTCTTGGTCTCATATCTAAGAGATTTGAAGTTTTCCATGCCAACTCCTAGATCAATTTCTTTTAATTTTTCCTAAAATGTAGGTGGAGTTATTTTGAAAATAATTTCCTCTGCATCTTCTTCACCTAATTTTATTTTCTTTCTCCATCTAGATGCTCTTCTTGTGAATACTATAGTAGATGACTTGGTAGGTTTTGTTATGATAACCTTACCCTTCTTCTTGATTGGCTCTTCTTCTTTAGATTTTTTTTCTTCTACCTCCTCATCTACATCTTCTTCTTTCACATCATCTCCTTTTACTTCTATCAATAAGAGAGTTGAACTTTCTTGCCTTATTTTTTCTATCCTCTTCTTTTCTTTGCTGATTACTTGAGGAAGCTTAATTTCAAGTTGTATTCTATCTTTGGCTTCATCAAAATTACCAAAATATGTGGCCTTTGGATCCATAGGTTCATTAAATAGTGCCTCAATGATATCCTTAGTAAAATCAATGTTAACCTCATATCTTAGAGGATTAACCCACACCACTCTAGGTTTAACTGCTTGAATGTACATTTTGTCACAGTTTACCATGAAACAAACATCATCCTTATAATCTTCTACAAATTTCTTAGGGATTTTGAATCTTCTATTCATATTTTCTTTGAATGAATCAATGTAATTGTCCTGTTGAAATTCTTTTAAGAATAATTGAGGGGGGTGAATCAGTTATTCAAGGTCTAGATGTACAAAATAAAACTTTTAACAATTCAATGAACCCATATAACACTCTTAACCATGCATGCATTCACTATGTGTTAACCAAAACTGATATGTTACTATAACATGAACATGCAGAAATGTAAAGCATAAAATATAACACATCCATAAGCACATTTGACACAATGATTTAACATGGAAACATAATTTGGGAAAAACCACCAGTAACATGCTACTCCCTTTTTAGTCTTATGAGGTGATGCCCTATTAAAGGCTAACCTTGTTAAAGGTTACAACACACAGTATTAAATGTGACCTAGTTAAGGGATTTCACTCACCCTATTAAAAGTGAGCCTTGTTAGAGGACTTTAGGTCATTCACTTGGAATTCCACCCTGTTAAAGGATTTTTCAATGACTATTAAGTCAACCTTTCTCCAAAGAATTTACCCTAATCTGATACAATTGTTAGAAAGTAATAGTAGAGCTTTGATCCGATACAACTTACAACCTTACTTGCATATTATAGATCACTATTCAATCCTTAACTCTACTTGGCATCCAAACTTTTTAGTTCTAATAGCTTGTTCACCCTTCAAGCATTCATCATCATTAAGCCTTCTTGCTTAGTTTGCCATTGCAAACTTCTTCTCTTGGGTCACTTGATGAAGCAAACCCTCTTCCTTCTCCTTGTCAAATTTTTGTATTCAAAACTCTCTAACCTCCATCCAACATTGCTTCATGACTAGTCATCCCTACATATAGGAAATTAGAATTCTTTTTCACACTCATTATCCATCTCAATAATTAGGGTTTTTAATGGATTAGGTAGGATACAATGTATCTACCCCATATCTTATCTTTTATAGAGACTTCTCCTAAAATCCATTTGAATTTGCCTCCAAAATGGTTTACATAAGATTTTTTGCCTCTAGCTCATCAATCTTATCTTCCTCTTGATTTAAAAGTTCTAAGAAAATAAACGTGGTTGCTTTTATTTGGGGAATCTTCGATCTTTTCCATAATGTAGCAACTTGACATTATCAATTTACTGATGCTCAACACATACTATGTTGCTCAACATCTATTGTAAAATCACCTAACATCAACTAGTGCTCAACACCTACTAACTTGCTTGGTATCCACTAGTTTACTTGACATCCACTAGAAATTGCTTTCACTCAGCTCCAATTGACTTTTTGCTCAACTTGCACTAAATTTGCTCGACACCTTCTATCAACTTGGTCAAGCTTAGCAAATGAACTTTTTCTAACCTTATTCTTCTAAACTTTCTAAGTGTAGCCAATCACTTTGTAACCTCAAGTAGATTATCAATACATTATGTTATCATTGTCTAAACTAATTCTTGGACTTCAATACATAATCATAACTCAAACTTTACTCTAGGTACTTTTGTTACATCTTGATAATCAAATCCTCTTCATCAATCAACTAAGAGATAGTGCTTGAAACATATAAGCACTTCCCTTACCAACATGTAGTAGGTTTGACATAAATGACAAAATAATGATTGAAAACACACAATCTTCTCTCAACATTCTTCTACTCAAATGATCTTTTCAATCATATATCATCAATCTCCCTCTTTGGCATCGATGGCAAACCAAACCAATCAACTAGTCAAACATGATAAACTAACTAGGTTAAAATAGTAAGGCAATACCTAAAAGAAATCTTGATAAAACTTCTCCCTCTATCAATGACTCCCTCTTATGTTACAAAAATATAACATTCTCTTCTATCATGGATCAGCAAAATATCTGAATATCTCCCTCTTTTGTTTTCTACTTTCTCCCTTTTTCTTTCTTTTAGTCTTCTGATGATGTACTCTCACTTCATTGGTCTTCTTGTGCATTTTACTTTTTATGTACTTTCTCCCTTGATTTTTTTCTTTGATCATCTCCCTCTTGATCAATATGCATTTGATTAGTTTACTTTACTTTCTCCCTCTTTGACAAAAATTCCAAAGACATGTACTCAACACTTGACATCTTGATATATGCAGATGTAGGCTTTTGTAGGTTCTTCAATTTTCTCCCTTTGTCACCTTGCTTGTGACTGATTTGAAATTCTAGCTCTATGATTACTTTAGGAAACTTCCTAAAGTAAGATCCATTGCATCAATTTGTATGAAATGAATGTCATCTTGTTTGATGCAAGGTACTCCCTTTGTCTTTTACATAGCCTTTAATAGGGGTATCACCCCTAACTTACCTCTCAAATACTCATAAGCATCCTTAGGTAATGCTTTAATTTTCTCCTTTTTGTTGATGTATTCCATCTTCACCTCTTTGTCTTGAACCAACTCCCTTACATAATGATACTTTATTGCAATGTGTTTTGTCTTTGTATGCATTACATGATTCTTTGATATATTTATAACACTTGTATTATCACAATAAAGTGTCTTAAGTTTAGTGATCTCTTCCTTCAGTCCCTTTAGTAGCTATTTGATCCATACAATGTTTGTACAATTAATAGTAGCAACAACATGCTCTACTTCAGTAGTAGATATGGTGTACAAATCTCCTTCTTTCTTTTCCATGAAACAAGTCTTCTACCTAAGAAGAATGCTCCTTCATTGGTGCTCTTTCTATCATCAATATTTCCTGCCCAATCAGCATTAGTGTAGGCTTTTAGTTCAAACTTTTCATTCTTCTTATAGTATAAACCATACTCTTTTGTTCCTTTCAAGTATCTCATTATCCTTTTCATGGCCATCAAGTGGTTCTCTCTATGATTAGTAAAGAATCTAGCAACTACCCCCACAACTAATGCACACTAGTACATTTGAGGCCATTTTTTGACCAAAATTGGTCAAAATTTTGACCTAATTTTCAACCAAAATTCAACCAAATTTGACCAACCCATTGGTTGAAGTTTTTCTCATCAAAATTTTAAAAATTTCAAATATGTTGGCCCCAGTTCTACCATGCATTGGTTGAAATTTTGACCAGTATTGGTGGAAAACTACACAGAAATGGTCACAATTTTGACTAATTTTTGGTCAAAAACTACCAAGCATTGGTTGAAATTTTGAGGCTCACACTTGTTGAGGTCCACTTGTGAAATTGTTGTCTAAAACCTTTATAATGAGATAATGTTTTATGAGCTCTTCATCAATGGGATGGAACGTGAATCCAAGAGGCTATTGTGCATCACCCATATCATGATTGTAACTAAAGTTAAGAGCCTCTATTATTGAATTCTCTTCCCTATCACCCATATTCATTTCTTTTACTATGGGAAATAGGGAAGAGAATTCAATAATAGAGGCTCTTAACTTTAGTTACAGTCATGATATGAGTGATGCACAACTACCTCCTAGATTCATGTTCCATCTCACTAATGAAGAGCTCATAACACATTATCTCATTAGAAAGGTTTTAGAAATCAATTTCAAAGGAAGGGCCATTGCTGAAGTGGACCTCAACAAGTGTGAGCCTCAGGAGCCTCAGAGAGGGTTCAATTCCATCCTTTATTACTCACTATGTGTATAATCCCACACACCCATTTGATCTCGAATGATAATGTACTAAATGTTGAGTGTCTATGCTAAGTGCTCCAAAACCATCCATTTCATGCCTTCATCTATACACAATGTCTTTCTTGTTTCTTTCTACTCACATGCCCATCTCATTTCATATGATCGTCTGAAAATTGTGTCACTCTAAGCTCTCAACTATTTCCTCTTGATTGATCATCTCATAACTATTAAATGAGAGTTTTGGGATAAGCTATAGGCATCCATCAAAGCATAAAGGATTTTGTCAGATGGTGTAGATGAAGTAGTAGCATTTTCCTTGGGAGACATATTTGCAAAATGGAAGCATAGATAAGTCATGTGAACTATTTGACAGGATGCCTAAATGTAATGTGGTCTTCAAAATCCATGGTTGCTAGATATGCACAAAATAGATGTATTGAGAGAATATATTTGTTTAAGTTACAACTTCCCTGGTAGACATGCATGCAAAATGTGGAATCTTAGATGAATAGTTCAATTGAATCCTCCTCCTAGAGTAAGGCTACAACAAATACATAGTTCAATTGAATGGTCTATAAATACCATTAGGATAAATTGCAACTATGGATAAATTGTCATAATAGAGAATCACAACTATGGATGAGTCATCATTTAGAACTATTTTCACTAGTAGCTAAGATATCAATCTATATCATACATGGAAGAAGTTGAAGAGCAGTCAATACAAATCAACATCATGAGAAGAAGTGATTTGGTTAATTAACCAATTACTAAATCAATATGGAGTGATACACAATAGAAAATGAGGAATTTGTAATGGGTATTCTGGTTCCCAAGTGCTGATAAGTATGATAGCTACTATGAAGACCAAAAACCAAGTGATAATTGATCAATGATCATATATATATCCAATGATGGTCCATGATTACTATGTAATATGATGATACACAAATTAGGAGAAGCTATATAAATAAACATAAATAATCAAGAGGACATCAATCAACATATGACTGAGCAATAATAAGCATAAAATACTCATAATCGATACCGATATGGAGGAACAAAAATTATGTTATGATAATGATTAAGTGAAAAAATGAAAAACTTTGAGATCTATTGAACCAATGAACCATATTATTATACTAGCTCATGCACAGTGACTAGTGAGATTATTACTATTGGCATCCAATAAGGAGAATATTATAATCAATAACTAAAGGCTGATTAATTATTGAATGAAAGGATGAAAATCTAACAAGGAAAAGGTGCATCTAGAAATGATCATGAAGGGATACAATCTTCATTATTAAAAAAATATTATACTAACTGATCTTATTGTTAGAAGACTTGTAATAGAAAGGTGCAATTAGAAAAGGAAATGAAGGGACATAAGACATGTCCCATATAATGGCACTCCAAAACATTTCAACAATAGGAGAAATGTTAATAATAGAAATTGCTTGAAGTACAAAATAAAGAAAAGCATTATAGAAATTGACATGTATAGTGAAGAATTGAACATGTAAGGAAGATAGTTAAGAACCAAGATTGATGTACAACAATTAAAAAATATACATAAAGTGTGCTTTTCCTATTGAGTTATAAGTGACATCTACTGCTACAGCTTCTATTGTTGAATGGGTGCAACTCCAGACCACCTAACATTAGATCATTGTCCTTATTGTGGCTAAACCAAAGGAAGATAGAAATTTGGAATAGGTACATTTCCTAGCCTAATACCAGGGACAAGCTGCTATTGATAACCAAATCCACCAACATATGACAAAATTGGCATCAAATCATAAACTACCAATGAAAACAATGTTGAATGAAGAACTTGCAAAAATTTGGAATGTTTTTCCAAGCATGACATGCTAAAAAGGGCAATTTGTTCTTATATAAGAACATAACAAATAAAAGTTGATGAACATTGAACTTTTCATTTTAGAATAGTCACAAAAAAAAAGTTGACACATCCTTTTCTTCAAGACGAGCATAGAGCCATTTGCAAGGTATCAAAATTAATTTGAATTGATTATGACAGATTAAGAGCATCAATAGAAAATATATCAAAAAATATGAATATATATCATATTTACTTGAGGTGGCATGAGTGTGGGTGGCCCCTATCCATAGAACATTGGTTGGCTTAGACCTAGACCTCTAGGAGGGTATATAGGAAGATGAGTTGGCATAGCTTGTGCCACGCCAACTGGATTTTGCATTTGTGAGAATTGCGCCTGCATAAAACAATCAAGAGATGCCAAATTAGTATGGCATTTCCACTAATAGAATTCTAATAATTTCAACCAACCAAATAGACATTGTGAATGAATAATTCCCAAAGTCATACTAGTTATAGAAATATTTTGAGTAAGCAAATACATTCCAGTAATAAACACACATTTAGGAACCCAACAATTCCTAAATTTCTACTCAAACTTAACCATCTAACCTACTGACTATATTATTAATACCCTTCCAACCCCTATAACCTCATGACCATTCTTTCCTACTCTTATCAGAAATAGTTCCATCAAGATAGCTCAAGTCCATACTAAATGTCTTAATGGTTGAGTTTCTATATATAGTTATCTTATTTTAGGGCACCAAAATGGGTTTTTCCCCCTCACACAAGTAAACGATCTATTAAAATATCCTAGATTTGTAATTAGAAAGCTTTGCTTCGAAAAAAATGCCACAATCAAATTGTGAACTAGAGAATAGTGCAAGGCCACATAGGCAATTACTTCTAACAAATACTATGATAAGAAAAGATAATGCTCACACACTACTTGAGATCTGAAACAGAACAAGCTTTAACAATACATTGCAATATATATATGGATCTTTTGGCACTGTTACTAAAATTTTTTACCTTCTAGGTAAGAACATAAGTTTGTTTCAATATACAAATCTTCAAAAGGAATTTCATATCAAAAATAAAAATGTAACAAAAAATAAATTAAATTGTAGTGCACTAGGAGTAATATAGCACATAATGAGTATTAAACCTCAATTGTGCAAAAGACTATATAGTGGCTTCAATAAAACTGATGCTACACCTAAACCATCACTTATAGCAAGCTACTTGAAGATATGAAGTACAAACCATCCTAGAGAACAACCTCTAATTTTTAAAAACTTCTGCTTTTACTAAGTGAAGTTCTACTTTTTGCTTGGCAAAGTCAACCAGGTCTTCAAAAAACTTATCTTCAAGTTTAACTTGTTGCTAGAAGTTGAATATTGTTGTGGATATGCATCATTGTAAGTCCCATCATGAATGGAGATGTTTTGTGTCCTTGATATCAACCCATCATGTGTTGATTCACTATAACCATGTGTAAACTGGCTAGAACCCAAAGCTTGTTGTTGCTAAAAAAACCTTTGTCTCTAATTGTGGTTTGCTAGAGGAGGGGGAATAATTGTTCTAACATTGCTATCATATATGAGAGGTCCTTGCAGATTATCTAAACCTTGTGATGTATTTTGTGATTGCTCCACTTCCCAAAGAGCAAGAGGAAGGCTTTCAAGAGTCTTTTGTGTTGATACCTTCGAATTCTATGATTGTGGCCCATATAACAAAACTAGTTGTTGTGGACTAAGAGACTACCTTGCTGGATTTGACCATTGCAAACCTTGGCTAGATTTGTCAAAATATGACTCTGGGCCATGGTGTGGAAACTTCTAGTATTCATTCTGTTGTGTTGATAACATCCCTAAAGAGTAACCTCCATTTTGATATGGAGAATTTGATTGTGAATTCAAAGGATATGGTGAAGTTTGTTGAGAAAGAGATATTGGTGGTGAATGTGTGTATTTCTCATTGACTATGCTAGTTGTTTGTGGAGTTGTAGTAGTTGGTGACTCGTATGCATCACCACTAAGGAAATCCATTATCTGCTTAGTTTTTTGGTCGTGATTATCAATATTTTAAAGTCTTGGTGGTGGAGGTATCAATGGGAGTTGACCTATTGATTGATTCTTTTCAGTGTTATCAACTCTTTGATGAGCTTTTCCACTAGATCTTGACCTACAATTAGCATAAAATACTGTTATTTCTCTTTTGATTTTTCTCTATAGAAGCCTATCAAATCATAGTACATGGATTTAATAGATGAAAGGAACTAGTTGAAAGAATTTTATGAGTAACTACATTATTTAAAAATTAAACAAACCTATGGCATGTGTAAGAAACATCTTGGCAAAGCTTCTGTAGACACTTTAAAAAATACTAAATCACCAATTGTTTAAATCAACGATCACATTTCTATAAGAACTATCCATCCATAGATAAGCTACCTATGAGCTAGTTGTGTTAAATTATCCTCAATCTCATCTTCCTCATGGTTGACACTGACAAGAGGAGACACATGAGTTGATGTTCTTTTTCATGTAACAAGTGACCCTATAGTAATGGAGTCATGTTTCCCTAGCACACGATCCAATTCATCATTCAATGCAAGACCTTGACCAAGAAACTTCTCATCCCTGCATTAAATTTGAAATAAAGGTGAACCAGCTAGATAACGGGCTAATAAAACATGCTTTATTGCTAGTGAGAAGCATTAAAAACTATATTAATGGTATGTTAGCCTACACACCCAGATTCTGGGTCAATTCAACCATGGAGATTCCTAGGGTCCTATCAAATGGGTCATACTAAATATCCCCTCTATTCTACAAACCTCAATGGGTGGTCCACATTGCCTGTCTAAGCAAGTGCCTCCTTAAGAAATTGGCATAACAGATGCCTATGTACTAGTTTTTGGTGCCTTCTATATTGAAAAAACCTATTTTGAAGATATTGGCTAAAACCTTGGTTTGGTTGCCTTCCAGGATTTCTTCCACATCTATGGCATCTTCTACCACTTTGGTGGTGTTGGTTTAAGTAGCCCCGTGAAAAAGTAGTGTAAAACTCACAACACACACACATTCAACACTACCCTAATTTTTGAGGTTGTTACACCAAAGCAACCAAACTGTGTCTTGTATTACCATCAGGCATAACTATGAAAATTAGTTACTTTATGGAATTTGAAATGCTTTTAACTTGGCAGATCACATGACCTTTTCACAAATTGATTACCTTGACAATAAATTAGTTTTTTCAATGTTAATTATGTAAAAGATCTTGTGCCAAATTTTAATTTGACATCTTATTTATTTATTTATTTATTTTGGATTGACAGTTTAGGCACCAAAAGGTGAAAGGTATAAGGAAACAATACAAAATTATAACAAGCATGCCTTTGCACAACAATACAAATATAGTAGAGCAATGAAATTTAAAAGTTAGATGATAAATCAAACATAAGAATAAGAGCAGAGTGTGCCACATACACTCAATTAAGTATAGTAAAGTTTTTACCAAAAGAAAAATATTTTAAACACTAAGGAAAATATCATTTTACCCATGATAATCTTCTAAAGACCCATATGGTGCTGATTACTAATTTTATTGTTTAAACATTGCACAATAAATATCAATCATTATAATAATTTTGGCATTCACATTGAGGTAGCATTTTTTTCATAGTAATTTAATTTGTCATATGAAATTATGTAGAATCTAAAATGAATTCAATCCCAATTTTGTAACAAATCTATCTACCATACCTTGTTACCCAAACTAGAATTGGTGTCTCCAATGAAAGTTAGCACTTAAAATGATTACAATGTTTCAACATAATATATTACAAAGGACATCCTAGTATTTTAGAGTTTTAACTCATTTCAAAAAGAATTTTACCAAATTAATCTCAGAACTAAAACAATGGATTCCAAATGAAAATCATAAATAGAAAATGTAATGTACGAAGTTGTATTGATAGGATGCATCACGCACTGCTTGTATGTACGACATTGTCCAAAAAGATCTATAATCACTTCTTGCTTCAGACCCTGCATATTGTAGCTATTCCAATTACAAAACTAAGCCTTGTAAAATAGCTTCAATACTACTAATGCATGTATGAGCATATTCTTTTTTTTTATGTCCCTAAAAATCATTATGTTGATATTTAATCCAAAACTCTACCCTCATATTATAAAGTACAAAAAGTGAAATATGCTCCCAAATGTTGCAACATATATTAAATGGAAAGCATCTACAAAAGTAGCCCTCAAGAAAAATACCACACAATTGGCAAAATATGCTTAGGATTGAAGTAGAGACTTTGAGTAGCATAATAGCTATAAGGAATTCAATCTTAACATGAAACTTAGTAGATTAGTTGCAAATTTATCCGGTTAATTATCCAGGAGAATGAGAGAAGCTTGCAAATTAACTCTAATTTATAATAGTAGGCTAAGCATTTGAGAGAACTAAAGAGAGATTTTCAATTTAATTTAAGTTATGGTATTTAGCATTCCAACTAATAGATTGGACTTGTGAAAATATACTAGTAATATGATCCAAGGTATCTAATGTTTTAAAGATATTTTATAAAACTTGACTGAACACTTTGATTTAAGCTTGACTCATCATCACTAGTGGGCATTTGTTCAATGGGATTTCAACATGCACACTTGGTACTCAAAGAGAAATAGATGTAAATGGAGAGGGCATGTTCTAACATTTATGGTCATCCAATTTTAATTTCAGTCTTCACAATTTTGCACAATACCTTTGCAAGGAAGGAAGCCCTCAAGCTAGTTGGATAGTTTAGATGCAAATGTCAATAATCTTTGGTTTACTTACTATTTCAAGAATTGAGTTGAACTTGTTAATTTCAGATTTGTGGTTGTGAAGGAAATTGAGAAAACTTGTCTACTACCAACAAACCCATTTATACCAGCTAATTTTGCATTGAGGAAACCCTCAATCACCTTTTGATGAGTAAGGTGTTGAGGAAGATTAGGACTATAATAGAGAGCTACTTGTCAAGACCCTTTTGTAAATTGTAGACTTATAATTATATAAAAACTAGGCATTGCAATTAAATTTAATAGCAATCCATTGTAAGAGGCTAGCCCCTACTAAGAAAGGAAAAAGGGCAAATGCTAGTTTGAAATGCTGAGTAAAATTCTAACAAGGGCTAACTACAACTAAATGGTACATTAATGCTAGCTACTAGTTTAAACAAAATATAATTATCAACTACTACTTAAATGCATCTCCAGCCTATGATCCCTCATGAACTATGATTAAGATTAAATAGACAATATTCAAAGGTAGTGCTTGATCATAAGGAGCTGCATCCTTCAAAATGAGATGATACTAGTGAAAAATGTAACATTTCCCCACAATTAGGGATATAAAAAGAGAGGTGGTTCATTTTTAGATAGCATCAAGTAGAACTAAAGAATAAGAAATTTGACCAACAAGGACATGAATGGAGCACAAATAAGAATGAATATTAATTAAGGAAATCAAACTATCAAGTTTGAATTAGAAAAGAATCTGTGTATAAAATAACAACAATAAAAAATATAATAGAAAGTAATTGGTATGTAAGTATTCTTCTATTAATCTCCATATAAATTTGTTAAGAATATGTAGCAATAATGGTCTTCCCTCATCAAGTATGTGTTGGAAATATTCAAGATATGATAGGTTACTGAGAGGGGAGGGGTGAATCATTAACTTCAAAACTTTAAAACAATTCAGCACTTTAATCATATATAATATTCACCATTTATTCATCTAATCTATTGCATATATGAGAGAGATCAAACATTCATAATACATGTACATAGTGATTTGGTAACCCAGAAACCTTCCAAATAGAATGTAAAACTGGGATGGGGATGATACCCACAAAACTTCAATACTGCAGTATAAAGTTGGCCTGTTGAGGCTTACATTGACCACTTCTAGTGATCTACCTTGTTAGGAGCATAAAGGACTGCTAGGTCCACCTTGTTAGAGGATTTACAAACATACACTGAAGTATGCACTCTGTTAGGAGATTTATACGAAGACTGTTAAGTCTACCTTATTAAAGGATTTACAAAATCAATTCACCCATTAGGATGAAATAGTGGATCTACTTACAAACTTGATTGTTAATTAGATAATTGAAGTATAGATCACCTCTTGTGACTGATGAATCTTTACTGCTCCTTGTAGACCTTGCTAAATATTCTCCTCTGCTATTGATTCACATTTATTCTTCTCAAAACATTACATGTCTATCTTGATACTCTCATGCATACATTGTAAATGATTTAATACATTACATATATATCATTCCAATAATTATAATTGCAAGGTTGGCCAAAACACAAGTGAACAAAATATTACTGAGTAAGCCAAACAATAGAAAACTCAAGTTCTTCAAGCTGACTTGGTGATCTTCTGATACTTGGCATCCACTGCATTACTCAGCATCATCATGCACTCAGTAGAAGTGAAGGCTCAGTCCATACTAACCACACAACGTAGCTTGGAACTTTATAACAATTGGAGACTCCGTAGATATAGTGTCACTCGATAAAAACTAAATCCTTCATTTACCTTGATTTCACTTAGTAAACACTACACTTCCATTACTGGGTAAAAATTGAATTCTTCATTTACCTTGATTTCACTCGGTAAACACTACACTTCCATTACTCAATAAATACTGGCTTCCATCATACAAACTAATGACTTGGTAGACATTGTGAAGCTCGGTGAACATTGTAGACTTGATAGATACTACTAGATTGCACATTCACTCGGTAGCTTTAGGAATGCTCGGTGTGAACTACTTAAGTGATGAACCTACAAGGTAACCACTGAATGATTGGTATACACTATAGATTGAGTGATGAGCTCGGTAATCATTCATAGTCGAATAAGTGTTGTTACTAATGACAAATACAATATAAT
Source organism: Cupressus sempervirens (assembly GCA_028749045.1). NCBI lineage: Eukaryota > Viridiplantae > Streptophyta > Pinopsida > Cupressales > Cupressaceae > Cupressus > Cupressus sempervirens. Next base: position 329,876,209 of record CM053788.1, read on the forward strand.
GCCAACAATCTCCCCCTTTGGCATTAGTGACAAAACAATTATAAGCCAAAACATATGTACATAACCTGACTCATTGAATTTTGGTTTTTCAAAATTGATCTTTGTAGAACTGTTGCATATACATTTCTACATCTATCTTCTTGATGATGTATATTCAAAGATACTTATGTAGACATGCTAACTCTATTGAGTGCTAACTCCCCCTTTCACTTATACTAATAACTCTCCCCATTTATTATGCTAAATCTCTCCCCCTTTTTGACAATAATGCCAAAGGACTACATATATAGTTTATATGACTACACCAAAGTGAGATAGAAAATCTTGATGTACCTTAAGGATGGTGGAAAAAGTACCATCCCAAGTCTGTTGCAAAATTTGATAGGTGGAGAGAGCAATTTGAACTTCTACTAATAATTGGATCATGTGATCAGCCACTGAGAAGTTCTTACCTTGGATCAATGTTTTGCAATGAGCAATATGTTTATGCATTGTATCCATGATAGGAAGGATCATGTTCTAGATGTCTATTAGTGTAGACTAGATCCTTGCTTCCTCTCTTAATAGTTTTGCTTGCATGTCTGCCAGATATCTAATTTTGGTGTGATAAGAGATTGTGGAGGAGGAGTCCAACTTTAGCTTAGATGCACTTGATTGCATATCAATGTCAATCTTATTTAGCTTATCCTTTATTTCTTTAATAAAACCAGAAACATCACAAAGTTTGGCAAAAAGTGATGCTGCATTATTAAAAGAATTTTCAAAATTACCCAAAAGTGTGGATAATTCAACTTGCTTGATTGCTATCTGTTGAGCAATATGCTCTAGCACATTGTCATCAAATTTCCTTTTATCCTTTTCAATCAATTTCTATTGTTCGGAAGGATCTTCATTAAATTTTTGTACTACCTCTTCTAATTGAATCAAAATGTGTTGAGTGGAATCTACTTCAACACCTATAGCTTATGTAATTATATCCTTTGCATTCTCAATTATTCTATACTCCTTATCCCTTTTAAACCTTAACTTCTTCTACATAGCTTTCATCTCTATGAGTTGACTAGCTAACCTCATCTCTTTAATGGTAGCAGTGTCAAAGTCAATCTTTGGTATCACTGTCTTTGTGTCTAAGTCAATATCTTCTTCAATTTCCTTTCCAATGATCAAAAGTTTTAATGGATGCTTTTGTTTCACTTCTAAGATTACTAGTTTGACCTTTGGAATGAACACGATAGTGGAGATAGAAGGGCTAGTAGTAAAAACTGGGATATGACTCAAGGATTGAATGCCAATAGAAGTGCTAACCAAATCAAAAATTGAAACACTTCCCAAAAATGGTGTCACACTCGGTAGAGTACCCATAGTAGTATCTAAACTGATTGGAGTTGAAGTGGATATAGATAATGCTGAAAAAAACAAAACTATAGAACTTACTGGAATAGATGGAGACAAAATTGTAGAACTTACTACTGTACTAAATGATGGTGAAGGAGCTAAGGAAGCTAACTCAGTAGCTGAAGAAGTGACAAGAAGCTCGGTGGATAAAGTGCTTGGCACTTCTATTTCAGATACCTGGAGCTGGGAGGTGGTTGGTGAAGATTGAGCAATTGATGTGGCAATTGTGCTCATAGTCTCACTTGCAGAAGCTATCTCCATAGTAGATGTAACAATCTTTGGTGGAGAGTGAGGAAGGGATACAATAACTGCTATTGCTATTCTTATTGGATCTTCTTCATCTTTTTCTTCCTCAAGTACTTCCTCCTCCTTATCTTCTTCCTCTTTTTCTTCCATTAGCGCATGCAGCTCTCCTAGTGTAACCATGATAGATGGAGTGTTATCAAAATCATCATTGTCATTGCTATCATCATCCTTAATTTCAACAAGATCATCTGATGGCTTCCTGAGATGATATACATTACTCTAAATATCTATAGCATTTTTGACAACTGATTCAATGTCTTTTAATAATATAAGACAAGTATTGAATCTCTTATTCATTCTTCCTTCATGATCTTTCAATGCCTTTTTGACTTCTGCATCCATCAGACTGGGTACTAATTCCTTCAGTTTTTGCTCAAATATGTCTTTGATAGTTTCTACCATGTTCTCCCATCTGACTTTTATTTTGTCAAGAAGTACTGCTGGAATTTGAGATGCAAATTTATTAGGAGAGAATTTTCAAGTTCCTAACTTTTCCATTACCAAGTCTTCAATCTCCTTTTATTCTGCGAGAGTCCAAGTTTCATATTTGAGAGATTTAAAAGTGTTGATGTCTGCTCCAATCCTTAACTATTTTAGCCTTCCCTCAAATGTGGGTGGAGGCTTCTTGGTTCTCCTTGAGAATACTATAGTTGGCTTCTTCTGAGGTTTGGTGATAAACACCTTTCCTTTCTTCTTAGGTGGTTCCTCTTCTTTTCCAGATTCATGTTCTTCTCTTTCTTCGCCTTCTTCTTCTTCTTCTTCATCATCATCCTCTCCTTTACCTTGAGTGAGCATTAGAGGGCTAGTTGTAGTTTTCAATTTTTCTATCTTCATCTTGCCTTTGCTTATAGCCTGGGGTAGCTTGATTTCAAGCTCAATTCTAGCCTTTGCTTCATCATAAGTGCCAAAGATAGGAAGCTTAGGATCTACAAGCTCATTCACCAATGCTTTAATAATATCTCTAGTTTCATCAATATTGACCTCATAAGGAAGAGATTTTACCCATGCAACTCGGGGTCTGACTATTTGAATGTATACTCTATCACAATTAACCATGAAACATACATCATCTTTGTATTCTTCAACCAATTTTGGTGGAATTCTGAACCTATTATTCATTCTTTCCTTGAAGTCTTCAAAATAATTATCCATAATCTTCTCAAAATTTTCACCCATGTCAGCAATAAACTCATTAAACTGATATAGAATTGGAATATCTTTTCTCCACACAATAGTTCCTTAGGATGGAAAGAATTTTTGAACATAGAAAATTAAACAAGTTAACAGGGAGACAAATTTATAAGGATTATTCTTTGATGATCTGATATTGTCCATGTTTTTGTTTAGCTACCTTAGTAATAGCTCAGACAAGTCATACTCCAAATTCTTCTTGACTATCTTATATGATAAGTCCATAGCCTTACATGGCACACTATTTAGTCTACTAGAGTTGTATATCTTATGTGCAATGATATGAATATCAAACCTAAGTTCTATGTCAGATACATTGCTAATCTTCAGTCCTCTTCCATCCCACTTGGCTAGGGTTATCTTCTATAACTCATCACGACCTAGGGTTTTGGTAACCTTAACTTTGTTGAGCATAGGGAGACCAGTGATTTTGTGAATCATCTTCTTTGTTATCACAACAAGATGCTCTAACCATAACTAAACAGTGTGCACATGACTAAAAATATACCTAATCCACTTCATTTGGAAGTTTCTTGGCAGATGTGGGATATGGGTCAGGCCTTTTTCTTCTAAGTGCTTATGCTCAAGTTTTAGGGTTCAATCAGCACATAGTTCTCCCAAGGCATTCTCCATTTCTAGCATTCCTATTTCTTGAATAGTGCATTTGAAATGAGTATGAATGTCATTTATGAGGAGTACCTTTGGTGGAATTTGAGATTGAGCTCTATTAGGGTCAAGTGACTCTGTAATGGCCGGAACAATTTTGAAGTTAGGCACTTTCCATTCTACACCCTTTACCAGCATCTATGAACCCTTCTTTGCCTTGCTACTACTGGTACTCCTAGATGCCATCGCTGCTCGATAGGTGTAAGAATTTTTTTTGAACAAATTCTTCACTAGAAAAATGCTTGGAATCGCTTGGAATTTGCTTGAGTGCACCTGGAAATCTCTTAGCTTTGAAATCGCGATGAAGAATGAAATCAAATTCTACCCTTTTGATGAAAATTTTTCCATAAATACTTGGTACAAAGGTAGCTGAGATGACATAGTGCTTGATAGGCTATCATTCATTCACTTTCTTGGTAGAAGCTTGCAACTAGGTGATTGAACAAAACTTTAGTTACTCTCGACCTAGCTTGGTTGAGTCTGAGACTGACTTTGCTCAGTATGACCCGATTTCTTGTGACCCTTTGTATTTGAAATACTGATTGGATCTATTCTTTCATTCATTTGGAACTACTTGAGATATCAGTTGAAGATGTAGTTCCATATCCTTTTTTATGGATCTAATTGGAAATGGTGGAGTTACCCACTTCTTGAGTGACATTGCCATCATTTGAACTGTTCTGCTTGATAGATTTAGGAATCCACTATTGCATCATCTGCTTCCAAATGTTATCAGCTTTAGCTTTCATTTTATCTTCAATTCTTCCTATATTCATACAATTTTTAGCTATATGATCGAGTTCTGTGCACGTATAGCACCTTACAGTAGTGTCCTTCTTCCTTAGGTGATGTCTTGCATAGTTTATACCAATATGTCCATATTCTCCACAATAATGACATCTGCACTAGGTATTGTAGTCCCATTAAAATATTTCTTTGACAAGTTTTTTGGCTAGATTGAATGATTTGGATCTGCATTGGAATGCCTTGTGACCATGCTTCTTGCATTTGTGACAATTACCTTTAAATTTTGGTTTCTCCTTGCATTCATAAGCTTTATGACCATGCTGACTGCAATTGTAGCACTTTCCATTGAATTTTTCTTTTCCATTACTCCAAAATTTGTTTGATGTATGACCTAACTTACCACAATGATTGATTAAATTATTCCTCAGACTTTCATTTTCAGATCTCAGGTTCATAATTTCTTCATTTGCATTAGATAGTTTATCTATAAGATCTTCATGCTGATTGGATTGATTATTTCTTGCCTCCAAGTCTTCATTTTCCTTGTTTCTCTATTCCAAAACTTCACATAGCCTAATTGATTGGATTTATTATTCTCTTTTAAGCTTTCTTACTTCTTCCCGCAGAGAGCCATTCTTTGTTAGGAGTTCTTTGATTGCCTCATTAGCTTCATCTGAACTGCTTGATTGTAAAAGGTCTTCAATCTTTTCTTCAACATACTCATGGTCATTCATTTGTCTTGCGAGTTCCTTCCTTCTTTTTAGGGATTGGGAAAGATGCTCCTTTGCTTCTTTGAGTTGAGCCATAGCCATTTCCAGATCTAGCTTTTCATTTTCAATAGCTTTGTCAAGTATGAATATCTCCATTGCCCTTGATCTTTTCTCAAGCTGTCAAATTTTATCCTGAGAACCACAAAGCTCTGATATCAATTATTGGAAATATTCAAGATATGGCATGTTACTAAGAGGGGAGGGCTGAATCAGTAACTTCAAAACTTTAAAACAATTCAGCACTTTAATCATATATACTATTCACCATTTATTCATCTAATATATTGCATATATGAGAGATCAAACATCCATAACACATGTATACATTGATTTGGTAACCTAGAAACCTTCCAAATAGAAAGTAAAACTGGGGTGGGGATGATACCCACAAAACTTCAATATTGCAGTATAAAGTTGGCATGTTAAGGCTTACATTGACCACTTTTGATGATCTGCCCTGTTAGGAGCACAAAGGACTGCTAGGTCCACCTTGTTAGAGGATTTACAAACATACACTGAAGTATGCACTCTATTAGGAGATGTATACAAAGACTATTAAGTCTACCTTGTTAAAAGATTTACAGAATTGATTCACCTGTTAGGATGAAATAGTGGATCTACTTTCAAACTTGATTGCTGATTAGATGATCACCTCTTGTGACTGATGAATCTTTACTGCTCCTTGTAGACCTTGTTGAATATTCTACTCTGCTTTTGATTCACATTTATTCTTCTCAAAACATTACATTTCTATCTTGATGCTCTCATGTGTACATTGTAAATGATATAATACATTACATATATATCATTCCAATAATTATAATTGCAAGGTTGGACAAAACACAAGTGAACAAAATGTTACTAAGTTGGCCAAATAGTAGAAAACTCAGGTTCTTCAAGCTGACTTGGTGACCTTTTGATACTCAGCATCATCATGCACGTAGTAGAAGTGAAGGTTCGATCCATACTAACCACAATGTAGCTTGGAACTCGGTAACCATTGGAGACTTGGTAGATATAGTGTCACTTAGTAAAACTGAATCCTTCATTTACCTTGATTTCACTTAGTAAACACTACACTTCCATTACTCAATAAAAATTGAATTCTTCATTTACCTTGATTTCACTCAATAAAAACTACACTTCCATTACTCGGTAAACACTGGCTTCCATCATACAAACTGATGACTCGATAGACACTGTGAAGCTTGGTGAACACTATAGGCTAGGTAGATACTGCTGGACTGCACATTCACTCAGTAGCTTCAAGAATGCTCGGTGTGAACTGCTTAAGTGATGAACCTACAAGGTAACCACTAAATGCTTGGTATACACTGTAGATTGAGTGATGAGCTTGATAATTGTTCATAGTTGAACAAGTGTTGTTACTAATGAAAAATACAATATAATGCCAATAGTATGCCAATCGCGAGATGGATGGACTAAAGGTTCTGCTCAGAGGCTCATTCTGTGCCCTTGGCCTTCATTGAGGAAGAATATCTCTGATCCTCCTAACAAGGAACATAAGATTAATAATTATTTATCTAATTTCCATTAGACATCATATTTGGGATCAATTTGAAAATGTTTGATAGAAAGATGCCATCAAGCACACTACAAAAAATTCTTTAGTCAAAGCCATACCTTTTTTTGTATCAATGAAAAAATTTCTCTAATCATCCACCTTGATTGAATTGGTTCCATAAATAGTTTTGTTCCTAAATATTATTCTTTTGAAAGATTAGAGCACTCAAATATAGTAGCTTAAACCCATACATACATCACATAGACCAATTTTGATCAATCAAGGGTAACTCTCATAATCAAACACATCAAAATTTCATCAAGAGATCCCCCATCTATTTGTTTAGCTCATCTTTTTCTATGTTTCTTGACATTCACTTTATCTTGGGAGCTTAATTTCCTTTACAAGAAACCTTGTAGAGAGTGTTGCATTAACCTTTAATTGCAAAAATATCTCTACCACTATTTAAATGGCATATTTTTATCATCATGACCTCATAGTATTTTAGTAAGTGGATGGAAGGGGGCCCATTAAGGTCTCCCATCACTAAAATTATCTATCAATTCCTACTAGACAATATCTTATTTCATTTTGGTTTATCTTCCACTATTGTCTCAAATAATGGGACATATTTTTAAAATGAGGTAAAATAGTTACAGAAATATTTTGTGTCCTACATCACTTCTCTATACCTTATTATTTTCAATTCCAATAGTTAGGTAGAATCCTTTCACAATACCATTGAGAAAATATTGCAAACATTTGTAACTAAGAATGGGAAATATTGGCATACCCTATTAACCTATGCTTTTTGGGCTTATTGCACTAGTATCTCTATAGATACATGATCTACTCCTTATAGCCTAGTATATAGAACCAATGCTATCATGCCCCTAAACTAGAGATACCATCATTATGTGTCTCCCTTAAAGGAGTGATCGATGATGAAACTTATAGTTTGAATCATTTGCATGAGTTAAAAATTTTGGATGAACATACTCTATGCCTTTGAGCTTATTAGAAAGCACTCTCTACGCAATATAATCAAAATTTTCGTTCTCATAACTTTAAGGTAGGTAATCTCATTCTTTGTAAATCCAAATGAATGTAAATGTGTCATGTAGTCAAGGAAGGAAATTCATCCCAACTAGATGGGGCCATATGTTTTCACCTTTTGCTTATAGGTATGGAGCTTACAAGTTAGCCCCCATGGGCACTAAACATGTGAATTGCTACATGCTTGAACACTAAACCTATGGTGTAAAATGAAGATAACTATCAAAAATCTTACTCATTGCTAATGTATTGCCCTGGTTTATTAAAATAAAATAGCTTTTAAATAGAAACTAATTGCATATGGTAATCATGCCAACAATTTATATGTTTTAAATGATGTGTATACAACCACTTCCCCTCAGGAGACTAGTTACAAGTATCAATGGATAAAAAAGAATCTATAACATGTAAAGTGTTGTGCTCAATACTAAATTTGTTATTATTCTAATCTTAGAAGTGAGGAGAAATTAGGCTCTCACATTAATGGCTAGTAGTCTTGGAAATTGAGTTTGTTGCATTATATTAGCTTCCATATAGCAAACCTAGAATGTGTTGCTTGCAATTTCAATCTAGTGAAGCAAGGATCAAAGGTGTAAACTTACCATAGAGATAGAAGGAGCCCCAAAGAAAATAAGTTGTTGGTATGTAAATTTATTCATAGTCAATCTCCTCTTGTTAAGGTAGTGATCAACATTCCTCATCTCAAAATAAAATAGAGAGCATAGATTCTAAAGGGAATTTTTTGTTTGGATTCATCAAATGCCATTTTAACAAGATGTGCTCTGTGATTTCAAAATATTTGATAAGGAATCTATATAATGGATGAAATTTAGCTTAGTAAAAAAAAATTTACCTAAGCATAAATCCTTCTCAACTTCCATGTAAAGATGTATGTTAATTACCAAGTCTTAGTAAATAGTTTTTCTCATATGGGTTCATATGCAAAAATAGAGAAAATTTGTATACCAAAATATTTTTTCCCACAAAGAGATTAAGGAATTATCTACTTAAAGTTTCATCAATAAAATAGGTGTAGCTACCTTTATTGCAATGAGAATTTTTTGATCTAAAAAAACTCAACAAAGAGACCTTTTCATAATACAATCTGCAAAAAGTGTTAAACCAACTTATTTCATCTCATCAATATAAAATAAACTTTTATGTTGAGAAACCACTCAATTTTAATTATCAAAATTAACCACATAATTGAAAATTAAGTAACCAAGTAGGAAAATTAATAAACCAACTTCTCACAACATTCCAAGTTTTAAATCACAATCTCAGAATCCACATCACACAATCAAGAGCTTCACATAAACAATATTTTTAGAAATACTAATTTAACTAAGTAGAAAATAGTATCTACTTACAAAGACATTAATAATAATAAAAAATTGTAGAGTTTTCTGCGTATTAGTAGAATTCTGATATGCTACTCTTAAAACTTGAAATAAAACCACAAACAGAAATAGTTCTATCTATCAATCCGCTAGAGAATTATAACCCCTACACCATACTAGTTATTACATATAAATAGGCATGGGGCTTTACCACTACCAAAATTACCCCACTAGGAGTTAATACTCTTTTGGTTAACATAACCGTTAACCAAAAATGCAAGAAAAGAAAAATGACAAAAGAAACTACAACTAAGTGACTAAGTGTAACTACTTCTCTTGATAAGGTAGTGTCTCCACTGGCCACACCTCTCACCATCTTCCACATTTCATAGGTAGTTGAAAAGCCTAAAATAATAGATTTATGTGGTAATAAAATATAGGGAAATCATTGCTTCCAGATCTCTTTCATCTTCTTTAGTTCAACCACCTTCTCTTCCTGCATTTCCAAGTGCTTTTGATTGATGATTAACATAGCTTTAGCATGCACCACATTAGAAAAGTATTTCTTAGCTGGTGCCTTCTTGTCTTGTAGTTCTTGAAACTTCTTTTGAACTTCTTTTATTATCTCATCTGATTGGGAAACATAGTCTTCTTCTTTCCCTATGAATTTTTTGATGAACCACTTAAGGTCACCTTGGATAATCTAGTGTATAACATTAAGTTCTTGCAATGTCTCTTTGATTTTAGTTACTCCTTGTGTTAGTGCTTCATTCCACATTCAATGTAGTCTTTGATGACATATAGGGCCTTTTCATCTAGACTAGCCACATGGCATTCAGCCAGGAGCTTTTGCAAACCAAATTCTTGCATGTCTTCTAACCACATCACCACCTTGGCCTAGTTGTTCTTATCTTTTTCATATCCTTTGTTGCTTGCCTCCACCTTCTTAGTAATGTTTGATATTTCTTTTGAAGCATGGTCCAAGTGGCCTATGTGTTTTATAATGTCATTCAGAACATCTTGAACCCATTCACCTACTATTTTCACTACCGCTTTACACTTATGTAGGTTCTCTAGTGATTGTTGATTAGTCATAGAGGAGACATCAATGATGGTAGGCATTTCAATGACTGTATTCACTTTAGGGTGAAGCATAAAGTTAATGTATTGTGCCATGTTTTTTATTGTTTCCTTCATTTCCTACTTGTCTTGTCCATATTTCCATACCCTATGCACAATCTTTTTATTGGATGCTTCAAAGAATTTGATGTCCACTTTGCAATTCCCTTTCCCTAGATCAACCTTTGTTATCTAGTAGTCTTGAGGAGCTAAGGAATCTCATGAGCTTCCATCTAGTGGTGTAGCTATCTCTGCTAACCATCATCCTGAATTCTTATCAAAACTAATTATTGCCTCAGTCCTTGCCTTCTTTACTTTAGGTGTTTTACCAAGGCAATTGTTGACTAAGTCATCAATGGGCATGGATATTGGGATGATGCTCCTCTTCTTTTCCATCAATGTCTCTAACCATTTAGGTGTAGCTTGGTCTTTTCTTGTGGTAGGGGAGAATTTGGCTAAGGCAACAGTACTTTCCTGGCCCTTGGTAGTCATTGGCAGGCTCTCAGATTCAAGTACATTATCTACCATAGGTGGATCTTCTATAACCTCTGAATCAATGGTTATGGCTCCCTTTCTCTTGATGGTTGATGTTTTTCTCCTACTTGAATGGGTCACCCTCTTGGTCTTAGGAGTTGCCTTTTGAACTTGAACTTGAAGTGACTCAAGAACTGCTTCAAGTTCAACTTCAACTGGACCTAAAATAGGATCAGGAACATCTCAATTAGTTCACTTTTTGGGAGTCTTTTTACCTTTGTTATTTGAAAATTTTCCAGAAAGATTAGGAGTGGAAACTATCTTTTATTTTATCCATTTTGCAGTCTTAGCTAATACATCTTTAGTATGAAACTAGACATCATCCTCTTCCCTCTTTCCCCAATCAATTTTGGGAACAGGCATGCACTCAATCTAATCAATGTAGAATGGATCAAGCACCTCTTTGGAATCTTCATCCTTTAGTCCACAGGTATCCAACTCCACATTAAACATAGTGATTTGTTTGATGGTTAGGCATAACCACAGTCTCTTCCTTACTTCAAATTCATTAAGGCAATTTACCCAATAATCTTCTAATTGTAGGGCATGAACTAGGGATGTTGCATTCTTAGCATTGTTTCTAACAAAGCCAGTATAGTCAAAATCTAACTGAGAAATGAAAGGTTTAAAACACAAATGGGTTAATGATCCTTTTGCCAACATAGCTTCTTTCAAACTAGGGCATCTATAATATCCAACCTCAATAGGGAAGAAAATTGACAAAGACCTTTTTGAAACTTGAAAATATTCTACCACATAAGCAAATTGCCTACATATCTCAGATAACACTATAGAGTCTAAACAATAATGTGGTAACTTCAAGGGTTCACCGAAAAAGCCACCCGTTTTGATATATGTGAATCTGGGAAATTGAATGTAAAAATAGCCATAAATTTGTACAACCTACATAGCTTCCTCTGACATCCTATCATTGTCATGATCTTGGAGTTCAAATACCAATTTCCCTAGAAAGACGTCGTTTACCCTTCTAAACTCCTTACATAGTGTAGCTTCCTGAAGATCATTGTAATACTAGTAAATGGGCATTTCATCAACCCAAGGCGCATGTGGAATATGCTCTCATTCCTTAGATGTTTCTAGGATGTAAATCAGATAGGAAGATAAGAAAAATGAACCAAAGTTGTTAACTACTATTAAGCCCCTATGCAAATTTTTGGCTATCAGGTTGGCCCAATCAATGAATTTTCTCCCTTCAACATTTTTTTGTATGAAAAAGTACATCTAGGACTCTGAGTGGAAAGCATGCTCATTCCCCTTAACCCTATTCAATAGTAGGACAATGACTATGATTTCCTTTATAAAATGCTCAATAGTTAATGGCTTAGGCAACCTAGAACCCCCTTCTATAGGTTTCAGGAGCCAAGACTATGCTACCTTACTATCATAGCTTCTTTTCATTTCAGCATATAGGCACCCAACTTCTCCAAATGTCCATGGCTCATAGGGTTTTTTATGAGGAATTCTAAAAGCTAAATTGACACTGGTTCTACTAATTTTAACAATCACCTCTCCTGTAACTTTCTTAATGCACCTAGAAGCAGGGTCATAATGGTTTGCACATTCAATGACAAGTTCCAAGCATGTGATTGTAGCGGGAAAAGTGATGGCTTCTAATAACCCACTCTCAGCTAATTTTTGGTAAATGGGGCCTAATTGGGTGTTTTTGGTTCTTTTAATAACCTCAAATAAATTCTTATTTACTAGAAATATATCACAGATTTTAGGTAATGAATTGAGCAAAAAGGGTTTTTCAAACTTGGGCATTTTTGAACAAAATAGTGTCATGATTGCTAAGAAAGATAGGTTTGAAAGATACAACTTGAATCACCCCAAAAAAAAACAAACACAATTGAAATTGTAAGGGTTATGATAATGCACTTATAGTTCAATAAAGACATAGCCTGTGATTTTCTCTCCCTACCCAATAGCACTAAAATTTCTTTGCAAATGGAAAAATGAGTGGGAAAAGCTAGAATGAATGCATTTAAGGAATGGTTTACATAGGAAATTGTAGGATAGATTTGGTAAGTTAATGTAATAATTACTTATTCATGTAACATGCATTGGAAAAGGTCCCAAGAGTGTTTTGCTTCAAATGCCCATCAAATCCGCATGCTTACTGACATGTCGTGTCATCATGAAATGAAAAACTTAGCCTTTTGGCAACTCTTTCCATAACTAAACACATGTTGCCTTTAGTCCTTTATTTCTAATCTTGCATGTCTTGGAAAGCATTAAACTGGGACCCACTTTGCCTTGGCTCAAAGATTTGGAACCTACATGCAAACTAGCATTAGTATTTGAAATCGACAATAAAGCTAAAGTTGAAGTTTGGGTTGATAGCTGTTTAACTTCAACTTCAACTTCACTAGTACTGACTCGAGAAATGAAAGTAGACTTGATGTATGAAAGACTGATCCAAGCTCGAACTTGAAGCTAAAGCAAACCAAAACTTCAAGTTCAACTTCAAAGTTAACGAAGACTTGGGACCAAATCATGCTTGGGCAAGGAAAAAATATATGTAGTAACAATTGGCTCTAGCTGGGGAATGAGACTAGAAGGATCATAGATGAACCCAGGGTCTTAGGCTATGTAGACTGACTTAAAAAGAACACAACACAAAAAATATAGAGCAAGAAAAGAAGCACAACCAAAAAGGGTGGTATTTACAATGAGATGAGAAACAGACTCAAAGATGATACATCTTGAGATCCTACCCATTATAGGACAGGGGAAGTTCATCTCCATTAGGGTATTGTAGCTTGAAGGCATTTGAACCTAGTTCCTCAAATATTACAAATAGACCCTTCCATAAGCTTTCAAATTTTGTATGGGCTCCTTTAGGTTCTCTCCTCTTATCCCATAATAGCACCTGGTCTCCCTTTATAAATTTTCAAGGCCTTGCCCTTCTGTAAAAATTATTTTTAACCCTTGCTTGATGGGATGTGATATGGTTGACCAACTCTATTCTTTCTTCTTCAATTATCTAAAGGTACAAGATTCTCTTTTCAATGTAGGATTAAAATGTTTCATTTTCAATGGCTTTTTGCAAATTCAATGTAGCCAGCTCCAAAGGTAGTGACAATTGTGCCTTGACTCCATACACCAGCTCAAAAGGTGTCATTCTGATGGCTCATTTGGGGCCTAAACTACTTCGTACAACTTCTTATGCCAATCTCTCCTTTTTTCATCAACCAATTTTTTTATAATGTTGGCCAGGTTTTTATTTGTGGATTCTACCAGCCCATTACCTTGAGGGAAGTAATCTAAAGAGTGGGACAAATGAATGCCATGGTCATAACAATACAATTGAACTTCCCAAGATGAAAAGTTCTATGTATTATCTATCACTATTTTGTTGGGAATACCAAAGCGGGTCAAAATATTTTCTGTTAAGAATTTACACACTACCTATGATGTTGTTGATTTAACAGGGATTGTCTCAACCCATTTAGTAAAATAATCAATAGTAGTGAGGATGTGAGTGTGTCTTGCACTCGAACTCGGATTAATAGGCCCTATAAAATCCAATCCCCACTAGTGGAAATGTTCTTCTATGATCACTAGTTTTAGAGGTAGAGTAGCTAATTGTGTTTTCCTAGTAAACAATTGGCATTTTTCACAATTTCTAACTCAATGATAAGCAACTTTAAACATTCCTGGCCAATAATACCTACTTCTTTGGATTTTAAATGCTATCACTGTTGATAAAAAATGGCCACCATAGGCTCCATCATGGAAAGTTCTCAGTAACTTATCCTACTAGTTAGTATCAACATATCTTAAAAACATGCCATCCAAACCTCTTTTGTATAAGATATCATCAATAATAAAAAACTTGGTTGCTCTCAGTTGGAGGGTCTTTCATTCTTTTCCTTTCAGATGATCAATACATCTCCCATATGTTAGAAAATATGCAATGTTTGAATACGACTCATCTTTAAGACCAATAAATAAACAACTGGGGTATGGTTTCTCTTTTTAACCTTCTGCTATGATTTTACACAATCCTTGTCCTTGAACCAATTTAGTTGGTTAGATATCTAGATCAAATTCTTGGACTTTCACTACCCATGTTGCTTGATTGTTGATTGCTACATCTTGCTGTGTGAGAATGCTCTTGACCATGGTGGACATCACATACACTATGAAATGTGAGTGCAAAATATAGTACCTAAAGTATTTTATTACTTTTACGATAGTGAAAGCTTGTTTTTCAGACAAAGAATAGTTAAGCTCATGCTTCTTTAGAGGGACACTCATAAAAGAGATAGGCATCTCTTCTCCTTTGTCATTTTTCTAGAGCAATATGCCTGACATGGTATGCTCAGATGCATAATAATAAATTATAAAATCCTTTTTAAAATTAGGATGAAAAAGCATTGGGGCTTTAGCAATAGCTTCTTTTACTTCTTTGAATTCTTTTGATGCTAGTTCATCCCATTTGAAACTTTTCTTCTCACTGAGTAGTTTGGCCATAGGTTTAACCGTTTCTACAAAATCAGGTATGAACTTCCTCAAGAAATTAATCTATCCAAAGTAGGATTTAACACCATTTCAATTAACAAGAAGACATAATTGCTAAATGAATTTCACTCTCTCCTAGTCAATCTTGATTCCTTCTTTTGAGACCATGTGCCCAAGTAACTTTCCTTCTGTAACAACAAAAATTGATTTCTTAATATTCAAAGAAATCCCATGTTCCCTGCATTTCTCAAGCACCTTCATCAGATCTTTTAGATGTTTTTTTTTGCCTTCTTGAAAATATTGTCATATCATCAAGGTACACTATGATACATCTATCTAGTAACTTACCAAAAGTTGAATTCATAACTCGCTGGAATGTGACACTAGTGTTTATTAGGGTAAAAGGCATTCTCTTTTAGGCAAAGGTGCCCCATGGTGTTGTAAAGGCCATTTTGTGTTGGTCCTCTTCAACAACTTCTATTTGATTATAGCCTAAGAAACCATCTGGGAAGGACACCATTTCTAACCCAATGACTATTTGAAGGATCTGATCCATTATTGGCAAAGAAAAATTATCCTTCAAACTTGCATGGTTAAGGTTTCTAAAATCAACACAAATCCTTATCTCTCCATTTTTCTTTCTAATTGGCACAATGTTTGCCACCCATGTGGAATGATGAATTGGAAAGATAATGTGAGCCTTGAGCATTTTTTCTATCTCTTTAAATATGGCGTTAGAAACTTTTGGATTGTATGTTCTCAATTTCTGCCTAAAAGGAGTAGTACTTGGTTTTATAGTAATATGGTGCTTGAATTTTCCATTTATAAGATTCTTCAAGACATCATAAGACCAGGAAAAGACATCTATATACTCTATAAGGAGCTTAATGAATCTAGCTTTCTCACCTTCATCACAATAGGTTCCCAGAGTGATAATTTTGGGATTATGTTTATCTCCTAAATTGACCTTTTCATAATCAGTGTTTGGATCTTCTTTAGGTGTTAAATCTTGAGCTAAGAAGGCATCTCACCTATCAAAAAGTTTTTCAAGCTCAACCAGGCCTTTAGGAATTACATTCCCTTTTAGCTGCAACACATCACTGGACTTCTTGTCAGTAACATTAGGACAAAATTCTCTACATTTAGATTCTGATCCTTTAAAATAATTAGTGGAAAACTTATCAATACTTTGAAAAAGGGCATTAATATGAGCATCACCTTTAAATACTTGCTAGGAACTATTATTTTTAGGGACACTTGGCCTATGAATGATTTTCGCCGAGTACTTTTTACCTATAAAATCAAGGTGAGGAATCAATAAAGAAGCTAATATCGTCAAATAGTCTACTTTATCATTTTTTTCTCGAGGGATTTCTTCAATTGCAAAAGCATCAAAACCTTCAATTTCGTCCCATACACAGTTTCTATAATGCTTCGGCAAAACATATCTTTAGCTTGTTTCACTATTAAGTCAACATCCCCTCTTACTTTTAATAGCTTGATGTTCCTCCTTTTTGCTTCTTCTATGCCTAGAAGTAGGGCCTCATATTTAGCTATATTATTAGTATTTTCAAAGGCAATTTTATAAGAAAAAGGGAACTATTGACCATCAGGTGATATGAGAACTAAACTAGCTCCAAACCTTGCAAAGAATAGCTCCCATCAAACTCAAGAGTCCATAGCAGGTCTTCTTCTAAGGATTCCTCACCTATTTTCTCATCTTCAAACAAAATTAGATAGTTAGCAAAATTAGTCTCCTGATAAAGGATTTGAGATTTGGGATCATCAGATGGAAACACTGTATACTTGGATTTTTCTTCAGGTAACAAGGTTACTTTCTCCTTCCCAATAGGTATCATAGCTTGAAGTCCATCTTAACTTCCCCTCCTAGGTCTCAATAGAAAGTCCAACTGAGAAGCATGCCATAGCTTGTAGGGATATCTACTACCAGGATGGTGAGTTTAATCCTTTTCTGAGGGCAAGTAGCCAATGACACTTGGGAATCTTTGATTTGACCTACCAAAGGCACTTATTTTGAATCCATGGAATAATATTTCCCAAATGTTTTGGTTAAAGGAAGGTCTAAAG
Source organism: Cupressus sempervirens (assembly GCA_028749045.1). Classification (NCBI taxonomy): domain Eukaryota; kingdom Viridiplantae; phylum Streptophyta; class Pinopsida; order Cupressales; family Cupressaceae; genus Cupressus; species Cupressus sempervirens. Next base: position 329,893,434 of record CM053788.1, read on the forward strand.
CTTTTGCTACTACTAGTGGCATTATATTATCTGAAGCCCCTGAATCTATGATGTAGTTGCCTAGCTTAAAGCCATGGAGAAAGAGGGAGACATAGAATGGATCAAGTTTGTGGTTATAAGAAGACTCGAAACTCACCTTATCTGGTTGAACTATTTCTTCCCTTTTATTAGGTGTTTGCATTTGAGGTTTCTTACCTTTTGAAGATTCTTTTGTCTACTTAGTAATTGTCTCATTGTCATTTGAAGTTTCAACTTCATTGATTTGTTTAGCTGCTTTGTTAGGAGATGACTGATTAACATATTCAACCAATTTATTAAGTCCACAAGGGTTCATTCTCAAAAATTCTATCTGAAAAAATTGTATCCTTGATGCTTTGCAAAACTCAACAATTTCAAATGCAGAGTCAGAATCAACCCTTTTTAAAATTTGAGGATTAGTGGTTAAAATAGGTGATGACTTACCTATAGCTTCTCCCTTTGCTTTTTGTTCTTTGGCTTGAGTAGGAGTTGTATTATTTTTAGCATGAGTATCAATTGTTGCAGTTATTTTCCCTTGGGTCAATACTAAACATAAAGCCTCTTCTAAGTTTAATAAGATGTCATTACCCTCATGATCATTTGTAAGGTGGGTATGTGTAGGATCATGGTGTGCCAAAAAGTGGCAATGTGAAAAAAATAGAGTTTGAACGCTTCTAAAAGCGCTTCAAAATCCGCTTTGACTTTTTTTCACCTATCCAGGTACCAAACCTAGAAAGTAAGGCCCAAGTCTTATCGGATATCCAATTTGAGATCGGATATCCGATCTCATATTAGATATCGGATCTCATATCGAATATCCAATATGAGATCCGATATCCGATATCGGTGGCATAAAAATTGGGGGGAAAAGGCACAAAAATTAGAGGGAAAAATAAATTTGTAAGTGATATAACTAATTTGAGTTGTGAAATGTGTAAAGATATAATATATAACCTATAAATATATAATATAATAACATAACTATTATATATAAAATAATATATAATCTATATATTATATAATATTATATTATATTATATCATATATATATATAACGTAATGTAAAGATATAATATATAATCTATTAATATATATAATAATATATTATTATTATTTTTACTATATTTTTATTAAATATAATAATGTAATATATTATATATATGTTATTAATACATATTATTATTATTATCATATGTAAATTATAATATATAATATATTATTTTATTATTATTATAATCTATAAATTATATATATATATATATATGATTGTTATACTTTATTATTATTTTTACTATATTATTTCTAGTGGAGTCATTTATATGGGTCAAAAGGGCTCACGGGATGACTTATGACCCCTTTCGACACATTCCATGATGACATATGTCCCTAAGGGATCCTAGGACCCCTAGGGACTATTAGAATAGTTTATATGGGTCGAAGCGGGTCACAGGATGACCTCTGAACCCTTTCGACATATTAAAAGATGACATTTGTCCCTAGGGGTCCTAGGACACTTAGAGAAATATTAGAATCTTCATATGGGTCAAAGGGGGTCATAGGGTGACCAATGACCACCTTCGACACATTCCATGATGACATATGTCCTCAGGGGTCCTAAGACCCCTAGGGACATATTAGAATCATTCATATGGGTCGAAGGGGATCATAAGGTGACATATGACCCCCTTCAACACATTCCACGATGACATATGTCTCTAAGGGTCCTAAGACCCCTAGGGACATATTAGAATCTTTCATATGGTTTGAAGGGGGTCATAGGGTGAACTATGACTCCCTTCGACACATTACATGACAACATATGTCCCTAGGGGTCCTATGACACCTAGGGACATATTAGAATGCTTCATATGGGTCAAAGGGGGTCATAGGTTGACCTATGACCCCCTTTGACCCATTAAATGATGACATATGTCTCTAAGGGTCCTAGGACCCCTAGGGACATATTAGAATCATTCTTATCGGTCAAAGAGGCTCATAGGGTGACCTATGACCCCCTTTGACCCATTAGATGATGACATATGTCCCTAAGGCTCCTAGGACCCCTAGGGACATATTAGAATCATTCTTATGAGTCAAAGGGGGTCATAGGTTGACTTATGACCCTCTTCGACACATTACATTATGACATATGTCCCTAGGGGTCCTAGGACAACTAGGGACATATTAGAATACTTCATATGGGTCAAATGGTGTCATAGGTTGACCTATGACCCCCTTCGACCCATTAAATGATGACATGTATAGCTAGGGGTCCTAGGAACCCTAGGGACATATTACAATTGTTCTTATGGGTCAAAGGGTGTCATAGGTTGACTTATAACCCCATCTGACCCATTACATGACGACATATGTCCCTAGGGGTCCTAGGAACCCTAGGGACATATTAGAATGTTTCATATGGGTCAAAGGGGGTCATAGGTTGACCTATCACCCCCTTCGAACCATTAAATGACAACATATATCCATACGGTTCCTAAGACCTCTAGGGACATATTAGAATCTTTGACCCACTACATGACGATATATGTCCCCAGGGGTCCTAAGATCCCTAGGGACATATTAGAATCATTCATATGGGATAAAGGGGGTCATAGATTGACCTATGACCCCGTTCGACCCATTACATGATGACATATGTCCCCAGGGGTCCTAGGATCCCCCGAGACATATTAGAATCATTCATATGGGTCAAAGGGGGTCATAAGTTTACCAATGACCACATTTAACCCATTAAATGATGACATATGTCCCTACCGGTCCTAGGACCCCTAGAGACATATTAGAATTGTTCTTATGGATCCCCCTTCAACCCATTAAATGATGACATTTGTCCTTAGGGGTGCTAGGACCCCTAAGGACATATTAGAATCGTTCTTATGGGTCAAAGGGGGTCATAAGTTGACCTATAACCTCCTTCGACCCATTACATGATGAAATATGTCCCTAGGGGTCCTAAGAACCCTAGGGACATATTAGAATCCTTCTAATCGATCAAAGGGGGTCATACCCTATGACCCCCTTTGACCCATTACCTAACGACATATGTCCATAGGGGTCATAGGACCCCTAGGGATATATTAGAATGCTTCATATGGGCCAAAGTGGGTCCTAGGTTGACATATGACCCCTTTCAACCCATCAAATGATGACATATCTCCTTAGGGGTCCTAGGACCCCTAGGGACATATTAGAATCATTTTTATAGCTCAAAGGGGGTCACAAGTTAACCTCTGACCCACTTCAACATATTACATGATGCCATATGTCCCTAGGGGTCCTAGGACCCCTAGGAACATATTAGATTCATTCATATGGGCCAAAAGGGGTCAGAGGTTGATCTATGACCCCCTTTGACCCATTAAATGATGACATATGTCCCTAGGGGTCCTAGGAGCCCTAGGGACATATTAGAATCATTCTTATGGGTCAAAGGGGGTCATAGGTTGACCTATGACCCCCTTTGACCAATTACATAATGAAATATTTTCCTACGGGCCCTAGGAATGTCTTAAAAATTTTCATGACCCATTACATGATGACATATGTCCCTAGGGGTCTTAGGACCCCTAGGGACATATTAGAATCTTTCATATGGGTCTAAGGGGGTCATAGGTTGACCTATGACCCCCTTCGACGCATTATATGATGACATATGTCCCTAGGGGTCCTAGGACCCATAGGGACATATTAGAATCATTTATATGGATCAAAGGGGCTCATAGGTTGACCTATGACCCGCTTTGACTTATTAAATGATGACATATGTTCTTAGGGGTCTTAGGACCCCTAGGGACATATTAGAATCTTTCGTATGGGTCAAAGGGAGTCATAGGTTGACCTACGACCACCTTCGACACATTACATGATGACATATGTCCCTAGGAGTCCTAGGATCCTTAGGGACATATTAGAATGCTTCATATGGGTCAAACGGGGTCATATGATGAACTATGACCCCTTTTTACCCATTAAATGACAAGATATGTCCTTAGGGTCTAAGGACCCCTAGGGACATATTAGAATTGTTCTTATGGGTCAAAGGGGGTCATAGGTTGAACCATTACATGATGACATATGTCCTTAGGGATCCTAACACCCGTACAAACATATTATAATGCTTCATATGGGTCAAAAGGGTTCATAGCTTGACCTATGACCCCCTTTGACCTATTAAATGATGACATATGTCCCTAGGTGTCCTACGACACCTAGGGACATATTAGAATGCTTCATATGGGTCAAAGGGTGTCATAGGTTGACCTATGACTCCCTTCAACCCATTAAATGATGACATATATCCCTAGGGGTCCTAGGACCCCTAGGGACATATTAGAATCATTCTTATGGATCAAAGGGGGTCATAGGTTGACCTATGATCCCCTTTGACATATTACATGATAGGGAGTCATAGGTTGACCTATGACCCCCTTCAACCTATTACATGATACCCCCTTTGACCCATAAGAATGATTCTAATATGTCCCTAGGGCTCCTAGGACCCCTAGGGACATATTAGAATCGTTCTTATGGGTCAAAGGGGGTTATAGGGTGATGTATATCCCCATTTGACCCATTAAATGATAAAATATGTCCCTAGGTGTCTTAAGACCCCTAGAGACATATTAGAATAGTTCTTATGGGTCAAAGGGGGTCATAGGTTGACCTATGACCCCCTTCGACCAATTAAATGATGACATATATCCTAGGGGTCCTAGGACCCCTAGGGACATATTAGAATCATTCTTATGGGTTAAAGGGGGTCATAGGTTGACTTATGATCCCCTTCGACCCATTACATGACCACATATGTCCCTAGGGGTCCTAAGACCCCAAGGGACATATTAGAATTCCTTTAATAGGTCAAAAGGGGTCATAGGGTGACCTATCACCCCCTTTGACCCATTATGTAATGACATATGTCCATAGGGGTCCTAGGACCCCTAGGGACATATTAGAATGCTTCATATGGGTCAAAAGAGATCATAGGTTGATCTATCACCTCCTTCAACCCATTAAATGATGACATAGGACCCCTAGGGACATATTAGAATCATTCTTATGGCTCAAAGGGGGTCATATGTTAACCTATCACACCCTTCGACATATTACATGATGACATATTTTCATATGGGTCCTAGGACCCCTAAGAACATATTAGATTCATTCATATGGGTCTAAGGGGGTCATAGGTTGACTTATGACCCCCTTCGACCCATTACATGACGACATATCTCCCTAAGGATCCTAGGACCTATAGGGACATATTAGAATCATTCTTATAGGTCAAAGGAGGTCATAAGTTGATTTATGACCCACTTCGACACATTACATGATAACATATGTCCCTAGGGGTCCTATGACACCTAGGGACATATTAGAATGCTTCATATGGGTCAAAGGGTGTCATAGGTTGACCTATGACTCCCTTTGACCTATTAAATGATGACATATATAGCTAGGGGTCCTAGGACCCCTAGGGACATATTACAATCATTCTTATGGGTCAAAGAGGGTCATAGGTTGACCTATAACACCCTCTGACCCATTACATGACGACATATGTCCCTAGGGGTCCTAGGACCCCTAAGGACATATTAGAATGCTTCATATGGGTCAAAGGGAGTCAAAGGTCAACCTATGACCCCCTTCAACCCATTAAATGACAACATATATCCCTAGGGGTTCTAGGACCCTTAAGGACATATTAGAATATTCGACCCATTACATGACGACATATGTCTCCAGGGGTTCTAGGATCCTTCGGGACATATTAGAATCATTCATATGAGTTAAAAGGGGTTATAGGTTGACCTATGACACCGTTCGACCCATTACATGATGACATATGTCCCCAGGTGTCCTAAGATTCCTGAAGACATATTAGAATCGTATATATGGGTCAAAGGGGGTCCTAGGAACTTATGTCCCTAGGGGTCATAGGGACTTATTGGAATCGTTCTTATGGGTCAAAGGGGGTCATAGCTTGACCTATGACCCCCTTGGACACATTATATGATGACATATGTTCCTAGGGGTCCTAGAACCCCTAGGGACATATTAGAATAGTTTTTATGGGTCAAAGGGGCTAATAGGGTGACCTATGACCCCATTCGACCCATTATATGATGACATATGTCCTAGGGATATATTAGAATCGTTCTTATAGGTGTAAGGGGATCATAGGTTGACTTATGACTGACTTCGACACATTACATGATGACATATTTTCTTAAGAGTCCTAAGACCCTTAGGGACATATTAGAATGCTTCATATGGGTCAAAGGTTGTCATAGGTTGACCTATGACCCCTTTCAACCCATTAAATGATGACATATGTACTTAGCGATCCCAAGACCCCTAGGGACATATTAGAATCATTCTTATGGGTCAAAGGGGGTCATAGGTTGTGCTATGACCCCCTTTGGCCTTTTAAATGATGACATATGTTCTTAGGAGTCATACGACCTCTTACGGACATATTAGAATGCTTCTTATGGGTCAAAGGGGGTGATAGTTTGACCTATGACCCCCTTCGACCCATTACATGATGACATATGTCCCTAGGGGTCTTAGGATCCCTAAGGACATATTAGAATCATTCATATGGGTCAAAGTGGCTCATAGGTTGATTTATGATCCCCTTCAACTCATAAGAACAATTCTAATATCTACCTAGGGGTCCTAGGACCCCTAAGAACATATGTCATCATTTAATAGGTCGAAGGGGATCATAGGTACCCCTATGAGCCCCTTTGACCCATAAGAATGATTCTAATATGTCCCTAGGGTTCCTAAGACCCCTTAGGGACATATGTCATCATGTAATGGGTCGAAGGGGGTCATAGGTCAACCTATGACCCCCTTAGACCCATAAAAATGATTCTTATATGTCCCTAAAGGTCCTAGGAACTCTAGGGACATATGTCATCATGTAATTGGTCGAAAGAGGTGATAGGTCAACTTATGACGGCCTTTGACCCACATGAATGATTCTAATATGTCCCTAAGGGTCCTAGGACCCCTAGCTATATATGTCATCATTTAAGGGGTCGAAGGAGGTCATAGGTCAACTTATGACACCCTTTGACCCATATGAAGCATTCTAATATGTCCCTAGGTGTCCTAGTCATCATGTATTATGTCGAAGAGAGTCATAAGTCAACCTATGACCCCCTTTGACCCATAAGAATGATTCTAATATGTCCCTAGGGGTCCTAAGACCCCTAGGGACATATGTCATCATCTAATTGGTCGAAGGGGGTCATAGGTCACCTTATAAGCCTCTTTAACCCATAAGAACGATTCTAATATGTCCCTATGAGTCTTAGGACCCCTAGGAACATATGTGGTCATGTGATTGGTCGAAGGGGGTCATAGGTGAACCTATGACTCTGTTTGACCCATAAGAATGATTCTAATATGTCCCTAAGGGTCATAGGAATCATAGGTAAAGCTATGACCCCCTTTGACTCATAAAAATGATTGCAATATGTCCCTAGGTGTCTTAAGACCCCTAGGTACATATGTCATCATTTAATGGGTCGAAGGGCGTCATAGGTAAACCTATCACACCCTTTGATCCATATGATGCATTCTTATATGTTCTTAGGGGTCCTAGGACCTCTAGGGACATATGTCATCATGTAATGTGTTGAAGTGGGTCAATTGTCAACCTATGACCCCTTTTGACTCATAAGAACGATTCTAATATGTCCCTAGCGTTTCAAGGACCTCTAAGAACATATGTCATCATGTAATGTGTCAAAGCGGGCCATAGGTCAACCTCTGACCACCTTTGACCCATAAGAATGATTCTAATATGTCCCTAAGGATCCTAAGACCTCTAGGGACATATGTGATTATGTAAAGGGTTGAAGAGGATCATAAGTCAACCTATGACCCCCTTCGACTCATATGAATGATTCTAATATGTCCCTAGGGGTGCTAGGACCCCTAAGGACATATGTCGTCAGTTAATGGGTCGAATGGGGTCATAGGTCAACCTATGATACCCTTTGACCAATATGAATGATTCTAATATGTCCCTAGGGGTCCTAGGACCCCCAGGGACATATGTCATCATTTAATGGGTCTAATCAACCTATGACCCCCTTTGACCCATAAGAATGATTCTAATATGTCTCTAGGGGACCTAGGACCCCTTTGGACATATGTCATCATGTAATTTGTCGAAGGGGGTCATAGGTCAACCTATCACCCCCTTTGACCCATAAGAAGCATTCTAATATGTCCATAAGAGGTCGTATGACTCCTAAGGACATATGTCATCATGTAATAGGTCAAAGGGGGTCATAGGTTCTTAGACCTATAAGAATGATTCTAATATGTCCCTAGGGTTTTGAGGACCCTTAGGGACATATGTCATCATATAATGGTTCGAAGCGGGTCATAAGTCAACCTATGACCACCTTTGACCCATAAGAATGATTTCAATATTTTTCTAAGGATCCCAGAACCGTTAGGGACATATGTCATCATGTAATGCATCAAAGGGGGTCATAGATCAACCTATGACCCTCTTTGTCCCATAAAAATGATTCTCATATGTCCCTAGGGGACGTAGGACCCCTAGGGACAAATGTTGTCATTTAATGGGTTGAAGGGGATCATAGATAAATCTATGACCCCCTTTGATCCATATGAATGATTCTAATATGTCCCTAGGGGTCCTAGGACCCATAGGGACATATGTCATCATGTAATGTGTCGAAGGGGGTCGTAGATCAACCTATGACACCTTTTGACCCACAAGAACGATTCTCATATGTCCTTAGGGGTCCTAGGAACATATGTCATCATGTAATGGGTCAAAGGGGGTCATAGGTCAACCTATGACCCCTTTTGACCCATATGAACAATTCTAATATGTCCCTAGGGGTCCTGGGACCCCTAAGGACTTATGTCATCATTTAATGGGTCAAAGGGGGTCATAGGTCAACTTATGACCTCCTTTCACCGAAATAAACAATTCTAATATTTTCTTAGAGGTCCTAGAAGCCCTAGTGACATATGTCATCATTTAATAGGTCGAATGGAGTCATAGGTCAACCTATGACTCCCTTTTACCCATATGAATAATTCTAATATGTCCTTAGGTGTCCTATGATCTGTATGGACATATGTCGTCATGTAATGTGTCAAAGGGGGTCATAGGTTGACCTATGACCCCATTTAACCCATAAGAATGATTCTAATAAGTCCCTAGGGGTCCTAGAACCCCTAAGGACATATGTTGTCATGTAATGGGTTGAAGGGTGTCATAGGTCACACTATGACCCCCTTTGACCCATAAGATTGATTCTAATATGTCCCTAGGGGTCCTAGGACCCCTAGGGACATATGCCATCATGTAAAGGGTCAAAGGGGGTCATAGGTCAACCTATGACTCCTTTTGACCTATAAGAATGATTCTAATATGTCCCTAGGGTTCCTAGGACCCCTTTGGATATATGTCATTATGTAATTTGTCAAAGAGGGTCATAGGTCAACCTATGACCCTCTTTCACCCATAAGAAGCATTCTAATATGTCCCTAGGGTTCCTAGGACCCCTAGAGACATATATCATCATGTAATGGGTCAAAGGGGGTCATAGGTCAACCTACAACCCCCTTTGATCTATATGAACAATTCTAATCTGTCTCTAGGTGTCTTATGACCTATAGGGACATATGTCATCATGTAATGGGTCAAAGGGGGTCATAAGTTGACCTATGACCCTTTTTGACTCATAAGAATGATTCTAATACGTCTTTAGGGGTCCTATGACCCCTAGGGACATATGTCATCATGTAATGGGTTGAAGGGTGTCATGGGTCACCTTATGACCACCTTTGACCTATAAAAATGATTTTAATATTTCTCTAGGGGTCCTAGGACCCCTAGGGACATATGTCATCATGTAATGCATTGAAGGGGGTCATGAGTCAACCTATGATCCCCTTTGACCCCTAAGAACAATTCTCATATGTCCCTAGGGGTCATAAGGACATATGTCATCATGTAATGGGTCAAAGGGGGTCATAGGTTAACCTAAGACCCCCTTTGACTCATATGAACAATTCTAATATGTCCCAGCGGTCCTAGGACCCCTAGGGACACATGTCATCTTTTAATGGGTTGAAGGGGATCATAGGTCAACCTATGACCCCCTTTGATCCATATGAACAATTCTAATATGTCCATAGGGGACCTAGGACCCCTAGGGACATATATCATCATGTAATGTGTCGAGGGGGTCATAGGTCAACCTATAACCCCCTTTGACTCATAAGAATGATTCTCATATGTTCTTAGGGGTCTTCAGGACATATGTCATCATGTAATGGGTCAAAGGGGGTCATTGGTCAACCTATGACCCCTTTTGACCCATATGAACAATTCTAATATGTCCTTGGGCATCCTAGGACCCCTATGGACATATGTCATCATTAAATAGGTCGAAGGGGGTCATAGGTAAACCTATGACCCTCTTTGATCCATATGAACAATTTTAATATGTCCCTAGGGGTCCTAAGATCGCTAGGGACATATGTCATTATTTAATGGGTCGAAGGAGTTCATAGGTCAACCTATGATCTCCTTTGATCCATATGAACAATTCTAATATGTCCTTACGAGTCTTAAGACCCTTAGGGACATATGTCATTGTTTAATGGGTTGAAGGGAGTCCTAGGTCACTCTATGATCCCTTTTGACCCATATGAATGATTCTAATATGTCCCTAGGGTTCGTAGGACCCCTAGGGACAAATGTCTTCATGTAATGGGTCAAAGGGTGTCATAGGTCAACCTATGACCCCCTTTGACCCATAAGAATGATTCTAATATGTCTCTAGGGGTCCTAGGACCCCTTTGGACATATGTCATCACGTAACGTGTCGAAAGGGGTCATAGGTCAACCTATCACCCTCTTTGACCTATAAGAAGCATTCTAATATGTTCCTAAGGGGTCGTATGACTCTTAGAGACATATGTCATCATATAATGGGTCAAAGGGGGTCATAGGTCAACCTATGACCCCCTTAGACCTATAAGAATGATTCTTATATGTTCTAAGGGTTTCGAGGACCCTTAGGGACATATGTCATCATGTAATAGTTCGAAGTGGGTCATAGGTCAACCTATGGCCACCTTTGACCCATAAGAATGATTTTAATATTTCCCTAAGGGTCCCAGCACCCCTAGGGACATATGTCATCATGTAATGCGTCGAAGGGGGTCATAGGTCAATCTATGACCCCCTTTGTCCCATACGAACGATTCTCATATGTCCCTAGGGGTTGTAGGACCCCTAGCGACAAATGTTGTCATTTAATGGGTCTAAGGGGATCATAGATCAATCTATGACCCCCTTCAATCCATATGAATGATTCTAATATGTCCCTAGGGGTCCTATGACCCATAGGGACATATGTCATCATGTAATGTGTCAAAGGGGGTCGTAGATCAACCTATGACACCCTTTGACCCATAAGAATGATTCTCATATGTTCTTATTGGTCCTAGAGACATATGTCATCATGTAATGGTTGACCTATGACCCCCTTTTACCCATATGAACAATTCTAATATGTCTCTAGGGGTCCTAAGACCCCTAGGGACATATGTCATCATTTAATGAGTCAAAGGGGGTCATAGGTCAACTTATGACCTCTTTTAACTCAAATGAACAATTCTAATATGTCCCTAGGGGTCCTAGAAGCCCTAGTGACATATTTTGTCATTTAATGGGTTGAATGACCTATGACCCCCTTTTACCCATATGAACAATTCTAATATGTCTTTAGGTGTCTTATGACCCGTAGCGACATATGTCATCATATAATGTGTCAAAGGGGGTTATAGGTTGACCTATGACCCCATTTGACCTATAAGAATGATTTTAATATGTCCCTAGGGGTCCTAGGACCCCTAAGGACATAAGTTGTCATGTAATAGGTTGAAGGGTGTCATAGTTCACCCAATGACCTCCGTTGAACCATAAGAACGATTCTAATATGTCCCTAGGGGTCCTAGGACCCCTAGGGACATATGTTGTCATGTAAAGGGTCAAAGAGGGTCATAGGTCAACCTATGACTCCCTTTGACCCATAAGAATGATTCTAATATGTCCCTAGGGTTCCTAAGACCCCTTCGATATATGTCATTATGTAATTTTTCGAAGGGGGTCATAGGTCAACCTATGACTCCTTTTGACCCATAAGAAGCATTCTAATATGTCCCTAGGGGTCCTAGGACCCCTAGAGACATGTGTCATCATGTAATCGGTCAAAGGGGGTCATAGGTCAACCTATGACTCCCGTTGACCCATATGAATAATTCTAATATGTCCCTAGGTGTCCTATGACCCGTAGGGACATATGTCATCATGTAATGGGTCAAAGGGGGTCATAGGTTGACCTATGACCTTTTTTGACCCATAAGAACGATTCTAATATGTCCCTAGGTGTCCTAGGACCCCTAGGGACATATGTAGTCATGTAATGGGTTTAAAGGTGTCATGGGTCACCCTGTGACCACCTTTGACCCATAAGAACGATTCTAATATTTTTCTAGGGGTCCTAGGACCCCTAGGGACATATGTCATCATGTAATGCATTGAAGAGGGTCATGGGTCAACCTATGATCCCCTTTGACCCATAAGAACAATTCTCATATGTTCCTAGGGGTTGTAGGGACATATGTCATCATGTAATGGGTCAAAGGGGGTCATAGGTCAACCTATGACCCCCTTTGACCCATATGAACAATTCTAATATGTCCCTAGTGCTCTTAGGACCCCTAAGGACACATGTCATCATTTAATGGGTCGAAGGAGATCATAAGTCAACTTATGACCCCCTTCGATCCATATGAACAATTCTAATATGTCCCTAGGGTACCTAGGACACCTAGGGACATATGCCGTCATGTAATGTGTTGAAGGGGGTCATAGGTCAACTTATGACCCCCTTTAACTCATAAAAATGATTCTCATATGTTCCTAGGGGTCCTTAGGACATATGTCGTCATGTAATGGGTCAAAGGGGGTCATGGGTCAACCTATGACTCCCTTTGACCCATATGAACAATTCTAATATGTTCCTGGGTGTCCTAAGGCCCTTAGGGATATATGTCATCATTCTCTTTGATCCATATGAACAATTCTAATATGTCCCTAGGGGTCCTAAGACCCCTAGGGGCATATGTCGTCATTTAATGGGTCGAAAGGGTTCATAGGTCAACCTATGATCTCTTTTGATCCATATGAACAATTCTAATATGTCTTTACAGGTCTTAGGACCCCTAGGGACATATGTCATCGTTTAATGGGTCGAAGGGGGTCCTAGGTACCTTATGGCCCCCTTTTACCCATATGAATGATTCTAATATGTTCTCTTCATGTAATTGGTCGAAGGGTGTCATAAGTCAACCTATGACCCCCTTTGACCCATATGAATGATTCTAATATGTCCCTAGGGGTCCCAAGACCCCTAGGGACATATGTCATTATGTAATGTGTCGAAGGAGGTCATAGGTTGTCATAGGTCAACCTATGACCCCTTTTGACCCATAAGAATGATTCTAATATGTCCCTAGGGGTCCTAAGACCTCTAGGGACATATGTCATTATGTAATGGGTCGAAGGGGATCATAAGTCAACCTATGAGCCCCTTCGACCCATATGAATGATTCTAATATGTCCCTAGGGGTGCTAGGACCCCTAGGGACATATGTCATCATGTAATGGGTCAAAGGGGGTCATAGGTCAACCTATGACCCCCTTTGACCCATAAGAACGATTCTAATATGTTCCTGTGGGTCCTAGACCCCTAGGGACATATGTCATCATTTAATGGGTTGAATGGGGTCATAGGTCAACCTATGACCTATGACCCCTTTTGATCCATAAGAATGATTCTAATATGTCCTTAGGGGTCCTAAGACCCCTAGGGACATATGTCATCATGTAATGCATCGAAGGGGGTCATAAGTCAACCTATGACCTCCTTCGACCCATAAGAATGATTCTAATATGTCATTAGGGGTCCTAGGACCCCTAGGGACATATGTTGTTATGTAATGGGTCGAAGGGACCTATGACCCCCTTTGACTCATATATATTAATAATATACATATTTATTAATAACATATATATTAATATAATAATATATATTAATAACATATATATATATATGGTTATCATATTTAATAAAAATATTACGTTATTATATATATTAATAACATATATATATATATATATATATTACATTATTATATTTAGTAAAAATAATAATAATATAAATTATATTTATAGATTATAATGAGAATAACATAATATATTATTATATATTAATATATTATATGGTATATCTTTACATTACATTATTTTATATATATAATATATTATAATACATATTTACATAGTAATATAACAAAAATAATTTATAAATCATAAGCTGTAAAATATTATGTTATAATATATATTACGTTATTATATATATATAATATTTTATAATACATATTTACATAGTAATATAACAAAAATAATTTATAAATCATAAGCTATAAGTCTTAAATCCGGTTTTCCCTCCAAAATAGGTTGGGATTTCAAAATTTTCACCAAAATTCACCTAGCCATATCGGATATCCGATTTGAAATCTGATATCCAATTTCAAATCCAATATCCGATTTGAAATTCGATATCCAATTAGGCTTGGTATTTACCAAGCCTACCCGATCAACCCAAAAGACGTGTTTGAAAAGAGTTTTAGTGATACTCAAACTTCGGGTAGTCGTCTGACAATGTTATTTTCATTGAAATTGAATGAAACAAAAAGGGGCTTTTAATATCGCTTTCTAGATTCCATAAATATAATTTCTGTCAAATTCTGAGATCAATAAGTATTTATTAGTTAATTATCAATGAAGATTATTGTAAAGTGCTGATTGACATACTAATTGAAAAACAGCTATAATTTTTAAACGGTATAACATTTTTTAAATTTAAAAGTTGCATCACATTCTATGCTTCGCCTAGTATAAGAAAAAAAATAAAAAAATTAAATTTGGTAAAATTTTCTATTAGTTAAGGTGGTCAGACACGAGACATTTTTTTTTGAAAAAGTTTTGGTAGAAAATTCATATTTAATTATTTATTTAGAATAAAAATACCAAAAAATATGCGTCACATCCGCGCATGAGTCTAATTTTCATATCTATAATTATATTAAAAAAATATTATCATTTGATTTTGATTAAGGTGGTCAGACATACACCTACTTTTTATTTTTGCCTTGAAATTTTTGTAGTATTGCATTAAAATTCAAACTTTTGACCAATCAATTATTTTTTTCTCCTGATAAAGCCTAGTAGTTTAGAAACTACATTCAATTTCCTATAGATTATTTTCTTACAACTTTTTGATATAAAGTCCATAACCACTTTAAAATTATGTATCAAGTTGACATAACCCTGATTTTCTGATTTTTCACTGCCACTTAAGGCCATAGTTTGGTACACCATGATCCTGCACATACCCAGGTGAAAAAAACACATGTTATTTTTGTTGGCTTGAACGTAATGTAAGCTATTTTCCTTGAAAACTACTTTGGTTTGGATATTTCCTCAAAAAATCTTGGTAATGAGTGTTCATTTTAGGGAGTTGTTTCTTAATAGTCATCACATCATTAATGAGCTTTTGGACCAATGGGTCTGAATTTTCTGAGGAAGACGGTTGAGTTTTAGAACTTTTCATCTCTTTTTTCCATTTCCCTGTAGCTAAAAGGTCATCCTCTAGTTCAATTTCTAGTCTCTGGGTAGCTTCAACATCTGCTACTCTATTTCTTCTTAGGTGAAAGCTAATGTCTAGAGGCATTGCATTAACAAAGAATCCTTTACGATTCTCATTATTAAGTCTCTTAGTAGCAGGAATTTTATGAATTATCTTATTGAATTTTGCTACAATATCCCTCATGGGTTCATGCACCTCTTTTTTTAATTGAGTTAACTGAAGTAGCAAGGTATGTCCATCATCAACAGATTTAAATCTATCATTGAAAGTAGTATGCATATGATTCCAGTCAATAATGGACCCTTGAGGGAGATGATGAAACCATTATGTTGCATCATCAACTAAGGTCTATAGAAAAGGCCTCATAGCTACATCTTCATGTGCAATAGCAAGGACTGCACATGCAATATTAAAAGCATTAAGATGCTCATCAGCTGATTTCTTTCCATCAGCATAAAATTTGGGAAACACTTCTCTAACACCTTTAGAAAGTGGATGTAGATTACCTCCAAGAGCTAAGGGACCTACTTGTGCACCCCATGTGTTGGCAACCATTCTTGGTGGAATGAAGATCAAAGGCTAAATGTTCAAATGAGAAGGTATCAGTGTCCCTAGTAAGATTAGGGCTTGAAGGCTTACAGTTATAGGGGCAGATCTCTTGGGAGATGTTGGCCTACTTTTACTCTTAGCTAACTTCTTGCATTTCTTAGAGAGATCAGGGCCAAAATTTAAGCTCTTTACAAATTCATAAGACTTGTCAATAAACCCCTTCCTTTCCTCACTTCGAGTATACTTCCTACTAGCCAATTTAGCACAATATAGATTAACACTCAACACTCAGAATAGCCTTGGGATTAGTCTATCAATTATCACTTCTTCATTAGCTATAGGTACACCTCTAATGAGTTTTGCCCTTTCTTCTTCTCTTTCAAGAACTTGATTGACATGTGTGAACTGTTCTAGGCTTGTTCTAAATTTCTAAGCTTGTGCACTTAAATCAAAAATTATATCCTCTTGCGTACCATCAAACTCTAAGCTTGGTTGGAGTACTGGGAAAATTTCATGATGAGGTAAAACCATTTTATGTTTCCCTAGTAGAGTCACCAAAAACTGTTAGTAAACATTTTTTCTCATATGGGTTCATATGCAAAAACATAGAAAAAGTGTATACCAACAAATGGATTCCCACAAAGAGATTAAGGAATTCTCTACTTAAAGTTTCATCAATGAAACAGGTGCAACTACCTTTATTCTAGTGAGAATTTTCTGATCTAAAAAAACTCAATAGAGAGACCTTCTCAGAATACAATCTGCTGAAAGTGTTAAACCAACTTATTTCATCTCATCAATATAACATAAAATTTTATGCTAAGAAACTACTCAATTTTAATTATCAAAATTATCCACATAATTGAAAATTAAGTAAATGAGTAGGAAAATTAATAAACCAACTTCTCATAGCATTCCAAGTTTTAAATCACAATCTTAGAATCCACATCACACGATCAAGAGCTTCACATAAATAGTATTTTTAGAAATACTAATTTAACTGAGCAGATAGTAGTATCTACCTACAAAGCCATTAATCAAAATCAAACTGTAGAGTTTTCTTTGTATTAGCAAAGTTCTAATATGCTACTCTTAAAACTTGAAATAAAACCATAAACTCTTAAGGAATGTAACTTGTTATGTATGTTATGTATGCTTATAGTTGATTGTATGTTATTACTTCCTCTACTATGTGTTTGATATGAATGGTTTATCTTTCTTGTTTTAAAAAAAAAATTGTTTGACAAACTTAGTAAAAATTTTAGGTTAATTTTTTTGGATCCCTTGGTGGGGTGTTACATCTAGTATTAGAGCTTGTGTTTCAACATTGGGAGCTCTAGGTATATTGGATCACCACTAGTTGTTAACTAGTTGAGAAAAACAAAAACTTTGAACTATCATGTGTATCTCTTTCAAACTGAAACTTGAAACTAGTTGAACTAAAACCTTAAACTGTAACTTGAAATTTTTTTTCATACTTGAACACTTAGGTTTCAAACCTAAAATTATATTGAAAACCTAAACGTGGGCAAAACTGAAAATTGAAACTTATCCTATTTTCAAAACATGTGTCTTTTATCTATGTTTTAAGGTAGTATTCCTTTGATTATCGTTGTGAGCATTATGTTGCTCTTGTTTAGAGTGTTTAGGGAATCTAATTCATTATTTTTTTAAAGGATGAATGTTGAAACAATATTGTTTTTAGTTTATCATTAAACCAGAATCATATTGCTCTAAGTGTGTTGTAGTGTTCTTAGTAGAGTTATATCCTCTGATAGGGGGAAAGGGTTCAATATGACCTGCACAGTAAGATTTTTCAATGTTATCATTCGTGTAGGCTTCCAAGAGTAAGCCTAGTTCTGGGGGGGTGGATGTAGTGCTTGCCCTTAGTTCGCATTTTTTCTATCATTATCGAACTCTTTTAGGATAGTTGTATGTTGATGATTGGTGACATTATTTTGAGATTATCAGATATTGTTTCAGATTCAGTTGATATATGATGAGATTACTTGGTACTTTATATTTCATGTTTGCATGATGATTATTCAGTGATTTCAATTATTGATGATGATTAGTTAGATGATTTATTATCA
The DNA here is from genome assembly GCA_028749045.1 of Cupressus sempervirens. Taxonomy (NCBI): domain Eukaryota; kingdom Viridiplantae; phylum Streptophyta; class Pinopsida; order Cupressales; family Cupressaceae; genus Cupressus; species Cupressus sempervirens. Next base: position 329,911,909 of record CM053788.1, read on the forward strand.
TAAGTGTTTTCTCATGGATACTTACCCCATACTTGCATGTGTATAGTGTGCATGTTTGTTTTCCTTATGTATGGCATTTCTGATCTGGTTAAGGAAGGGAGTCATAGTCACTTGTTAGTTGAGATCTACATGATGCACTTCTTCCCACCATTGCCTATTTAGCTTAGTATATATTGTGCTTATACATGCATGGATTTTATGCAGGTTGCAGGTACTGGGTATCGACTTCCCTGAATTGCCAGGATGAGCGTACCCTATCGCATTATCTCAATGGTAAGAGAGGGGAGATAAAATTCTCAAGTCCAAATCCCAACCCTTTAAGCCATTTATCTTAATTGGAAATTAGGACAAGTATCTAAGTTGAGTACCCTTTGAATACGTCGGATGATGTATTTTGTGATATGAACCCTTTTGATTTGATTTTGTATGTGTTTTGCTATGATGGGTTTTTGGATTTTACTTTATGAGTCTTTAGTGTATTTTCTATTAATTAAGTCTAATTAAAATATTTAATTAATGATGTAATTAAATGGAAAATTAATATGATATTTTAATATTTATTTTTATTTAATTAATTGGGAAATTAATTAAATAAAAAGAATTAAATTTGAAGGTAAAAGTTATAAGTTTAAATTTGGAACATGATAATATTTATTTAATTTAATAATAATATATTTAGAGTTCATTTTTAAATAAATGTTAAATAATATTATTATTATTTAAGTTAATAAATATTTTACCAATTAAGTTTCGAAAATAAATTTAAAAGTGAAAAAGATATTAAAATTATTAAAAGATTATAGATAACATGATGCGTACATGTGATTAAAATATATTAAGATAAAACAAGTGGATTTAATAAAGTGAGTGCATGAGATTTAAAATTAATAAATTAATTTAAAAATAGTCAAGTGAATATTAAATTAATTAATATGCATTATTTATTCACATAGGAGTATGCAAACTCTTGTGAGTTATCATGTTGACAACACAAGAGTTTGCACTCTAATTATGCACATGTTGTCTACACTTAGGAGTTAACATATTATTTGAGCACATGTTGTCTACAACATTCTAGAGATCTCATCATGTCTATCTTCTTGTCGTGGAAGTTACGTGCTTAGTTGTCATGATTATCTCTTAGTTCTTTCTAGACACATTCTAGATGCATCTTAGAGGCCTTTATATAGAGGCTCTCCTAGTATGTATGGACATCCTCATAGGCTTCTACAAGCTCATATGCTTCTACAAGCACTTCTAGTCACTTGGGGGTTCGACTCTTGGAGGAATTTTGAATGTTGGAGAAGGAAGGAATTTTTGCAAAGGAGAAGGTTCTAAGAGGAGGAGCTTCTCTACAATTTTTTGAGGCGTAGCGAATTAGCATCAGTGTCCAGGTAGGCACTCATGATTATTTCACATATTTTATTATGCTCTTTCTCTTCCTTTCTTCATCGTGTCTGTTATGTGTGTCTGAATAATTCTCTATGAATGAATCTTCAATTTTGTAATTTGGAATTCGGGCATGCATATTGTTTCATCCAGTTATGGGAATTAAAATATTATTGCAATCTTCCCTTAGTAGAATCAAGATTCAGAAATTGATTCGGGTTTGGGTTCGAATTAAAATAGAATCTTATTATTATTATGCATTAGTTTTATGTGATTTATTAACTAATCTAATTAAATTAAATTAAATTAAGATTAGTTAATAGTAGAAGAAGTGTAATTAATTATTAGTCAATTTAAGTAAATGTATTTTTAAATGAGGGAAAATTAAAAGAAAAGAGATATTAATAAGTGGAATTAAATAATTGAATTATTAATAAGATTGATTTTACTTAAAATCAATGAGGGTTATTTTAAATAAATGATTGTCCTCGAAGTGTTTAAAGGAAATCGTAAACTAATTATTAGAAAGTTGATAAGTATTATTCTAATGTTTTGAATAATGTGAATGATTTTATCTAAAATTCAATGGGAACTAGTTCAATGATTTAAATAAGTAAATAATTATCTTATGATTATTTTAGAAATTGTTTTAAAATAATGGAGGGATAATTCTATGTTTTATTCGAAAATATAAATGGGTTGACTTGGAGATTAAATGGAGAATCTTACACACTTGAAATGTACTTGAAAATGAAAATTGAAACCTAATTTTTGTTTTAACCATGTGATTGCGAAAGCAAACTAAAATATGTGTTTGTATATTTTTCTTTATGCTATCAATGTTTTGGGTTTGGGTGGTCCTAGAGTGTTGACCAGTTAGGATGTTTACCAGAGGCTTGGGAGTTATGCGAATGTGATGGCATGTTGATGTTATTTGGTCTCAATTCTTTTAAAACCCAACCATGGTAATGTGATGGCATGCTCTATGAGATGTTTGTATTTACTAATTGTTATTTCTTTCCAGTCTTCTTGTGTGAAGTTAAGGGGTATATATTTGAGATACTTGACTTAACCATTTTTTAGTCATCAATCAGTTATACTTGGACTACTTTCCATTCGCCATGATGGAACTGAAGTGTCGATTTATTCTTGATGTTTTCATGTTGTGACACGTTTTGGACTTGACCATTTTTGGAGTCTTCGATTATTATTACTTTGATAATACTTTTTGGTTGCTTGTTAAGAACCAATGACTATTGTGATTATCAGTGATACCTTCAGTTGCCAATAGAGAACTGTTGTGGTCATGATTATCTATGGATGCTTTTCTTTTGCTCATGGAGATTTGATGTTCTTATTGTGGATTATCTTTTGGTATTTCTCCAGTCGATTGTATAGGACTATGGTGATTTTTTGATTCATGATTCCATGAGCTTAGGGTAGGTTATCTACTTGTAGTGTCGGGAAGTGGCTTGCAATGGGGGTCGGGGACCTAAGTGGCTATCAGGGTAACTCATTATAAGTTCTTTTAATAAGTGAAAAAATTTACACTAAATGGGGATTAAATGAACCTAATAAGATAATTGTATGTTCTCGCCCATGCCTTGAGTGCTAGTATAGACTAGGATGGGAGTAGAGAGAATGCTTGATTATGACCTTGCATTCTGTAGTATGCCTCATCAGTATGAGAGGATACTAGTGGCCGCATAGGGATCACTAGGGTGCCAGAATCTATTGAGAGACTACTAGGGTAACTCTAGCGTGATCCATGTGATGACACTTTCTCGCTTACATAGTAGGTTTCCTACATGTTTTTGTTGTGCCTCTTGGTGTAGATGTCGATCTGTGTGTTGGAACCTTTGAGTTAGTATACTTCTAGGATTCCTAGAATTAGAGAGTATTTTTTCCATGTGATTGATAGCTTGTTTGGGACTTGAGATTATCTCCTCAGCGTGGTGGGAGTGGACCATTTAGGCTCCACGCGGTCGGGTGGCAGTGCTTCTTCACTCTTACCAAATGAGATCTGTCTAAGACACTATGGCTGATGCATTCTTTGATTATGATGGTGGACATGTATCCATATATTGACATTTAGCATATGGTAGATGATGTTATTTACTTGTCTTATGCCTTATCTTGCATGTTAGATTTCTTTCTACATATGATGTAGTATGATTTAGGAGTGACATTCCTACTATGTTAATATCAATGATCTCTTTGATGATTTGGGATGTTATGCATGGAGGGATGGCTAGGGCCCACGATGGTCTAATGCTGCTATTTACGGTTGGGAGGAACCGTGTACTTAGATAATTATGTGTTGTGTTTATGATTTATGGTTATCTTTTATGATGGATGTTTATATCTTCTATGATGACGTATCATGTATGGAATTTGGTTTCATTTACTTTATTGCACTTGCATCATGGATTAGAATAGGATGATGTACTTCATTTTTACACATGTATATTCTTTTAAGCCTTTCGTACCCTATGTCATGTACAGTGGATGATTGAGCATTCCAAATTTAATTTTCCAAAATGCATTTGGAACAAATGTATATTATGAACTGTAGACCTTTAATTATTCTTTCATGTGGATGTGGTAGTTGTTAGACTTAGTATTAATTAGAATAAATGTGACTCAATGTCTTGGGATGTTTAAGGAATGTAACCTGTTATGTATGTTATGTATGCTTATAGTTGATTGTATGTTATTACTTCTGCTACTATGTGTTTGATATGAATGGTTTATCTTTCTTGTTTATAAAAAAAATTGTTTGGAAAACTTAGTAAAAAATTTAGGTTAATTATTTTGGATCCCTTGGCAGGGCATTACATGATTTAATAGGCTCCAAGGATAATTCTATTGAATTGAGTTTAGCATCATTTTTTAGTTCAAAGCCCATAAATAGCTTAGTTTTCTTTCTTTCTCAATTTAATGAGTGTGGAGGATGATAGGACTGGGTTAGTTTTGGCTTATTATCAAGTGCTTTTTTCTCAGCTCATTCAAAATAAGTGGAAGCTTCAGGTTTCTCAGTTGGGGAAGCATATAAATTGCTTGGACCTAAGGAGCAGGATTCAACTACTACTTTGCTTATGTAAGATTTAGGAGCCATTTATATTTGATTTTTATATTTGATTTAGGAACCATTTCTATTTCATCAAAGAGAGGGATATTTTTATCACTTAACTCTGTCTTCTTATACCAAAGTTTTGCATTACTTCCATAACTAAAGTCTAATAATTGATGAAAAAATGCTTATGTTTTGTCACAAAATCCTTCCACTTTTTAGCATATTTCCTGAAAATAGATGTATTACTTTCTATAATAAAGAATAATAACAAAAGAAACCAAATATGGCCATTTAACTTACCAAATCCAAATGTATAGGTTGCAAACCAACTTGGCTTTGGAATAATATTATAGATATTATTATTGAACAACTCAAGGCAATAATATTCTTCTAGATGAAAACAAGAAAAACGGCCTCTATGGCTGGCCTTCCTTTCTCCCAAATATCTTTGTAGTCATATGGTTGCCATTAGATACCTGCTTTGAATCTTCCCTCTCCTATACATCTACATATCGAGGAATAATTTTGACTAGATGAGCTTCAGTGTTAAACACCCATTGGTCAAGGGGTATGATAGTGTATGGTGAGAAAAGAAGATACAAGTACTTCAATTTTTTTGCTAGAAAAAAGCTTAGCATCATATCATCCTTGGCACTAGAATTCACTTGCATGATACAAATAGAAGATGTTGAGCAACAATGAAAATTTAAGGAAACCAAAAATTTAGTTTCTAAAAAATCAAGATATAATTTAGAACAATACAATATTATGTTTATAATCTGCTACACTAATGAAAAGAATTTGCTAGTGAATCTCAAATTTGTTCACACAAACAATAAAGGCATGGGTAGATATCTCATTCAAATGCAAGTATCCAATTTTATGATCCAAATCATAATTTCTCATCCAAGCATATCAAGGCACGACCATTTTTCTCTCACTTGCAAACTCAAGAGAGTGTATATTAGATTGTATGAGGGAAACCACCAGGGCAGAAAATTGTGCCATTTCTAAAGTCATGGATGAGATTTTACTCAACAAGATGCTTTAGAGATTTAACTCTTCTAAGGCAATACCATTAAACATGCTTTAGATTTATCAACTACTCATGAATTATGGTCAACAGTGTTTGTGGTGTAGACTCCAATTGCAAGGGGTCTGAAGCATTTCTTAGGGGACAACAATTAAGAAAAAGGAAAAATTTAAAATAGAGAGGATTTCAAAAATTTATAATACAAGACATTTACCATATTCATTATATAACCATATATATATACGTTCTAAGTTTTGCAAAAATCCCCCCATATCATTTTTGGGTCCAATTCAGAGCCAAATAGTCTAGGTTCAATCAGGTTGTCTGGGTTTTCCCTATGTCCACCCCAAACTTGACCGAACCCAAGTAGAACCATAGACTGCCCTATCAACAAGATGAAAGAACAACATTTTTTAAAGAATCTTTAAAAAAAAATCTAAATTATCCCAATTATGCCTTAAAGTAAGGAAGTTTAACCTCTTTTGCCTTATTTCACAAACATGAGTAAAACAACATTTTTGCTTCCAAGCTAACATTATTTTTTCAAGGTTACTGCATTTCTCTTAAGGGTGAGGCAATTAAAGAGTGGCATACCAAAAGGACACATTTATCTATCAAAGGTGAATGAATCCTATTAGAAAAGAATTCAAGACTTTTCAAATTTTTGTAAAACCATTTTATAGATACTACAAGAATTATGTCAATTTTTTGTGTTTATTTTGAAGTTATAGGATTGTGAATTTGTCATGTCTTTTCAAGTTGTGTTCATAAAAGATGGGACAAAGTTCTAGTTTAGTTTCCCCATGTGTAGAGATCATATAAATTTTATGCAAAATCACCTCTTTGGAAACATACAACAATTATTGACTCATTTCAACATGGCAGGGATTCTTGTTGGTAACTCTAGCTAATGCAGGAATGAATATAAGAGCTTGTACAATCAAGTGAAAGATCACCTATGTAACATTACCAACTCAAGAATGAGATTTTCTTCAGAGCCAAATAAAAAAAAGTTCTAAAAGCAACAAGAGTCAAAAATATTAGAAAAAAAAAAGATGTTGACATGGTAATTACTAGATTAAAACAAAAAGTTCAAGGATTCATAAACATCCTAGTAGCTTTGAGCACAACTCGTTGGCCACATCCTTTCATGCTAGCAATCTCTAGTACAGGAAAAAGGAAATGGTGAGAACAGAGTTGCAACAGTGGGAAATAGTGTATGTTTCCCAACAATACTTTAGGTACAACAACTTCAAGAGCAAGTGACATCCTACAAGAATATGATCCTGCAACTATCTACCACTACACAAGATGTTGAATAGTAGTCAAAGGGGTAGTTGCTAGTCCAGAGGTCTTATCTAGGTATCAATTTTAGATCATTCTAATGTTGTCATTAATAATAATAAGTCCAATCATGATACTAGTAGTTTCTTAGTGGCTACTTTCATTGTCATGGTCATCATGATAATGAATTAAGCTTATCACATTGTGATTTTGATTACCCATTGGGAAGCTATCTCCAACCATTTTCAATTAGAAGAAAACATCAATAAAAAAATAGGGAATCACTAATCAAAATTGAAATCCATCATCATGAAAGATGATTTCCTACCTCTCACTAGTGATCATATAGATATTCCTTGACATTGGTTAAATAAACAATAAAACATTGCAATTGTTTGCATAGCTACAATGTTCACTATGCTCTATGCATCATAATGTTCTACTAAACTTGGATATGTTAGATAAATGTCATTGGAACATTATTTTAAGTCAAGTAAAACTAACTAAGCTCAAGCAAGGAAAACATTTCAAGTGAACATTGAAAAAATCATGTATAGAGGTAATCTTCTAGTAAACTATGAATAGAAGTAAAAAAATACTTACATCTCTTAGTCCTACATATCCAGACTCAACATGATAATTTGCCTCAAATGCTTTAAATACCTCCCACCCCCAATCTCGATAAGTTTTATTTCTAGTTTTCTCCAAAGGTACATGAGTGCATGTTTGAGTTTTCATAGGAAATACATGTCACTATTAAGGTGAAACAAATAAACAATGTGGGGAACACCATTTCTTATGCATTCAATCTTTCTTTCTTATCTATGTATATATTTCCCAATGAATTGGACTAGGTTGTAATTGAATAAGGTTTTCTACATACACATGCACTTATTCTATTTATTATTTATCTTATAACAATAATGAGTCATTTAAATTTTTAGTGGTTGCTTTGTGTAGCATCATAAATTCTAACCTTGTACAATTTACACTATTTTATGAGCCCTTGCCTTAGTATGTGGTATCTTGGCTCTTATGAAAGCCCATTTCTGACTGAACTCTTGAAAATCCAATTTCATATCCTCACATGATGATCCAAACCATTATCCTCAACAAAGGATATTCGACCTCCCACTTGCTTCTCTTGTTTTGGAAGGTTAATGGTGCCTAGAGTGCTATTGACTAACAAATTTAGGTCCATTTTCAAATATGTTAGTGTCAGGTTATATTCAATAGTTTCTAGTCTCTGACCCCATTTATTAAAATTTTTATCCTACAATATTGATCTTATCCTACAATAAAATCCAAGAAAATTTAAATGCTTTTACTTTGAAGGATATTAAAACTAATGTACAACCTGCATATTAAAATGTTTATTAAAACTGATACTTAAGCATTTCCCATATGGCCCCAGGCATTTATTGTAGGATAAACATTTTAATATCTAGTTTGAAGTACCAACTTGCATATTAAAATCGATAAAAAATTTAAATCCTACAACTGATGTACTAGCCCACACATCCTATAATAAAATCCAAAATAGTTGAATATTTCTATGCATTGATTCAATTCTTGCAATAAGTGATATAAAAAATCCTCTTTAATACATCCCCACCATGCCTAGCAAAGTAAAAGCCACACCCAATAGAGTAAAAATCATGCCCACCTCAAAGCTCTAGGAACTTCAAATCGCCAAAGTAAAAACCATGCCCTGAACTTCAATTGATCACTAGAAAAACCCTTATAGCTCCCACGCACGTGTGAATAAAAACAATGAAAGAGGTCAAAATTTCCCTTTTTACATGTTAAGCTCATGTTGGTCAAAACTTTGACTAACATGGGCATGGATTTTAAAAAAAACATATATTTGCTTTCCATATTCTGACCAATCTAAAACATTTTAGTAGATGGTCAAAAATTTGGTCTAAAAATGGGGTCAAATGTACTAGTGGCAATATCAAGTCTGTTGTGTACTACATATTACAATTTTCCAATCATGGATCTATATAATGTTTGATTTACCTTAGCTAAATCATCATTTTTTTGATAGCTTGAGTGTTGTTACCATAGGTGTACTTACTAGTTTTGAATCTTCAAGTCCAAATGTCTTCAATATCTCCTTAACATATTTTGACTGAGTGATATATACACCATATTTCATTTGATAGACTTGTAATCCCACAAAGAATTTGATCTCACGAAACATTGACATTTCAAACTCCTACTTCATCTGATTTGCAAAATCTTTACACAAAGGATCTTGTCCTCCAAATATTATGTCATCAACAAATATTTCCTAAAATAGTATACTTTTTTCTTTATCTATCTTCATGTATAAATTTATGTTATCATCTGTCCTTTCAAATTCAATCTTAACAAGATAAGTATGAAGTCTCTCATACCATGCTCTTGGTGCTTGTTTCAATCTATATAGGCCTTTGTGTAGTCCACATACCATGTTCTTATTGTTTTTATCCACAAATCCTTCTGGTTGTTCTATGTAGACCTCTTCTTCTAATATGTCATTCAAAAATACAGACTTAACATCCATTTGATAAACTTTGAAACCTTCATATGCAGCATTAGCAAGCAGAATTCTTACTCCTTCCATTCTTTCAATAGGGGCAAATATCTCACCATAGTCAATTCCTTCTTCTTGTGCATACCTTTTGCAAACAAGTATTTCTTTTTTTCTTGTCACTTCACCATTCTCATCTAACTTGTTCCTAAATACTCATTTTGTGCCAATTGCATTCTTCTCTTTTGGTCTAGGAACTAGGCTCCAAGTCTTGTTCTTTTCTATCTACTCAAGTTCTTCTTCCATAGCCTTGTGACAGTCATCATATTTCAATGCATCTCTCACTATATTAGGTTCCTTGATGCTTAACAAACATGATTCACTTCTCAACCTATTTCTTCTCATTGGCCTTGCATCTTTGTCTCCAATGATTTGATCTATGGGATGGTTTCTTTTGATATATTAAGATAGTCTAGGCTCAGTTCTTGTGGCTGCATTCTATCTCTCAACTTTAGTATCATTATGTGCATCTCTATCAAGTATTTCAGCATCTCTTTCATGTGTGCCAATCTCAAAGTTAGATTTTCCATTCTCCTCATTCTACAACTTGTCATTCACAAGATGTGACTCAATAGTTGTTGAAACTTGTTGTTGGCTTGCTGTATGATTTGTAGCATCTTCTTCAGTGGGCATTCCTTCATAGTAGTATACAAATGTCTTGTAATCTTTTGGTTCTTTTGTAGGTTTAGCTTTATGTGCTTTTGTAAACTCATCAAAATTCACATTTGCACTTTCCACAATTTCGTTAGTGTTATTGATTAAACACTTATAATCTTTACTTCTTGTGGAGTAATCAAGGAAAATACCTTCTTCGCTCTTTGTATCAAACTTTCCACTCCTAACATCTTTAAGAATATAGCATTTTCTTCCAAATACCTCAAAATATTTCACATTAGGTGGATGACCATAGTATAGTTCAAAAGGTGTTGAGTGAGTACCTTTCTTTACTTGTACATAGTTCAAGGTGTATATAGCAATACTTACAGTTTCTCTCAAGTATTTTAGAGAAACATTTTTCTCGATCATAAGTATTCTAGCACAGTCCATTATAGTTCTATTTCTTCTCTCAATAATTCCATTTTGTGTAGGGGTCTTAAGTGCTAATGTATGTCTCTTGATTCCTCTGTCATTGCAGAACATCTCAAACTCATGCAAAATGAACTCACCTCCTCTATCTAATCTTAAGCATTTCAAGCTTTTACCTGTTTCTTTCTCAACTCTTGCCAAGTACCATTTAAACATCTAAAAAGCATCTAATTTTTGTTTTAGAAAAATGACTGTCATCATTCTAGAGTAATCATCAAAAAGTAGCATTATATACCTGTCTCCTTTGTAGTTTTGCACTTCAATGGGTCCACACAAGTTAGTATGAACAATTTCAAGTATTTTCTTAGAGGTATAAGCTTTACTTTTAAAGCTTGACTTTGTCATCTTGCCTTGCTGACATTGTTTGCACATTATATTTCTAGTTTCTTCAACTTAGGCAAACCTCTAACTCTTTTCATGTTACTTATACTAATTAGATTATCAAAATTAACATGACATAGTCTCTTGTGCCAAAGCCATACATCATCAAATATTGCAAAAAGACAAGTAGTATCTTCTGTATCCAAATAGAATAGATTACTCCTAGTTTGATCACCTTTTCCAATCAAGTTTCCATTTGTATCATATATCTTGGTTGATTTGTTTTCAAACTCAACTTTGCATTCCAAATTGTTCAATTGTGACACTTAATAAATTATAATGCAATCCTTCAACATAATAAGCATTGTCACATGAAATTTTGTTTGTAAGCTTTATAGACCCTTTTCCTTTTATTAAACATGGTGCATCATTACCAAATCTTACACTATTTCTATCATAACAGGTTAAGGTAATGAACTTACTTTTGTCTCTAGTAATGTGATGTGAGCATACTGTCAATTATCCATTTTTCATTCTTGTTCACACAAGTCATAAGTGTAGTAGCATCATCCTCATTTGATTCATCCTTCATTGCAACATATACTACTCTATCATCATTTTTATTAGAGTTGTTTTTATCAGCAATGTAACATGACTTCTTGCCTTTATCTTTATAGTCTCTTCTATCATCTTCTCTTATATTTTTGTGCTTGTTCCCTTCTTTGAAGTTCTTCTTCTATATACATCTTGCTGCAATATGGCCAACTTCATTGCAATTAAAACAAATGATAGGCAGCTTACCTTTGAATTTACCTTTTCCTCTATGAAATCTTCTTGCTAGCAATGCTTTCAATTGTTCAATGTCTTCCTCATCTATATTGCTATCATTGGATGCATACTTTATCTTTATTTTCTTCTTCTTTGGCTTTATGTCCTCAGAATCCTTTAGTAACTATTTTTTTTGAAAGCTAATTTAATACTCTTTGGTCTGTGGTTTTCAAAATTAGATAACCCAAAAGCAGCGAGTCTTCCTACCAAACCTTCAACGGTTATATTATTTCTTGGCATACATCTTAGCTCTTGGATTGTAGACACTCTAATGGCATACATAGACAACAATGTTCTCAAGACTTTAATTAGCATAGTATCATCATCTATTTTACCAGTTGCATCTTTTATTGCACTAACAACTTCTTTTATTCTAGTAACATATTGAGCAATGTTTTCACCTTCTCCCATTCTCATGTCATCAAACTTACCTCTGAGGCTCTCTAACTTGGCTCTTTGAACATTTTTGTCTCCTCCATAGATGGTGTTTAGGGTATCCCACATCTGGTTCACACTTTTAAGGTCTTTGATATCATTAAAGTCAACATAGCTTAGGGCAGAGGCAATCTCCAACATAGATTGATTGTGCTCTTTCTTTTTCTTCAAATCTTTAGTAGTAAGGACTCTTGTTAGGTCAACACGTTCTACTATAATGTAAGTTTGTGCATAATCTCCAAGTCCTCCAAGGTGTAACTTTATCAAACTTTTTCATGCAAGAAAGTTATCTTTGTTTAAATTTAGTACCTCTCTATTTGACATCTTGATCTTTATGCTTTTAGTACCTTAAAACTAATCCTCTTAAGCAATGGTGCTCTAATACCAATTGTTGAAATTATTTTAGAATAACTGAGAAGGGGGGTGAATCAGTTTTTCAAGGTCTGGATTTACAAAATAAATTTTTTCACAATTTAGTGAACCCATATAACATTCTTAATCATGCATGCATTCATTGTGTGTTAACCAAAACTGATATGTTACTGTAACATGAACATGTAGAAATGTAAAGCATAAAACATAACACATCCATCAGCACATTTGACATAATGATTTAACATGGAAACCCAATTTAGAAAAAACCACCAATAACATGCTACTCCTTTTTCACTCCTCTAAAGTGATGCCTTGTTAAAAGCCAACCCTATTAAAGGTTACAATACACACTATTAAATGTGACCCGGTTAAGGGATTTCAATCACCCTACTTAAAGTGAGCCTTGTTAGATGACTTTAGGTCATTCACTTGGAATACCACCCTATTAACGGATTTTACAATGACTATTACGTCAACATTTCTCCAAAGGATTTACCCTAATTTGATACAATTGTTAGAAAGTAGGAGTACAGCTTTGATCTGATACAACTTACAACCTTACTTATAGATTACAAATCACTATTTAGTCCTCAACTTTTCTTGGCTTCTAAATTTTGCAATTCTGATAGCTCACCCTTCAAGAATTCATCCTCATTAAGCCTTCTTTCTTAGTTTACCATTGTAGACTTCTTCTCTTGGGTCACTCGATGAAGAAAACCTGTATATGCAGAAATGTGACCTCAGATCTTCACATACATTTCAACATGGTCCTTACCTACAAGATCATCTCAGAATGAACATTGAATTGTCCATTCAAGAGGTCCAACAGAGCAACCTATTGCCTTATAATTAGAGGGATTTTGCCTATGCACTCTTAAACCAAGAAGCAGGCAACTAAACCCTTTAATATGAAGGATTTTATGCAATAATATGAAGGTGTATTTAAGCTAGATGATGTTTAGTTTAATCTAATAACAAGTAAAAGAGAATTAAACTAGATGGATGCATTTTTAATCTAATATGACATTAATGCTAAACAATTCAAAAGGCTATGACAAGATTGAGTAATTGAGTATGCAATTTGGCAGTATCTTGATGCAATTCAAATTCCAACCTCTTAAATGAGGAATTAGAAGCCTCTTAAATATAATTCCTGAAATCAATTTACTGTTGAGATCAACTCAAATTGATGGTCAGCATTGAAGCAGAGATTGAGTCAGGATAGAAGATTCCTAGTGTAGGTGAGGTTAACTAATTCAAATCTTGAGTGTAATGAAAAGTTAACCATAATTCACTGAAGTGTGAGAATAAGTGGATTAAGCCAATTCCAATTCAAGAGATAGATCACTTGGAATTCCTATTCATGAACTAGAGAGATGAAATTGGAAGGTTATTTAATTTTATAAAAATGAGATATGATCTCATAAATGCATATTCCCATTAATTGAATAATTGCATCCAATAATTAAAATGAGAGCATTATTAAATTAAATAAATTTAATTCCTTAGTACATTAGCCTTAGGAGATAATTTAATTTAATTAAAATATAAACACTTCAAATTAAATCAAATCTTAATCAATAGGTTTAATGTAGCTAATCTAAGTCAATACTTTTAGGTACTAAATAAATAGCATGATTAATGCAGATTAGGGTTTTCTACATTTGATAATTAAGTCAAGTAGTGAAAATGAGAATTGCCTAATAAAATAGGACTTTAGGGTTGACCAAAATAGACCAAAATTGGCTGAGATGGCAATGAGCCAATTTTGGGATGTTACATTTTGCCCCTCCTTGAATGAATGTGCAAGCAACACATTCAACTCAAAGAAAATTAGAAAGCATAATGCATAGATCAAGAAATGAGATTGATTTTGCAATTTGATGATGTAGAAACCAATTGATAAGCTTTTAAAGATTATCTCTAGAATGGAGCTTAATCTTAAGGGATCCAAATAGAACACCTAGATACCTAGATTGAATAAGCTTTTAAAGATTATCTCTAGAAAAAAACTTAACCTTAAGGAATCCAGATAGAACACCTAGATACCTAAGTTGACAAGCTTTTAAGGATTATCTCTAGAATGGAGCTTAACCTTAAGGAATCTAGCTAGAACACTAAGATTCCTAAGTTGACAAGCTTTTAAAGATTATCTCTAGAATGAAGCTTAACCTTAAGGAATCCAGATAGAACATGTAGATACCTAAATATAAAAGATAACAAGATCCCATCATGAGTTGTAGAATCACCCCTAGAACAAGGCTTGATCCTCAAGATTCAAAGTTTAGACTATCCCAATACTTGTTCATCAAACTCTGATAAAGAATATTATAAGATGTAATCAACTGATGAAAAGATGAAATAGATGACATAGAATGGGGACAAGATGCCTCGAGTGATGAGATGCCCCAATTGATGAGGACATAAGATGGAGACAAGATGCCCCAAGCAATGAAGATTTAGATTGATTTGAAATTCAAGTCCAATGATGTAATCATCCTATCCCTTTGGGAGTGAAATTGAAAGATGAAACACCAAAAAGATGATGTAAAGCAATATATTAAGAGATATGGAAGAAATCTACAATTTAAAGGTTATAAAAGAGATTGTTATAATCAGAAGAAAATTTGGAGTTGATTGAGCATGATTTTGAGGTTCAAAAGGCTAAGTTTGACAAAAAGTTGACTAGATTTTACCATAGTTGACTTTAGTTGACTTTTTCTAGAATTTTTAGAAATTTTTGAAGAAATTTTTAGTTAAAAATATTTCAAGATCCATAAAGTATCCTAAAAATTTGGACTATACAAGCATTCGATTGCATTGGTTCCAAAAATTTAAAATACGATTTTGAGCTACTTAAATGTGTCAGATTTTGAATTTGATCTCGAAAATGGATTCATTTTAGTCAAATTAGCTAGGGGGTGAATTTTTTGCAAATCAAATCACTTTGAAAAATTAGGTCAAAACCTATATAAGGGCCCAAAGGGTCATTTTCAAATCATTTGTGTTCTTTGTCTTTAGTGAAGAATAGAGCTTTGAGGTGAGAATGGTAGTTCTTTTGCATATGCATTGATTCAAGCACTCCTGATGACACAGCTAGCCGGCAGACTATGGACCTCCAGTCAGTAATCAAGAATCCTACTTCACATTAGAATTTTTCATTCTTTTCTAGGCATTTTTAGTACTTTTTCATATTTTTAATGTTTTGTCTATCAGTTCTCACATGGGAATTTTGTTTCTCGCATGGACCTAGTCTCTCTTCGCATGAAGATAGACCACACTGTCATTTCTTCACGTGTTCTGGTGGAGAATCTTGATTGGGAGATACCCACCTCTTACACAAGATGTATGAGATATTGGGTGGATCTCACACAATGTTTCATCATTTCTCGTGTGAGAACATGTTTTCTCACGTGAAGATGTGAAATCTTGTGCGAGGAAGTGTGTTATCACATGAAGAACTGGTGTCATTTGCAGCATTTGTAAGTACAATTTTTTTCATTTCGTCAATTTTTTTAGCAAGAACTGATTATTTACCTATTGTCATTATTTGTGTGTGTAGGTTGTCTTTGATGAAATTGGATTTAGGTCCCACTACCCGACCTATAGAGCTTTATTACAGAGTCTCGATGATGCTAACATGGCTCATATAGATCGACTTGGATTGTCCTATTTATGCCAGATCCCAATAGTGTTGGTGAATCATGGATTATTGACTACATTGGTGGAGCATTTCCATTCAGAGATGAACACCTTCCACTTGCCATAGTGAGCGATGACCATCAACCTTGAGGACATCTATAGGATTTTAAGCATACCCTTCCATGGGCCAAGAGTAGTGTACAATACAGTACTAAGAGCAGGTATAGAAGCACTATGGATTATTTTCCAGCAAGAGTTGGCTATAAAGTGAGCCATCACATGGGATGAGCTTGTTCATACATATAACCCTACACATAGATTATCTTTAGTCTTGGCCATCTTTATTAGTTGTTTCCTTGTGTCAGATAGAAAATAGCATGGATTAGAGTACAGTTGGGGATAGATGCTACAATGAATGCTAGATGTGTAATCACCTAAAAATGGTCATCTATACTATTAGCCCCCTTTTCAACATTTTGGCTAAATTAATTTAATCATTTACCTAGACCAAATTGCTAATAATCAATTTATTTGATTATAACCTATAGTTTGACTATGCTATCCTAAGTTCATTATTTGATTAAAAGAACATGTCCCCTTTTAATTAAATAAAAGACCCTATTTTTCTAACCCACTTAAAGTGCATACATAAAGTCCTTTTTCTATTTTGCAATTAAAAGAAAAGGCTTTGTGACTCTTTTTTTATATGACAAGTCAACTTATATTCTATTGGTTGACTTGTGTGTGCACATGGATCACTCCTCTTTTCAAATTCCACCATTGATCATCCACCATCTTCATCTTGATCTCTACCATCTGTATGAATTTAAAAGGGAGAGATCTTTCCCCCTCAAAGGATCCATCTTTTGAGTATTGTTATGTTGTAGGTTTTCTAACAGGTTTCTTTGGAGCTTTGTGGAGAACTTCTCTTTCTTGTCTACATTCTCTCATCCATGGCATTCTAGCTTAGCTTAGCTTTCATTTTTACATGTAGCTTAAATCATATAGTCTAATAGTTGGATTGTAACACTCTCATCTATGCTTAGAATAGTTGTACTTTTCATATTCATTCTAGCTTAATCTTTAGTTGCATTGAATCCTTGAGGAACTCCTTGGGACATTTTCATTCTTGCATCTTTTCTTTGGAACCTCCCATTGCATGGTTTACTAGTAAGAAGAGTATCTCTGAGACTCATCTAAGAGCCTTCTTATTTTTGAAATATACTCTCTTGCACTCCATGGATAGGGAGCTCTAAGCTAGCATCCAAGCATTCCAAACTCATGGAATTGTTTGGATAGAAGGGTTTAGAGTGTGACACAATTCGAGTGTACAATATGCTCTTGAAATATTTGGGTGGGGACAATGCATACTCACACACATGTTCCACAAGATGCACAAGATTGTATACCACGAGTAGAGGAGTATGGCTGCTAGAGTCTATGTTTTGTAGATCTAGGCATGGGAGCACCTGCCAGTCATGAGGCCCATTTTTGAGGAAGCACACAACCCCACAAAGCCATACATTTGTAGGTGTAGGGGCCATTTAACCTGAACACATATAGGGAAGACTGAGTAGTGGAGGTTTCATCTCAATGACCTATTATCCATCATATGGAAGCCCTAGATAGAGACTAAGGACTAGGATGATGCTCCTCGGGAGTTGAGCCAAATGCTTGCATCATGACCACTAATAGGATGGAATACATAGATCATTGAGAGATTCCCCATCACCCATGTATGGTGGCACTATAGGTAGCCATAGGATATTTCTCAGGAGTATTTCTCATATGCCTAGTTGGCTAGGTATCTAGAGTAGAGGCTAGACCTAGGGATGTCTATGATTGATGTGCGCAACCTAGTTGCGACACAGTGGGACTATCCACTAGCTATAGTAGATGTCAAGATGATGCCTCCCTATCAGGTATTTTTTTAAGCCATCCCTTCCCATAGTTTACAGATCCATTAGGGATGGTAGCTCTAGGACCATAGATGCCTTAGCAAGTACCATCACAAGGACCACCATAGTAGCCTCCATAGTAGCCACCATATTGACCATCATAGTAGGTGAGACAAGTACAAATTTTCCCTTGATAGATGGGGTTAGATCTAGGTGCTATTTGTAGTGGGAAAAAGTAGGGTCAATGACAGAGATTGTGTACTAAGGAGTAGGTGCTAGCTGAGTAGCAGGTTGAGCAACTAGATGAGGAGATGTAGGACCAACCTACTACCAAACCTCATGATGCATTGAGGTGAGCTAGAGAGTGGATACAATAGGCCTCTTGGAAGCTAGGGGACCTATAGATTTAGGTAGCTATGAGAGACACTTGGATAGTGGAGTGGGATCACAAGATCCTTAGACTGCGAGAGCAGTTATAGACAACTTAGCAAAGGATAGAGCAGTTGTAGGATGAGGTCCAATTACAGGCGGCATGAGTGGCCTATTACTTTGTAGCTTATTCCATAGTTGTGCACAATTAGGCTCAGTAAGTTCCCTGATTCTCATAGTATGCTTGTGATTCAAGAGGTGCGTGAACACTAGCCAAGCTAGATATGCCTCCACTACCTCCTCCTTCTCCTCCTCTAGGAGGTGAGGGAGCCAAATAGAGCTAGACTTGATTTTTTTGTCTCTAAGTTTTTGATTTGGCTATGTATTGATTGGTGTGACAGCACCATTTTGTATCATTTTTGATTGGCAGTGCTTGAGTAGCACTCATTTTTGTATTGACATGTTCTTTAATACCAATATATATATATATATATATGAGATTTTGAGTCAAGTACCCTGTGTACATGTCATCGTCATTGTCCATTTTTTAATTTGATGTACATGAGATGTTTATGCTATGATTATGAGATGTAATCTTTGATTCAATGTATGGATGCATAGTTGATTTGATTTAGAGATGTTGTATAGATGAGATAGATGATGAAATTATGTATGAAATGGAAATGTGAATGGACTGAAACCTCATGGAGTGTTTCATGTTTTTGGCTTGATAGTGATAGGTATCCCTTCGAGGAGAGAGCAAAAAAACCAAAGAACCGAATGCTTGTGCAGCCATGAAGAAACATGATACTTTGAAGAGATCAACAGTCCTACAATGCAAAGGATGGAAGTAGATTTGCACTCGAATCATGTGTGTAGCCAAGTGAAGTATGCAATGAAAACCTATGGTAGATGCAACCCTAGGTCTGGTTACCAAGCCTCCTCAATTTGCATCACTAAGCATATAAAAAAAATCTATATGTCATACAATTCTCACTAACATTGCAACCATGGGAATGTGAATAGGACATTTGTTCTATTTTTGTCAAGATGAAATGTAAGCATTAAAGGCACAAAAAGCTAGAATGACCAGAACACTTATCCCTTTTAATGTAGCAAGTTAACATAAGCATCAGAGCATAAATGCTAGGATGACTAGAATTTTGCTTATGTACAGACACACTAGACACACAAGAGGTCCATCTTATGCTAAGGATTCCATAAGTATTCTATTCGTAACAACCCTTGCATTCCTAAATTGAGATAGAAGTGTGCTAGATACACTTGCAGTGACCCATACATTCACTTAGTAGGATGAGTATCAGTATTTACTACAGCATGAAGAGTTCACTCAAATAAGCAAGGAGAAGAACCAACATTATTGATGTATCTATATAAAAGGAGTCGAGTTACACATGACCATCCAATACGAGATGGAGGCTCTTATAGTGGACACTCCTCTTATATGGATTCTTCAAATTATTGAAACTAAACCACAAATAGAAGGCAAAGAAAAGATCATACCCCCAGTCATTGCTTCTCTAGTCAAAGATGACATCATCAAGTTGCTCAAGGAAACATGATGAAGTGAAAGTGAAACAAACAAATAAAATGCTCAACATATCCAAACAAGTATATCATTTTGATTTTTTTGTTTTTGTGTTATAGGATTGATGTCAAGTGCCAATGTCCAAAAAATGAAAGAAATCTCTTTAGTAGAGTAACGACAATAAACAGACATAGTTAGAAAAATTGATGACTAAAGTCAAAGAGGAATCTTCATGAAGAAGAACCTTAGTTGGAACTGAGTGATAATAGATAGACACAATCAGGGTGATTGGTGACTAATGCAAGAGAGATCTTCCATAAAGGGGAATCTCATAAGTGACATGAATGACAATAAGTAGATGCAATGAGAACCACTAGTGACTATTGTGAAAGAGACTCCATGAGAGGAATCTCAAAAAGTGACATGAACAGCAATATGAAGATGTAGTGAGAACCACTAGTGACTGTCATGAAAGAGAATCCATGAGAGGAATCTTGAAAAGTAACACAAACGATAGTAGGAAAACACAGTAAGAACCATTAGTGACTATCATGAGAGAGACTCCATGAGAGGAATCTTGAAAAATGATATGAACAACAATAGGAAGATGCAGTGAGAACCACTAGAGACTTTTGCAAAAGAGACTCCATGACACTATAGGGTGGTGCCCCTGAGTTGTGACAAGATTCAATCCATGGATACATGAGCAAAAAGTAGGAAACTAAAGCAAGAAGCGAAAGCAAGAAAGAAACTATACAAGAAGCCAAAAGATGCACTACAAGATGGAGCATTGGAACAAGAAGTGCCTGTTTACCATGTTTTCACCTTCTTGGTAGAGATTCTATATTTTTTGCTACCATGATGCCTATTTCCAAGTTTTCACCAATGACACTTTTTCTTGTTTTTCAAAAAAAAGTTGTATTTTTTCGTTTTTTGATTTTTTTGAGTTTTTAAAATGTTTTTGATATTACCAAGGTGCCTATTGCTAGGTTTTCACTAGGGTAATGATTTTTTTTCAGGACTTTTTACAATTTTTGAATTTTTCTTAGGACATTTAAGAATATATAGAGAGCCTCAGAAATCAAATCAAATATAGAACCACTTTAGGTGGAGAGTGTTGATGGGCTCCTTGAGAACCTCTCCCTCAGTTGTAGAAAGATGGTAAGCACCAGATCCATACACTGCAGTGATTATGTAAGGACCAAGCTATTTAGGTTTAAACTTCCCTTTTTGGACACTTTATTGTTGGTTCTTTGGATTTTCTCTCCAGACAAGATCACCTAGCATGAAGTCACATGGCTTAACTTTCTTATTATAGCTTTTGGACATACATTGTTGATAAGCTCGAAGATGATTGCACACCACTTGCCAACATTTATCTAGTAACACTAGCTCTTGAAGAAAAGATATTGTATAATCTTCATCAGTAATGAGGTCCTTCATGGAGATTCTCAAAGTAGGAATCTTCACCTCAATTGGAAGCACAACATCTACTCCATAGACCAAAGCAAAGGGCTTTGTACCTGTAGGAGTTCTAATACTTGTTCTATATTCCCACAAAGTTGGATTAATTTGGAGGTGCTAGTACCTCCCAAATTTCTTGACTACGTGATGCAAGATCTTGAGTATTACCTTGTTGGATGCCTCTACTTGACCATTACCCTAGAGGTAATAGATAGAAGACCAATGTTGCATTATTTTGAACTTTTTGCATAACTTCTTGAGGTCTTGGTTTTGAAATTTTCCTCCATTGTTAGTAATAATGGAGGATGGTACACCATAGCTACATATGATGTAATTTGTGATAAAAATAGCTACAATTTTTCCCTTTTCTATTGTGAGAGGTACTACCTCTACCCACTTTGTGAAGTAGTCTATAGCTGTAATAATGAGCTTATGTCCATTAGAAGAAGATGGGTGAATCTGATCCACAACATCAAATGCCTATAGTTGAAATGGACACAATGTAGTAGATGGAATCAACTCCCTAGATGGAGCATGAATCATATTCCCATGGATCTAGCACTATTTTTAGGACTTGGCATACTTGATTGCCTCTTGCTCCATATTCAGCCAGTAGTAATCAGCTCTAATAAGTTTACAAGCTAGTGTCAAGCCATTAGAGTGAGATCCACACATGTCATCATGAACATCAATTAATGCTCATTTGGAATCTTTAGGTTCTAGACACCTAAGGAGTATTCTATTGAGACCTCTCCTAAACAAGTTGTTAGCAATAATGACATACCATGAAGCATTAGAGATAAGGTGACATTTTTCATTCTGGGTTAGAGTGTCTGGAATAGTTTGATCATGGAGATAGGAGTAGATGTGGTAGTAGCAAGATGAGTCTTGTCCTATAATAGAATAGATCATCCTAGAAGGTAGAGTAACTTTTCCACCAAGAACTCATGTCGGAGATGATTTTTTGGCATTTGTAGCAAGGAAGCTAGAGTAGCCGTGGCATCAACCACTTTGTTGTTTGCTCGAGGAATTTGCTGAAAAGTGATATGAGAAAAGTATTTCTTCATATCATCAACCATACATTTTTAAGGGATTAATTTCTCACCCTTTCTCTTATACACATCATTAACTTGGTCAATTATGAGCTGAAAGTCCCCAAAGATGTTCAACTGATCCACTTTCCATTCAACCACAATCTTCATGCCATTAATTAGAGCCTCATACTTTATATTATTGTTTGTACAATGAAATAGAATCTTATATGCCTTGGGGAGTGAACACCTTTGTAGTGTTATGAAGAGTATCCCAACACTAGATCCCTATTGTGTGAAGGACCCATCAAAGAACATCACCCACATTTGGTGTGTGAGTGTCAAAATTGACTCATTAGGAAAATTGATGTTCATCGGGAGAAGACTCTGCATAGGTGCATTTGCTAGCTGATCTGTAATCACTTACCCCTTAATAGCTTTTTGTTCAACTTATTGAATGTCAAACTCACTTAGTTTCATGACCCACTTAGCTAATCTCCCTATTAGAGTTTCCTTACTGAGTAAGTACTTCAATAGATCAATTTTAGCCACCAATCTTGTAGTGTGGGTGAGCATATAGTGCCTCAACTTTTTGGAAGCAATGACAACTGCCAAGCAAGTTTTATCAATGATACTATAATTCATCTCATAAGAGATAAATGTATGACTTAGATAATAAATAGTCCTTTCCTTGTTATCATTTTCTTCTTGAGCAAGTAAGATACCTAAAGAAGTTTTTGTGGTAGAGATGTACAAAATTAGTGGATTCGCATAAATAGGAGGCATCAAGATTGGTGGATTAGCAAGATATTTTTTTTATTTGTGTCAAGATTTTCTCACAATCTTGACTCTAATTATTTTTCACACCTTTATGTAGAGTCTTGGTGAAAGGTTGTGATCTATCCACTAGCTATGAGATAAATCTGCAAATAGATTGAAGTCTTCCTTGTAAGGCTCTCATTTGATTGATATTACAAGGTGGAGGCATATCCATAATTTCTTTAACTTTCTCTACATCCACCTTGATTCCTTTTGTAGACACAATGTATCCTAGTAGTTTCCCTAATGTGATGCCAAATACATATTTCTTAGGATTAAGCCTGAGACTAAATTTTTCCATGTGATCTAGGATAGATCCCAAATCTTGCAAATGAGTATTGCATTTTGAGCTCTTGAACAAGGTATCATCCACATAGTCCTACATGGTTTTATGCATCATATCATGGAAAATTGTAGTGACCACTCTTTGATATGTAGCACTTACATTTTTCAAGCCAAATGGCATTACATTCCAATAGAAGGTTCCCCATGCACATGTAAAAGCAGTCTTTTCCTAATCTTCTAGTATAATTTTGATCTTATTATAACTAGAAAATCCATCCATGAGTGAGTACATCTCATATCCTACTATCATGTCCACTATCATATCAATGTTGGGAAGTGGAAATTCATCCTTAGGACATGCTAAGTTGAGATCATGGAAGTCAGTAAAAAATTTGATAGATTTCTTGTGTTTGGAGACTCAAACAATGTTGGATATCCATTCAGTGTAATTAGTAGCATGGATGAAACCAACTTTCAAAAGCTTCTTTAGCTTAGCTTCGACTAGCAAGCAATATGAGGATGCATTTTTTGAAGTTTTTGTTTAACAAGTTTAATGCTTGGTATGATGGAAAAATGATGCATAATGAGATTAGTATCTAGTCTTGGCATGTTAGAATATATCCATGCAAAGTTTATCTTCTTCTCTCAGAATAAGGCACTGAATTCCTCTTTTTCTTTGGGAGATAGTGATAGTGCCAGATGTATCATGTGAGGATGCTCTTCTATGCCCAAGTTGATTGATTGTTTTGGCTCTATCAAAACTGATGACCTCTCCTGAAAATGACTAGGAAGTACATCAAATATCTCATCTGTAGGTGCCTTAGAGAGGTTTTCACCTTTGGATATGTCTTTTATTTTTACTTTTTTAGGTTCTGACACTGCCACAATGTAATTTTCACCATCAGACCTATTTTTTTCTTTTTGATTGTATATATTTGATGTTAGCTTTAGTCATATTGATGCTTTGTTCACTGGTGGAAGAAGTTACTGGGTTGATAGAATTTAAGTAGTAGGCAAGAGCATGGTTATTCTAGAATGTGGGGACTTCACTAGATGTATTAGCATTCTAGTTTATAAGCTCAGCATATGTGAATGAAAGAGTAGTGGCAGGTTTGATTGCATATATAGTATAATCATCAAATGCTTGGACCAATAATTCTAGATCTAGAGCGGCTTCATCTTCAAGTGTGTTTGAATGCCTTTGAGCGCTAACATCATCAACTAAAGACTCAAGAATATTAGTTGGATCAAACCTATCTAACCTAACCCTAGAAGCTTCACCTACTTCAAGTTAGTTTTCATAGACATGAACTTGGTTAAAATCTTTATCTATAGTTGTTTCTAAAAGGGAGTCAAATTGATATTCCTTAGAATTAGTGTTGCATGGTGACAGGTTGTAGAATTCCCCAATAGTGATAGGGACATACTCTCCTTCATCACCTAGATTTTTACACATATACTCAACACATAACACCTAACTAGACTCTCCCTATTCTGAATGGTCATGGTGTGGATCAGTATTGTCCTTAGAAGAATCACTAGTACTGTCCATAGTGCTGACACATGGCACAAAGTAATCTGGCTTAGCAAAGAATCTTGAAAGATCATGAGGAATAGGATAAGGATAAGGATTTTGATCATCAATATTATCTTCTACTCTGGTATGAATTTATTAATCCCTAAATGGAATAGAACCTTCTTAAAGCCTAGACCAAATGTATCTTTTTTTCTTCAAGCTATTGCTTTGATAGGATCAACTAGACCATTGTTATTGTATCTAATAGGACCAGTTCCCTTATAGCCAAAGTGCTTCATGAGTCTAAGACCAAGGTCATATTTTTTAGGATTGATCTCATAGGCTTGTTCTATGAGGTCAACTGGAGTCTCCTCTTTGTAAAGCCATGTAGAAATGGCTCTATTTTCACTTTCATCTTCTAAGGGGACTGTAGCTTTAAAAAAAATTACCATTATACTTGGTTTGAGGTGTCAACACAAATAAATTCTTTACCTTACATGGTCTCCCATAATAATAGGGAGACTCAAGAAGAGATGATAATGATAGCACTGGTTTGATGTGGTATCCAACCATGCTAGTTTCTTTTAGCTTGAATGACTACTTAATTTACTTCAGCTTGTTATCATGATATCAGTAGATTCCCTATTAGCTAATACAAAATTCTTAGCAACTTTCAGCATATTGTAGGTGTAGCTAGTACTTGTAGGGATAGTGACTTCAGATCCATGAAATAGGGATTTTACACATTGATGGTATGTGGATGACATAGAAAGTATCTCATGTATCCATGAACTTCCTAGTAGAATACTGTAAGCCAAAGGAATGTTGAGGACCTAAAAAGTGACATCCCTTTCTATAGGACCAACACTAAGGGGCAACACCACAAGACCCAGGGAATTTTGCTTGACTTTGTCATATGCCTTGATAGTGATCTTGCAATTAGGATCAATAGATTCCTTAGAATAATCTAATTGTTTAAGTAGAGCACTAGAGACAATGTTCAACCCAACTCTATTATCAATGAGTACCTAGTGGATATGTGTCTAATGTGTCATGACCTCAATGTGTAGAGGTTGATTGTGTAGGTGACTGAGTGAATTATCCTCCTCCTCGGAGAAGGACATATAGTAAGGTGAGGTTAGATGACCTACCATAGATTGAAATTTCTCAAGATCAAGATCTTGAGGAACATTTGCCTCAGTGAGGGCTTTGTCAAGAATCTGCCTATGGGTAGGTGAGATTTTAAGTAGCTCAAAGATTGTGATTTAAGGATTAGTTTATTTTAATTGATTGAGAACATTGTAGCTACTGACTACTAAATTTGTTGCAAGTTTTGCACCTCTGCCAGATGGACTAGTAAGGGTTTTATCTTTGTGCTATTCAAGATCAAGAGTAGAAGGTGTAGGGCCTTTGAGTACCAACTTGGCATGAGAACATGTAATAGTGTTGGCATAGTATTGTGAAGATTTATTGTCAGTTGTGTGGGAAGTGGGGCCCCTCAAGACAAATGGTGTCTTGGGTTTATTGTTATCTTGCTTACCCTTAATGGTAATAACATCACAGTACTCAAAATCCATAGGTTCAACCATGTTGATCACATTATTGTCATTAGAGTATGTATAGTTGATCTTGTTGTTAGATTTTGGTTCTGAGCTCTCTCCTTTTTCATAAGATGGAAGTACTCCTTGAAAGCCTTGTGATTTGATTTCTTGTTATGTCCATCTACCACAATGTCACCATCATTGATCATGTCTTGGAATTTGTGACACAAGTTTATGCAATTGCTAGTTTTGTGTCCCTTATTTTGGTGGTACTCGTAAAATGTGATTTCATTCTACCATGGTGGGCGTGGTTGTGGGTCATGAGCTTGAGATTTTTCTAATGGTGAAATGAGCTTTTTTTGTAACAAGGTCTTGTACACCACATCCAAAGGTTCACCCAGAGGTGTATACTCTCATTTAGGACATGTAGTGCATGATTTTCTTTGTACATTTTTGGATGTTTTATTGTCAAGAGGAGGTTTCTCAACATTCTTGGCTATGTTGAGACTATCTATGAGATTAAAGGCTACCTTAGTAGGTTTAGGAGTGACATCAACAACCCCATCATGTACAATTTGTCAGTTCTTGTTGACGTACTTGGGTTTTTCCTTGTTAGAGGTGGATCCTTGTTTTGTGTCCTTCTAAAGGGTAAGTTCACACTTCTTGACCATGAATTCATTTATGCAGATAGCTTGTATGACCATGTCCTTGAAGGTCCACAGACATTGAAGTTGGACTATATACCCAAAATTGGGTAGGAGATGATCAATGAAGATGTTAAGCTTTTCCATTTTAGGAATCTTGCATGAATATTTAGTATAAAGTTGTCTCCACCTCTAAAGGAATGTGAGGAAAGGTTCCCCAACGTTTTGCTTAAGATTACACAAATCTTGGATGTTAACAAGGTGTTGAATGTTATGAGAATACTGCTAGACAAACAAGTTGGCAATTTCATCAAACATTTTGATACCAAGAGGCAAGTGTGAAAACCACTCCATGGCCTAACCATCTAGACTTCTTGGGAATAAATGCATGAGATATGTTTGATTATGCATAAATTCCATACGTAAGGCATTTAATTCCCACAAATGATCTTGGGGATCAGTAGTTCCAAATTATTTATCATACTTAGGTAACTCTACTCCGCTTGCAAAAGGAGGCATGTCTATGCTCTTGTTAAATGGAAATGGACAAAGAACATCTAAGGTGTATGTTTTTGTGGGTTTGTCTTTATCACATATCATCTAAGCTAGTTGGTCTTGCGTGATTGTCAATTGTTTTTGGAGTTTTGAAGTTTTAGTTTCCTCCTTAGTCATGATGATAGTTTCCACATTGAAATGATTGGGTAGCTTAGCTCCCTCTTGGGCAAGTTTGAGAAAGTGTTTTTCTTTCTCTTTGTTGAGCAAGGTTCCATGACCTTTTGAAATTTTTTGTCTTTACAACACTTTGCTATATATTCAGGAAGTATTTCCACCTCTTCTTACACTTCATTAGTGGAATGGTCTTTTTCTTTGTCATTCCTAGGTTGGTCTTGGTTTCTATTATGGTCACCACATTTAGGTTCATGATCAGCCATTGTAGGAATGTGAATGGTTTCACTATATTTCGATTGGAAAGGTCCTCTAAATAAGAATTCAACTATGTTATTTGGAGATGTGGGACCTTTTCTAGTTTTAGGATCCTCTTGATATAAGGGGTTCCTAGTTTGTTGTAAGTTTATAGGGAATGTTCTCTAGATGCGAGGTGATCTGACAGGTGATGAAGATCATGAAGACTCACCACTGGATGAACTAGACATAGACCATGTAAAAACTAGAATGCACCCTTTACCATGATTATGACCCCTAACTCTACCTCTTCTAAGTCTAAGGGGATAAAACACATTTCCACTTCTTGTTTCCACAATCATAGATAAGGATAAGAAGCAAAAACCAAACAAGGACCACACTAGAACATAGTCTCAAAAAGGAAAAATAAGAGTGTAGTACACTAAGGTATGAGTAGTCTGAGTAAGGGCTAGAACAACCCAAAGATTATGACTATCATGATACAAAACACAACCAACACTAAAGGACAAGAACAAGGTAACTAAGAAAAAGACTAGTTGAAATGTGGATCACAAGTCATCAACTAAGTAGGATGCCACTATTGTAGACTATTTGTAGATAGAAAAGAGGTAAAATGTTGCAAGGAACAAACTAGATTGAGGGTGCAGGTAGCTTGAACAGACAATTTTTACAATTTGGGTGCAAGATTCCATGCAAAGATTATTAGAGAAACATGTGAGAAAGTACACAAGAATAGGCAAAGACTCAAAACAACAATATAATTTTGTGTGAGGATGTGCACTAGGCCATGAGAATAAGTGCTAAGATTTGACAAGAAAGATAGAATGTTGACTGCAACATCTCATATAGAGATTTGCACAGACATGCACAAGGACCTAGATAGAGCCACATGAAGAAATGACAAGACAAAAGGTACTCATACAAAATTTTGTAAACTATGTGCAAAAATGGAAACCAAAGTGACAATTGAAACTAGACTTTGAAGAGACTTTGAAGATTTTAGATTGTTTTGGACAAATTGTTGGTTTGTTTGATAGATTACAAGGTTGTCTCTCAAGTTGTTAAATAGCTTTTGGTTTCAAACAAGATAGATTTTTGAACAAGACACAGGAAGCAAGTAGTAGTCAAATACAATCCAATTAAGGACAAAGCAACTCAAAGGGACAAGGGAGTCTTGACCTTTAGTTTTTTAGATAAGTCTGAATATGTTTAAGACTCGATAACAAACATGATTTATCTCTAAAACCAAAAATGGTAGAGAAGGAAAAACATTTTTCCCACAACTTATGCACATGCATGCACCTCACACAATCGTGTCACCACCTAGGGGATGCTCGTGTTTTTAGTGTATTTAAAGGGCTCAATAATATATACATTAAATGAACACCCTTGTGGTAGGGGATAAGTTTGTATACTAACTTCCAATGCCTAGTAGCATGCCTATGGTGAGTTCTACAGGAGAGATTCTTCCCTCTCCTTACACAAAGATTATGCCCCCTTTTGGAGGTGAATTGATTAGCCTCTAACTAAAGGGTTTTACTTGGCTTCTATTTGTATTAATTCCCAATAGCTCTACAAGATGAGTTGAGACCAGTAGCCCACACCAGCACCTAAAAATGCACACATTTTCTTAGCAAGACTAGGGCTAGGGCTGACTAGTGCAAAAGATAGAGCCTCTCCTTGATATGTGATATTAAGAATGAAGGAGAGGAAATTAATATATCTTTGGAGTCTTTTTCTCTATAAAGCTTCTTTATTATAGTGATTTGGAATCTCTAGTGAAAGGAGTCTACTTGCTTGGGTCATTCCCAGAGGTTGGATCACTCCAATAGGCCCTCTAAGGGTTGACTTAGACTAATGGTTTGGATCTAAGGGTCTGATTTTCTAATTTCCCTCAAGGGGAAAGAGCATACCTCTCTACCTTATTACCTCATCCAAACACACAAAACATGTTAATCACTGCCTTAGCTTAATTGATCTAGACTTACCCTTTCTAAAGATTTTGATTCCCTAAAAGGAAATCATCATCCCATCATAGAAGAGGATTCACACAAGAGAACCACTAAGTTTCTTGCCTCCCTCAAATGTCATCTTTCAAAGGCTTCTAGGTTTCTGATTCACCCTTGGTCATGACCTCCAAGTGGTGAAGAGTGTACTCCCCTATTCCCCTATCTTGCACCCTATGAAGTTCACAAGCCCTAATTAGACTATATTTGGAAAGCAAGAAAAAGAAAATGTTTTATGTGGGTTTTAAAATTGGTCTTCAACAATCATATCTTTGACAACGTCTTGCAAACACATAGTTAGTTCATATTTGGAAAGTTTTTGTAAAAAGGAATCCTCATCAAAACATCCTTTAGACAACTATTATGCTACAAAAAATTAGAAAATTGAAATAAAGATGCTTTAGAGACATGGTGTTAATGAAATGAAATGATAAATAGCATTGAAAATCTGCATTTTAAATATGTCATTGCAAGATTTTGCAAGAACTTCTACATAGATCCACCTAAAATCTTACATAGACCCATATGAGAAAATGAGGTTCTACGTGAGAAACCACACAATGGAGCACTTTTTTGCACAAGAAAGTGCAGAGGAGCAAGTGAAATCCTCAACTCTTTGCACAAAAATGAGATATTTCATGCAAATATCTAGAAGTCTACATGTATAGGTACAACAGAATGACAAAAATATCAGAAAAGACAATAAATGAGGCTAGAAATCTTGTTTTTATTGGCCCCATGGTGGGTGCCAAAAATGTATATGCAGAAATGTGACCTCAGATCTTCACATACACTTCAACATGGTCCTTACTCACAAGATCATCCTAGAATAAACATTGAATTGTCCATCTGAGAGGTCCAACAGAGTGACCTATTGCCTTCTAATTAGAGGGATTTTGCCTATGCGCTCTTAGACCAAGAAGTAGGCAACCGGACCCTTTAGTATGAAGGATTTTATGCAATAATATGAAAGTGTATTTAAGCTAGACGATGTGCAATTTAATCTAATAACAAGTAAAAGAGAATTAAACTAGATGGATGCATTTTGATCTAATATGACATTAATGCTAAACAATTTAAAAGGCTATGATAAGATTGAGTAATTCCAGTTCAAGAGATAGATCACTTGGAATTCCCATTCTTGAACTGGAGAGATGAAATTGGAAGGTTATTTAATTTAATAAAAATGAGATATGATCTCATAAATGTATATTCCATGTATTTGAATAATTACATCCAATAATTAAAATGAGAGCATTGTTAAATTAAATAAATTTAATTCCTTAGTACATTAACCTTAGGAGATAATTTAATTTAATTAAAGTATAAACACTTCAAATTAAATCAAATCTTAATCAATAGGTTTAATGTAGCTAATTTGAGACAATACTTTTAGGAACTAAATAAATAAAATGATTACTGTAGATTAGGGTTTTCTGCATTTGACAATTAAGTAAAGTAACAAAAACGAGAATTGCCTAATGAAATAGGATTTTAGGGTTGACCAAAATAGACCAAAACTAGTTGAGATGGCACTGAGCCAATTTTGGGATATTACAAAACCCTCTTCCCTCTCCTTATCATATTTTTGCATTCAAAACTCTCTAACCTCCATCCAACATTGCTTCATCACCAGTCATCCCTACATATAGGAAATTAGAACTCTTTTTTATGCTCATTATCCATCTCAAAAATTAGGGTTTTTGATAGATGAGGTAGTGTACAATGTATCTACCCATATCTTATCCTTTCTAGAAACTTATCCTAGAATCCATTTCAATTCACCTCCAAAATAGTTTACATAAGATTTTGTGCCTCTAGTTCATCAATCTTATCTTCCTCCTAATTTACAAGTTCCAAGAAAACAAACTTTTTGGTTTTTATTTGGTGAATCTTCGATCTTTTTCATAATGCAACAGCTTGGCATTATCAATTTATTGATGCTCAGCACATACTATGTTACTCGACATCTATTGTAAAATCACTCGGCATCAACTGGATTTTACTACTGCTTAACATTAATTGAAAATCACTCAACTTCAACTATCTTGCTCGACACCTACTAACTTGCTCGACACTACTAGTTTACTCAGCATCCACTAGAAATTTCTTTCACTCAACTCCAATTGACTTTTTGTTCAGCTTGCACTAACTTTTCTCGCCACCTTTTATCAACTTGGTCAAACTTAGCAAATGAACTTTGTCCAACCTTATCCTTTTGAACTTTCTAAGTGTAGCCAATCACTTTGTAACCTCAAGTAGATTATCAATACATTATGTTATCACTCTCTTAACTAATTCTTACACTTCAATAAATAATCATAACACAACCTCTCCTCTAGGTACTTTTGTTACATCTTTTTCATCAAATCCTCTTCATCACTCAACTAAGTGATAGTGCTTGAAACATATAAGCACTTGTCTTACTAGCATGAAGCAGGTTTGACATCAATGACAAAAAAATGATTGAAAACATGTAGTCTTCTCTCAACATTCTTCTACTCAAATGATCTTTTCAATCATATATTAACATGTTCATGATACTGACAAAGTTCTCACCCATCTCTGCTATATATGCATTAATATGATTTAGTACTGGTACACCTTTTCTTCATATGACTGAACCTTTTGAAGGGAAAAACCTTTACACAAAGAGGAATAAAAAATTCAAGAGTGAACCAGACTTGCACAAGTTGTTCTTTGAAGTCCTAATGATCTCCATATTCTTGTTGAATTGAATCAGCATTAGCTCGGTAAGGTCGAAGGACATGTTGTTCTTCACCACCTTGAGAGCCAGATCAACTACCTCACATGACACATTGTTGAGATGACTAGAGCTATAGATCTTGTGAGCTATCATATGAATTCCAAATTTCAGCTCCATTTCATTCACATTTTTCTTCCATCTCAGTCAACAAGAGTTTTCCTTTCTAGTTCTACTCAACTTGTTTAGGTAGTCTTTGTTTTGTTCAACATTGGGAGCCTTTTGTTTCAATGAATCATTTTCTTTGTTATTTGAATAGGCTACTCCAACCATAACTACCCATTATGTACATGAATAAGGATAAACCTTATACATTTTATCTAAAAGTCTCGGGGCATATGCGAAATGTGTGTTAAACCCTTAGTCTCCAAATGTTGAATCTCAAGTTTCAATGCACTATTCACACATAATTTTTTAGCGTCTCATCCATCTCTAGGGTTTTAATATCTTGTATCAAATAGTGAAAATGTGAACAAATATCATTAAAAAGTAATACCTTTGGTGGAATCTGTGATTGAGCTCTAGTTGGATCAAGTGCTTCTGCAATTGCCAAATTCAACTTGAAGTTCGGTGCCTTCCAATTGACTCCTCAAACCAACATCTCAGATCCTTTCCTATTTTTTCTGCTAGAGGATGCCATGCTTGATAGGATTTATGAAAATGCAAGAATTTTTAACAATAAATGTACAAATCACTTGGAAGGATAGAAATTGCCTTTTGTAAATAGCTCTTCAAAAATTCATGGTGGTAAATGAATTTGATTCCCTTTTTTTAACAAATTTTCACTTTCCAATCACCATAAATGCTTGGTATTATTTCTTATCTATTGATAGACTATCTTCCACTTGGTTTGACCTTAGTGCTCACTATAGTCATTCATAACCCAGTGTCTACAAAAAATTTTAGTGTGTCCCAACCTTGCTCTCTAAGGTCTTGCAACCTAACCTAGCTCAGTAAGGTCTAGATTTTCCTTAGTCACTTAGTGATCCCTTTACATCTTGAATGTTAATATATATCTTTCCTTCTATCTTGCTGGAACTAATGTAAGACGTCTACTTTGGAGCCTTAGTTCTAGCCATCCCTATGGGAGATCAAGTAGAAATTCTTGAGTCATCGAATTCTTGAGTGACATGTGCTTCATGGATCAAACTTGCATTTTTAGAAGATTTTGGAATCCATTGTTGCCTCATCTTCTTTCTAATATCATCAACTTTGGCTTTCTTTTTATCTTCAATCCTTCTAGTGTTCATACAATTCTTGGTAAGATGTCCAAGTTCTTTACAAATAAAACATCCTCTAGTGGTGTCCCTTGTCCTCATGTGATATTTCACACAATTTTCTTTAATGTTTCCAAATTTTCCACAATAGCGGCATCTTCACCATTTGTTATAGTCCCAACCAAATATAGCTTTCACAATTTGTTCTACTAGGTTCAATATCTTGGTTTTGCATTTAGAAGATTTGTGCCCATGCTTCTTGCATTTGTGACATTTACCTTCAAATTTAGGTTTCACTTTGTATTCATTAGATTTATGACCATGCTTATTGCAATTGTAATACTTTCCATTTAATTTTTCTTTACCATTACTCCAACATTTTTTTTTATGTGTGACCTAACTTACCATAGTGATTACAAGTAGGTCTTTGATTTTTTTGAGCTCCTTACTTGGATGATTCACCTTCTTCTATGTATCCTTTTCCTACTTTTCCTTTGTGTTTGTATTGACCTTTCTCATTCAACTGATTCATGTATACTTGAGACTTTATCATCCTCTTATTGGTTTGCTTTTTAGTGTTTTGATCATTTTGTAATCTTTCATTCTCTGATCTTAGATCATGATTTCTTCATTTTCATTAGTAAGTTGATCAATTAAGTCTACCTATTGAAGGGATAGATGTTGAATTTTATTATTCTTTAATTCTATCTCTTCTTTGGCTTTGTCTTTTTCTTCCATGACTTCACACAATCTTACTGACTGAATTTCTTATTCTCTTTTCAGCTTTCTAACTTCTTCTTGAAGATTACAATTCTTTTCTAATAGGTCTATGATTGCCTTATTTGCTTTATCTAAATTTCTTTTTGGATAGATATCTTCAATTCTTTCTTTAGTGTAGAGTTTTTCATTCATTGTACTACAAGATATTTTCTTCTTTTTAAGAATTGAGAGAGTTTCTCCTTTGCTTTCTTAAGTTGTCCAATAGCCAATTCCAAATCTAGCTTTTCATTTTCAATAGTTGTATCTAGTCTAAATACCTCCATTGCCTCTGATCTTTGCTCAAGCTATTAAACTTCTTCTCTGAGAATCACAAAGCTCTAATACCAATTGTTTGAAATATAGGATAGGCTAGGTTACTAAGAGGGAAGGGGTGAGTCACAAACCAATAAAACTTATTCTTAACTCACCAATTAATTCTTCATATATTTTCTGATCTAATTGAATGCATGAAAAATTGAAAGCATTAAAACATTCATAACACTTTGGCACAGGATATGGTGACCCAAAAACCTTCTAAATAGAAAGAAAAACTAGGGTGGGGATGATACCCATAAGATTTAGTACTAAAATATAAAGTTGATTAGTTAGGGCTTACAATTGATCACTTTTGAATAATCTATCCTATTAGGAGCAATAAGGACTACTAGGTCCACTTTGCTAAAGGATTTACAAAACATACAATGAAGTATGCAGTCAATAAAGAGATTTGTAAAAGACTATTAAGTCTACCTTGTGAAAGGATTTAACTATTCCACCTACTAGGATGAGGTAGTGGTTGATCTCTAATCTATAACTTTGATTTTCTAGTTGAGATTCCTTTGAAGTGTAATGATCACCTTGCTGTGATAGATAAGTCTTTGTTGCTCCTTATACTGCTTGTAGCCTTCTTAATTCTCACTTTTTATCTTATTATATTTACATCATATGTTTTTCTATATCTCTTTTCGATGTGATACAATATATTACATATATACCAATCTAAATAATAATTCATCAAAGTTGACTATAATAGAAGTTTCACCAAAATACACAAATTTGGTTGAACTGCGTACTTGGGTTCTAAAGACAAACTCAATGAGGTTCTGATACTTGGCAACCATTGTCAACACTTGGCATCATCATGCTCTTGATAGACATAGAATCTCAGTTCATTCTAATCACTTCCAAGTATTCTAAACTCATTTAGTGCTTGTGGCTCGGTGAACACTATGAAACTTGGCATATAAATTGAATCACTCGGTTGACACTGCAAGAAGTAAAGATATTTAGTGTTTGGTAATCATAATTGTCTAAGTATAGAATATGGTTTACAGCAGTGCATTATTTTTTTAATAACTTTTTGTTGACATCATATTATGACTAGTGAAGTTACATTGAGATAGTATACATGATGGTGATGATGTGTATAACCTATGAAGCTAGTGCAAACTGTACGAAACATAGATAATCAAGTTTTGATGAAGTAGGACAATGGAATTGAAGGAAAGAATTGTTTTGTTTACAAAACAATTACTTGTACAATTAGGGCCAACATCCTAGATGTTTACTTTAACTTGGAAAACTGGTTTGTGGTCTTAGCTGACCCAACAACAATTTATATAAAAGCATGGTATTTATGCAAAGGACATTTTGTGATAAGATGTAGAGCCATTGTGTAATTTTGAATTGTGAATTCTGATGTGCAAACTTTTGTGAAAGTGATATATGTGAAGTTTTATATGAGCTCTTTGGTGATCTAAGATCAAGTTGAAGATCAAAGATCAGCCAAGGAAGAAGATAACATTAAATTACTTGTTTGAGAAGTGAGCTCTTCTTGTAGTTGAAATTGCATGTTTGGGCAGTGGGCTCTTCTTGCATACATTATACCACAACTCCTAATAGGGTTGGCACAACTCTTAATAGGGTTGGAATCTCCTAATAGGGACTCCTACTAAATTTCCTTATTGGCTCCTAATAGGGTCCATCCTCTAACAAGGATCTTATATATCAATATATTATCTAGTGGGTATCATTCCCACCAGGGTTTCCCTAGTTAACAAAATATGGTGTTATGTGTTATCTTTGTGAATTTATATTAGTAATATTCATCATTACTTTATTTCTTTGTTATGCATGGTTTTAAGTAAGTAATAATATACAATTGGTGACTAAAGTTTGTAGATTACTAATTCACACCCCCCCGCCTCCTCTCTCTATAATCCCTATTTCTAACAAATGGTATTAAAGCACAGTTACTTTGAAGAGGCTTAATAGTTTAAGTAAGATCCCTATGGATATGGAGTAGTTGATGAAGAAACTTGAAGAAGCTCTTGATTAAATTGATCTCCTTACTGAAGAAAGAGATAAGCTAAAGGATAGATATGAAGACTCCAAAGTATATATTGGTCAATTGAAGGAAAAGATTAAACATCTAAAATCCAAGCCTAAATCTACTGAATCTAGAACTAGTGATGATGACTATTCAAAGTTGAATACAAAGTACAAGATCCTAAAGCATGAATTAAAGATTACAAATATGAAGTTGACTTTGAGAAACAATCTTAGCAAAATTGAATCTAATTTGAAGACTAAAAATGCAAATCTGAGAGTAAGTTTGGAAAAGAAAACATCTAAGTTTGAAATGTTGAAAGAAGATTATGAAGAATTCCATAAGTACAATACTATTGTGAAATGTGAATTGACATAGTGCAAACAACAATTTGAGAAGCTTTATTCTAGTAGAGAAAAGCTTGATGATTCAATGTCAATATAGAGACATACTTATGATAAGACTGGTCATGGTTATCTAATTAACATGTCTATGAAGAAACTTGAGATTAGATCAAATCCAAAAGAAAAAGAAAAATCTAATGATAAGATTCAAGTAAATCTTTTGAGAAACCTAAAGAAGTTGAGTAAAACAAGGAAGTTCAAATCTTGGATGAACCTAAGCAAGTGGAGACTCCTAAGGAAACTAGGTATGAATTTAGAGGAAGTGCTTTTTATGTAATGAAATAGGTCATATGAAAAGAGATTGTACTAATAAGTCATTTAATCATGTTAAGGACTTTTATTGTCATAATTGTCATGGTATGGGTCATAATGCAATTGATTGTAGGAAACCTAAGTATGATAATGATAGAAGAAATAATAGAATGTCTAGAAATACTAACCCTGTAGATAGAAGAAGATCTAATGAAAAGACATTGAGAGAAGGAAGATCTTATGAAGATAGAAGACACATTGTGTTTTATAAGTGTAACAACTTAGGACACATTGCTCAATATTTTCATGCATCTGATGATCAGCAGAATCCTAGAAGTAGAGCACTAGTATATCAGCTATGCAACAGCTTCAGACACACAACAAAGTACTACAAAATGGACAAAAAAATTGGAGATAGAAGAAATAATGGAAGAAAATTTGGGAATAGAAGCAATGATGGAAAGAACATTGGAAATGATAAAAGGAACCATGAAAGGAACTCTGGAATTGACAAAGATAATTAGGAACATAGAAACATTAAGAGCGAACTTTGAGAAGAACTTAATGAAGCATTTGTAAAAGGAGTAGATATCTCAAAAGAAAAGTTAGATGATGATGATACAAGAAGATCAAAGTCAGTTATTGAGTTTGATTCAATTAAGTTGAATAAAGCTTGTTTAAAGCATCAAAATTTGAGAACTTCATTCAAAGACTGATTTTAAAGGTAGTGAAGTTGGGAAAAGGTGTACCCAATTATGTTTAGATGATACCTAAGCTTGCTTGTAATTTGGAGCTCATCTAGACAAGTTATGAAGAAGTTCAGAGTTGCTAGTATTACAGTAAAGGTTGATTCCATAACAGAATATGATAAGTATGTTTTTGCAGAGAATTTTGCAATGCGAAGTCTTAGAGACATTTGTCATGATGAAAAGAGGTTATAGTAAACCTCAGGTGACATCTAAAGATTGGATAGATGATTCTAAATAGTTACTTGAATACAAAATGTAGTTGATAGCCTTTTCATATTTGCAAAGTATGAAATTAATGGAAGTTCAAGTTGATGGAATAAATGGAGTACATAATTGATTTTAACTTCATTGCAAACACATACAAAGCAAACAACATTTAAAAGTGACTTATCAAAGTGATTTCAAAGAAAAACCCTATTTCTAGAAAGAGGTATTTTATCATTTTTCTACAAATTTTTTTGATAAAAGATCATAGTTGATAAGAATCATGGATATGCTAGTAGTACACAGTGTTGAGAACAAATACAGACCTAAGTTAAAGATTGTTTCTGTAAAACCTAATTAAGAAAACCCTAACTCAACATTGTCTATCACTCCAAATAATGTAGTTTATCTTGAAGATTTAGGAAATTATTTGAACAACAAGTTTGAGTTGATTGGTACTGAATTTGTGAACAGAGATATGGAATTGGTTTTCAACCATGACATGATTGTGAAGCCTAGATTTGAACATCTAAGGGAACTAGACTTGTTTAAGTATCATTTCTACCATGAGTTAGACACTGGTGAATAAACTCAAATCATATTGAGTAGGATACTTGTTTAAGTATCATTTCTACCATGATTTAGACACTGATGAATAGACTCAAATCATATTGAGTAGGATACTTGATGTAAACTATGGATGCAAGATAATGTAGTTGACATTTTTGCCAACCTTATTCATGAAGTAATTGATCTTAGTAAAAAATATTGTATACCAATAGGTGAGAAGTTCATCAAGAAGAAAGTTGAAAGCTATACTAAGGTAGTGTACAATGGAAAGGCTATGGGGATCAGCAACATCAAGCAAGATGATGTGAGATTTCTAAGTAGAATTATTGTTTATTCTATTTGTGCAAGTTCTAAGATTAATGAACTTTCAGTAGGATTTATTAATGCAACATATAAGATATGTGTAGAGAAAGAGCAATTGAATCTTAGTGAAATACTAAGAATACAACTCCTAGAAAACCTAGAAAAGGTCAAGAGGACAAAGAATGGTGTGTTTAGATTCCAGTCATTGATCAATCACATATTTTTTCATGTATTTAAAATATTTCCTTACTTATCAGTTACAAACATAATAAGTAGTGATAGATGCACTATTGAGAAGATTACAGAGGTATGTAGAAGGCATCCTGCAGATAAGATATTGGACAGTGGCAATCTGATAATGAGGACATTTCAAAATGAAATGAAACAAAGATTTAGAATTGCACCTACAATTGTGGATAGATTCAAGGAAGATATTTGTATTTTGGTTGATACAAATCACACATATATTCAAGAAGTGGAACCTCAAGAGATATTTCTTGATCCCTTGAGCTATGAATTGAATGATGATGTAGTAGTTGGTTATAATGATTTGTTGTTAAATTTAGATAGAGACAAAGTAGAGTACAAATTTGGTATGTATGATGAGATCACTTAAACAACTCATCAAGCAACCTTAGAGAGGGCATCACACAAGAAGGTTGAACCTATAATGAAGAAGGCACTATCAGAGGCTAGATTTATAGAGATTGAATCTAAGGGTGTAAGATAGACAATGAAGGAAGGTATACTAAACATACAACATTTGTCAGTATTAGTTGCTGAGACATCTTTGGAACAAAGCATTTTGTATGCAGTAGTGTCCAATGTTTAGCCTAGTGAACCAAAGAGAAAGTCTAAAAGATTAGTGGAAGTAGTGTCTACAAAAACAAATAAAGTCAAACAATAGGCCACTGGACTAGGTAAAAGACAAAAAATATAGTTGACAATTGATTCTAGTGATGAAGAAGATGAGGAACAAGAAGCCAAACAAGCAAAACAGGTGACTCCACTTAAGAAAGTGGCAAGAAAAGCTTAACAAACCTCGAAGCCAAAGATAGAAAATATTAATACAACTATTGCAAATGAAGATAATTTTGTTCAGATGAACAAGTTTTATGATTTATACAATAATTTTGAGAAAGGTCAATTGGATATATCTACTTTGAGACATATTGTATCAAATAATCTAAAATTGGAGGACCTTAAGAGCATTATAAACTAGAAAGTATATGAAAGACTCATTGAGAAGGAGGCTCCTACAAGGGAAGAAGCACTCGAAATTCAAAAATTTATGCTCAAAGCCATTTCCAAGACTGATAATGAAGATGGAATTAAAAGATTGTTGAATAACCTCACTCCATACTTAAGGAATAAACTGAGACCATTTCTATTTATGATTGGAGAAAAGGATAAGTTAAGAAGTGAGACTACAATAGCAATCAATCTAATGTTGACAAAGATAGCATCTCCTCCATCTCCTAGAACCTTAGAAGCATCAGTAAGTGGTGACACGATGTAGATTGATCAAACCAATGTTACTATCAACATTGATGATACCAATTCATTTGCTATTTCCAAACCAAATGAACCATACACCAAGGATATTGAGGATAAATTGAGACAAATTAAGGAATAAAATAGGATGCTAGTAGAAGAAAAGAAGAAAATATAAGAAGCTAAGAAAAAATTGGTTGAGGAAGATAAGAAAAGAAAGAAGATGGAGGAAAGAGAAGAATTGAAAATGAAGAGAAGAAAAAGAAAATTGAGGAAGATGAAAATAAATTATTGGAAGAGAAGAGAGAAAAAGAGGAAAAGGAAAAGAATGAAGAAGAAGAGAGAACAAAAAAATAAGTAGCAAAGAAATAGAGGGAGGATGAGACTAAACCATCTAGTTCATCCACTCCTCTCTCTCTTGCCATTTTAGCTACTGATGATGATGAACAAATAGATCTAATCTCATCCTTATCTAAACTTATATAGAAGAATAAAATAGTGAAAAACTTATAGAAAACATTAATGGAAGTGATAGATAGACTGCACGGTACATTGGTAGTTCAGCATATAGAAGCAAATCCTAAACAAAGAACACAAGCTATGCTAGAATCTTTTGATGAAGAGTTTACAAATTTGTTGAATGCTGCTAAGGCAAAGGCTCAAATTTCCCATGATGCTAACTTGTTTAGCACCATCTATCAAAATATAAAGAATGACTTAGTTAATCTTGATACTTGTATAAAAGAACTTTGAAAATGCTAGCATGAAGGGAAAACTTTGTATATTAAGTGTACCTTATCATACAAGCTAACTAAAGACATTGATAGTTAGATAGAGTCAAAGATGAGTGAGCTAGAGGCTTTAACTAGATAGATCCAGCATCCATCTTGTAAGTAGATATTTTTGAAGTTCAAGTTACTAGTATTCACAATGACATCAGGAAACTAGAACTTTGTAAATAATAGATTTTGAAGAGGACATCTAATTTCAAAGAATCTATTGCTCTAAAATTATCTTTTTTTAAAGAAAAAATTAGAGAAATGTGTCAAGGCCAAGGACACATATTCAAACTTTTTTTATTTAGATCTAAATGTAGTTGAGATTGAATCATATGCTTTATGTGCAATTCTCACCTTAGCTGAGTTTACCAAGGAAACATGGACC
This sequence comes from Cupressus sempervirens, assembly GCA_028749045.1. Lineage (NCBI taxonomy): Eukaryota > Viridiplantae > Streptophyta > Pinopsida > Cupressales > Cupressaceae > Cupressus > Cupressus sempervirens. The sequence goes on from CM053788.1 coordinate 329,954,211, forward strand.
AAAGATATGGATTGTCTAAAGGCTATTTTTGATGATTGTATGAAGATTATAGTAGTGTAAGAAAGGACAACATTTTTGGACAATTTTTGGATAGAATCTTGACATTTTGACCTTTTTCATTGATGTCAAAGAGGGAGAGATACATGTGAAAATTGTATACATGTCAAGGGGGGAGATTATTGGGAGATATACAATGGGGAGAGACACAATTGGGAGTAGTAGTTGGAAAGAACAAAATATTGTAAAGTATATTGTAAGGGGGAGCATATGTAAAGTTGAACAAGTTATAATAGATGTAATGTTTATATGTTATTTATGTTCAATTTTTGTCACTTAGGCAATTTTCCTATGTTGTTGCCATCAATGCTAAAGGGGGAGATCGTTGAAAATTGTCTAACAGTGATATGTAATTATTGTCATTTATGGAAACACATGATGTACATGTTCACAAGAAACCTCAGAAATAAAGATACTTAGTGTTTAGTAATTAGAAAATTGTCTAAGTATAGAATTTAGTTTAGAATAGTGTATTGTTTTGTTTATAACTTGTTATTGACATCATATTATGACTAGCAAAGTTACATTGAGATAGTATACATGTTGGTGATTATGTGTATAACCTAAGAAGTTAGTACAAACTATATAAAATGGAGATAGTCATGTTTTGATGAAGTAGGACAATAGAATTGAAGGAAAGAATTATTTTGTTTACAAAAAAATTACTTGTCCAATTAGGGCCAACATCCTAGATGCTTACTCTAACTTGGAAAAGTGGTTTGTGGTCTTAGCCAATCCAGTAGTAATTTGTGTAAAAGCATGTTATTTATGTAAAGGACATTTTGTGATAAGATACAGAGCTATTGTGTAATTGTGAATTGTGAATTATGATGTGCAAACTTTTGTGAAAGTAATATATGAGAAATTTTATATGAGCTATTTGGTGATCCAAGATTGAGCTAAAGATCAAAGATCAATCAAGGAAGAAGATAACAATAAATTACTTGTTTGAGCAGTGAGTTCTTCTTGTAGTTGAACTTGCACATTTGGGCAGTGAGCTCTTCTTGCATACATTATACTACAACTCCTAATAGGGATTCAAAGTCTCCTAATAGGGACTCCTTATACTAAATTTTCTCATTTACTCCTAATAGGGTCCATCCTCTAGCAAGGAACTTATATATCATTATATTATCTAGTGGGTATCATCCCCACCGGGGTTTTCCCTTGGTCAAGGTTTCCCTAGTTAACAAAATATTATCTTTGTGCATTGTTACTATTACTATTCAACATTAATTTATTACTTTGTTATACATGGTTTAAAGTAAGTAATAATATCCAGTTGGTGCCTAAAGTTTGTAGATTATTGAATAATCCCTATTTCTAACAAACACTAACACTACAAGCTTTGTATAAACTGAATCACTTGGTTGACACTTCGTAGCTGAGTCAACACTTAATTCATACTACTAATACTATGAACTCATTAAACACTAGAGACCATGGTTTGTATTATGCAACTCAATAAATACTATGAAGCTCAGTTTGCACTGATACTCTTCAACTTAGTAGATCTTGCTCAGTGTGAACTAAATACTAATTCTAAAACTTAGTAGCAACTATAGAACTTAGTAGAACCTAAATTACTTAGTTAACACTCTAAACTACAAGATAAGCTCGATATTTGCTAATCATTTGACTAAGTGTAAGTCACTAATAAAAAAACTTGACCATAATATCAATAGGCTATATTCACCAAGTGACTACTATTTTTCCTGAGAGATTGTAAGGAAGATGAAGAACATAGTGTTGCCTGAGAAAGTCATTGTTAATTGAGTTATATGTTGCCCAAGTAAAATTTTTAGCAAGTGACAATAAGATGAATATGATTGAGAAATTAGAATCTAAGGCCAACTTTTGATGGAAATTTGGAAAGTTTGAGGTTTACTATGAGAGTCAAAGTTTTTCACAAGATCAATGATAGAGAAAAATCAAGAAGGATTTGATGAAGGAATTTGAAGAAGGATACAGATGTACACAAAGTTCTATGTATAGTTATATTTTCTATGAAATTCATTGTATGAATAAATTTAGTTGTAAACCTAAGGTCAATGATTATGATTAAGAGACAAAAGATGGAACGATGTAGAATCATTGAGAAATATATTTGAGGAGAAAATGATAGTTTTAGGTTGTTGGTTCAAAGTGGAGGATGATTTTAGTGTGATGTTATTTGAGAGCTGATGAAGTTGAATGAGATATGATTTCCAGTTAATGTAGAATGAAAAGTTGTTGAAGAAGAAGAGCTAAGTGTTGAGCCAAGTGAACTGAGCCAAGAAGAGTGAAGAAAAGAAAGTATCAAGTAAAAGATAGAGTTAGAGATAGAATAGTGATGTGATCAAGAAAAGGTAATTTTTATTCTTATTGATCATTTTATACTATTTATAGTTTAACCATTGTAGCATAAAATATTGGAAGCACCAAGTGGACCTAACAATCCTATGAAATCTTATATGATAACATTGATTAGTGGTGTTTTTAAGTCCTTTAAATTAGGCCACTCTTTTTTGTCCTAGAAAGGGAGTGATAAGGTCTAGATGATCTTTTGGTAAACTTGTCTAACAAGGTCACTTTAAAAAGGGTATATAACTTTTAATAAGGTAGTTTCTTAACAAAGATTACTTTAGAAGAGTTGAATTTTTGTGTTGTCAATCCAAAGTATATTTTCCCTTAACATGGTTTCAACATTAAATATTGGTGTCAAAATTGTGTGAATTCTATTTTTGTTTCAAGTTGATTTACATATTTTTACTGTTTGCTACAACTAGGTAATAATTAAATTATCACTAGATAATAACTAGAAATTTATTAGTAGTTGGCAATCCAAGAAATAGTTTGTTAAAAGTTTGAGAAGAAGTTGATTTATGAGTTAAATTTTATGTTTGATATGTCTACTAATTGATTGGATTATTAAATCTATTGTTAATTTTTATGTTGCTTTAATGATGATGAAATTTTGAAGGGACTAGGAGATAACTAGACATAACTAATTATCCCCCCCCCCAACCCCCTCTTAGTTATCTAACCATATAGTATCAAAGAAGTCAAAGCTTGAAGGAGTAAGTTTAAATGAACATAGGAAAAAGATCAAGATCTATAAGAGATAGCCACCAAATCTAAACAAGGAGTAATTTTCCTCATGGAAGGATTGAATGAAGCTACATCTCTCAGATATTGGAGACAATATCACACATTGGTTAGAAAATGAATATATGACACCTAGTGGTCCTCTAACTTTGGATCAAATGAATGAGAAGAGGAATCATAAGGGTATGATAGTTGATATTGTATTTTATCTCACTGATGTTGAATCTGATGATGTTAAGAATTGCATCACTACAAAGAAAATATGGGACAAACTAAAGCTAGTCTATGGAGGAGATGGAAATGTAAGAAAAGATAAAGCTAAAAGCTTGAGAGGAAAGTATGATGACATGAGAATGAAAGAGGGTGAAAATGTTCCATATTATGTGAACCAAATCAAAGATATTATGAGTGTAATAAGAGCCACTAGAGGAAAAATATTGGTGTCTAAAATTGTAAGTAAAATCTTACAAACTTGTTTGTATGTCTATGCTATACAAGTTTCTAATATTCAAGAAGTAAGAGATATGTCTAGTAGTAATCTCACACTTGGTGGTCTAGTTGGTTGGTTGACTGCATTTGAGTTGAGAGATTGTGATAATAGTATGTTTACGATTAGAAATACTTTTAATTCTTCACTAACCATAAAAAATCCAAAGAATGAGAAAAAATCAAAAGAAGAAAGTGAATTTTAAACTGATGATGATTTAGATGAGATTGAATCATTTCTTACAAGAAGGTTATCAAGAGGTAAAGGAAAATATAAAGGTAAACTACCCTTGATTTTTTTCAAATGTAATAAGGTTGGTCAAATTTTTTCTGAATGTCCTAACTAAGACAAGTCTAATAGAAATAATAAGAAAGATTACAAGACAAGAAGAACATATATTACAAAGAAAAAGGCAAGAAGTCATGTTGCACTGATGAAGAAGAGCATATCGAGACAAGTTCTAATGATGACAAGGAATTAGTTAAAATAGTCTATGATGCAATAGAGGAAGAGCCAAATGGTGAAAGGTATGAGAATGAGGCTTTATTTATTTTACATGTTACAAAGAATGATTCATGGATTAATGATAGTGGTTGTTCACATCATATGACTAGCAATCTAAGTAAGTTTAAATATTTTGAAGAAATTGATGGTGGTGGAACTATTAAGTTTGGTAGTGATATTCCATACTCAATGAAAGGTAAAGGATAATTCATATCAAATAATAAGTTTAGACATGATGTTGCATATTGGGTTCAAGGACTCAAATATAATCTATTGAGTGTGTACATAGTTGAATAACTTAGGTCACAAGATTGAATTTGAGAAAAGGAAGGTCAAAATATTTGATGATGAAGGTAATCTAATTGGAACAAGAGTGCAAACCAAAAGTAACTTAATCTACCTTGATCCTATGGTTTATACATATTTATTCGCTAGAGTTGAGGATGTGTAGTTATTGCAGAAAAGGTTGTGTCATGTAATCTTTGAAAATGTGGTGACAATTAGTAAAAATAAATGAGGGTTACCCAATCTATAAAAACATGATAATGCTATGTGCAAATAATGTTCACTTGATAAGATGAAAATGTCTATGCTTTCTAGAAAATTACACACTATGATATTATGGAATTAATGCATATTGATTTATGTGGTCCAATTGTAGTTGATAGTTATTATGGTGATAGATACTTTATCTTGTTTGTGGATGATTATTCAAGGATAATGAATGGTATGTTCATGAAAGTGAAATAAAATGATGTTGATATGTTTAAATGGTACAAAGAAAGAATTGAAAAGGAAATTATAAACCTTTGAAATGATTAGGATCTAATAGATGTGGTGAATTTATTGTTGGAAGGATTTAATGGGAAACAAGATACTGAGAGGGGGGTGAATCATAATCTTAAACTTTTACTTGCTAAAAAAAATTACCAATTTCACACCTAATTCATCTCATATCTTAGATCAAACATCAAAACTGTAATGCTAAGTAATGAATTAAAAAATCAAATCCATGAAAAGATTCAACATATAACAAAAAAGATTTGATTGCCTAGAAACACTTCAATGTGAAGGTAAAATTTGGATGAGGATGAAACCCACAAATCTTCACTATTGAAACAATAAAATTAACCTATTAGGATTACAATGTTTGATCATAATATATGATCTACCCTATGAGGGGTCTAGCCTGTTAAAAGCTTTAAGACAGTTAGGTCTTACCTTGTTAAAGGATTTTACACTTACAATCAAGAAAGGAATTTGTTAGGAGATTTGCATACACCTGTTAGGATCACTTAGTGAAGATATTTTCCCTCACTCAATCCTATTAAAAATTGATTCAATACCTAACCCTTGATTTTCTCTATAATTTGATTTTGGATATCCTCTATACAATGTCTCAATATAATCTCTTAATCTAATATCTCTATTGTGTTCTTCATTGCTTGGATTTCTCTATCTAATCACCTTTTAGACTTAGCCATTCTTTCTCTATTTCATCCTTGTTCATTCCTTCACTTGCACAATCACACATACACTTCTATTCATTTTATCACACTATCTTAGGTTTAAAATCCTCTTTAAATAGATTGTTTCTAAAAGTTTTGGATCATAATGAACGGTTCATAATTCATCTCTTTTGTTGTTTCCCTTCCTATTTTTTGATTGGTTGATCTTCTTTCCTTGGGATTAATACCTCCTGTAAAGAAGTGTAGACTCCATATTAATTATCTCTACAATCACTAAATATTGTATAAAAGTTGGCCAAAAATGATTTACATAGGTGTCTATGTGATTACAAACTCATATGACAAAATTGGTTTGCTCGGCATTTGAATATTTTGTTGCTCGATAACTAACATTCATGCTAGCACTTAGGTTCTACATGCTTGATATTTTTTGTTTACTTAGAAAAACTATCTTCTAATTTACTTGGTCTCAACTATAATAGTCAGGATTATATATGCACTAAATCTCAACTCAGGTGCTCGACAATCTCTAACTTTCTTAACATGTAATACAAAATAAACAAGTCCTCAACCTTTACAAGATCTCTTGATCATAGTGATGACCTTCTATCCTTGTCTGGTAAATGACTAAGTTCTTGGAAACTAATAGTCAACTTAGATGTAGAGATCAAAAATCTCCCCCTTTGACATTAGTGAAAAAAACACTTTGTCATGAATAATTAATCCATATAATAATACACCCCTTGAGACTATGATCTAGATTTGCAATCTTGATTTGGTGATACTATTCATGTTTCTTTACCTCTTATTTCCCCTTTGTTTATGAAATCAATATTTTCCCCCTTTTTTTGTCACTTATGGATTGGGGTTAGGTGGGGCTATCTTATATTTCTCAAAAAATTATTTGTGGTTTGCCAAAGTTTATGTAAAGCCTTTATTCCACTATGCTTTTACTTTCTCCAAAACTTGAATTTGAATTTCAAGCTCGATAGCTAGATCAATTAGGCTTTCAATAGTTCAGAAATGTGTGTCTTTCTTCATGATATTATGTGCTATAGAAACTTTCTCCTAAATAATTTCTAAATGTGATAGCAACTAGAATTGAATTAATACTAATTTCTTCCTAATTTCATTACCATGAGCTATGAGCTAGGCCAACCTCTAATGTCCAATTGTTGACTTATTATATGAGGGCAAGCTTGAACTTGTATTCTTTCTTAATGAAAATCTACATGCCCTCATGCCAATTTGTATTATATCAATAGATCATTGGTTCTCCAATTTGAAGAACTCAATGTCACAAAGCTTCATATATAGAGTATGAATAGTCTTCAAAATTTATTCTAGCTATGTGACTAACTTAGAAAGCTCCTCTTGTCTATGGACAAGTTCTCGAGAGACTTTCTCCAAAACTTTGTGCTCAAATTTTCTTTCAAATCATTGCAATAATTTTTCATTGGTCTCCATATCTTCTCATTGTACCTTATGAATTATGTGCACTAACTGAGCCAAAATTTTATGATGATTTTTCAAGTCTATTATACAAAATGAATCTACAAAAATATATTTAATATTATGTAATACATGTTTCTTTCTATGCTCTCTCCTTAGTTGTTCTTGCTTTGTCTTGTGGCTCAACAAAGTTTGCAACACCTAAATTTTCTCCAATATCAAATTGTTTAATTCATACATGGGTAAAGTGATTACCTCATCTAGACTTACTCACTCATCTAATATCTCTCTTGATTGAGTCATAATCTGAGATCATGGGGTTATATCACTAGGTAGTGATATATGCAATTTGTTACCCTTCTCAATCAATCTAGATGCTTTCTACTACTCTTGTTGAGTATGTGTCACCTATTGTTCAGGTGTTTTAGTCAATGGTGCTAATGACTTTGCACTCAAAAAGTGGTTTAGAGCTTGTTTGGCTTCATGCTCTTTTGATTTCTCATACTCTTCTACCAACTAGGTTTTCTTGACCACTACAATCTTCACTTCAATCTAAAACATAGGCATATAAGTAAATTTTAGAAACACAATTATAGCTTTTCCTTGTTGCTCAAAACTTGTATTCTCAGTAACTGATGTAACCTCAAAACTATTAGTCTTTTCATATTCAATTCTTGGATAATCTATGACTTGTAACAATACTAGATTGATGCTAGGTATAGATGTGTTAGGCTCAAGATTTTGCAAGCCTTCTTCTAGTTAACACAATTTGATCATGTAGTGAGGAATCAAGAATGTATTCTATGGTGACAACATCTTTTTGTTCACATCATTCCATAAATTGCCTCATTTCCTCATCAAGTTTGGCAACTTCTTCTACTTCATCCTCTTACACTCTAACTTCTCCATATCTTTCCTCTTCCTCTTCATCTTCTTTATTGTCTAATGTATTAAGAAAATCAAATGCTTCTCTCCATACACTTAGGATATCTTTCTTAGCTTCATGAGCTTTATTCATCAAATTTTATATGCCCTTTCTTTTGGAATGAACTTCTTCACAAAATATTTTAGTGCAATAGACATGTGTGTCCTCCCTAAATCTGGCATTATCTATGCTAAAGTGGTCTCCCTAATCTGTCTCTCACTAGATAATGCCCACTTCCACTTACCATGAACCTTTTTAATAAAATTTTTGTAGAACACCTTCTCCTAACTCTATAGGTGTAGTCTTAAATTGTATCATCATTTCTATCAAAGATATATCAAGTTTATCTTGATCTTCTTTATTCAAGGTATCAAAATTGATGTCTTTGAAACCTATCAAGATTGTAAGTTTAGTAATTTATTGACATACCTTATCGACAATTGAGGGGGGCAATCTTGGAACAATCTACAATTTTCTTAGATTTTCAGACTTGGTCTCTTCATCATCTTCTTCCTCCTTAGCTACAACTAGCTTTCTCTTCAACCTCTTAGGAATGCTCTATTGGGGTGAACTGACTTGTTTTCTATTTGCTTGACTTCTTTTTATTTTTGCAACTAGGGGCTTAGCCATCTTTTATGTCATTATCATTTTTATTTTAGGCTATTGAAGTGTAACTATAATCACCCAAAAATGGTCATCTAGAGTATTAGCCCCCTACTGAGCATTTTGATTAAATTATTTAATCATTTTCCTAAGCTAAATTGCTAAAAATCAATTTATTTGATTTTAACCTATAGTTTGACTATATCATCCTAAGCCCACATTTTACTAAAAGAACATGTCCCCTTTTCATTAATTAAAAGATTCCATTCTTCCAACCCACTCAATGTACACACATAAAGTCTTTTTCCTATTTACAAATTAAAAGAAAAGACTTTGTCTCACATGAAAATTCAACTCTTTCTCATTGGTTCACGTGATATTACACATGGATCATGCTAAAATTCAACCCCCACTCTTGATCTCTCATTTCTTGATCTTGATGTCAACCATCCATACACCTTTAAAAGAGAGAGCTCTCTCCCTCTCTAAGGATCCCATTTTTGGAATAATGTCATGTTGCACATTTATCTACAAGTTTTTCTTGAAGATTTTGTGGAGAACTTCTATCTTATTGTCTCATTCTTGAATTTTTATTCTAGCATAGACTTATTTAGAATATCTTAGTTCCCTTTGTTACAGTATAGTGCACCTAGTTTAATTAGAATGGCTTGGTAACACTCTCATTTTCCTTATTTTAGTTTCATTGTGCATCTCATCTTAGCATAGCTTCATTAATGCATTGCATACTCAAGAGTTTCTTTGACACTAGCACTCTTGATCTTGTCTAAATAAATATCCCATTTTATGGTTTATTAGTTGAGAACCCCCCTTATGCTTATTTGCACACCTTTGTACTCCATGACTAGGGAGCTCTAAGCCATCATTCAAGATTTCCAACTCATGGAATACCTTAGATAGAAGGGTTTAGAGAAGAGAAGTTTCTTAGTGTACATTTTTGGCACCCACTGTGGCATAGGACATCTTAGTTTTGCCTCTCTCTATATTTTTCTTTCTATTTTTCTAATTTTTTCTCTGTAGTCATAATTATCGTGTGATACTTTATCAATATCACACGATATTTCTTAGTATTATGGTGCAAAATATTTATAAATCTATCACACCAGTATAGGGATTTCTATCACACATGTATATTGAAAAATATCACACATAGTAGAAGTATCACCCATATTTACTTAAAAGTATTGTATAATACGCTATTAACAAAAAATATTGCCCTACCGAGAACTAACTATTGTTTGAGTTATTTGATCAATTTTGAGTCTTTGAACATTTTATTTTTAGGCTCTTAGATTTACTTACTTTCTAAAAAAGGTCTATTGTAGGTTTTATCTCATTTTGTACTAGCCATTTGTTGGCCTAACACATTTGTTTTGTAGGGTTTCCCCAAAATTACTTGTGAAATTGCTATAAAAGAATGCATGTCAAAGACCATATGCTAAAGGGCTACTAAAACTTGTTTACAAGGACTCCTAAAAGAAAAAAAATAAAAAACAAGTGTGCTTTTATTTCTTTCATTTCATGTGTGACAATATACTAGTTGTTCATTTTTGTAGGCACATAAAACATGCAAGTAGGGTCTTTTACTGGTAGAAAAGTATGCTCTTCACCCTTGGGGTGAATCAAAAATCATGACTTACCCTTAGATGTTAAATGTAAGTGAAATAATTGAGCTTCTTGGTTTGTTTGGGGGAAATTAATGAAAATGGAGAGTATGCTCTTCACCCTTGTGGTGAAACAGAAATCTAGAACTCCAAAATTGGATCCATTTTGTTCAGTCTAGAATCCTTTAACAGGCCCACTCTTGGGGGATCAAGAAGAATGACCCAAGTGGGGACAAGTGAATTGATATATTCTAAGCTACTATAAACTCAAGGCTATCAAGTATACAAAACCTTGGTATACATAGTGCTTTTCTTCACTTAGTGTAAGTACTTATGGAATTGGGACCGTGAGGAAAATGCTAGGCAAGAATACTTAAGGTACTCTTGTGGCTATGAGGTCCATTACTTGCTACAAGGTAAGGTATCCTAAATGTTGGCTTCTAATTTGAGAGAATTTTAATAACCTTTTGAAAAGGAAAGCTATATATGCATTAGCTAAAAACCATAATAAAAAACTCAACACAAATCAAAAGGACCAACTGACAAGACCCTACAATATCTTCTTCTCTTTGAACTCTACAAAATTCAGCTAGGTATACCTAAGAATTTACTCTCTCCTTTATATTTCTTGATTTTTTGACATTAAATCCCCTATAGAATATAATTGGCCTTAATTATTCTAATTCTAGGACTATAAGAGAGATGATAAATACCTAATCCATCAAACCCTAAAACTCCATGAATCAAGTACATGCTCACTTTTCAAATCTTCAACAATAAAATTTAAAAGGTTGATTTATTAAATATTATACCATGTAGAAATTCCAAAATATATCAAATTTAATGGATGATTAATTCCTTATCTATTGGGTTATTATCTCTTAGGACTTTGAAATTTACTATCAGATCTATCGTAATACTTTGTAAGAAGAGTATCAATATTCAGTTCTAGATCTCATTCTTATCAAAAATTTCATTAAAAATGAAGGAATTCTTCCAACTTACATCAAGCATTTACATAACCTAGATAGATTACTAGCAAAATGTAAACTAAAATATAATTCAAAATGAATTAAAACTTAGACGTAGTAAAATTTGTTATTAAATCTCAAAGAATTAAGTGGTAACAAAATAAGAGAAAAGATCTAAAATGTATAGCCAACTTTCTACATCTTTGTATTACTTTCTTTGAAAATATACAATTCAAAGTCAGCTCCTATCGGAGAAAAATACATTTAGATCAGTGATTGTTAACTAGTAGATAAGAATAGAAAAGAGATTTGAACAAGCAATGTAGTGTTATACTTGATGGCCTAATTTTTCACCTACCTAAAATTTTGTGAAATCTTATGAAAATCAAAAAGAAATTTGTTCTCATTTTCTTAGGGTTTTTGAAACCTTATCATTCCTCATGAAAAAACCCTAGGAAAATTGTCTTATCTTGTCTTTTATTTCATTGGAATCCATTCAAAATTGACTTGTAATTATTAAATAGGGATATATGAAAAATTTGACTTAAAAATTTATATCCCTAAGTTTCTAGATCCATTGTCTCATTATATATCATGCCCATATTATTCTTTAAGTTGTGATGTTGCAAAAATCATTTAATCACAACATTGCTCTATTATGCTCATTAACCATTTTGAATTGTGTGAGGATGAGAAATGGTCTATCATCAATTAAGCATAGCTTCATAGTTGTTAGTGTTAACTATCAAGTTAAGGGTGCAAAGGAGAAATACAATAGAGATTGCATCATCACTGGTCAATTCCATCTTAAAGAAATTTAAGTAGCGATGGTATGAAGGACATAAGTGGTAGTCTAAATTTAAATCGGTGCATGATTGCAAGCATTTAGATTAACTCTAAAGTCCAAGTTGTGATGTTGTGAATAGAAGGAAGCAGTCAATGAGATGGTTATTGCAAGATCATTGGGCTAAAAGACATTTCAGAGTTTACAGTTGTGAGGTTGCGATGAAAAGGAAATAGTTAGCTTTAAATAGTTATCACAAGGTCACATGCTAGAAAGCATTGAGTACATTTTAAGTTGCAAAATTGCGAAGAGTATCTGACAGTCAAAGTCTAGGCTATTGCAACATCACTAGTAGTTAAGAGTAACTTGTGTTTTCAATTTTGAAGGAGTTATTTTTTCAATAAAAGTAATTAAGTTTAAATAGTTATCACTCCATCAAAGGTAGTCAAATCAACCATGAAGGCCAAGTTACGAGGATGCAAAAGACAACAATGGTTATCTTGTAGGATTATTGCATGCTCACAAGTGGTTAAAAGAAAATTTAGGTTAAGGTGGTGAGGCTTCAAAAGCTTATAATCATGCCTTTGCAAGGTTACTTGTTAAGTGTTTAAGTTGTGAAGAAGTGACAATTGAAAAAATAGTCAAGTTAATGGTTGATCATAACATCGTACAAGTAAGATGGAAGCTAATATTTTAAGTTGTGAAGCTATGAGGAAATCAAATGGTTAGAAGAAAAGGCCATCACTCTTTTGCAAGGGTTTGAAGTGAAATTAAAAATAAAGTTGTGATGGTGTAGAAAGTAGTCAAGTAGTCAAAATTTAAACTATCATAACATCACAAGGGTTAGCTAAGATTAAGATGTCACAATAGCAAAATTGTGAAGTAAAGTGGCACTTAGTATAAATGGTGGTTACAATAATACATGTCCAAGAAATGCATTGTATTTGATAGTTGTGAATGTGTGAATAGTAAGATGACCAAAGAAATGGGACCATCACAAGGATTATAAGTTGACTTGAAGTCAAAGCTTTGAAGTAGAAAAATGCTCATAATTACATCTTCATGGGTCAAGAGTTGTGGTTAAGAAATGAAGTTGCAAGCTTGTGAACAAAAGAAAATGTTATAGTTAAAGGTGATCATCACATATTTACATGGTTTCATTTATTGTTAATATTTTAAGTTGCAAAGTGGTGAAGAACTATTTATCATACTTTCACAAGCTTTCAAATGTAGTTAAAGTTTTGAGTTGTGCTGTTGTGAGATGAAGTAGTAGTTGACGAAAACAATCAGTTCAACATTGCTTAGTTAGAGTAAACATCATGTATGGTAGTTGTGAGGAATCCATAAAGTAATTATATGAAGCATCACATTATCACAAGTCACATGATAGTGCTAAGTTCCAAACTATGGTGAAGATGCAAAGTAATGAATAAAGAGATTGTTGCCAAATTGTAGTAGTCAAAGAGATAAAGTGGTGAACAATTTTAAAGTGGTGACAAAGCACAAAACAAAGTGATTGTAGTTTTACAAGCCTACATGGTCAGTGAAGAAATGAAGTTGTGAAGGAGTGATTACAAGTAATCGCAACCTTGTGGGCTAGACTTAGTAGTTAAAGAAATGAGGAGCAAAGTTGCAAAATGATATAAATAACCATCTTCACATGGTCAAAATTGGAGACAAGAAAAGAAAGGAAATTGTGACAAAGTAACGATAAGGAGGCAATCACACCATCACAACTTTCAACTTTTAATGCATAAAATAGTTTTAAAGGGCCATGTCTGAGTTGGATAAAAAGAGTATGAGTTGGAAGTATGAAATATGAGAAAGTGAAGATTTTCATAGCTTTTTGAAGATTGATAGGTTTTGAAGTTGTTGATTTAATTGTCATTAATGTCACACTCCTATTGTAGAGATAGATAAGTTCTAAAAGGAACAACGATGCAAATTACTAGTTACATAATTGTTTAAACTTTCAAAGTAGAATTTGAGTTACAAAGTAATTTGAAGTGATTTTCCAGCATACAACATTCATATTTGATTGAATTACTTGGAGAAATGGCTTATAAAGAAGGTGAATTGATTACAAAGGTCCAAATTGAAGAATCTGCATCACAAACAGATGGCCCTAGTTCATTTGTTGAAGAATGGATACATATTTTTCCTAGTTCTACTAATGCAAAATCTACAAATGACCATGCCTTTAGGGATCCATATGCATTCTATAGAGATGTAGATGTTCTAGATAGGAACATATACAAATTATTCTAGTTCTTTTATAAGAATAGAATAGAGAAAGTACCAGTTTGCAACACTTGTATTAGAAATTTGGGCAATTTGATTATGCCAGAAGTATTTGTGGATCTTAACTTCCTAAAGGTGTTAACCAAATTTTACAATCTAGTTAGCAAGTCATTCCACTAGAGAGATAGAAGCATTTTTCTAGACCTAGAGAAGGAGACGTTCATAGAGATATTCAATTTGGGAGGCCCAATATCATTGCCTATTGACATAGATAGCCTAAATGAAAATCTCAAAAGCCAAAAGAGTATTTATATGGGTAGGGCAATTAAAAAACACATTCCTTTGTCTAGAAAAGAAAAGGGAAAGATTCCAAAGAAGAAGGAAGTGGATAGAATCATACACCTTGAATTCTTTCAAATGTATTTCTAGAATAGTGTCTTCAACCTCAAAAAATTCTTAGATTTAGATGGAACCATGAATACCCTAGGAGGACACTATGTCATGGCATTGAATATTCAAGACCTTGATACAAATTTTGGATATAAATATGTGACATACTTCATCAAAAAGATGCATGAAGAGATCATTGCTACACAATAGGGACAATTGGAGAATTTCATATTCCCTCACTACTCTTTGATCATGCCTTTGATCTTCTTCAAAAAATTTGATTCATTTGACTAGAGTTTCTTCAAATGCAAAGAGGAATGGGGAGAAAGGCTACTAGTGAAAAGGTGGACAAGGGTATGGAAAAGGTTCTACCTATGTTCAAATGTTATTTCCTTTTATAATGATTCTATGCATCTTGTTTTGAAAATGATAGGATTGGTTAATGAAAGAATGCCTAGAAGTGTTACGAAAACTATTGAACGTAAAATGTGTTTTGATGCTAGGAAACAATTGACACATGATTGGGGAAGTGCATTTATATTTGAGGAGTATATTGTTATCATAATATATGGATGCCCTAAACCACCTCACATCCTACCCAAATATGTCCTAGAGAGGCTAGGATTTTGTAGAAGTCTTTTGGTAATTGATCTCATTAAACAGAGAATATCTAGGTAAACTTGTCAAGAAAGGAATGTTCTTTTGTAGAAGCACCAAAGCAAGAGATTTTGAGATAGGAAAGAATGCTATTGAAGAGACTAATGCCTATTTGAGAGGCTAAAAATTACCAACTAGACCAACAAGAACCCCTGCAATGTAGTCAAACATGCCTTAAAGAACATAAGGGGATATAATTTGCCTCCGATAAAACCTTTATGGCAGGAGGATGTCATTTCTAAAAAATTGAATGAAGACATTTGTAGGGAGATAATGATCAAATATAGAGATGTTCTTAGCTTTGAGTAGGAGATCAGAAAAGTAAATCCATCCTTTAAGGGATTCCATCCTGAAGAAGACTATTAGTCAAGGTTGGACATGTGTGTGTAGAAATTTGATGAAATATCAGCACAAGTGCTTAAAGAAATATGAAAGAAAGTTGATCCTAACTACTCTAATGAAGACATTGTACTTGAAGTCAATGATGATGATGAAGATCAATTTGATAACTCAGAGTGGGTAGAACAGAGGAATAAGAAATATAAAATGGTGGAGATTCCCTAAAAGGCTCAGTAGAAAGCCTTACAAATCTTTCCCGGGGGTAGCTAGTACTTTGATAATGTTAGAAGAAGATATTTTATAGCTCAAGCCTCTGAGAATGAGAAAAGGGCTAAAAAATGTAGCTACAAGATCAAATTATTGAAGATAGAATCATAGAAGCAAATGAGTTTATGAGTGATGATATTTTCATCGAGATAGAATAATTTAAAAGCTTCCTTTTCAAGTTGAAATAGAATGAGTTGTCTCTAGGATATTCTAATGAGGTGGTTTTTGAATTAGTATAGAAGTTGCAAGAATATGATCCTGCTAGTGGAACCCTCACTGTAGAAGAGACATGAGACCTAGTAAGAAGAAGCAATATGATTGTCTTCCTAGGATGGGATATCAGTTCCTCTTTTCTACTAGACTAGATGAGGAGACAAGAAAAATCAATCTCCTTTCAAGATAAAAAAAAATTGGGAGAGTTGAGAGGGTTAGGATAAAACATTGATGCTCAAATAATAGCATTATGGAGTCTAACTCTAGAGCATCAAAAGTCTACTCTTATGGAAATCAAAGAGTCCCTTAGAGGGAATTTAATATTTTGGAATGTGGACTCTACATCCAATAGCCAAATATATGGAATGAAAACTTCAATGACACTGTTGGGTAAGAACAAGCTGGATGTTCTTGAAGCAAATTTGGAATGAGCCTATGAGTGGTACATCAAAACAAGGAGGCATTATGAGGATGAAATGAAGAAGACTTATGTCTTAGAACAAAAAAACCCCATATTGGAGAATGAAATAGTAGCACTAAAAAATACTATCAGATTAGTGATAGAGATTAAAGACTAGGGCATCTAGATAGAGGGCCAAACATCTAAAATAGAAGGCACATCAAGTCAAGCCATGGAATTTGATGAAGAGGATTTAGAATCAGGTAAGAAAATTGAAATTAGAACCATCAAGAACTTTCTAGTTCCCAAAATAAGTGCACTAAAACTTGTCTCCCAAAGTGTACACATCAATTATCTTATTTTGTAGGGAATAGAGAATAGGTGTTCAGAGGCAGTTGCTTTGTTATCTCCTCTTTTTACCACATGGGGTCCTTATACTCCTTTTTTTGATAGTCTTATACCTATGTTGGCATAGAATAAAGACTTTCATAAGATAATTGTTATAAATACAAGAAAATGATCAATAAGGTAAAATGTCTAAGTGATTTCTTTGTTGACAAGTTACAATTGATCCAAAATAAAATAAAATAAATTGCCACAAGAACACCCAATTTTGTGCCTAAAATTTTTTATAGTGGTGGAGGAATTAAGGATTGGATGAATTGGTCATCCTCTTTTAATAGTATTTTAAATCATCCCAGATTCTTAGCATATTGCAATGATGAGGGAGGTGTGGTAGTTTATGATTTGATTGACATGCTCTATAAGCTAGAAGTAGAGATGTCAAAGATAAATGCAAAGGTTAAGGAAATAACATATGCACCAAATGGAACAAATTCCTCAAGGAGTTAAATGTAATTAAGGATGCCACCTGGCCTAATTTGGACATAGACATAGCCATTTGGGAAGTCATTGTAGATATTAAAACTTTACCATCTGGTGATAGTGACTAAAATGGCATAAGGATGCAATTAAAAGGTAGAAAAGACAAAAGCCAAAGGAAAGGCAAGGAAAGTGATAAGAAGTTGAAGACTAATAAAAAATACTCAAGACAACTACATAAAGTGCCACCTGTCAATTTTGTAACTACATTCTATTTTGTGTTCCAAGTACAAAGAATGTTTGTAAAGAAACAAGATGAAATATATTTTTATTTGTTCTCCATTGAATTTTTGACATGTGTCATCCCATCTGAAGCTTTTTGCAATTCTTCCTATAAAAAGATTTCCAATATGTAGAATGAGGGTCCAAAGTCTGTGCAATTTTAGTGTTTATGCTATGTTGTAGTTGGTCTAGTAGTTTTTGTGTCAATTTTATGTGATGTATTCAATTTTGCAATCCAGGAATATAAATGAATCTTGAATGATAGTTTTGTCATATCTTGATTTATTATTGAGTTTATGCCAGTAATGTATTATTTTCAAGGAAGGTTCTACAATATTTGTGCCTTTGAATTTTGTCTCCATTTCCATGTGTCTGTAATTTTGGGATTAAAATGAACAAGGTTCTTTCATTATAATGAAACTTGGATATGTTGTATACATTTTCATTTATTTCTTTTAATTCAAGGAGTTAATTAAATTCTTTCATTGAATTGAATTGATAGGGTTTCTAGGTATATTGGAGGAATATCATAAGAATGAACTTCAAGGTTAACTACCGATAAATTTAATTGTAAGGCAATTAAATAGGTCAAGTTTTGTTGGGTATACTCTATATAGAAAAGGATAAGGCATTGATCATTAGTTCAAATGCAAATTGAAAATTTTCATGTGGTTGTACAAAGCACATTTTAAAATCAAATCAATATTTACATTTTTGTAACACAGAATCAAATGGTTGGTCGTTGCTTTTTTTTGATAGTTTCCCTTTGAATTATAGTTAGCTACTCTAATCAAGGAATTCATTACAAATCTAAGAAGAATTTTTGACCATTTTCTGCTATATGGGATAGATCTAAAAGAAGAAAATTAGTAAGCACATTTTCAAGATAGAATCATAAAGCCAGTCACATTTCCTTCCCTAAGGTGCACCCACCTTGGCCCTGCAGAGCCTAAAGTATAGAGAATCTCTGTGATTCTATTGAAATTGGTCCTCATCTAAAGAAAAACATGTTGAATATGGGATCTAGCTATTCCTTAGGCTTATTTTGTCTTCTACATCCTAGTATTAGGTCCTTTGTGACCTAATAGTTTTTTAACACCAACAATACCTAAACAAATTATTTTTACATTGTTACTTTCTAATCATTGTAGAAAACAATATACTAAACCAAGTGGACCTAACAAGTCTATGAAATCCTATATGGATACATTAGTTAGTGGTGTTTATAAGTCCCTTAAAGAAGGCCACTCTTTAGATAGGATCAAGGAGTGAGAAGGTCTAGATAATCTTTTGGTGAAATCTTTTAACAAGGTCACATTAAACATGTGTATGTAACCTATAACAAGGTTGGCTACTAGCAAAGCTTATTTCAAAAGAGAGAGTATTTTTTGGTTACCAGTCCCAAGTGGTTTTTCCCTATACATGGTTTCCATATTTAAAATCATGGTGTTAATTTTGTTAATATTATTTGTGTTGCAAGTTATTTTATAATTTATACATTTTACTACAACTCGCTAAAAACTAAGTGTATGGTCATTTATCACTAAGTTATTTTACTAACACTCAATAATGGAAAGAAAAGTAAGTTGATAGTTAAGAATAAAGTGTTTGTAAGAGCTAAATGATAAGTGAAATGTGTACACCAAGTAATTTTTGATAAATTTTTTAAAATTTAGTTGGTACTAAAATTGTTTGAAGGGACTATAGGATATTTGAACACAATTGATTCACACATCCCCCAGTTATCTAACAAGGGCTATATTTATGAGAAAAATGAGCATCAAAGGAAAATCCATATGATAAAGTAAGATATCTAGATAAATCATAGAGAACCTAATATCATATGCAAGATACTTACTATTCAAATCCCTCTATTTGATTATTCAAGATTTTCGAATGACAATAGATGAATTTACCATGCCCTAGAAGACTTCAATATTCATGGTTGTTTGTTAAAAATAAAGGGTAAGTAACAAAATGTGAAAAGAAGTGAGTCTACATTGCTCAAAAATATAGAGTCCTCTTTCTAAGATAGGTCTTAGCTACTAATTTCCCAAAAATTTCCTTAGTATTTTAGCTTCAAACCCTATGTTGATAGAGATCACTTCCAAAAGCTTCAAATAGAAAAGGTGTAAATTAAATTCTTTTTAGATTCCATATTCCTTATTGCCTGAGTCCTAGATATTTTATCAAATGCAATATATGTATGTATTTAGGGTCTTCTTACATATGAAGGGTAATTTAGTTATTACCCTTAATCAAGAACCCAATAATTAATTTACATATATTAAATTATTTTTTATCACTTTATCATTTAATATATATAAATTGATAAATGAGTTTGTATTATTGAATTTATCAAGTTGATATTTTTTTTAGTTATTATTTATATAATATTTATTAAATATATTAATATTGATAAATTTAATAAAAGAATAAAAATACTTTGCATTAATTTTGTGGGATTAATATACTAAGCATTGGATTATAAAATAATTAGTAATATTAATTATTTTTTTAAATATAAAATTAGTTAATCTTTTGCATCACTCATTGTAAAATTAATATATTCAAATGCCAAAATAAATAAATAATATAAAGCACTTAATATATTAATTAGTTAATTTAAATGTAAATGATTTAAAAGAGACAAGGATTAGTTATGATCTTGAGACTAGATGACACTTTTAGTTCATCCTAGAGTCCTATTTTCTAGCAGTGGAGGAAATTTTCAATGAATTTCTTGTCATTTGAAGTTATTTTTCAGTTAGAGGGTAGTTTGACTTCTTCACACATTTATGGAGCACTTAGGTATTGTTTTTAACTAGTTATGGGGTAGTCGAGGCTACTTTGAGTTGAAGATCACTTGAGGACACTTATTGTATAAATTTTTACATATATTTAAGCAATTTGGCATGCTAAATAATTTTTGGCTTGTTTCTTAGTTGGAGGCATATCTTAGTTAGCTATAAGTTGTACTTGAGTTTAAGGGTACATTTGATGGGTTTCTTCACACTTTGGATGAGTTTTTGAGAGATATTTTTCATGCATTTTTCTCATATTCAAGTTAGACTTTTGAACCTTATTTATTATACTTTCATTTCATTATGAACTCTCTTCATTTTTCTCATACTTTTTGCATATTGCAAACTTGTGAGCTGATTTGTTGGAGCACTTTGTAGTAGAGATTTTTTAGCATTGATTATACAAATTTAGTGGTTCCTTCTCATTGATTCTTGTGCAATATTGTGGGTTCTTTACTTTTATGTTGTGTTTATCCTTCATTAGAGATATATTCCTTATTGCATAGTCTAATCTCAATACTTGTAATTACATGTCTTTGTTTGTGTCCTTATTATTTATGCAAAAAATTGGTAAAGCCTAGGTTTTCCTTTCAAAACAAAAAATTATGGGTCCTTGCATAGAATCACTTTTGTAATTGAATGCTTGTTTGGGTATGGTGAATCATTAGTATCTTAGGTGATTGGTATTGATTTAATTGAAGTTACATACAAACCCTTGGTGTGTCACCTCATTTAGGATTTAGTATTCATTTTATCATTCATCTTCTTATCCCTTTTCCTACACACAAGTAAGTTTTAGG